>OY986436.1:187785995-189005995 GCA_963920525.1 Dichetophora obliterata
TCATCAAAAATATATACTAATTAAATAATTTGTTCTACCAATTAAAAAAATATGCAAATAAATCAATCAATAAAATTTATAATCTGATTAATCACTTGAATAATTAAGTTTTGGACTTTTTTATATTGCTCTGTATCAGTATTTATGCCTAATATAGGTCTAAAAGAAAGCTACAAAACATTTTTCAAACATCATCCATATCGATAATAACTCCAATTGACTTGGACAAAAGTTGTTGCTTTATCAAAAAGCGATTAAGCGTCCTACATGACTTTTTATTATAACTTAATTCAATATATGTAATTATGTATATCTTTAAAAACTGTATAAGCTACAAGCTCTCAAAAACTTTAGACTCGATTTTCTCGAAACACATTTTTTCTCTCACGTTTTTGTTTTGTTGTCACACCTTTTCGCCCCTTTTCACACTTTTTTGCATCAATTAATGATTGAAAAAAAAATTTTTTAAACGTTTTTCTTATTTTGCATCAAGGATATAAATATTTTGCCGATACGATAAATTTTTAAAAACCCCTTAACTCTCCGTTACCAACGCAGGCTGAATTACACCCATAAGTTATGAAATATGGAAAAAATTTTTTGATAGTTTAATGGTGCGAACATTGTATCATATGTAGTCTCTTTTTGTATATTTTTCTATATTTTAAAACAAAATTTAGTACTGGTTTTAGAACTAAATTATAAAAATTACTCATTTCAAAAAGTGTCTGGGTGTTTTGGACCCACGTTAGTAATGGAGGAACAAGAATTTCGGGTGGTTTACACCCACGTTGGTAATCATGTTATATTATTTACTATAAACGTGTGATTTGTTTCTCAAGTAAAATAACAAGGTTTTAAATAAAAAACATCTCCTGAGCAACACAGAAAATTCAAATTAAAGATTTAAACCTTTGCTCGACTTAAACAGCTTCGACGATTTCATCACGTTATGTAAATCAATAGAAAAACTTTTTATGCGGACATGTTTGTGGTTGCAAGATCTCATCTCATCTTTCTCAACACTGTGAATTTAGATTTAGCCCGGTGGAAATGGTCGAATTTCTCGTTTTAATTTTAACGGAACATTGAATATTGCTCTATTATATTTGACTAGCCATTTGACAAGAAATTTGAACATGGGATAGGGTTTTAGTCATAATATGCAATTATTGCATCATTCAATTACTTTTGTGTGCATTATTGCATCATTCAATTACTTTTGTAAAGGTCCAATTAGGTATGGCTTAACAAGTGTAACATAGAAATCTGTTTAATGGGATTTGCGTGTATCTGATTATGCACAACATGGCAATGCATGGCAATGTTCAGATAAAAACAGAAATGCATCTCTAGATCGATAAACATAGAAGTTCTATTTAATTTTGATTTCAGCGTATTCTTCAATGCATTTGAAGATTTGGTAAAACAAATGTGAAATTGTATAATTATTTGACCAAGAATTCCTTTGATTGCTTTATTTGCATACTCGACATTTATGCTATGTGCTAACCGCTTATTTACGATGCTTGCGCTGCTGTGCCATGAGAGACTAATGTTTCATTTATAACGAATAATTAGATTTCATTATTTTAAAAAAACTTCATTGCAAAAAAAAAATTTTGTAGATAATTTTTTTCATACATCTTTTAGCTTTTCAAATTGGCCATTTCGAAAAACGTGGCAAGTAATTTGACCTCGAAATGTGAAATTATTATAGTTTTATATAGTTCTCTAATTAACGTTATATTGATATATTTTTATTAAAATTAAATATTAATTAAACTGGACGAATTTTATGTTGAATAGAATAACGAAATATACGAAATTAATAAAAGCAGAACCGTTTTACTGTTTTAGCGTTCCCTTTGCAAATTAATGAATTAAAATTTATGGGTGGATTACAACAAGGCTAGTAATGACGTTACTCCGAATAGCGTTAGTAACGGAGAGTTAAAACATATTAAAAATTTTTCTGCTCCTTAATGTTTTTACTGAGTGCATTTCAGAAGTCTGATTTTCGTTAATCGAAAAGTTTTTGAAGCTGCTGATGAAAATTCGCGTTCTTTGAAAATCAATGAATATTTCTTTCTTCAAAACAGACAGCAAATTTCCATTGAAATCGGAGAACCAGTAAAAAAATTGAAGATCGCCGTGTTTAATAGCCGACATATCCCTCATCAGCATGTAAAATTCACTCAGAGAAATCATTTTTGGACCGTGTTTATTTAACTGTTTTAGAGTGTAATTATGTTAAAAAAAAAACAAGGACTATAAAATAGTTTTTACCTACTTTTAATGCATAACTACCCTAATGCCAATTATATTTATTAATTTTATTAAAGTTTTATATCTGTGAAACATTTTATTTTATTTTTTGTAAATGTTTAGTAAAACTAAGTAATATAAAATGTGCTGTTTAGAGACTATGGTGTCATGTTGCATGCGTATAGGTCAGGTATATGTATCTTTGGAAGATTCCATAC
Source organism: Dichetophora obliterata (assembly GCA_963920525.1). NCBI lineage: Eukaryota > Metazoa > Arthropoda > Insecta > Diptera > Sciomyzidae > Dichetophora > Dichetophora obliterata. The sequence goes on from OY986436.1 coordinate 187,788,482, forward strand.
CTCCGGGCGAATTAAAAAAAAAGAGGTTTAATGTTTTCATGTAAAGTAGTTTGAAGATATTCGAAAAAATCTTTTAATGGCACGGTAACTTTAATGAAAGTGCACATTAAATTTTGAATGCATTTTATCGCAATTCATGGATTTTTTTACCTCAATGTGATCATTGCTTGAAATTCATGAAAAATAAAATATTAAATAAACAACTTTGGAATATAATTGTTTTGAATGTGAATTCCTGAAATGCAGTTATTTTGATCAATTAATTTCATTTAACAAAAAATTACTTGGGACATTATTGTCCTAGACAAACTTTGAGAATGGTCATCAATAGCAGTCAACAGTACGAAACAAAATCATAAATAATTTATTTTTTTAAAAAGTTTTCTTTGATATTTTCCTTTCATTTTATAAGACACGAATATGTAGCATGTTATCATGTACCATAACGTGCCATTCATTCGACAATATTTAGGTTATTTTTAATTTACTATAAACAATTTAATAAAATATTTTTGTTGTAATCATTAAATCCTCAGTTCAGACAGAAGATTTTTGAATTGAATTAATATTTCTGTTCGGCAACCACCTTTCTGCAGACAATGCCAAGCCTCATAGAGAATCAAATGACATGAAATTCAATTATGCTTCTTGAGAACATGAAAATCAGTAGTTCTGATCAAAATGAACAAAATTTTGACGTGAAGTGAGTTATATAGAATGTGTAGAATAAAAGTCTATCAAAGTCTAGTTTTTGTGTGTGTTTTTATGTTGTAACAAATTTTTCAAATTCAAAGCCAAAATAAAACAGTTAAGTTCATAATTTTTCATCTAATACTAATGTTGACAAAATGTTACTTTTATTGTGAAAGAAGGAATAATTAAAATATTATATTTTGTATTTATAAAAACTATAAAAATCTACTAAACTAAAATTCGGCATAAACTTTTCTTATTATTTTTTTTTTATAACTTTTCAAACACTCCATTCAACAATCTTAAGGCAGTTTTGGAAATGTTTTATGTTTGAGGAATTAAGAATAATCTTAAAATATTGCAAGCTTGAAAAATTTGAATGCATTTTTGTAGCTAAGCTTAATTTTCTTAATTTTTTTTGTTTATTGGTAGAACCTAATTGTACAAAAATATTGACCACAATATGTTGCATACTTTTTAGCAACAGTCGAAAAATGCATGCGGTTGGGTCTTTCCAAATGCAATCTAGTTCATGGTCAGCATAAAATTTGCATATGTTAGAATGTTAATTTTTTGCTCTCTTCTTTATTTATATTTTTGAAGCTTAACCGCATTGGGCCAAAAGCACCGGCCAAGGTTACCACATGCATATAGAAAACTTATTTGCCGCACTAATGCCCAAATCTTCACTTATGTATGTATGCTAGTATCTGTGCATGTACGTTGATATAAATGTATCCGTGTGTGTGCGTGCAACATAACATTTTTATTTATATTGCTGCATTTTTCACGTATTCATTGCGGTTCTAGTTGGTTGCTTGGTTGGTTGGCTAGTTGGTAAGAGCACACAATAAAGTTACCAACTCCAGCAATTCACATATACACACAGACACACACATAAATGCACACCTTTGGCTTAAATGTTTAATTTTTCCTCAGTCAACTTTGTGTTTGTGTTGCTAAAGTTCTAATTTAATGGAATTCGTTATGCAGTCTTTGATTAGCAATGCTTTGTAGTGGAATCCCTCAGATTGTGAGTTGTGTGTGTGTGTTCGTGAAAAGTGTGCTAGTACATGTTGCATTATGTATGCCTAACATATTGTTCTATCTTAACTTCTACTTTTGTTGTTTCGAATTGTTACTTCTAAGGATTAAAAAGTTATACTTGCGCTGGTATTTTCTTGTTTTTGTTTTTTTATGCTTAGCAATGATAGTATTTGAATGCTTAACATTTTAGATAGTCAGTGCCATACAATATCTTCGTACAAAAACGCTTATACAAACTTTGTGTTAAAAAACTTTAAGCTAATTTTTTAAAAATAGATTAAGTCTTATATAAAATAAAAAAGAATATTACTGTTCGAAATCCAGTGCAAAAATGGTTTTCTTTTTAAATATGCTTATGCTTCGAAACGCTTAAGTAATTTGATTTTATTCTGAAAATTGTAAAAATTAAGGTATTCTATATGACCTTGTTATTTATTATGTTGATTTTCTATGATTTAAATACAAATTCTAAATGTTTGATAGTTTAAATAATTCTTGATTTTAAATATAAATTCTAGTTGTTTGATAGTGTAAAAGAGTTTATTGAGCTTTAGGTCAGGTTAGAACTTGTTTCTTGTTCGTCGCACAAAATGGCGTGACGAAACTGTTGGAAAAAGCTAGCATTCAAATTTAACGAACATGTTCGTCGAGCAAGCGGTTTTTTCTTGTTTTTCTCCATCATTTTGTTATAGATATTGATAACGCAGCAACATGAACAATAAAGAAAACGCGTTTATATTTGTGCTGGTCATGTTGTCGCTGCAGAATTTCATTAGGTATGACGCTTACGTTCAAATTATAGAACACGTTCGTCGATCACCTCTTGTTCGACGCAGAAAATCAAAAATGTTTGCCAACAAGCCAACAGGTTCGACGAAGTATCGAACTAGCTTCTTAACTAGCGAACTGGCTCGAACATAGCCGCCGCTCGACGAACCTGCTCGCTGATGTGTTAGCCCTTTTACGTTTAACATTCAAATTTGGTCAAAATGGATGAGAAATGCAAAATTGCTTAACCTTTGAAAAATTATATATTACACAAGGCTAACTTGATTTTCACGTTGGAGGTATTTTCGAAAATATAATAAAAAGTAATTGTTAAAATGCTATAAAAAAAAATTTTAAATGAAGGTCAATGATGGTCAAATAACAAAAATCTGAATATCACGAGAATTTGATCTGATTTGGAAGAACTGAATATGCCACTAATTAATTGTTCTAACGAATTTTTTCCAAAGAAACAACAACATTTTCAATATGAAAAGGAAAACATCACTAGTTGATTTTATTGCAATTCCGGCCCTGCTAAGGGCTTTATCAGAAATTTTTGTGATGGCGGCAGATTTGGCAGCAAATCTAAAAACAACTTCAGTAACCATGCTTTGTTAGTGGTGAATTCCAGCGTATTGTTGGACTCCATATAGTAACATAAGCATAAACTAAATTAAAGCAATTAAAAACAACATCAACAAAAGGGAGAAAACTGAGAAATCGAAACTGAAATCTCATCGCCTCTGTTGGTGTATTGCGCTAAGATGGGCTTGCACGAAGCAAGCACGGCCCGGGATCGATTCCCGCCGTCATCACAAAGATATCTGATGAAGCCTTTAGCGGGGCCGAAATTGCAATAAAATCAGCTAGTGATGTTTTCCTTTTTATATTGAAAGTGTTGTTGTTGTTGTTTCATTGTTGTTGTGTTTGTTTCTTTGTAACAATTGTAAAACTTAAAAAATAAATTTGTTCCAGCCGATTCATGGTCAGATGAGACTGACAACTCTCCAATACTTACAATAATATTATATTCCTCTTTATTATTAACTCAAATCTGCAGCCCTGCCCTCATTTATATGAAAATAATACGAAACGATCATAATACGAGTAGAAAAACCAATAGGCCAAACCCTTGAAATGTTTAAACGCAATTGATCAAGAACTTAACGCAGAAATTTTATTCTGATTCCGAAAGAATAATGTTTATGTTCTCAAGACGTTCTGGTATTTTTCAAACTCTGAGCTTTACCACTTTTTGTAACGAAGTTCCTTTACGCAGCTTGCGGATAGTGAGATTTGCTAGAAAAAATAACGTAACAGTGTGATTGCTGTGTGTATGCGTGCGAGTATCGAGCAGATTAAAAACTAGCAGGCAAGTGCGCTGTCTCTATTAGAAAGCAGAGTCAATTGCCCCTAAATGACTAGTCTCGTGACAGCTCCAACGAAGAGCTACTAAATGACATGTCTGGAATAACTCGTCACGGAACAGGTTTCTTGTGCCTTTTAAGGGACAGGTTTAAATTTCTGTTTTTCGAGACCGGTCACGGGAGCCTCTTACGTGGTAGGTTCTGAACCGGTTCCTTTTTCGTTAAAACTGTTCACCAATCTACTTTTCTGGACTGGTCACTGGATCGGACTAAGGTGATGCAGCATTTGGCAAATGACCCCTGTAAATGACAACGCTATGTAAAAGTGACAGGTCTCTATCCCTTGGGAACCTATTACTTAATAGGTTCAGAACCGGTTCTTTTCTCCGTAGGGGTGTTCGTAAATGCGAGTGTTCAGATTCGAGCATACTAACAAACGAGTAGGCCAAGAGTGCGCAGCTGTCTGTTTCTCTCTCTGTGCCTCGGTTTCTGACACGTAGATATTTTTTTTTGCTTTATAATCTTTGTGTAAGTGCTTGAAGTATTAAAGGTCGCTGATTTCGAATCTTATGCTAGAATTTAAAAAATTGTTTGACACTGGGGTGGACCTTTAAACTGTGTTTCTGTTTTATAATCATTGTAAATGCGCTGATCGCTGTTTTCACTAGAATGGACTCTTAAAATATGTTTTTAGTTATATGTAGATGGGCATAGTGCATTGAATTATTAGTGCATTAAAAAATATCAATAGCACTATACGCTTAGTGGTAACGCAAATCGAATTTCCAATACCACTAACCATCTAGTTTTCAAAATAAATTGAAAAAATGCATTACCATTATTATGTAACGGTAATGAAAAAATTGCATTACCATTAGTATGTAATGGTAATGGAAACAAAATTGCATTACCACTAAAATTTAGTAGTAATGGAAAATTTTAATGGTAATGGAAAAAATTTTCATTACTACTAAATTTTTAATTATAAATTTACATTTTCACTATACTTTAAAAATATTTCCACCAGTAAAATATTTTTTAAGTATAAAATTCTGGTAGTGACGTGATTTCTTTACAATAAAAAATTTGCTGATCAAGAAATCTCATTGACTGGAAGGGTAACTAAAATATACAATATATAACGATAATACAAATATATTTGTCTGAGGAAGCAATTGCGAACCTAGAGTAGCTAACATTTATTAGCGTTTTTTAATACTAGCATTTCTAAAATCGTGTCGCTAAGCTTTTGTCTTCGCGATCGATTGGTGATTTTTTTTTTAATTTTTCGCTAGGTCCATCTGTCGACACGATTATAGCCACAATGTTAAAGATATCGTACTGAAATTTAGTTTATGTGCTAATATTAAAAAATCGGAGATCAGGTTCGGGTATTAGCAATATCGGGTGAAGGCCAAGTCTGCTTTAGCAGCACAATAAAATTTCTAAAAATGCCAAACAAATTTATGAAGTTACTTGGAATTTTGCGAATAAGCTTTGAGGTTAAATACTCACAAAAACAATGGCTACGTCCCATAAACGTTACCTTATCAAATCTGTAAAACCTCTAAAAATGCCACAAAAATTAATGTCATAAATGTAAATTTTGCCCTTAAGCTTTGGTTGCAAAAATTCACCATACAATTAAAATTTTTCAAAATCGAAAAAAAACGGCTGCCTTCCATTCAAAATGACTTTAACAGAATGGTGAAATTTCTTTAAATGCCACAAAAACTAATGCAATGACTTGAAATTTTGCATTTGAGCTCTGGCCTCAAATATTCACCATATATTTCAAATTTGTCTTAATAGGATAAGAATCACGCTTACCTGCTATACAATGTAACTATATGAAAACGGTTGTCTCTAAAAATTCCGCTAAAATTAATTGAATAAATTTAAAATTTTCACATATGTTAAAAACATTAAAATTCACTTTAAGTTTGTAATTTGGCAAAATTGATAAAAACTCGGCCAATCTCACATACAGAGTGATATAAAAAATTTTTAGCGACATATTTTTTTACTATCCCGAGGGATGCTATATATTTTTCACAGAATTTTTATTTTTAATTGGAATCGAAAAATGAATATCCAAATTTTTTGTAAGCAATCGTCTAATTAAGTCATAATTAACAACCTAACATGATAATAGGATTCAAAGTTAAACGAAATCGGTAATACACTAACATCTCCGCTCCTCTATGTTGGACATAAAACATGATTATGACAAATTGTTAATCAGATAATTATCTTCAAAAATGTCTTACATAGTTTTAACGTGAAACCAACAGCTTACACGGCATGAGACTATTTATGTCTAAACAATGCAAAGTAGAAATTTCTTACTATAACAGATATCACCCTTATGATTAAAGTACTTATTTTAAATATATACGTTTATTAGGCAAAGTGTTTGTTTGGAGGTAAATCTTCGAAGTGAGAAAATAACAAATAAATATTAAAATTTTGTCATTAACCTACTTATAATTATATTTAAAAAAAACTGCTCATTTCAAGAAATTTCTACTTTGCATTGTTTAGACATAAACAGTCTCATAGCGTAAGAACTGTGGTTTTTTTGTTAAAATTTTTAAAGGCATTTTTGAAGGTTTTATTATCTGATCTACAATTTCGCTGTAAGCAGATTTTAAGTCCAACATAGAGGAGCGGAGATAATGGCGAATGACTGATTTCGGTTAACTTTGAACCCGAATATCATCTAACGAGTGCATGGCATCATGGGGAACTCGAGGCAGGTTGTAAATTATGACTTATTTAAGAGGATTGCTAAAAAAAATTTGGATGCACATTTTTCGATTCCAATTAAAAGAAAATGCCTGTGAAAAAATATGGCAATGAAATAAAAAAGCCCTCGGGGAAAGTAAAAAAATTATGTTGCAGAAAAAATTAAGAATGCAGAAAAATTTGTTTTGACAAGAAGTATTTAAAATTATATGAAGCCGGTGAGGTTAAAAAAACGTTCCACTCTGATATATATGTATATGTACATATTAAATTTTCCCAGTGTAAGCAATAATCAAGTTTTTCCATAACTATAACACCATTTTAATTTTTTTCAACACTAGAAAGTGTTGTGACGAAAATGAAATGGAAATAGAAAAAACTTTTACCGGATGTAGCAAAAACCTTAAATGGCGGAAGCGTATGAAAACACCCATATTAAAATATTTGTATTAAAGCTTAACTTCTATCTGTACAATGAGGATAAAAACTTAAGTGTATGTTTACAGATATCTGGCTTGTACTCTTATTTTAAATTATGCCAAGTAAATACAAACAAATTAACAATTATTTTTTACACATTTGTATATTCATTAAATCAAAAGTATCCTTATTTAGGTAGCTGTCCTATGATCGGTGCCACTGCAATTGATACTATGTTTTGAAATATTTTAAAGTGGAAATAGTGGAATGGAAATTGTTGGAACGAAAACCTAATACAAATGATTTGGAAGGATTTGAAATGTCTTCAATTTTTTAATATAACATCATTTATTACAATTTATATTTTTATAAGACTGAAAATTTTCTGAAAATATAGTCTTTATTTCATTCTTAGTTTTGAAGACAAGTTTTTTCTTAAATATAAGAGATAAAGGTATGATCAAAGTAAAACTTCCAAAAAATGTATAAAAGCAGAAATAATGTGAAAAAAATTGTTTTTATATAGAGTCAGCTTGCAACATTCTACAGCATGATTTCTCAAATTTGGATATTTATTATAAGTTACAATACTTAGATATTTCATAGAAATACATGTAAGTTTTTCTTTTTTGAAACCACAAATGATATATTTTAAGGATGCTTTTCTTATATAAAGCGAGCGCGTTTATTTTCTTACTTTGTGCTCGTACGTTTATTCTTAACGAAGCAAATTAAGCGACGATTAGTTAACAACTGCGATGATCGAATGGATAAACGGATTTACTTACATTAATCCTTCGTTGCATTGGATTGCACATATGCCATGTTGACTTCTCTGAGATGTAGCGTACACACCCTGTTACATACATATTTGTATTGGAATTAAAAAAAAATAAATTAAGACATTTTTTATTAGTTGCTGTTTCTTTTTGTCAAATTGGTGATTAATTTTGTCCGAAATATTGAGTCGAACAAGGTCTCTCTTATACGTAGACAAAATAAGTGAATATTTTTAATAATTATTCAGTAAATATCATAAAAACTTATAAATGTAAGTAATATTCTGAAATATAAGTTCATTCTCTTGAAGCATAATAACTTTTTTGTGCAATGTAACTTGAATTACATAAAATAAATGGCTTAGTTGCAAAAATGCAATATCATGCATTTGAGAGATTTTGAAATTACATTGCAGATATGAGGTTATGTTGCAGATGTGCAACTCCATGCATTATGCTTTAATTAATGCTGAAGACTTTTAGTAAGCTTTTGAAGCATGCTTACTGACGATGAAATTCGAAAATTTTTGATTCATGGGAAAATAGCGAGGATGAATTAGTGAAGATGATGATAATGATCATAAAGATGATAATGTAGAAGTCAGTATAAATCGTTCAGAAAATTCTCAAAGATCCCAAAGTTTAAGAAGACCTTTAAAATAACCCTACATTGAAATAGAAATGCGCACTCGCTGTTGTTTTTAAAGAACAACATTTTATTCCATGTATAAAAAAACAAATACGACTTTGCAGGATGACACTCAGCAACACCAGCAGCATAAACTTAACCAACGACATCAGCATTGAGATCAAACGAAGAATAACTCTTGCCAACTGATGTTACTTTGGGCTCAGTAGGCAATTAAGAAGCAGAGCCCTCTCTGGACGAATGAAAATCCCGCTCTATAAATCGCTCATCATGCCCGTCCTTCTTTATGCATCACAAACCTAGATGCTGAGCAGTTCAGATGAAAAGACTTTAGAAGCATTCGAGAGAAAGATTTTTCGTAAGATCTATGGACCAATCTGCGTCAATGGCGAGTACCGAATACGGTGGAATGATGAACTGTATGAGCTATACGCTGACATCGACATAGTCAAGTGCATTAAATCAAGGTCATGCTCAGCGCATGAAAGACGATGCTCCAGTGAAGAAAATATTCGATTCGGTACCCAGCGGCGGTCAACGCAGAAAAGGACGACCGCATCTTCGTTGGAAAGACCAAGTAGAGGACAACCTGACGAAGCTTGGAATTTCCAACTGGCGCCAAGCGAAAGAAAGGTCTGGCGCACATTATGGGTTGAGCGCCAACTAACTAAGTAAGTAAGTATAAAAAAACCAGAATATCCATCTAATACTGACCACTTTAATACAGGAGACGGTGTCAGTTAATCAATTCAAAAAAAAATTAAATAATCTTTGCATTTGAATGTCAGTGCTGATATGAAACAAAGGGATGATCCAATTTTTGACCGGCTTTTTAAAATTTGACCGCTAGTTAACCATTTGCAGAAGCAATTCAAGTCGATTTCATGAAAAGTGCCTTTCCGTTGACAATCAGTTAGACTCCTTATACTCCTTATTATACTAGGATAATTATTATATAGCACTACCACTTATGATTGAACTAGCCAAAAAGGCAACATATTCATCGGGTACAATCCATGGGAATGTATTTCAGAACTAAAAACCGAGTGATCCAATATTAATGATGTCAAGCTACATATTATGGTTAAAGTCCTGAAATCATAGCTACTTGACAACAAAATTTTGTAAAAATATATCCGTTGAGTGTCCGAATATTGTTTCGCAATACGACAAATTACTGGGGGAGTCAAATTGTTAGGCTCATTTATTGGATGCTACGAGATAAAAATACGCTCAAAAAAAGTGGTGTGTGAGATTTTTTTTTCATTTCATTAGTAAATTTCATTAGTTCGGTTAGACCATTTTAATCACTTACAACAAATGGTACAACACAATGGTACAACAAAATTTTTAGATGACAATTACCAGGGTGCAATGGATACACACATGTTAGCTGCTCAAAATGTCAAAATAGACTATGTTTTAATAAAGTAAGATATTGCTTTAAACGATTTCATAATGAATAATGCTTTATGTATCTAAGAAATTGCAATGAGTTTTATATTTAGAAACAAGAATCCTTACAGATCAGTGCGATAATTTAAATATTTTTCCATATCATACTTTATATTTTTGAATTATATTAAATATCTTGTTTTATAATTTTAAATTTGCTATAAAACCTGTTAAGGCTTAGCAATCAAATAAATATATAAATAAATCCTGTGTTTAAAACTGTCTCAGCTATAAATGAAATGATTTTTAATTCTTTATTTTTATTGAATATATAAAATATCTGAAATTTCATTTAAACGTTCTCTAAATCACTTTAATAACATATTGTATATAACACAAACATTTTTTATACACAGGGAGCAAAAGCCATGTAATGAAGGGTTAACGCGGCCGAGGTTCAAGTCTCCGGATAGAGGTAATTTTTCAATTTAATTTAATGTTAATATTAATACTAAAGCAATTATAATAATGTTTGCAGCTCTTCGTCAGTATAAAAATCATAATTATCACAGGATGCTGTTTAAAATCTAAAAAAGGGTTGTTTTTTTGCAAAGATTCATTGTTATTTTATTTCATATCCTGGAAGTTTTTTTATCACAGATATATTTTTCCAGGGATTCGATGAAAAATTTCTTATTTTCCGAGAAAATGTTTCTCTTAGTTATAGCCAATGATCACTAAACAGTAGTAAAAATTAATCAAGTGTAAAAGATTTCAGCACAATTGCGCTAATTTTCTTCAATTAAGCGAAATGATTGGATAATTTTCCTAAACTATTTCATACTTTTGGCGTCAATTTAACGAAAAATATGTACTAAAGTTTTAGAAAATCGGCCATGGCGTTAAATGAAACCTGATTTAATAACGTGTGGGTGCTATTTTTCTAGATTTTCTGGAATTAGTTTTATGAGTCTAGTATAAGATTTCTAAATAACTGATCAAAAACACAGATGTGTAGGATTATTGTTTAAATAAGTAGAAACATTTTTTATTTTCAAAATACAATTATTTATTCTTTACAACCATTCACCAAATTTATTTATTTACCAAAACCAACACACAAAACTTTTCGCCCAAAATATCATGTAAGATACTGGAATCTTAAACGCCCACTCTCAAAATAGGACAGTGCACCGGGCCTAGCCCTTCAATAATTTTGCGAACTTTATATTTTGTAAACTCATTATATTTTTGTTTTTTGATATTTAAATAGGTTTTCAAAAACTTTAAGTCTTTTTACTCTCAACTATCTTAAACTTTATATTACTCTAGAATCTATCGAAAGCCACATACGGCACTAAATTTTTCAGGCGACGAATTTTTAACTTTTAGTACTGAATAAATTTTGACCGCGTCACGCATAACTACTTTCAGACGGAAGCAGAAGGAATTTCGAAAGCAAAAATTTGTACATGTTGAAGTGTAATGATCGCAATGGCTGCAATAAGAAACAGTTTTCTGATCCATCAACAAGTTTCGCATTTAATTCAAAAGTTAAGTTGTTGCGCCAACAGCGATAAAATTGTTACCCACGAATAAATCAACGATTTTCCGTTGTTGGTGTAAATATTTACTGTTGGCCCAACAGTGTCTTTCTTGAATTAAATTTCAAGATTGTAAACTGTTGGCTTGTAAACTGAAAAAGTATTCAGTCTATTTGGCGAAAATACTTTAACTTTTGTAGAAATTCAAATGCGCACGCATTATTGCAATGAATGCACTACTGTTGCCAAAAAAAACTTAGAAATTGTTGGCGTAAAGACTTTATTTGAATTAAATAATTGTGAGCTTTTTAGATGAAGTAAGTTAAAAGAAGGCAAAAAAAAAACAACAACAGCCCTGTATAGAGTCAATCACTTAGCTGACTAGACAGCCTGTTTCGGAAATCGCTACATTTTCTCTTCAGTAGTCTTGAGTAATTCAGCTGTGTCCAACCACTGTTTAAGTCTTATATGATTCAACACCTGTTTAAATAAATTTCTATGAAGTACATTCTCTTATTGGCCATTTTTTATCATACGACGATTAAAGCAACAAGTATTTCAGATCAAGCCTACCAGGGATTGTGTGTATGTTGCAGTTGCTTCTTTTTTGGTTCACTATTCATTTGGGCTCGACGAGTTTGCTGAAGTACACCATAGAATTGAAACGGGTTTTTCTGCTTCGCTAGAGGCTAGTGTTTAAATGAAAGGTGACTATTTGCACAACCAAATGTTCAATTATTTATGACTTTGACCGAAATCGATCAATTGATTATTTTTTAATTAATATGACATTAAATAAACTTATTAAGGCTTGATCTAAAATACTTACTGCTTTAATCGTCGTATAATAAAAAATGGCCAATAAGAGAATGTACTTCATAGAAGTTTATTGTATGAGTAGTATATGAGTAGTGTGCGACCGAAACCGGAATTTCGGCCAAAACCGAATATTCGGCCATTTTATAATGACCGAAACCGAAACTGGTTATTAATATGAAAATTTAAGTTTTTACAAATAATTTTTTTTATTAAAAAAAGGAAGCAACAGTACTTTCATATAAATACATAAGAAATAAATTTGATATAAAAAAGTATTCTTTGAACATTGAAATTCATCATAATTAATTGAAGTTAAAGATAAATGAGATAATTTTTTATTATATTTTTTATTAAAAAAGTATTGCATACTTTATATCTTCCGTACACACTCAAAACAGTATGCACCTACAATGTACATTTTTATAGAACTACGAAACAAAGTTTTTTTTTATTTTTAAAGGTTAAGTACATATTATATAAATATAAATATTTCGTTTTCTTTTCCTTTATTCCACACACACAAAATTCGTTCGGAAGTTTAATTATCAATTTTTTGCTTCAGTACCTATAAAACTTTAATATTAACCGAAACCGAATATTCGGTCGAACACTAGCAATGAGGGACTCTATGCAAGATTTCAAATAAAATTAAAAAGCACTTGTACTATATAACTGAAAAAGTTGGCAAGGAATGCCCATTTTGTGTACAAATATAAACTAAAGCATTGTAAGATATTTAACAAAAAATTTAGAATTTTCTTCATTTTTGTGTAAGGAATGGAGCCTGAATTTTGTACACTGGCTTCAAGTTTTCCAATTGGGACAATTTGAGACCATTGTGCAAATCTTCTTGCAAGATTTTGCGTTTTCATGTAGCAAATCCAGGTAGTCTTGCTACACAAATCTAGACTTTTTCTATGAATTTTTTCCCTAAAACGCCGCATAACGCTCACCTTATATTCATTATTATCGACAATTTAAAAAAAAAAAAAAAAATGTTGGCAATCCTTCTAAGCGGGCAGCTTAAAAATTGTTCATTGAATTTTCTACAATTAATAAAATAAGTTTAGCTTTAAAACTAAGTTTAAATAAGATTCGAGAAAATCGATAAATCTTTTCATAACTAAATCGATCTACTTAAAACTTTTGTATCAGAAATAGCAAACTTTCTACTTTTAAAAGTAGATTACAAAATTTGGATTATACACCTAAATATATTTTTCAAAATAATTTCATACTTTCCCTAGTTGTATTTTAATAGTTATTATTAGTTTATAGAAGAATTAGAGGTACGATTTTTTTTTATACCGTGCGACCATGTGGAAGAGTTTGAAACCTTACAACTTATCCTTGGATACGGGCTAGTCTGATAATATTGTTCAAATAATTGTTTCGATTTTTTTTACCCTTTTGCCTGTAGAAAAATCTTGTGTTGCATATAAATATCCATGCGTGTAATGTATATGTGAAGTTATTTTTATTAATACAGTATTATAAATGAGCGTATGAAGTAAAAACACATTGGAAAACAGGTTTGTTACATATTTTTTACCAAATCTTCTATGAATTTCTACCAAATTCATACACAAAATGAACATTTTCAGTTTTAAGACTCTTTATTGTAAAGTACACTATTGATCCTCTTAAGGACTGCATTCGAGTAGAAAATTGGATTCCTACTTAATAGTCACTTTATTTTTTTGTGTTGAACTTTTTGCTTTCGTAAATCAAGTAAAAATATTAATATTATTATTATTATCATTATAAACTATTATCAATATAATAATAAATATTATTTTGATCATTCATTTACATGTTACAAACATTTTGCTGTGTGTGCTTTACATAAGCAATCCTGAGAGTGTATTAAAATTTAAGTTTTTAATCAAGCCGAGCAAAAGCACGAGTAAATAGATTACAACATCAACAGATAGTGAAAATTTAAATAAAACACAGATATAAAGTCAAAAAAATTATAGCAAAAGATAAAAAAAAAGAGAAAATAAGTGGAAGATAAAATATGCAAATTTAGGTAGAGTTTATTTATAAAAATGTACTTAATACTAACACAAACTTAATGCAATCAATTTAAGTGTTAAGGAATAGCAATCCTTGTTAACTTGATGTAAAAGTTATTGGGTTTTTACTGCAGTTGTTGTTGTATGTGTGTTTGTGTTGTTGTTAAATATTATTGTGGCAACAATATAATCTCATAAATTATCGTTAAACTTTTGCAATTGAGTTGTAAAAATTAACTTTATTGTAAAAACTTAATAACAACACAACGACAACAACGAAAAAATCAACAACAAAAACAAAAAACAAAAACAATAAAACAACCGCAACAACAAAAACAACAAGAACTCATAAAACAACAAGCTTAACTACTAAATCAAGTTCAAATTATGAAGCACTTGAGTGCCGCACACTCACGCCCACTTTGTTTGCCCCGCCCTCCTGTTGGCCACTAACAACCGCCACTGTACTCGTTGCGACACTGATAAAAATCAAAATTTAGATTAACTGTGAATTGCTTTTGTTTTATTCTGTTATATTTTCTTTTACACTGTGTTCTGCTCGTATTGTTGTAGTTGCTGTTGTTATTGTTGTTGTTAAGTTTCTTCAAAAGTTTCGCATTTAACAAAGCATTTGCCACTAAATCACGTTGTTGCTGAATGTTTTAGAAAAAAAAAGAAGAAATACTCTATAAGGACTTATCTGTGAAAAAGGACGACACAACATACATATTTATTCAAATTAACTCATAAAAATTCAAGCAGATAGCAACAAGAAACACACTTAAATGTGACAAGATGTTAAACTTATTCTTATTTCTTTTATTAACAGACTCTCGCCTTATACTTAAAATAAATTGTATAACTTGACAGACAACAATAGAGACGATGAAGTCCTTAAATTGGTAGTGTTGGTGGGCAATTTGTGGTTGGTGTGTGTGTTTGGGTTTGTTTTTAAACTTTGGAAACATGGCGCAATGAGCCATGAAATTTGATTTATGCACCTTAGAAGAATTCTTTACGGAATTTATTTGATTAACTCACAAACCTGAGATTTTGATGTGAACTGAGATTAAATGCAAAGAACAAATTTTAAAGAATTCCATCATATTCTGAAGTTGCAAAAAATGAATTTCCTTATTTTTTCTAAATAAGGTGCTTAGCACAAATGCCTAACGACCTGTTACTTTAAACTACCTTCGATCTTAATGGTTCTTGAAGAGAATGACCAACGTCTATGCGTCCATTCGGCACTCATGCCCTCTCAATATCTAGCAGCATCAATAAAACCAGCAGCAGCAGCTGCTGCTCTTTCAATTTACAATTAAGCAGCTAAAAATAAAGGAATCCGAATATTAAGGACATTAATTGAGAACGAGTACAAGAGTAGCAGCAGAAGGTATGCCAGAAGGAACATTAGTACAAAGCGGTTTTGCTGTTGCATAAATAGTATCCAGCACAACAACAACAACAACAAAAACGAAGCTGCATAAAAGGTAAAACTAAAACTTAAACAAAAAAAGAATTGCATATAATGGCAAAATAAAATAACTCAAATGCATTCAGGCGCTGGTAAATGAAGAGAACATGACGGCTACAAGCAACAAGAAACCGGAAGTAAAACAGAGCAGCAGGGTTTGAAGTGAAGGGAAATAAAATAAAATGTGCATAAATATTTCCTTTCAGTTCAACTACAAAAAGAAACAAAAAAAAAAAAAGAAAAAAAAATCATCATTACAGAGCATGTAGTTTCAATGTAAGAATTAATTGCTTAAAACGGTTTTATTAGAAAAGTCAAAGAAATATAAAGAGTTTGTCTCTAATATTTTTTGTTTTTTTTTATTTAAGCAAACTTTAGTTTAGCCTGGTTTCGCTAAGGCTTTTGTTGTTGTCCTTCGTTTCTTTTTATGGCTTGAAAAGCTTTTAATTTTGCTCTAAATGGCCGCAAAGTTTGTCAAAGTGCTAGCTAAAAAGTCAACCAGTTGCTTGAGCTGGTCCTGCGGCAGCAATTAATTGTTGTTCGTCAGTGCGACTCAATAAATTGTTTTAATTTTTTATTGCACAAGTCGTTGAGCATTTTTTCTTTAACTAATGTCATAATTTAAAAATGTTTTTACAAAAGTTCTACTTTAATTTTGTCATAATTTTTGTTACTTGCCAAATGTCTGTTTACTAATTTTTACGTTTAAGTTTCAGAATACAATAAATTCTGAAAAAATGGATGAATTGAATTGAACTCAATGACTCATATTGAGTACCTAATTGTCATAAGAGGCTATTGTTTATTTGTCTGAAACCCATTTAGATACGTGAATAGAAATGATTGTTTTGTAACCAGAAATTATCTTCTTTGATTGAGGAATATGGGAGAGTTCTTTGTGAAGAGGACAACAAAAATGCATTCCTATATAAGACCATTACTAGTGCGTAATGGAAATTTTGGTTCTGTCAGAAACTCTGATACTCGAAAATCAGAGTAGGTTTTTTTTCGCAGAAAATTACGGGGTTTAAAAAATTGTAAGATAAATAAGTGAAGTAGTGATCTAGCGATCTTTCTAGCAGTGGAACCTTTTTACAACAAATAGAAATTTTTATAAAACGAAAGAATTGTCAATTTATTTTTTTCCTTAAAAAAATTTAGTGTAATATATTGAATACATGTGCTAAGTTTCTGAATGCGATCTTTCGTGGTTTATAGGCTTCAGTTTTTTAAGGCCACCTTTTACCTTCAAAATTTTTTTAATTTTTTTTTTATATCAACTTGGAAACATCGCATGAAAATTTCAATCAAATCAACCAAGTAGTTTTTCGTTTGGAGAATTTGATTGTGTAGACAAGTCAGGCACAAGAAAATGTCATACGCACATATTTGATGATCAACCTCTTTTCATTTATTGATTATGTATTTTTATTAGCAAAATAATTATAAACTGTTGTCAAAACATTTACAACAAAAAATAAAAAAATTAATTTTTGAATAGGATATTTTTTCGCTAGATGGCGCTATAGACAAAGAGAAATTGAATTCCTAGTTACTTTTTTGATGTAAACAACTATAAAAGCAAAAATTTAACTCTCAAAGTATTTCTAAAGAATAAACAACGACTTGCAATCGGAAAAAAATAAAGGGTACACAAGAAATTAAGGGATGGGGAGGTTCAAAGAAAAGAGAATTAATACAGAATATGTATTTTATTAATATTTTTAGCCATCATTTCTAAAGTGAACTTATTATTGAGACTTTGATCTTTTTTAAATAATATACAAACAACATTTTGGAACAACAAATTGCACCAAAAAAATCTTTTATTGATTTGGTAGAAAAAATTAAGGATTTGTGTAAATACGTGTTATTTTATAGGAAATGTAGTCAGTAATGCATCTTTTACTTGTTTTTATTTTTACAAAAAAATATTTTTTGAGTCGTTTTTTGAGTAAATATTCAATATTTTTAAATTTTTTAAAAAAAACTATAAAGATATGTACAACAAGCTAGTGATTAAATTGCTGCAGTCAAAGTAGCAAAAGCCATAAAATTATTGTTTTTTAAAGCACTCACTGTTTCCATAATTTAAAAAGTTACTACTGTTTAAGCTTATTATGCTGTTGGAACGAAAATTTTGAGGCATTTAATTCTACACGTGAAATTTTGGTGCAGACTCCACACTAACACATACTTACTTTAACCTGTTTCTTGAATAAGTTAGTTTAACACTATTGTTGAATGTCAAATTTCCACGCCAATTAAATGTACGGACATATAAAAGGCAGCAAAATTTTGACATTTTAACTCTCCAATCGTGGTTGTGAACTTGGCTGCATAGAACAAATTTTTCATTCAACAGCGTACTAACCAACGAAAAAAAATTTCGCTACCTTTTCGCTGTCAAAAACGCAATGCATTTCTTACGGAAGATTTCTTTTCGCTTCAACAGCATTCTAAGCTTTAAGCTTGTATTTGAGAAAAGTTAAACACTTGCAGTCAAAGCAAAAGCAAAAAACAATATCTCATAGACTGCGAAGCACTTCAGCAGTTTTTGTTTTGATTGACTGAAACTGTGAACAAAGCTCAACTTTTGCAAGTCGAAGCAGCATAAGTTTTTCAACAGTCGTAACTGACTGTTTTGCCTTTATGCTTTGTGCTGATCAGGGCCGTAGCCAGAATTTATCCATAGGAAGGTTATATGTTTTCACTAAAATTGAAATAACTTCATTATTTCTAATGCGATCATCACTTTCAAGATATCGTTGAAAAGGTTTTGAGTGCTTGCATTCATGGCCAAAATTAAAAAAATGTATACACATTAAAGCTAAAATATTAATTATACAATAAAAAAACTACTGAAAAAATGTTGTAAGAAATTAAAATACAAATAAAATTTAAGTTATTTCAATTTTTAAAGTTCTTGTATGGGAATAAAATAAGAAAAAATATTAAAAATTACATAAGTCTTAATTTTTTGCAAATTCTATCAACACGTCCTGATCTGTTACTGTGCGATCACTGTATATGTTAAGGGATGCACATTCATTCAGACGAATCTCACCCATTGAATAACGGAGGCATGTTTGAAGAAATTTTTGGGATGAGAACGATATCTCATTTATCTCAAATAAGTAAAATTTTCGAGACAGAAAAACTTTTACATAAACTTCATAAATCTTAAAACCTAAAAATTTACAAAATTACTTAAACGATTGACTTAAAACTTTTCCTTTGTAAGTCGACTTTTTATAGCTCATGAGTAACTTTCCCAAAAAATAAACCAGTTTTAGACTCATATCTTTAATTCGAAAGTTAATTGTTTAAAAACTCTTGACTATAAAATAGTCCCTTACAATAAAAAGGGCAGAAAAATTTAGTTAATAATAACTTGTTTTGTGCCGAAAATTATGAAGAGGCTGTGATGCAATGCCGCCTAAAGCAGAGCTAGAGAAAACGCAGAAAGACAAACAACAAAACCATGGATGCTGAAATTTGAATTTAGGGTAATCAAATTTCAGCATCTACAATAATAATAAAGGGTAATCCATATGTATTGTTATTAAATGTAAAAGTATTTGATGAAAAAGGGTACGTTTTCAATTTCAATATTATGGATACTTTAAATGTAGCGCATCCACAATTGATATAAATGTGAGAAAATTTAAAAAATAATTTAGGTACTTTTTATTTAAAAGAAATAGTGCAATAATTGGTTACGATTTTATTAATGGGTACACTAAATAAATTACAAAATATTGCCTGTAAGAATTTATAGTTCTGATGACTTTCCTTTTCTTTCATCAGCCATACAAAGATAGAAAACATTTTGGGACGAATCAAAATGAGTTTTGAAGGCAATTAATTGTACTCAAATACTGTGCATCTAATGCTTAATTTAGCCATTTCGAAAAGTTCGACCCCTGGCTTAAATATGCCCTAACACATAACCAACAACAGCATTGTTTGAATTTTTTAGGTTACAATATCTCCATAACCAGATGTAATGGGCCATATCTGAAATCAAATACTAATCCAACAAAATACTACTTTTTATTTGTCCTTACTATTTCTAATGCTTTAATAACTTGTTTTAAAACTGAACGCAAACTTTTAGGTTGCTATATTTACCTGTTGCTTCCGTTATCTCAAAAATGAAAAAAAAATCTAGATTTTTCTTTAAGCTTTTCAATGTGAAAAGAAGTGTGCGAATAAAAACTTCATACGAATGATGTATTTACATTAATGGTATTCACTTTATTTGTTTTGTCCTCTAGAGGGCGCTTTGTTTAATATAATATGACGTCACATAGCTTATAACCAGTAAACGATTAAAACGCTTCCAACGATACCTCATTTGTAAAATTAACATATACATACATACATACCGGTCAAACACATATACCCGTAGTCGGGTAACAAATAGCGCGATGCTTCAAGATAAATGCATGGATAACGATGCTATTAAAAGTAAAATTAAATATTAGCGCATTTCATTTTATTATAAGTGCATTTCAAAAATACTCAAAAGCACACCATCCTTAAATTAAGTTTAGCGCGTAGTTAAAAAAAAACTTGCTTCACCTCAGTTTAATTTTGTTTTACTTTAATTTTAGGATTTTGTCATTTAAATCACATGCCAAAGTCCTTTCATATTTAAGAAAAGTACATTATGTTTAAATCAAATACATTTTCCATAAATGTCCGTTTAATGGTTACTCGCACTAAAACGCCCCTTGGATTTTTTTAGCTCAGTGTATCATGTTCCATCCGATAAATCACGATGCATTGGTTTTCATTTTTGTTGTTAACATGATTCAACTCATAACAAAGACTTTTACACGTAAACGCAACTTCAGTATATGATTTATTAAGTTTTTTTAGAACATATTAAATTGATTGAAAAAACATGTTTAAATTCATTAACTTTTATTAAAATTTCGATCCTCTGGGTGGTTTGAACCCCGAAAACCCCTTGGCTATAGCCCTGGTGCTGATACATTTGTTTGATCGCTTTTGTGACAATTTTTTTTCGTTTTCGATCGCAAATCGCTTTTCGATAGGACACTAGAGTGGATCCTAAAAATGTGTTTTTTTGTTTTTACTGTGTATGTGCTATGTATAAACCAAAAAAATACATTTTTAGGGTCCACCCTAGTGTCCTATAGAAAAGTGATTTGTGATCAAAAACAAAAATAATTGCACATACACAAAGAGTATAAAACAAAAAACCACCTATTTAGGATCCACTCTAGTGTCCTATCGAAAAGCGATTTGCGATCGAAAAGAAAAAAAATATCGGCACGAAAGCTATCACAAAAATGATAGAAAGCATCAGCAGAAAGCACAGAAGCAAAACAGTTTGTTCAACGACTGTTGAAAAACTGATGCTGCAAAAGTTGAACGGTTGCTGTTGCTTCGACTTTCGATTTTGTTCACAGTTTCAGTCAATCAAAATATATACTATCGAAGCTGTCGACCGACTGCTGAAGTGCTTCGCAGTCTATCAGATATTATTTTTTGATTTTGCTTTGAATGCGACTGTTTGATTTTTAGAAGCATAAGTTTAAGCAGCTGCAAAGGCAATGAAAAATATTATAAGTTTTTAAACGCTGCAACAAGCAACTGTACATTTCAAACTTTATTTTTAAGTGCTTTGCAAATTAAATAAGGAAATTGCCTTATTTTTTGCTAAAGACAATGCAGTGACTAAGTGTCTTTAAACTCAGGTATTCGGAATGCTAATCAAAATGTATTAGCAAAAATACGCAATCGACGTTTTAATCAAAAATAATAAACAACATTGAGAAGTGTGATCATGGATGACGCAACATATTGCTTTAGCAACTTTCTGTAAATTGCACTTTTAACACAGCTTGCAGTAGAAGCGACGCTCCAGATCAGTGCAAGAATAAAATTTTATTTAAATTCCCCAAAAAACCATGTTCTTGAGGCGAAAGTCAAAATATTTTTATAACTGGCACACCATAATTTGTTTATCTGCAAGAACATTTTAAAAAAAATATGTTTCCTACCATTAATAAGTCGCCATGAGAAACTATTAAATGGTGTATAGATAATTTATTCTAAATCGACCAACAGACAAAAACTGTTTTAAGGAAGGCAGGCATTCCAGTATATCTATCTTAGAGGAGTTCTGCACAAAGCGGAGTTTGGCAGATAGAAAAGTGGATAAAGTTTTCGTGCAGAAACTAATACGACGAGCTACACATAAAGTGCGATGCTTTGCCTACCAACTAAACTACATTATACAATATTTTGATTTAGAGCTTTATTTATTTATTTTATTTTATTTTATTTTACTTTATTAATTTATGAATTTAGATACAATAAGAACTCGGTTCTTTCATAGTACGATATAAGCATTGGCTTACATACAATAACAAATGTAACTTGTCAAAGCAACAAATACTTACATTAGGTCTAGTAAGTTATGAAAGATGGCAACAGCAACAACAACAACAATTCTGCATATAAAGTCAACCACACAGCAGACTAGACAGACTGTTTCGAAAGGCACTACACAGTTCAAATGTGTTCCTTTCTTGGGAACCCACGAATTTCTTCTCACCAGTACTTTACAAGCATCGTCAAAAAAACAGTTTATCGGAATTCTATGAATTTGTCCCCATTAAAAAACATTTTGAATTGTTCAGTATAGTTTTGGTATATGTATTATTTTTCCGTGCTTTTATACAGAATAGACAAAAAAAAAATAACATTTTTTGAATTGAGTTCAAGTGCTGAATATGAATCGAAATAAAAAACCTTATTTAATATAATTGCAAAAAAAAAAAAAATTTTATTTCAGCCAATGCATATTAACAATTCGATTTCTTCTAAGGAACATTTCAGAATTCAGAGAAAACCCAAGATAATAAGTCATCTTTGTACAAGCTGAGACCCTTCTATTTAAACATACCATTTTAAAGAGCTCAATATATATATTGCATGCAAATTTTAACAGGTGTAACCTATGCAAATTCCGAACGTACCAACATCAAATGTCAACACAATATTTATTGTACATTCACAAAGAAAAGAAATAGAAAATCCATTTAAATTTAAATAAATCAAATAAAAATCACGCTATCAAATCGCATTTCAATCAAATGTAATCGGATGGCAAGGTTTTTATTACCTTTTCTTCTTTTTGTTTTGATGACCTGCAGCACATTCGCAGCTATTTTGGTATCATTATTATTAGAGGGGATTTTTTTTTACATTTTGTAACATATATTATTCCCAATAGATACCCAATATAGACAAATGGCATTCCAGCTGAACTGAACAAACTAAGAGTAAAGTTAAAACGATAAAACTACCCACCCAGCCAGGTAGGTCAGGACACGATAACGCAGAGAGGTAATCAAAGCTCAGTCGTTGAGTAAGAGATTCATTCGTGGTGGCTGTGTTGTTTTTATAAAAGTTATTTTTTCTGTTTTAATTTTATTTGTGCAAACTCACCAAATTCCCAAAAACATACAAAATAACTGTAAAAATTCATTCAATGCCTGAAATGGTGATCCTTTTTGGTTTATTTTCTATTTTTTTTTTTATTTTTGTGTTCAACCAATATCAATGCCATACAATAGATTGTGGATGCGCATAAAACAATAGCTATTTTCATGTCCACGTCAACAAATGCTCTGTGAAAATACCACCAAAGGTAAGTTTTGCATTTCTTTTTTTTTTGTTTTGTTCGACTTTTTTTTATAGGCCACGTTAACATTGTTTCTGCGTGCGTTTGTCGAATTTGCTGAATAAACAAACTAGCTGTAAAAGCATTTTATGGGTTATCCTATTCAAAACTACCTGTATATAAAAATAAGCCACAGTTCTTGTTTTTTTATATATGTGTATATATTGGCATATATTTGGAGCAACCCTTTAAAGGATTTGTTTTTATTTGGTTTCTTCATTTGTTTTGTTATGTTAAAAAATGCGATAAACTTACCTAAACTGCTAGAAATTCGATGGGAAAGTGTTTTTTCATTTACTCGTCCTTGTTTCTATATGATATTGGTATTTGCTGATTGCATTGTGATGTTTTTATTTTGGTGTTGTTTGTTTATTTTTCAGTTGGCATTTCACACATTCTGAAATAGCTTAACGTGCGATAAATAATTTTGAGATGCTGAAAATTTGGAAAAGTCGCAAGAGTTAGAGATGTAAAGGAATGGAATTTTAAGCTAAGTCCTTGATGCAGTTACAAACAGTTTGAAAAATCAGCTTAAAAAATCAGTTCTAAGTTATGGAAATTCTCAAAAATATTTCGGGTTTGTTTAATTTTTTAGTTAATTACATAGCAATATTTTGCAATAAAAATTTTGGAATATCTTACCTTTAGCCAGAATTGTTTATTGCTCTCATTTGGTTTAGAAGTTATAGGGGTCTATTGTTGAAAAATGGGCTAAAAAAACTTGCTATATATATAAACAAAACTAAGCAAAATGGGTATTAAAAGAAATGCTATTCTATTACCTATTCAATAAGGTATTAACCATAAAATTTCATTAATTACTTTCTAAGATATAACTTTTTTTTTTATGTACCAACTATTTTGCATCAAAATTTTAGATACATTTCAGATTAAAATAAAAACGACATAAATTAATTCCATGCATTCGAATGTAAAAACGACAAAAATTAATTCCATGAATTTGAATGCAAAAAATTAAGTATAATTTAAAGACAAGAAAAATCGCGGCGATTTTTAAAAACAATTTTTCGCCTGCGGCGCTTTATTTATTCACCGTTTATTTAACAGTTCCTAAATATTTCAAAAATTTAAAAAAAAATTATAGTATGGCTTTTAACAAATTACTCTGTAAATGTTTTAAAAATTTCTTCGAGTGTGGCCCTTTCTTCCTCAATCATTCATGTAACTATTCAACTTCGTAAATATTCCTCCATCATATATGTTACATCGTATATGTAACTTGTTATAAGTTAGTTACTTAAATTGCAATTGTTCTTTGTTTTTTATAGAGTTTGGACTTCCAGCTTAATAGTGTTTTGCCCTTGTACACCGAAAAAAAATTTGCGGAGTTAACCCAAGTTTTTCATGAGTCAAAAGAGTTTTTGAGAAGTTAAGAACGTTTTGTCGCCGTAAAACACAAAATTAATTGCATCATTATTTTTTTTTTTTTTTGTTGATATAAAACGTTTTTTTCTTGACACAACTCATTTTCAAAGCTTGGAGTAAGTTAAAAGCAGATTCAAATTAACTCTGCATCTTCTCCAAACATTTGTCCTTTTAACTCCATTAAAACTTATTGCGACCTTCTATGAAGAACGTCTTTGTATTTTAAAGCTGAAACGGAGTTATGTTTAGCACGAAACAGTGTCTGCTCGAGCAAATATTTCCGTTTGTTCGTTTTACTTTGAATGAAGAGAAAGTACTCAAATATTTTAACAAGCAAATCAAGTGTGCTGTAAGAATTAAATGTTGCATAATGATAAGAAAGGGCCGTTTTTACAATTGCGAGTATATGTTTTCGCATATCTTTATCGAAGTGAAACTTCTTATGCGGTTATTTGATATAGAGGGTAAAATTTTTCATGTCTCGTCACGAAAGTTTTTTTTAATCTCGTCACGAAAAATTGTGTACACAAGCAATGATATTTTTTTGCAGATAGATTTTTTCGCGTTTTCTCGTAAATATCAAATCACGGACATACCGCATATATCGCAAACCATTTAGACCAGTATTACTAAATGAACAATGACATGAAAATATTAAATAAACAGAATATTTTATGTGAAAATTTTGTATTGTATTTTGTTTAAGATGCTATCTCTTTCTTTCTCTCTGTTTTTTTTACCAAAATCTATCTTATTCTTTATGTTAAAAAGTTTCCCTTCTGTACTGTATACACACTATACTGTAATTTTTTTTTAGCCTGCGATGTATTTTTTATAGAAAATTTTTGGGAAAATAACAAATTCTATTAAATTTGGTATACAACTGTTGTCTTAATAGAAGTCAAGATACATACATTTTTTTAAAGGAATTTATGAGTTTTTGGAACATACTAAAGTCACATATTACCATATTTTATTAACGAAACTACATTAAACACTAAAAAACAAATTTTTAATATATGTATCACGACATTAAGGCAACCCTGCCCTGCCGACAAATCGCCTTGAGAATATTCTACCTATTTTTGTACCAAATTTAATTATTCTAGCATCAATATATATCGGAATTGAGAATATTAAATTAAATGCCACGTCCGTTTTTGAATTAGTTTAGGAACCGAACTAACTCATCTTTTAAAAACATTCATAAACCTAGTGTTCACACTGTTGGATAATCTTAACTACATTTTGATAAATGCTTAAAAAATACCTTTTCCCTTATTCAATGAACAAAACTGCAGCAATCAATTGTAAAATCAATGCATATAAAAAATGCAATTTTTTCAAATATGTTATATACAAAATCACTTTTTTTTAAAATTCCCCTTAAAATCAAAGAAATGAAACACCTTTGAAACAAATTTTGAGAGTTGAGCGCAATTTAAGCTCAAAAGTAAAAAAAGTTTTGTTAGAGATTATTTATAAGAAATTATTGAGAAAAAAATTCAAAAATGCCAAATCGTGGATGAGCTGCTCTGTGAGTATGGAGAAGAGATTCTGTTTTCGGCGTTAGCCATGTATTTAATTTTCTTTGTATTCGATAGAAATAAGAAATAAATAAAAATAATAAAAAACAAAGAAATTACGGGTTCTTTATTTAACTCCTTTGTGGGTGGGTTTGTTTATTTTTCAAGCTTTATGCTACATTGAAATGAGTTGATTCTAGTTTTCTTTTGAGTGAACTCAACATTTAAAAATTCTCAATTTCTCAACCTTAAAACAACTCAAAACGGAGTCAGTACGACTTTTCAAACAAATCTAATTTTTGAATGGAGTTAAATATAGTTTTTACAGCTTTGGCAAAATACCATACACGAAAAGTGTTAAATTGACTCCAAATATGACTTTATTTACTCCGCTTTTTTTTGGGTGTACGGAATATTGTTTTTAAAACTAAAAAACGAAAATATTTAAGTATAAAAGAAGTTATATCGTAAAAAGTTATGCATGGATTTTAATGTTTGATACCTCGTTGAATAGGTGCTCGTATTACCTTTTTTTTACCCATATTACTAACTTTTCTAGGAAAATTGAAAAAATTGCAGCATGTTTTTAAGGCCATTTTTCCTAACTTTGGACCCCTATAACTTTTAAACGTCTTGAGAGCGACCTCTAATTTTTTCACTATTCGCTTTTTTAGCTCCATATACACATTTAAAAAAAAAAATTAAAAAAGTCCATTTTAGCTAAAGGTAAAATGTTCCAAAATTTTAAACATACGGTTAAGCATGCTAGAGGATCAGTCATGGTTTGAGGCTGCGTTTGGTGTTGGAAAGATTCATTTTATTGAAGGTATAATGGACTAAAATATGTTCCTTGACATTCTCAAGGCGCACGTAAAAGAAAGTGCGAGTAAATAAGGAATTGCAGACAATTTTGAGTTTTACCAAAGCATTGACTTAAACATACGACGCTCTTGGTAAAGAATTGTGTACTTGATATATGTCCAAATGGCATAAAAACAACCTCATAAAGCCTAGATTAAAATGTTATAGAACATCTATGGGATGACCTTGAACCAAGAGTGCAGTATCAGAGATGGGCAACTGAAGATCTATTAAAAAGTATCCTAAGTGAAGAGTGGAATCAGATTGAAGCTGATGTTTGTAAAAATTTGGTTGCACTGATGCCAAAAAGGCTGCAGGCAGTCATAAAAGAAAACGGATTTTCAACCAAATATAAAATTCTCGTTTTAATCGATTTAATCGAGCTCGTTTTAATCGATTTAATTTTGTTTTACCTTTATGTTCTAATTTATCAACTATGTTTCTGTTTAATTTTGCTCACCAATAAATAACGTTTTGAAAAAAATATTTACTCCAAGTTTTTTCTTACATTTTCATTTCTGAAACCAATGCGAAAGTGCCAAGAAATTCCTGCCCGACTTTTGTTTTGAGCCACTGTATTTGTCTAATCCTCTTTCCAACCATATATAGATTTGTACCGCCTTGGGTTGCCTGTTGAACAAACTTTTCAATGAAAATAAAAATAACGGTATTTTTTCCTTTTTTGTGTGTTCCGAAGATATAATAAAAAAAATTTTAACTTAAGAATTTTTAAAACAAGTAAGGAAACTTACTTAATACTTGTTAAGAGATCAAACAATTAATAAACAGTGAAAGCTCCTATAGACGGACGCTCTAATAAGCGGACACATGCTTGGGAACGTTCAGTTTTTGTTTTTTTTCCATAGAAAATGCTCTCCCATGCACGGACTTTCTGATTAACGGACGCGGACACAGAAACATATCTACTTATGAAAAACAAGCAAAGCGGACAGTTTTGTCTTTTTTAGATCACAAACATTACTGCTTTTTTTTGGGGGGGAGGGATTTTGGACAGTTCGAAGTAGTTGTATTCTCTTTTTATGAATTCACTCTAAATGAGAAATTAGAGTCCAAGAAACTTACTTGCATCGTTTCCAGGAAACTAACAAGAATTATATTTTATTATTGACAGCTATATTCGGTGTGAATCGAAAACTATTCGATGTCCATTTCTCGGTGTTTTTTTTTTCAAAACTTGGATTTTTAAATTTTTAGGATTTTTTCCGTAAAACTACCCAAACTCGAAATTTCCAAAAAAGTACACTTCATTTTCATAACGACTGGGTAATGCACTCGCGTAATTTTTTGTATCTGTCTTAAATAGAGTTTAAGAAAATATTTTCACATTTAAATGAAATTTTTTTCTAATTTGCATTTTTGCGATTTTTTTTAACACAACAACGAAAAAAATTAAATTCAGTTGTTTTTGTCTAATTGTAGTGTTTGATTGCTCATTTAAAAGAAAATTTAAATAAAAAACGGGGCTCGTACCGGTTTTTTTTTAAATTTTGCTTAGTTTTTTATTGGAATTTTTTTAAAAAGAGCACTTTTTCCCCACATAAATTATATTTTTAGCTTAAAGGTCGCAAGAGGCACTTTTAAATATCAAATTTTTTTCTGAAATTTTTGAGCTTACTTCTTTTTTGTGAAGGAACAAAACTCGGGTGCATTATAAGCTACTTTCGAAAAAAAATAAGGACCACTCTAATGTACATACATATTTAAATTTTAATTTATTTTGTACTTGTTTTGTTTTTTGTCTATTGAAGAATAAAAATTATTTTAAAATAGGATATCGCAATGCCAATTTTTTAAATATAAATATTAATATTATTTTTTTCGACATTCCCATAAGCGGACATCTCTCATATGCGGACAAAAAGTAGTATATATTAGTTTCTAGTTGAGCAGTTAAATTGGAAGAAGTCATTTCATATGTCAGAGGGCAATTTAATACAGAAGAAAAGGGAAATTTTAAGTATATCGCAGAAGGAAATGTTTAAGGTAAATAATGGCATAAAGCTCACATTGCAGTTCAGTAAGTATTTAAGTAAACGGTTTTAAGTAATTGCTATTTAAGTAAATTTAAATAGCAATTTAAAGTTGCGATATATATACAATTTTCAATATTCAAATTCAATAAAAAGATTAAGTCAATCTACGCTGCTCGCGTAAACACCCAGGATTCAGATTTTCAATCCAGGTAGCCCCGGTATTGTAAAAACCATCCTTGATTGGTTTCTGTAACTTCTATGGGGAAAAATTAATTACTTTATTCAAAAATTTGATCCGCTTATATATTGAAAACATTTCTACTATATAATTATAAATTTATATCAGTCGAATGCAATTACGTTTGTAAAATTATTCATAGTTTTAAATACAATCAATTTTATTTTACAGTATGACTTCGACCAAGCTTAATGAGCTTGTGAAAAATGCATGTTATTTATGGTGAAATTGTTTTATAAAAATTCAAAAACACAAATATATTTCACTCTGGAAATCTTTAGAAAAGTAACAACCAAGAAACAGATTTGAAACACTTTCATAAATTGTCACATAAATAAAAGATTGCGTATCATTAACTGCTCCAACCAATCATTAATCTCTGCTGTTTGAAGTGGAATTGTATGATAAAAATAGAAAAAAGCGTTGCGTTCCATCACGCCACGGCCACAAAATGACACTGTGAAATTTTTTATAATAAAAAGCATAATCGTATTGATGTAATTTATGACCTCAATGAAAGATAAAGACCACAGGAACCTTGTAGAAACTCCTATGTTATTTTACCAAGTTCATACGTTTTCACGTCATTTGTTTGAATTTCATTGCACTATTTTAAGAATGAAGTATATGAGCGTGGAGAAGCATGAATGGCGTTTCTAAGGCCCGGAAGGTCTTTTGATCCGTTGTCAATACTCATCATCAGAGCAGACCGAAACAGCACGAAAAAAAGTAGTTTTCAGCACAGCAAATAAGCGCTAAAAAATGACGAAATAGCACAATAATAAGCACTAAAAACTCTTTAATTAAAACAAATATTTTTAAACAAAAAAATTTTATAATCATATTCCTTTTTTAATATAAAAAACAGAGAATAAACACTCTAAAAAACATGAATTCAATTCAAGTCAGGTATATTTTAATGTAAACACTGAAATAAAATATATCAAAAAATCAGTTCAGTATACTGCCGTCCTAAGAAAGAAAGTCCCAAACCCCACAATTCCAAAATTGAGATAAGGGCAGATTGGGAAAGTGAATGAGTTTCTGTTTTTGTGTTAAGTTAAGAATTC
The DNA here is from genome assembly GCA_963920525.1 of Dichetophora obliterata. Taxonomy (NCBI): domain Eukaryota; kingdom Metazoa; phylum Arthropoda; class Insecta; order Diptera; family Sciomyzidae; genus Dichetophora; species Dichetophora obliterata. Next base: position 187,819,010 of record OY986436.1, read on the forward strand.
CCAGTTTCAACTGCAAATGACTGAAAAACTTTAAGTTAAATGATCACATCTACCACTTCTAGTTAAAAAACAGTAAAATCTGAATATCTCAAAACTACTGAAATGGAAATATGACTTTTTTTCTTAGGACGACAGTATAGTCATTGGGGTACTTGTACAAATTAATATTAAAATATATTATTAGGTGCTGCTTTAATTTATTTTAAAAATAAATGAACGGCGCTTTTGATTTAGCAAGTGCGTAAATTTGGAAAATGATCGCTCAGCATCCGACGATGCTACCGGACAGTATTTATAAAGAGCAAGTTCTTTCGGTGAATATAAATCAAGAATCTTATTTCCTGAATCAATAGCTTTATGAATAACTTTGTATATATCTAAGATTATGGGATATCTTTTGTTACTCTAAAGTATATTTCTATTTTTGGGAAAAACTCTACGCAATCCAAGGAGGCCAAAGTCTTGCGTGTTTTCTTTACAATGCCAATACTTTAATTAAACCCAAGTACTTGGGTTTCCAGTTTTTCAATTGAACGAACGATTAAGGAAATCTGGCATTTAATGAATGCGAGCTCAGATTTTAAACTGTTGGATTGAAACAGTTCTTTCGAAACGGAGATTGCATCAGAATTTTCGTCACTGAATTGTTCACTTTAGTGGGTCACCTTACAAGAAATTAATTGCAAAGCTAGTAGTATATTTTTTTGGCCTTTACTCACTTTTTTCATAGGAAACATAGAACTCGACTTTTCCTGATACTGGGAAAGTAGTGTTTGGTTTGAGCACTTGCCTCACGTTCTGACGCCACGGTCTTATGTTTTTGGGAATTCGGGTGTTGCTTGACATTATTAAGCCTTTTTGTCGACACTTGCGTATTGCAAAACACACAAAACAAAACAGAGTCATCGCTGCTAAAAATGCCCGGATGCAGTCGATTTATACGGGTGATAAATTCTTTATTTGGTTCTTTCACTTTCGGCATACTTTTTTCATTTTAGAGTAGTCGCACGCACTATTCAATTTCCAATTCGCAAAAATTTTGTATCTAAATGCTGCTGGCAACTACTTTTTAGCACTATTATTTTTTATAAGTTGTCAAATAAATAACGGCAGATAATACTTAAACGATAAAAAGGAGGTGTTCAAAATATTTCGCTTTTGATGTTTGGATATGTTTAATTTTGAACATGAAAAGGAGCTGCCGCTATACCAAAAGATTATGTACAACAGAGTTGCCTGTTTGCAAAATACAAAAAAAAAAAAATATTGGACTGGTAAAGTAAAGCGAAAATGTTGAAAATAAGTACTTATAAGCAAAATAAGCCGAAATAAGCACAAACACCCTGAATAAGCAAAATGCTGGGAAAACAAGCAAGAAGCATTTAAACTCGCTCTGCTCATCATATACGAGACCAACAAAAATGCATTCAAAATGCTTTACCTTGAAAAAAAACAGCGAACCAATGAGTAACACCACTGCGACATTGTCTATTGTGAAAGACTTTAATAGGTATCTTAGCGTTTTTATACAGACTATCAGATTTAATAATGAAAATAGCTGCATAGCAAAGCTAATTGAAACACAAATTTTTAAAACTATTATATTTTGATTGCCTAGTTCAAAAAATGGAAAATCAATTAAGCAATGCCAATAACTTATCAAAAAAAAAAGTTAGAAGAACTTTTTAAAACAATAGATATATGTGATATTTCCGCGTGATATTTCCGATACTTATTATATTAAATAAATTTTCTTAGGGGAACTTCAGGTAAAACTTAATAGTAAAATCTTAATATTTGGTATTGCATATAAATTAAGAATTTAAAAAGTATCTAACATAAATAGACACGTACCGTTTAAATTAATTTCGAATTTTAAAATAATAATTAAATATTATCAACTGTCTGCTTGTGTTATTGTATTTATTTAATAAATGGTACACAAAATACGGAAAACGATTAACATAATGATGAATGATATATTCAACAAATGCATGTTTGCAAAAAAACTTTCTCTAGCATTTATCAAACTTATAACATTGTTTAGATTAAAGCAGTTACCCTGCCAATTGCCTCTTCTTCAACTCCAGCACCTTGTTAATGGCATTAAATCAACTCAAAGCACCTCATTGAACCATTAACATAACGTCATGTAAAAAAAATCGTCAAAAGTCAACGCATACCTGCTGATCTAACAATTTTCTAATGCTGCTGGTAACCGAAGCCTAATCTAAGCCAAAAAGCAAACAAGTGAATTCCAAGACAAATGATTTTCCTGGTACTGCTAATTGCTTTGCCAAATAAATGGTTGCTGACTCAACCAAGACTGCTTGCTATGCTGAGGACGCAACTGTCGTAAGGCAATTCGCTCACGAACACACACACACACATACACATACTCACAATTCAAACATCCTCACGAGCACTCACTCACACAGTCACTCGAAGTGACGCATTCAACTGCGCGCAGTCATTAATTAAAACACTTTGCACCTCATGCTCAATATCTTGGTTGCTGTTGCAAGTTTACCAACCAACCAATACCCCCACCAACTAAGCAAGCAAGCAACCTCCTTGACATATGAGCGCTCAAATGACAAATCATCTGTCAAAATTGTTGCGTTCAAATATGGCTGCGGTGACTGCATCACTTTGCATACCTAACTGCGGCATCTACCTAAGATGGTGAATTAATATTGCGCCTTGACATCTGACTGCTTGGTGGATCAGGAAAAAGGTTGATGTTGTTGTAATTATTTAAATATAAATAATAGAAATAAAACAAATTTAAGAAGTAGCGGTTTTTTGTAGGTATTTTAACACGATCATATATAAAATTTTTCAGATATATATATATATATATATATATATATATATATACAGCTTATATATATATATATATATTCCAGAGGAGAGACCCACAAAGTAAAAAATACAGGCTTCAAGATTATTATTTCTAATTTATTCTAATCTATATAAAAAGCTCACAATTAAAATCATGTAAAAATATAAAGACACAATTAATTACCTAATTATTATTTCTACTTTTTAATGAAAACGAATCAACTTATGTGCTTCTTCTTCTTGTGCGGTTTTCTATAAATTAAAGCGCATTGCAATATTAAAAACACCTTATCTTCACTAAGAGGAAAAACTGTTTGATGTACGCAAAAACGTAGTTACTTTAACAAAAAACCTGGTTGTTTTTGAACCAATAACGTATTTGCATAAAACAAATACGAAAATATTCAAAACAAATTTAAATACATTTTTTATTTAAATTATGGCACGCGTTATATTAAAACTTTTTTAAATAATCTATAAATAACTTTTTGTTATGTTTTTATAAATTGTTTTTTATTTTTACAATATTTCAGACACCAAATGGACAGACAATATTATCTATACTATTATATAAAAGGAGACTCACGAAATTGATCCAGAACAAGCTCGGTAACCGCTGAACAGATTTTGATAATTCTTTTTTTATTCGATTCCTATGATAATATAGATTGTTATAGCTTACCAAGTTTTTCGAAAAATTTATTTTTTAATTATTACAAAATCACGCATTTTATTTGGTGCCTTCATTTAACCAGCAGCACAATATAACAGCAAACAAAGCTTTTCTCTCTTTGTCGCGAGAGCTTCTCTCAATATTACACGGCAGCCATGTTGTGTAGTTAAGTTGGATTCACTGATAACCTTCAGAATGTTTTTGTGTGATTTAAAATAATGTTAATCAAGTTGAGAGCGTGCAGAAATTTTTCTCTCTGAGCGAAAACTTCATATAAAAAAAGACACAGTTTCGATAGTATCGTAAGTACAGACGTAGAATTCCTTTTTATACAGTAATAGAGAAAAATTCTGTTTTTTTATCTATATTTTTCAGAACTATTTTAAAACATTTCATCTTCTAAATAAAAATTATTCAAAAACGAATTTGTTGTTGTTGTTGCCTTCTTCAAACTTACTTGGTCAAAAAAGTTGACAATTAAATTCACGTTAAAATTTGTTTTGTTTTATAAAAACTTTTCGTTTAATATATATATTGTATATGTTAATACTCTTTACTACAGGAAAAATAAATAATTCAAATTTTTCCGATATTTATTTCCATTTATTAAACGTAACTTTGAATTAAATTTAGTTGTAACCAATATAAAAAATTAACAAAAAATTCATCACTAAAAATATCAAACGAAAACTTTTTATGAAACAAAACAAATTTTTACATGAATTTAATTGTGAGCTTTTTAGATCAAGTAAGTTTAAAGAAGGCAACAACAACAACAAATTTGTTTTTGAATAATTTTTATTTAGAAGATGAAATGTTTCTAAATATTTTTGAAAAATATAAATGAAAAAAAAAACAGAATTTTTCTCTATTACTATATAAAAAGGAATTCTACGTCAATACTTACGATACTATCGAAACTGTGCCTTTTTTTTCTTTTCATATTGAAAGTTTTGTTGCTGTTGTTTCTTTGAAAAAAATTCGTAAGAGAACTTAATTTTTCTAACCTGATCTAAAGCTCAATAAACGATTTTAAACTATCAAACAACTAGATTTTGTATTTAAAATCAAGAATGATTTAAACTATCAAACATTTAGAATTTGTATTTAAATCATAGAAAATCAACATTAATATACAACTTAATAAATGGCACGCTTATATGAAACACACAATGCATAGTTTGCTGACAACGAAACGGTCCGCTTCAGTGTTTTTAAAAGTGCACACCGTTTTCAACCAAGCCGATTGGCTATCTGGGAAAAAAAAGCAACTCATGTTTATTTGTATATGTATGTTTTACATACATATTAATAAAAACAACAACAACAAAAGCAGCACAACAACGAACGACGTAATAACGAACCACACAAGCAAACACAACAACAACAACAACAACCTTAAAAACAGCATAAGCAGCTACTGCAGCTAAGCAGCTTGTGCATTACTCATACGAATATATGAATTTTTCATCTTATTAGATTTTGCTACGTTTTATTCCCACTAAAACTGATATTTTGGCATTTTTTTTTTTTCTTTGTACGATGAATATTAAAGGCTGTAGGTATACCTACCAAAGTGTTAAATATCACTTTGAAAAAATTCGTGAAAATGACCCCCATACATACCGCGCTGTAAGACGTAATTCTACGTTAAAAAGTGTTAATATTTTCGTGTTAATTTTTCAGATTTTTCCTGAAGACGGACGCCAATTGTGTCTGAAATATTGAAAAAATTAAAAAAAAACTATTTGTAAAAACAAAACAAAAAGTTTTATAAATTTTGAGACCTAGAGCCTGAAGAACAACAAACAAAAGTTTTTTAAAAATATTAAGGTCTAATAACAAAAAACAACTTACAAAAAAAATTTACTTTTTTAAATAATTAATTTTTGAATAAGATATGAACGTATTTAGTACAAATTTATTAAAAAATTTTTTCAATACGCAATATGATATTTAATTTTCATATTTTTTAGCCATAGCATTAGTATTACAAAAGCACCAAAATTAGTTAATAATTTTAAAACCAATACTTATGAACTTTATTTTAAAGTTATAGCGTGACGCATGTCTGCCAATTGCATTTGCATCCTTGGTTCAATTGCATTTGCATCCTTGGTGCACCTATAAACAGGATGTTGGAATTTTGCCAAAGCGAGCAAATTATTTTAGGCCACAAATAAATAGACCTCATACAGTCTACCGAACTTTACAGGAAACATAAAATAATTTTTATATTTGGTGCCATGTAATGTGAGTTATTTGTTTTTAAACATGATGCAAATTTTAAACTTATTATATACATATATTTATATCATACGTATACTTAGATCTATATCAATATTTATATTATTTTAATATTTAAATATATTTTATTAATTTTAGCTATCCACGTTAATATTTTCATATAATTGATGCACAGGTGAGAACAATTTTTATATTCGTTATTTCCCTCAGTGGAATGCTAAAAGAACTGACTTGGCACTTGTTGCTGGTGAGGTTGTAATAGAAGAGAATAATATACTGGGACTTCGTCACTGTACCAAGGTTTATTTATAAGGTTGTGGCACTTGAGAGAAATGTACTCTTTTCCCCGCCTTTGCTCGAACTGTCACTGTGCTTTTCTTTGTTGTAAGCCTTAATTTTCTTCATTTCTTTTCAACCATTCTGACAGTTCGACCGAGCTCGCTCCAAGTGCCACAACCTTATAAATGAGCCTTGCACTGTACGAAGTTTTGTTTTTCGTACCGTGGCGCGAAGTTTTTGTGCAGCTGCATGCGTCAACCGAAGTTTTTTTTTCTCATTCTCTTTTTAACTCTGGTCACGGTTGCCACTTGTATATTTTTTGTTGTACCGAATTCTCCATAAAAATGTACCAATTTTTTTTTTAATATAATTTGATAATATTTTTTATAATAATTCACTAGTGTATATTTGTGTACATAACAAACATAACAAAAATATTAAGTTATGTTCTACGCTATTAACAAAATAATAAATACATTAAAATATTTCTTTTGCTGGCCAAATATTCATTTGCTGGAGATTCATTGCGCTCGACACACAATTTTTTAGAGAGCTTTATGTTGTTAGGTGTATTATATTCTAATTTATTTCTAAGCTTAGTTTTAATCAGGCTACAATAAAAAAAGATTGGTTCAGCAGCTGCTGAGCTATGTGGAAGGCACATCAGACTATTTACAAAATTGATAATATCATTAAAACAAATATCCCCTAATCCATTATTCACGACCCTGACTTTTTCCAAAAATTTCCAAATGTTTCCCAACGTCATAATAATTTTAAGAACTAATATTTGAACCCTGAAAAAGATTCCTCTGCGTTAAAATAACTTCAGGGCCGCATTCTATGAAATAATTTTTTAATATGAATTATTGAATTATGGCAATAAAGAAATTTTGTTTTCTGACATAACTTGTGAAGATGTTATAATATTAAAGCCACTCAGATCTTCCCTTCCCTACCTAAATCGAACTTGTCTTTAATTTGTTTTATAATGTATTTGGTTACAAGAAACATTTTCCGATTGGAGATATTTTTCTGCTTTAGTGGAAATTCTCACAAAAAATCCTTCAGTCTCAAAAATGTGATTTTTAATATACAGGGTCCGCCATCTAACTTTTTTTTTCAACCAGTGCTTATTTCGTAAATCGTAACACTTAGCTTCCGCTAAACGAATATGGTTGTGTATACGCTTGAGCAACGCTGGGAAATATTGCGACATTACTTTGAAAATCATGGTAATGTTGCAGAATGTGTGCGAAAACTGCGTACGGGTTTTGGAAGAAGAGAAGCACCGTCAGCTCCGTATGTTCGTTATCTTGTGAAAAAAGTGAAAGAAACTGACATCCTCATCAAAAAGCCAAAGGCAGTGCGTACACCCGAGAATATTGCTGCTGTGGCAGAAAGTGTGCGTGAAGCGCCATCAACATCAATTCACCGTCGTTCTCAACAATTGAACATTTCGGAGACATCATTGAGACGAATTTTGCATAAAGACCTTGGTATGACGCCATACAAAGTCCAATTGGTTGAGGAGTTGAAGCCAACTGACCATCCAATGCGTTTTCGCTTCGCTAAGTGGGCCTGCGATCGACTTACAGAAGATGCCGATTTTGCCAAAAAAATCATCTTTTCAGATGAAGCTCATTTTGATCTTGGCGGGTATGTAAACAAGCAAAATTTTCGCATTTGGGGCACAGAAAACCCGCGCGCATACATATATAAAAGCCGCTGCACCAAAAACGAGTCACTGTTTAGTAGAAAAATATCCAGTAGTTTTTTATAGCATTTTAAAAAAAAAAGTTATTTGGCGGACCCTGTATATGAAAAGAAAAGCATGTCAACTTTCAACTTTCAGAATTTAATGCAATGTAAGTTCCACTATTTCTCCAGTGCTACCGAATTTCGCTTTTTGTAACAGGTGGTGAAATTGTAAATCTGTAACTAAATGTAACTACAGTGGAATTCACTTATAACGACCTCGGTTACAACAACATTTCTGCTATAACGTCGTATTCTTGAAGTCCGCATTTTCTAATTTCTCATTCCTTAGGAACTGCGTTCGCTTTTAACGTCGGTGGATATAACGACCAGTTCGCATATAACGACGCAGTTTTTATAAAATATAATAAATATTTTCACATATAGCGACGACGAAAGCAAGTTGAGACTAGATTTGCTTACTTATGATTTTTTTTTTATTTATATGTGAACAAACAATATTCACTGAACATATTTGCAATTTTTGCTTTGTTGAAAGGGGAATAAACGCATAAAATTCATTAACAACAAAACAGCATAGCTTCATTTGCGCACGTGATTTTGCTCAGTATACATATGTTCCTTCAAATGCATGATTGATTTTTTTGCTGTGTTCAAAATTCCTCCACAAACTAAACGTAACGCGTTTATCATTGAAGAAAAATCTGCAATAATCTGGCGGCTTGAAAACGGCAAGGAATTTCTTGCGTCATATTCTTCAATATCCATCATATGGAAACATAAAAAAAAAATAAGTATCACACCTCCTCAAAATGTAGAAAATCCAAAAATCGCGATATATACCTCTAACCGATCATATTTACAAGAAAAAGCCAATGATTTAGTTAAAATTTTAGGTAAAACGAATTTGTCTTGTTTAGAAAGTTTGATTTACCATTTTCGATAGCGACACTGCATTGTTAACTGCAAGGTTTCAGGTGAAGCGGGTGATGTATCCCAAGGTGACTACAGAGTTTTTTCCCAAATTTGGAGATGGCTATTGGGACTCAGAAATGTATAATGCTGATCGGGCATGAGGTTCTTCTTTAAACTCATGCCCGATAGAATTTAAAAATTTTAAAGTAAAAAGTGTATAGGAGGAAAAGTTTTGACGGTTCGTGTTACAGTTTTGGTTGCTGCAAACATGGATGGAAGTTTGAATAGGAAAATATTGTTTATCAGAAAGTCAAAGAAGCAAAAAACATACTGTATTTATTTACCCTAAGTTTTATGTTTTTTTTTTCTATTGACAATAAATTTTTTCCTTTATAATAAATAAAATAAGTTAACAATAACAAAAAAAAATTATGTGTGCATATAACGACATTCGGTCGAGATATTCCCGTCCCTTCAGGGTCGTTATAACCGAATTCCACTGTACTCGGAAAATAATGTACCAAGGTACCAAGTTAAAATATATGCAGTCAATTTTTTTTCCTTTTAACGTTACATTCGAACGCATATATCTGCAAATATATTGAAAATATTTCATGAAATCAAAAATGTTGTATGCGTATATGAAAGTAGACCTCAAGACTTGCATTTTATGTACTTTGCTTCTAACTTTTGTTATTTTTAAAATATAACCAGTGTTATGAAACCTTTGAATACCATTCGTTTTTAATGTGCTTGTTGCTATTTTAATGCTCGCTTGTGATGGTATTAGAGTTCTACAATCCAACAAGTAGATATGGAAAAGTTTTTTTTTCTTTAAAGAAAATTCTCTAGCCGACTTGTGTGCATCTGGCTCGTCCCGGAGCTTCAGTTTCGAGGGTTCGGTGATAGTAGCTAGAGACTTACGAACAATTGCACGCTATTCAAAGTATAACAGAATATTTATATTATGCACACAAAATTAGGGAAAGAAAATCCGAATCTTGATTAGAATTTAACATAGCAAGACAGACAGAATCTTAGAATAAGTGACACCCGATTACCACTTAGTTGCGTATGGCACCAACCCAACAGCACGAACATTTTTTTTTTCGGCCGTTCTTGTCCCGCCCTCCATGACTTTTAGATATTATTAAAGTCCCAATAAAAATATTGTTAAACCAACTCAATTTCAAACCATTATCATCAATTTAGCAATTCATTATAAATTTATTTTATATAAAAAAATCATATACAACAAAGTGTCTATAAATAATAAACAAATTCATTATTTAAAGTTTTATGGCTTAACTTTATCAGTGTTACCTGTAATTTTATTATTATAATATTATTTACTTTAATAATATATGTTTATATTATTTACTTTTTTGACCAGAGACCTTGTCATTATACCCCACTGTACAGACATATTTTTTTTATATATATATATATAAGCTAACCAATTCGATGTTTCAAACAGCTGATCATTTTAAAGTTCATTGACTTCTTAAGTTCAGTATTCGGTTTGTTCCCACCCTGTTCCTATTCTAACAAAATGTTCAAAGGTTTAGAGCTAAACTAATATTTGCACATACATATGCTAATATAGTGAATATATATATATATATATATTGTATTTTTACTCACTCACACAGGCATACAGGATCTCGTCGAAGGCCTTCCAACGATGCTCTACTGCTGCTAAAAGTCAACAAAAAAAAAATAAATTTAGCTCACTACCTTTTCTATTTTAAATAATTCTTTTTTTTTCTTACTAATTTTTACTTATATTAATTTTTATTACCTTTTAATTTCCACCATTTTTGTTTTTATTAATACTTCATCTTCCAAAAAAAGAAATTACTTCATTTTTAGTTTATAATTCTGACACTTTTTTTTTAACACTATATCTTTCTCTGTCTTTCTTTCTTTCTTATTACTACTGCTTTTGTTTATAAAGCCTGGCTCTGCGGTTTCACTGAATCATTTTTCTTAATTATATTTGTACAAATTAAAAAGTTTTTTTCTTTCTATTCTTATACATATATATGTTTATACATGTTTATATACATGTTTCTTTCTTTATGCACATATTTTTTTTCCCTTTGAACTACTTTACATATTTTTTTGTTTTTATTGCCCTTTAATATTCCCCCTTTTTTTTTCTCTTAGCCGCGGACCGATCGAGATGAGTAAGAAGACGAAACTATGTTACATACATTTTATGTCGTTTGACGTTTCTGTTAACCACCGCGTGGCTTAGCTCAATTATAACCTCTTTACTTTTTTTTTCTCTCTCTCTCTCTCCCTCTCTCTCTAGAGTCTTAACTTTTTTTTAGGCACTTATATGTTCATGTAACTCCTATGTTCTTCTTTAACTTTCTTGTTAATTGTAATAGTTAAAGTTTTTAACTTTAATTTTAGCTTTAATGTTGCCATTTTATCTTCTGGGTGGTTTTCTGAACAGAAAAAAAACCTTAACCCTCTAAAACGTGTGAGCGACCACTTTTGGTCACTCTACCAGTCACAGCCTCTATGCTTTTTGCAGGCTATTTTCCTTGGCGTAATCTCGCTTCCAAGAACTTATCCAATTTAGTCCTTGGATATTGTTCAGCTCTCTTGCCTGCATTCAACCGACCAAAATGGTTAAGCTTTATTCTTTTTCCTTTCTTTTTTTTTCCCCAGCAATCAATTGTACTTCAATACGTGGCTAATTACAACGCTAATATATAATCACGTTTTCTTTTTCTAACAGTACGTCTTGTTTCAAGTTCAGCTTGATTGAGAAAAAAATAAAATTTCTGGCAAAAAGGCGGAAGTAGCAAAAAAACAACTTTTTTTTTTTTTTTTTTTTTTTTTTTTTTTTTTTTTTGTATAACCAAACATATGGGAGAATGACAGATAATCCAAGCTATTAGTACTGTCGGCAATGCAGTTTATTTAAAAGCTTTATTTCATTACAATTAAACCTATCTCTAGGAATTCTAAAATTAAATTTAATTTACCTATTAAATTTAATTTTATTTTTGTTTATTCCCAAGCAAGTTACCCAGCACACCAGTTTTATGTGGTCTTTAACGTTACATTTTTTAGAAGTGAGTTTCGAGAAAGATCTGCATTTAAAATAAAAATTAGTGGAATTGGGAATGAAAAAACCTTAATTAAAGGACTTTATCAAAAAAGAGTGATCAAGTAAACGACTAAAATCTAAATAATGAACAAAATAATATTGTCCTGCACTTGTAGGAGCCAAAATGTGTAGTCTTTAACGTTACACATCTTTTCGAAGTAGGTCTGCATTTCTTTAATAATTACCGAAGTTGGCAATGAAAACACCTAAATAAAAGAACCTTATCGAAAAAGAGGAATTAAATAAACGACTAAAATCGAAATAATGAAAAAATGCTGTCTTGCACTTCTTTTAGGAGCTAAAATGTGTGGTCCTTAACGTTACATTTTGTTCCTTTTTGTTCCCATCTGCATGAAGTGTTGTCACGCGCACTGGTTTGACATTTATGTTTTGCGATGGTATGATTTATAAATGAACGGAATATAGTCGATACAGAACAAAATTATTTTTTCGGCCGTTACTCCTACAGAAAAAATTGACCATGTACAAATTTTGGCACAATTGGTACTAAAATGGCAACCGTGACTCTGGTGCTAGATTTAGCTAAGGTTTTTGCTATTTATTGAAGTAAGTAATTGTAATAAAAGCGGTGTGCATAATTTGTGGTGCAAGCGAGGGCGAGAAAGAGAACAATAAATTGGGTTTTTTTGTATTATTTTTTCCCAAAAAAATCTGCGTTTTATTTATTGTTTTCTATCCATGTGCAGCTTGTGTATGTACATATATATATATATATATAAACTACGAGTATTATGCCGACTCCGAACGGCTTATGTTCTCAAGAACCTTCACATGGCAGTTTTTATTCTTACATTGTCTGCAGAAATTTGGCAACTTAGATTGCTAAAGTATATATATATATGGTTTAAGCTGTGTCGTGAACAAGCTTTTTTACTTTAGCAATCTAAGTTGCCAAATTTCTGCAGACAATGTAAGAATAAAAACTGCCAGGTGAAGGTTCTTGAGAACATAAGCCGTTCGGAGTCGGCATAATACTCGTAGTTTCCATTATCTATAATTTGTGTTCAAACATTTAATAACACGCACATCCCAATTGATCAATAGATGCTAGGTCAAAGTCTCTTTTCTATGGCTGAAATGGCCTATTTATTATATTAAAATAGTAATGTTGTTGTTGCAATTTTATGGCAACACATCACTAACTATTAACACATACCAACATACAAAAAATCACTCAAATACATTCACTATTGGGTATTTGCATTTTCTCTACGGAAAAAAGAACCAGTTCTGAGCCTTTCACGTAATAGGTCTTCAAGGGATAGAGATCTGTCCCAACTCTGCCACCAACATATGAAACCGACCGGTCACTTTTACATGGCGCTGTCATTAACAAGGGTCGATTGCCACCGCTCCATCACCTAAGACCTGTCCAGTGACTGGCTTCGAAAAACAGAAAATGAAATATGTCCCGTTACAGGCACAAAAAACCTATTCCGTGACAACGAGTTATATCAGACCTGTCCTATGATAGCTGTCCATTGGATCTGTCACGGGACCAGTCATTTAAGGACAATTGACTCTGCTTTCTCCATAGGGTTTTTTTTTTAATTCAAACACACTCACACACCCTTAAATATATTTTGTATTTGAATATACATATTTTGACTAAAAATCATTGTCATGTTTATTCGCAAGTATGCTTGTCTGGTTTTACGCGCTCAAGCTGTTGACAGGATTAAATTCACCATATCAATTACAATTATTGATTCACTAATAGAGAAATGATGTACATTTCTACTCAGTGACACTACAAACACATTAATAATCTCACACTCATTTATGCCTATAAATGAAATTACACGAAATTCACTCATTTGCTAACATAAACTTTTCGATTTCAATGATTTTACACCAAATACTAGGTTGTGCAAAATACATTATAACTAAAGAGTTGGTGACGTGATCACATTTCAATGCACAATAACAATAGTAACCACGAAAAATAAAAGCATGAGTTCATTTAACTCTTGTATTGAAACTTCTGTAACACTATTCGACAAGTTTCAATTTTTTCAAACAACATATCGTTACTGAAATGCACAAAGGCCCTAAACGACATTTTTAAAATTTTGCAGGAGAAGCAAAAAGCACTAAATTCTAAAAAAAACCATTTTGTAGTTTTTTTTATGTAGTTAAGTTAAAATAGATAGTTTAATGCGATCCTGGAGAAAAAAATTTTTTTGTTAATTTGTCTCAAAATTATGTCACTTAGGGCATTTGTGCAATCAATTTCGTCAAAAAAAATTATGGTTAGGGCTTTTTGCTATTGTATGAGATATGAGGCTTATTTCAATTGTAATTCGTTTCAACATAAAAAAGAATACAAAATGGGCTTAAGGGCCGATTAGAGTTTTTTAAGCGTAGAAAAACCTTAAAGTAAAAGTTATATTTTAAAGTGACTGTTTATTTTAGGTAACTTATTTTTGTGCATTATAATTATATTATTTCATTTCTTGGCCCATGGTAAAAATGGTAAATTTTTGTAAAAGCTTTGACAATCATGAGGCAATAACTTTTTGAGTTTTAGGAGATGGTCATACTTTTTCTGAGATAAAGGAAGTTGTTTCGCATGTAATGGATCGGGTTCAACTGATTTGAAACATTTTCTGGATTTTTGAGGAAGAGATTCATATTCGGAGGCTATAAGAGTTTTTATAAATATTATTCCTGATTCGTCGTATGCCAAGGCGCGTAACATTGCGACCTTCGGATCTCCAACATATCTACCTGTAATAATTTCATTTTGTAAGTTTTTGCGACCTTTTCAATTTAATATTTTTCGCATACCTGGCAGAATCGAATACCGAATGGCCGAATACCGTTGCGGGCGGCTTTCATAATTCAGGAAGTAAGGAAAAGGAGTTTTACGTGCCCCACGAATAAACTGTTGAAACTGCGATGGTAGACGTATTTTTCTGTTTTTTTATTTTACGTTCTATTAGAGAGTGGGTGGAGTCACACTCCATTTGTGTATGTCCTTTGATTAAATATTTTTTCGATCGATATTTTACTCTCAACACAGAAGGTTAGCAGCAAAGCGTTGGATAAAATAGCATTGCGGTTTTTGTAGTTACACAGTTACAGTTCTCAATAAGTAATAATATGATGAATTAAGATTGTGAGCTTTAGATCAAGTGAGTTTTCAAGAAGGCAACAACAACAACAACAACTCTGTATAGAGTCAATCACTTAGCTGACTAGACAGTCTGTTTCGGAAATCGCTACATATTCCTCATCAGTAGTCTTTGAGTGATTAAGCTGTGATCAACTCACTGTTTAAACTAGCATATGAATGTACAGATCCTCTAATTCATTCTCATGAATTGTATGGCTGCTAATCATATGATACTTCAAAGCAGGAGGCCATTTTAGATCACCGCCATCAACTCTATCAAGGGTTGCCATCTGTTCTAGTTGCTTCTTCATTTATTTCAATATTCTTTGGTGTTCGATTGTTTGTCGAAATGCACCATAGAAATGAAACAAGTTTTTGCTTCGCCAGAAGCTAGTGTTCTAACTGAAAGGTGGCTATTTTCACAACCAAATGTTAATTGACTCGCTAATAATTGATCGATTTTTCGGTCAAAGTCATGTGTAATTGAACAGAGTTGATGGCGGTGATCTAAAATGGCCTCCTGCTTTGAAGTATCATATGATTAGCAGCCATACAATTCATGAGAATGAATTAGAGGATCTGTACATTCATATGCTAGTTTAAACAGTGAGTTGATCACAGCTTAATCACTCAAAGACTACTGATGAGGAATATGTAGCGATTTCCGAAACAGACTGTCTAGTCAGCTAAGTGATTGACTCTATACAGAGCTGTTGTTGTTGTTGTTGCCTTCTTGAAAACTCACTTGATCTAAAGCTCACAATCTTAATTCATGTAATTATTCAATAGATCATAAAAATTAATTAATAATATGATGAATTTCGGGTGATTGTGTGATATTTCTTAGGTGTTTAATAACTATCGTAGCAAAATTTGATGCCACAAGAGTTCCATTTGTCTGATAGTTATCTGATTTTTTGGTAGCTACATTATTAGAATGGCTCGATTAGTATGGAAGGAAAAAAGTGTTAATGGGGCTTCGGGTTTCTGATTCTTGGGATTGTACTCAGCAAAAAAGTCCACTAGACCATACGTCTACGGTGAAAATCGAGCTTCCAGATTTTGACTTGCAGTTTTTTCTCAGATTTTTGTCACGTTTTTTTTTCATATTTTGGCCTACAACAGCCTATTGTCTTAGTATTGGATCAAAAATCTCAATCGTTTGGCTGTTATAGGCCAAAATATCCAAAAAAAAAAACGTGAAAAAGTCTGAGAAAAAACTGCAAGTCAAAATCTGAAAGCTCGATTTTCACCGTAGACGTATGGTCTAGTGGACTTTTTTGCTCAGCAGAATCCCAAGAATCAGAAACGCGAAGCGCCCATTAAGATGTTCAAATCGCCCCACCCTATACATTATATATTGTAAAATTATGCAGTTGTAGCTTCGATTTGTAATAGAATACATTAGCGTTCACTTGAGGGAGTAGTTTAACTGCTTGTATGTCGATACAAAGTTCCACACATAAGCCAGAAAGAGTATGTGCAATATTTCTTCTCAATTTTTCTTCACCCGAAAATATTTTATTTAATATCCAAACACGATCTCGATCTCGTGAAAACTTTAAGACACAAAATACCTATATATAATAAACCTATATAATACTAAAAAAGCATATGCAAAGGTATTTGTGTTAATAAGGGCATTAAAGGATTTCACTACATGGAGATAGGGCTTTTGTGTTTTGGCTATAAAAACGTTGTTTTTCACTTCAGGACCATACAAATTTGTGCGTATGTGTATTTCAGTATAGGCTATCAGAATTTTCAAAAAAAAACATTTTGAAAATATTGTCGATTGGAGCCTTTGTACATTTTGGTAACGATATTTCAATTAACGGATTCTTGTTTAGAAGACATTGAAAAAATTTCACTTTTATTGAAATTTTAAATGTTAACGTTTGAGGTGTATATATAATGGGTGTCAAATTTACACTCAATTTAGCAATTAAGATGAGGTTAGGTAAAAGTTGATCGGTAAAGGTAGCGGCTGATTATTATACCGGCCCAATTAGACCAGATTAATGAGATTATTGGTTCGTTGTGATACATCAGAAGGAAAGGAGGGAGTGAAACTTTTGTGTAGGGTATTCTTAGATAGCGCAAAGCTGCAAAAGCATTTAATTTTTAATCTGAGACCGTTATGTCGTTTCCTCAGTCAAATAAAGTTACTAAGCAATCCTTACCACAAACTTTCCTACTACTACCAATTATAACTTTTCGTCGAAAATGTGTTTTTATGTGTTTTAAAGATCTATTTGATTAGAAGATAATAAATTCATATAAATAAGAGCGTAGGATTTTGACCCCTGGCTGAGTCCAGCGCGCTACTGCAAGACTACCGAGATCGTAAATTCAGCATAGAGACTTGAATTTTTTTTATGTAAATAATATAAAAAAAAACAATACTCCAAAAAAATTTTTTTGTTTGTTATGCATCTTCTTTTTGCATGGTGTCGTCACAAAAAAAGTAATTTTTTTCAGCGAGGGTCACGATATTTTAGTCCCAATTTATCTGAAACAAAAAAAAATTAAAGTTCATATTAGTAAGGTTACTGTCCTATGTAAGTAAAATTTCACAACCTGTGGTTAAATTTCGAAATCAATCGAAATTGTAGTAAAAGTACAACTATAACCGTGGTATTTACGCTTTAAAGTTTGACAAATAAAACGCTGTGATTTATTTTTAATTCTAATTTAACTTCTTAATTTTAATTAAGTACACACTTTAGATATCGGTATTGAATATATAACACCATAGCATTATAAAAATAGAAAATTTTTAGTTTAAAAGTAAAGCGTATAATTTACTGCATTTTTGCAATTTAAACCAGGCAAGCTTCTTACATGCTCACAATCAGACTCGAATGAGAATTTGATGCGAAAATTGTCGTTGATGTTGAAAAATGTGTTTGATTTAGTGAAAAACAAACTGCTAAATATTCACACTACGGCAAAATTCTACATAATTTGTTTAACATTTATGGTTTTGTGTTAAATTCAGATATTAAAAGATTATTATAAATATTAGAGAGAAAAATAAAACTTCAGTTGAAATTTAATCAAGAAATTACTACTTAAATTCCAGAAAATTTATATTAGTTTTTTAAAGTGTGCTTACGACTACTGTAAAAGAACTTCTTTCCTAATATTTGAGAGGTATAAAAACGACCCATAAAAAGGAATCTATTTAGTCGAAATATTACAAAAATACTTCTTAAAAAAGTTTTTTATAATTCTGAGCAATGTATAGTATACGATAGTCTTAATCAGCATTATCTTCTGAGTCTTTTAAAATGAGTTATAATTTTACAAATAACAACAAATGTTGAGAGTGTTGTGTCGAATTTTCAAGTAAATCGGAGCAAAATCAACGAAGATACAGTGATATACGCGACCGGCCCCCTTACTGGGATGTTCGAGTATAAAAAAACCTTAAATCGATCTTCCCACAACTCACGTTTTCCTTTTGAAATTTTGAACACTATTTCTGTACATAATTTAACAAAAAAGTTCGTTTTTTCCTTCAAAGTGTTCCAAATAAGTAAAAAATTTAAATTTAAAAAACCATCCCAAGGTTACAATACAATTTCCAGGTATTTTATAGGTATTTAATACAATATTCTTCGAATGTCGTGAATGAATTATTGGTTTTAATTAAGAGATTTTAGCTGTGTCGTCACAAAAAAATCACAAAAGCATGCCTTTTTTGTACGAATTAACCTTACCCCCTTTAGCCATGTTAGTCTGTTCATCTGTCTGTCCTCACGATTGATTACAACTGAGCCCAATTGGATGGAAATCACGCTTCCTCCCATACAATATTACTTGTTCAAAACGGTTAACTCTAAACGATTAATCGCTAAAACTAATACATGAAGCTGAAATTTTGCATACTATCTCTGATATTAAATATGTAGTCATTGTACGATACATTTAAATCGCATTTACTAAAGTGGGTTAATGACAACGGTAAAATAAGTTTTACAAAAACTAATACAATACCTTCAAATTTTGCAAGTTTTAACTTTATTTACAATAGCTTTGTTAATAAAACGTATTCTGAGTATAAAATTTTAAATACATCAATAAACACCACGACCCATAAAAAGTAATGTTATCAAAAAAGTATAATATTTAAAACTAATAGCCTTACTCTGGCGATTGAGTTTTATTTTTTTGGTCCATGGAGTTGGACACTTCAAAAATGTTTCGCAAAGTTATTTGTTATGAATATTTTTTCTAGTGTTGGCAGTTTTTTCAAGTTATGAACTCTCAATTACATTTTAGAATAATACATTTTCACATTTGTTAATAATTACCATAATAGGGCTATAAGAATACACTAATACACGGCGGGGATATTTTAACTTAGACCTTGTCAAAGATAATTCCTTATTGGTTTTTATATTGTTTTTTTTTTCTTTTGAAGAATCCGTTGGTCAAAGTCTATAAGTTTTTTGCTTGTGGGACTGTGTAATACTTAATTAATTTTATGTGATTAATATTTTGACTTTATTTCAAAAGCTTAAATTTGACAGATGTTAATGTTGTTTTCAATCATTAATTTAAACCACAAAATAGCACAAGAATGAAAGCAGAGTCAAAAAGCATTATGTTAACTAATTAAAACATCGGTATCAGTGCTGAAATATTCCTATTTTCATCAAGAGTATCACTGTTACAAAAAGTTTTAAATCATTATCACTCAAAATCGAATAACGTTTAAAATTAAGGGTGATGACTAATATGACAGTTCATTGGTCAAAGCTGGAAGCACTTTAAATCACTAGCAAATAACCCAAAAAATAAATCCGATGTAGGGCAAAATATCTTCAGCTTATGAACCTCACAGATTGATTTCAGGTTAAAATCTCAACCCTGAAAAGCTAACATTATTTTACATACACTAAAGCTAACTTTGGCGATTTTAAAACTTTGTAAAGCCGGTTTTAAAACTTTAATAAAAAAAATTACATGAAATTCTATATATGAGTCAATACTAAGAATTTAATTTATTTAGTTAATTTCTTGGCTTTTTATAAACTAAAAATAAACATTTGTTTTAACAAAATTCAGCAATCTTGATTATTATTCAAGAAAGTTTTGCATATAGATAAATTGTACATAAAAATAAAAAAAGAAAGAGCTGTTCTTCGATTCGACGAAGTAAGCTTTTCAGGGACTCTAAACCCTGTGTTTTAAAGATAAGCAAACCAAGATTAATAGCTTCCAAGTTCATACAGCAAGCAAAAAATTTATTAATGACGGAATGCAGACATAAGAATCTTATATACATTACACAAACGCAAATTTTATACGGCGTAAGGCTTTTTAAGTACAAGTGCAATCTTAATAAATTTAGTATGGTTTGGTAGGTTTGGACCTGTAGATGAGCAAACTGGACTTTTTTTTTCTTAAAAATTTATATTTTTTAAGTTATAGCGAGTTAAAGTTTGCAGATAATTGTTGTAATGTTGCTAAATTCAGCATATGCCTAAAAATATGTGAGGTAATTAGCGCCACCTATCGGCTTATAGCTATGAAACTGTTATAATGATGAATAATCTTTTATAATTTCACAGCTAAAACTATGAATTGATATATTCAATATCAAAGTGATACTGGAATGATTTCTTACAGTTGACAAAAGATTTCTAAACTGTTGGTGGGAATATTTATTAATTTTTAATAATTAACACAAAAATTTAATAAGAAATTGGAAACTGGTAATGAAACATTTTTGGTCAAGCATTTTTCAACTAGTAATCAAGAAATATTCTTACTCCTATTTATTTAAAATAAATTTGGGTATGAAATTAAATATCCTAACATTATATCGTCGTTGCGCGTGCAATACCGCGTATATTGCAAAAACGCCAAAATTAATTTCATTTTAATTTTGATCAGTTGAAAATCTATTCAATAGCTTAAAAAAAGATCTAAGAATGTTTGATTTTTTCGTTTTAACGCAACACGGGTTTACTAGTACCTTAAAATCTTTCAATAAAACCTTAAAACAGCGCTGGGTGGCCCATATCTCACTGAGCGCTCTCTGAGAGAAACTTTTCACATGTACACAAAACTCACAACAGAAGAGAATATAATTCATTCATTTGTTGACGGTGATGCTGTGTCGGAAATTTTATGTACACTCTTAAAACACCAACTCTTTAGTTTGTAGATTCATAATTCTTATGCCTATATTTTTTTTATTAAGGTTTAATATAATTCATACATATTGCCTATTAAGATTCTTTGCATTATTTTTTTCATATTATGTGTATTCATTAATTTTTTTGATTATAATTTTTATTATTCGTATAAAGCAATATTTTATAATATTAAAATAAAATCAAAACAACAAAAACGACATACCAACATTTTTGAATCTGAATTGAAATGTGATTTCTTTTCCGCAGAAAATCATTTTGGGGAAGCAGAATGTTTAATTTGCCACTGCAAGTAAACTTATATAATTTATGTACTTAAAATAAAATTATCGAGCTTTGATGTTGAAAAAGAAGAAGTAATGAACATTACCTGACTAAAATAAAAACATTAAATAAAAAATAAACTCATATAACAGTATGTGTGGGGGTATAAACATACAATACTAGATAATTGTGACAGCTATTTCGCTCAGTGTGCGCTATTCGAGAGCGCACCAATACTAAGAAGACAAAATAAAATTTGACTGTGTTAGAATGCCCAGCAATGCTTTAAAATCATCTTAAATTTAGTTTCGAGAAATCATTTGAAAAAAAAACTGTGAAAGGGTGGGAGAAATCCATACACTTAATTAAATCAAAACTTGTAGCAAGATTAGAATAATCGACAATAGTAATGGATAAATCTTCACATGCATTGACGTCTTCGAAAAGATATTCGTATATTCGTACCTTGAAAATTTCACTCATTTAAACTAAAAATATTCTAAATAAATTTGATCAGAATCTTATTTAAGGTCAAATAATAAGTTTTCTTTTTGTTACTTTTTTTCTGTTACTACTTTGCAGAGTTACAAAAGATTTATGATGGTATTTTTTAACTACTTTTTATAATGGTAAAGAACATATTGTTCCAGAATTAAATTTTTGACTGCATTCGAAATAAGTTCATGTATCAACAGGTGGCAATGACAACAACAGCAAGTTCGTTGCAGAACAAATTATGACGTCAAAAGGCGCAACTAAAGCGGAATTATGTGCTTGATTGTTTTTTATTTCAAGAAAGTGCTTCTCCACTTTGCATTTTTCAAAATGCATAATTTTAATAAATAAAAAGACATAAACGTTGCCGCTCGCTTGGGCACACAGATCTTTCTTTTAAAAAAAATGTAAACAAAAGGCAACCAAAACAAAGCAGACAATTTTTGGGCATATGGGGAATATTAGAATATCTGCAAATTCCTAATGTCAATAAAATATGTAAAATAACCCAATTCTAATAGGAAGAAAAGGGCCAAAGCATTCCGAAAAGAACAAAAACGTTCCCAGCTCGCTGGTGCACACATAATTTTAATAATACCTCTGCCCTAAACAGCCAGCAAGAACGACGGCAGAACAACATTAGCAGCGCGCCGGCAGAACCCAATCTTTGTAGTTTTGAAATAATACTCAAGAGCGAATTTTGAGTTTCTGGCCCTCTTGACATATACTCTCTTTGCCAATTGTTGAAAGAGCTGCGAAAATAATTTTACTATCCTGTATGAGAATTTTGTGTACACTATTAGGTATGTCATACCATTTGTAGTGATGCACAAACAATTCAGCAGATTCCTTACAATAACGACTAAATGCGTTGATGTCAATTGCTGCACCAATGTTTATTACCTCCAATACTTTTTAAAATCTATGGGTGAGCTCCTCTTTTACATCAGTTATGTCAATCATTAAAATTTTTGATATTGCAGGTTTGTGAGCATTTAGGCATGTACGCTTATTCAATTTGATATGAGCTTTCTCTATCCGTCTTTTATTTGATAAGAGCGAACTCTTAAGTTGCTTGCTTGCTTTCTTGCTTGATTAAGCTCTGTGTTAAAAAATAAGCAAGTCCGTAAAACCAAAGCTCATTTATAAGGTTGTGGTACTTGACAGCTCGGTCGAACTGTCAGAATGGATGGAAAGAAATCAAGAAAATGAATGCATAGAACGAAGAAAAGTACAGTGACAGTTCAAGCAAAGGAGGATAAAGAGTGCATTTCTCTCAAGTACCATAACCTTATAAATGAACCTTGCGTTAAGCTATGCAATGCTATTTTCACATACTCATAAGAGCCCGAGTGACTTAAATGTCATCTCTTTCTGAGTGACTTAAATGTTGCCATATTTTTGCTAAAGATTGCTTACGTTCCACACCGTGATTTTCTTCGCATCTGTCAAAAAATTATAAGCGAAAGAGCGGAACTGTTGATAGTTGTCAAATTGTGTTATTTGTTTGAGTTGCTAGATGATGTGCTATAGTTTTTACTGTGCGAATTAAGTGTTAATAAATATTTAATGCAATTAATTGTGCCTTGTTGTGTTAACAAAAAGTTATTGCAGTTGTCTTGGCTGATTTGCCAAGTTTGTTATTGAATGTTTTGGTTATTTTATCAGAAACGTGCGCTGGAAGGTGCCGCCGACATGAAGTTTTGGCCAGCATGCAAACTGTCTTTCTTCACATCGATTTTTTTTTTTGCACAACGCACAGCATCTCATATGTTTTTTATTGTTTTCTATATTACTTTATTCTCACTTTAATCTCAGTAAAAATCTTATAAACTTGCAGGAAAACAAGAATTTAACAAAATTTGTTTTCATTGCAATTCACCTTCAGCTGTTTTTGACAAGAGCGAGGAAACATAATTTTATCTATTTTAACAACTAGAATTTGTATTTAAAATCAAGTATGATTTAAACTATCAAACATTAAGAATTTGTATTTAAATCATATAAAATCAACATAAAATAACAAGGTCATTTAGAAAAGCTGTAATCAAATGGTAGAGCACGACCAAACATAAACAAGCAGAAAATATATCAGCAGAAATCTAAAAACAACTTCAGAAACCACGCTTTGTTAGTGGAAGGCTTCCAGCAGACTGTTGGATTCCATAATAAAAAAACAAGCATAAAGACTAGAGTAAAGCAAAAATACAACAACAAATGTGAGAATGTGAAATGGGAGAAAAACTGAGAAATTGACATTTCAAATCTCATCGCCTCTGTGGTGCAGTGCGCTAATGCGCGCTTGCACGGGTATCACAAAGATTTCTGATGAAACCTTTAGCATGGCCGAAATTGCAATAAAATCAGCTAGTGATTTTTTCCTTTTCATATTGAAAAAAGTTTGTTGTTGTTTCTTTGGAAAGATTCGTTAGAACAATTAATTGTTAATAAAAGCCTAATATAACATAATATACAGCATTCCGACTAACGCCACCGCTCCAATTCTGGACGGGTTCTCAGCTTATTTCGCCGAGAGAGGCCCGCGAACCGACATCCGCTATGATTCTGTTCGGGTTCTGAACTCTCGAAATGCACCATTTTTTAATTTTTCTTATTTATTTGTTTAAT
Source organism: Dichetophora obliterata (assembly GCA_963920525.1). Lineage (NCBI taxonomy): Eukaryota > Metazoa > Arthropoda > Insecta > Diptera > Sciomyzidae > Dichetophora > Dichetophora obliterata. Next base: position 187,843,510 of record OY986436.1, read on the forward strand.
TTAATTATCATATTCACATATAAGGCAAAGTCTTTTGAATGAAGTAAGAAATCAAAGAATTATAACAAGTTATAACCAACAAATATATAAAAGGAAAATTTTAAACTACTTATTCTAAATTTAAAAATTTTAATCAACGACTAAATTTAACAAGTTTTAATCAACTAAATGTAAATAAATGCATTTGACTCAAAAAATTACTTAGTTTAAAGCTTAAATATTAACAATAAATTATAATTGAATTGAAATTTAGACTTATACATAAAAATAACCAATACATAATACAATTATTATGTTAATACAGTAAACAATTATACATAATTACTTTTAAGCAATTTTATAAAATAAAGAAGAAGATAACATTAATAAAGTAGAAAATAGAATATAACAGAGAGATAGTAACATGAAAAGTGTTGGAATATTACATGCTTAGAGTTGTGCTTATTTCGGATACATTTTATTCTTGAAGGTTTCCAATTCCACATTCCACATTCTGATAGCGTTCACAAAGAAGAGTCTGTTGGAGTTTAAAAAAATTGTATACAGGGATTACAAGGTTCATATTTGTGTATAAATTATGCAAAACAATACAATTCGATAAAATTTATATCGAATAAAATTTTAGCAGCACGCTTCTAATAATCGGCTACGCAATCGGACGCAGCTAAAATTTTTAAAAATTAAAATAAGTTGCTTGCACATGGTGGTCTAATTCTTCATAAGAGGAAAAGGTTGATCTGATAAAACTCTGTAAATCAAGAATTTATACATCCCTCTAATTGTAAATCCAATACAAGCAACAAGCACCACATACATGATTGAACCTATTAGTATGGTTGCGGACAACAGCGAGCAAAGAAAACATCTATAAATGCTTAAAATGTGTTCATGATTAAATAGTTTTTTTGGTTGTTAATAAAATCAAAACTACTGTTTGAAAAACTGTTCCACTTGTGAAAGAAAAAATTAATTTAATTGTCAAGTTTTATGTTATTTTAATAAGTTTCTGTCAGTGAAAAATTAGTTACGTTTCATTAATTTTTTAAAAAAAGTCTAGACTTTTTTTAAAAAAAAAATTAAGATTTTCTTACCCGGATATCAGACTTTAATAGACTATAAAACTGTTTGCTAACATATAACGATAAAATTTTTTAAAGTATTTTTCCTCCATCAAAATCCGGTGATCGAAGTCTGTAATTTTAAAAAAATCTTACTTACTCTAATTCATCTTCCTTATGATGGTACCTTTAAATTTCAGTTTATTCTACTATTTAAAGAGTTTGTCCTATTTTCAATGTTATTTTTGTGATTTTTTTTAAATTGTGGCAAAACGAAATTGTTTGAAAACATTTCAACAGAAAACTAATTCAACTTCTAACTTAATTAAATTGAATAGCATAATATTTGTTCACACATAGTGTTAAATATATAAAAAGGGGTGCTTATGGAAAAAACTTCTAGTAACCAAATTTGTGCAAATCACAATACAATTAATAAAATGGTCAATTATATAGTAATGCACACAAAAGTATTCGCTAATATTTTAGAATATTTGCACGACTGAATGGCTAAAATTGTATTTAAGTACTTAATTTAAATAATAGACAAGCATTGGTTATTTTTAAACAAACATAAACACACACATATTCTTATTTTATAGATATATATATATATATATATTTATATATGGGCTTTACTGTATGTCGAGTGTGTTGGTGTATAAACGCATACATTTGTGCGTGCATATGACAACCATGATTTACATTTAAATTAGTTTTTAGCATGTTGTTGTAGTACCCGATAACATGACGATTCGCAGCGATTAAATAAACCATATTTATTCAACATTTTATAATGAAAGTATGCCTAATGCACGTTTTGGCATGAGTGTGTCATTGAGTGAGTATACATGTGTGTTTATAAACGATTTTTCATGAACGTATTTCAATTCTTGTACCCGGCAATCGATGAAATTAACAAAACCATGTGCTTCACTGTCAATGGTTTTAAAGAGTACACAACAGCGACGCCTAGTAGTAAAAATATAGCAAAAACGCTTACATCGCCGGTTTTTTGCGCCAGCATCTATATTGCAAGAGCTAGGTTTCTGCATTTTGGATGTTATTTTTAAAATTATTTAAGGAATAGGATCATATAATTTTTTTTATTTACACTTACGCCTGATACCGACTTTGGAAGAGATGCACCATACAAAAATTTTAAAGATCTAAATCCATTTTATGGAGCTTTCATTGGATTTGCCCATATATTGGATACATCAGAAAATATATTTTATTTTTATTTTGCAACTTTTTTTAAACAAAATAGCTTCACACAATAAAATGAAGTCATAGTAACCGCTAAAAAACGTGTTTTTAGTGATTGGTGTAAAAAGCATAATTGTTTTTTCATTCACACCACACTACCTTTATATACTAACTTCCAGATATATCTTGTTTTTCAAACATATTTCACAACACACTTGTCCATTTAAATACAAACTTTCAAAGGTTTAAATTATATATACGGTCGATAGCGCTGGTAAAAATCAAAGGAATGTTTTTTTTTTAATTTTTAAAATAATAAATGATAGAAATATTACCTTAAAAAAATTATTCCAGCCTAGTCATTGAAAGGGTTAATCAACCGTTTATGATGATCTTTTAAGCCAAATTTTGAAAAAAGTATTCTCCCAAGTATAAAAAATGTATCTTGAGCGCTCCAAACTTTAGTAGAATATTGGAATATAGTATCGTGATACGATATAAAAACAAATATAATGTTTTAATTAGTATGTTTGTTAAAAATAGCATGTTTTATTTAAGCATAGCTTGAACTTCAAATATAAATTTCTTAGCTTTGCTTTAATCTTTATTAGAACTCCTAAAGCCTGAAATCTTTGAATCGGATATTTTCTGCTTATGTCGTTGCTATTTTTGTTGGTATGGTTTGTGCCGAATTCACAAACGTAACATCGTGTAATTTGTTATTGTGCTGCTTGTGGTGTTTTTGTTATTAATATGTATATAAAATTTACGTTTCTATATAAATACATATCACTTTCTATCGTTTTTGTTATTGTTTTTTTTAATCTTCAGCAAGATTTATATAATAGAGAATAAAGATTTGTGCAGCTAGAGAGCCAGTATAGTATGTAGCTTAGAGTGGGTCGGCCTACATATAAAAAGTTATTAAAAAAACCACACTCTATTCCAAATCTTACCTCGAGAGGATTCCAAAAAGAAAATAAAAAATTTTTTTTGACCACCGAAAAAACAGCTCAAATGGTCTTTATTCCATAACTTCAGTACAACATTACAACATGTCCAATTTTATGCCGTTAAAAAGGACTTAGCAAGGACTACATTTTTTCTTTAGAGCATTTGTACTTCCGAAGTCATATTCGACTAGTAAGCTCCGTTAGCCTGAATTACCGCTCTTATATTTTTTTTTTCATTAAATTAAACACCGTTTAATTTTGTACTTTTTGTTCAAAAAAATAATTAAATAAATTTCAAAACAAAGCAGTTGTAAGAAATAAAAATTAACAATAAGTACTTGTATTTTTAATTTAAAACCAAATGTAAAATTATATTGAAAAACTTCTTCATGAACTGTCTGTGGCCTTGCAAACATTCCTTTTTTTTGGAAAAAGGGATAAAAATCACACAAGTCTAAATGTTAGCTATTTAAACCAATACTAATTAAAAGTGTTTGCAGTTAGAGCGAGAAAAATTTAATTTCTCATTTTATTCGTAAAACAGTTATTTAAACAAATATGTTTGCTTATACATAACCCTGTTACCAGGGCACAAGCTGCCAATAAATTGCGTAAATCAATCCTTATATTCGAACAAGTATAGTTCTTGAGTGCGCGTTAAATATGTTTTTGGAAAAAAAATTAATTGGAACAACAAAATTGCCTACTAAACGCGAGGTTATTGAATATTTTTTTCTTTTTGAAACATAGCGGTTATTCAAGTGTCCCCAAAAACCGTAAACTAAATTATTATATTTTGTATATATTACATACAAAAAAAATAAAAAATATGAAAAAAATAAAAATAGCTGGATCTGCCAATTGCCTTCTGACGTGCAATTAATCATCTGCCCAATAGTGCCTATTTCTTCCACCCTGAACATTGTATTCGATAAGATGGGTATAAAAAAATCAGATCAGCACGCCAAGACCTACCTTCAAGGCCCGTGTTTTTCACATTCCTAAATGTAGCATAATAAACTTCAACAGTAAGTCGTATATTATTTTGATCGATTGGAATAAATAGGGACAATAAACTGGGGACAGGCCATTCAAAAAACACCGAATATTTTGTTCGTGTTGTGAGTGAATCTGCGCTTGCGGTCACGGATTAGAAGTGGGTCGTATTTTCTCCAAACTGGAAAGCCGAGAGCGGTACAAACTCTATAGCAACAAATACAATGGAATAGTTGGAGGTATGGAGTACCTATAATAGTTGGAGTAATATTAGAGGCAGGTCCGACATATCTATACAATTATATAAAATTTAAGTGAAAATTTAAAGTTACGATGCATTATTTGTGTGAAAGAACTCAAGTTTCGGGAACATTTCGACCTTCTTTGGAATTTTTTTCAGAAATTTGTTTGAGAAGTAATTTTATTTGCCAATTTTTTTAAAAATGTAACCAAAAACGTCGGTTTGCTTTTGCCATGGGTGCCATGTTGTCTCTTCCAGATTTCAAATAGAAAAAAATGAATTTCTCATTTAAAAATTTTCCAAAAATATTTCATATCCTAGTAAAAAATACTTGAAAAATAGTTTGACAGATTTTGATGAAATCACTCATTGTTCAGTATGAATTTGTTGGGCTCTTTGGACAAAACCATGCTCCAGAAAATTGCCCTTAGCTTCTTTATTTTTGAAATGCCGCAGCCAAACTTTTTGTAAAACTCTTAAGAAGGCTATCAATAAAGTCATATTTCAATATAAAAACAAAAATACGTTTCTTTTTGAGTTTTAAACTTTGCATTTAGGCAAAAACCTGCTGCTCCAGAAAACTAATTATAACTTCCTTATTATTGGGTTGCCGCAGCCAAACTTTTTGGAAACATATTGAAAAAGATTTCATTGATGACATACTGAAAATCGATTTGAACTTTTTGAAACTTTTGCAATTTTTTCATACAGCAAAGCAAATAAATTTTCTAAGATTATTTAAAGCATTAATATTACTTTTTGAATATTATTTAACATAAAATACATTATTTAACAATTTGTAAATTTATTTTTCACTGCAAAACATAAACAAAAAATAAATTTTAATTTGACATTACCTTGTTCTTGCTGCTTATTCTTCTTGATGCTTGTTTATGCCACAACCCTAAAGAACAATGTAATAGATTTCAAACTTACTGTGTTATCTACTCGTTTTAGTGTCGAGTCTCAATGCACGAGCGACCCTCGATCGGCTTCTCCGACGAGGTCGTTTGGCGGTCTATCACTTAGGTGCATGTCACACGCAGCGGACACGGACAAATTTGTTGTTGTTTTCGCGGGTAAAAGAAAAAACTGGAAATTGAGAGAGCTTCTCAGTCATTCAAAAATTTCCAGGCAACCGACAAAAATGTTCACGGCCCAAAGCTGAAAACAATTTGGACAACGGTTGCATTTTCTTGATGTTTTACGTTTAGTAGTAATAAAACTGCACTGCAGTAGGGAATGTACTATTTGAATTCATCAGTAATGCGATGTTAGTTGTTTAGTATTGAATTGTACGCTGCTAGTGCTGTACATGGCTTGAATGGCATTTATTTATAAAAAGAAGAAGAATACTTGACGAACATGCAAAATGCAGCCCGGCTAGCTGCAGGAAATGGATTCAACTGAACAGCTGAATATTATTAGTGATTATTGTGATTGTATTAGTGATTATTGTGGCGGCCGTAGCCTAGTGGGTAGAGTGCGTGGCTCCTAAGCTAAAGAACTGCGGTAGCCCGGGTTCAATTCTAGCTCAGACAGAAAGTTTTTTCAATTGAATTAATTTTTCTGTTCGGTCGTCACCTCTCTGCAGACAATAGCAAACCTCAGAGAGTAAAAATTGCCATGTAAAGCTTCTTGAGAACATAAGCCGTTCGGAGTCGGCATTAAGCACGTAGGTCCAGTTCTCGGTCATTTGTGATCAAACATTTAACAACACGCACAACACAATTGGTCAATAGAAGCTAGGTCAAAGTCCTTCCAAGGGCTGAAATGGCCAGTTAATTTTTTTTTTGTGATTGTAATATTAATGATTTAATTAAAGCTAAATTTTATTAAAATTTAATTTAATTTAATTAAAGCTAAAATATTATTTATAAATAAACATCTACTGAAAAATATTGTAAGAAAGTAAAAAAAATAAAAGTATTGATGTTATTTAAATTTTAAAAGTTTTTGTATGGGAATAAAATAAAAAATATCAAAAATATGTGAATATATGAAGAGCATTTTCCGGACTTTATTTTTTTACAACTATTACACCAGCCAATATATTTACGAAAAACATGATTTTTTAGGTATTTTCAAAAAGTTTTTGCTCACTGACTGTTATCGTAAAATCCAAAATATTTTGGATATATCATAAAATAGGCCAGGGTTCATTTTAAAGGGGGTAAAAATGGTAAATTTTATTTTAAGACACCTTAGTACACTTATAATAATATTTTATTTATTCATGCTGTGTTATAAATGAAGCTAAATAAAGCTTGAATCCAAAATGGGGAAAAAATCTGGAATCAAATCAATTTAATTCAAATTTATTAAGAATTTTTAATCAATTACAACGAGAACTAAATGAAACAAAGAATTGAATCGGCTATTGTATAAGATTACAGGCAAAGTGATACCAATCAGTTCTTTGAAACAATCTTTCAAACATTTAAAATTTTGACATAGTAAAAAATCCCACCAAAAAACTCAAACGCCCTCTCGCCCTTTTATGGTTTAAAAATCCCACAAAAAGGGCAAAATCCCATCACTGCTCCGAGCTACTTTCGAGCTCGAGAGAGTAATTTAGTGCTTATTCTTCTTCTCTCTTTTGAGCTAGAAAATACGTTCTAGTACATTGCAATTCACTACAATCGAGTACGAAAACAAACCTATTGTCTATAACTTTTGTGTTTGAGAATTGTTGCAAGCCAAATTTTAGAAATATGAGAAGAAAGTATTGTCTTAAAATATCAATGAATTTAAAAAAAATTTGGACAAAAATTTGGTTCAGTTTCTTACGAACTTAAATTTGTATTTCCTTTTATTTCAAAAGATATTTTTTTGATATTACAGATTGTATTCCTACTTAACAATTTTAACCCATTTTTAACTGGCTACATAAATCTTTCAATTTCTTAATGAATTTTTCATGGATTCCAATTTAACAATAATTTTTCAATCTCATTTGAAGGAGAATGATTTTGTTGACATGCAAACATTAAAGAATTTTCCGGTAGTTCGATATTGGCTTCAAATCAATGCACAGTGGCCGAAATGGCCAATCTAGCTGCATTTAATTCAAAACATGCGAATATCTGTACCCAATCATGTTGCAAGGCTACATTTCGTTTAAACAATTAAATATCGCAGTATTTTTGCTATATTTTAATAGTTTTTTAACCCTTTACGCAGCCGTGTAACATAATTACAACAAACCGTATATGTTTCTGCACAACTACAATATCATGTAAAGAATTTTCCCATAACAGCCAAAGAGAAAGAATATGATTTATAAGTTACACAAAAGACAATAGGAGTTTTTCTTATGCATGTCGGAGCTGAGCAACAACTGTCAAAAACAGACCTGCGTTTATTTTTTACCACTGACTTAGTTGTGTTCAATATATGCGTTTCTTTTTATAATCTAAGCTTGTCTGACTGTTGGTCAAATGCCGTTGACGAGCTCAAACATTTTTTACTGAGCACTAAGTAATCGGCTGCTATTACAAAAAAAAAAAAAAAAAACAAACAAAAAGCAAAAAATGGCTGGCACCAGTTTAGAATGTTCTATCTTTTATTAAATTTAGCTATTTATCTAATAAGTTACGTATTTTGACATTTAGTCGGACGAAAAATGCAAATGTTCCCAAAATGATTCATTACCAAATCAGACCAAGTTTTGTTTGATCTGATGTTGTCAGCTCAGGTTATGGTCGGTTTGATCAGTGTCTGCTCAGTTCTGTGGTCTGATCTTAAAAAGAAAAAAGGCCTAATAGCAGATTTTTCTTTTGAGTTAAGCATATTAAGTTAGAAATAATAATACAGAAACACATTGTTTTCCGAAAAATTTATTGCTTTTTAAATTTTTGAATTTACTATTTTATAGGTTATTATTAAAAAATGGAAAGATTAAATTAAAGATTCTCAAGCTCATTCAGAATCGGAGCTATCTGTATTCACTGATTTTTGTTGCAAATTTGGTTCTGGAAGCAAATAACAAACGTCCCTATCTAGGGTTATATTTTTCCGGGAGTAGGAAGATGTGCTTTTTTATAGTCATGATATAGACGGATCTGAGGAAAAATGCAACGCTTGCATTAAGTCTTCAATAGTGTTATTGCGTAAATTTTTATGGGTATGATATTGTCTCAAATTTCTGAAATCTTTATTCCGTGTCCAATTATATCACTGTCCAATCTTTATTAGGTTCTTCAAAAACTGATAACGTTCTATTGCAGTTTTACCCCTTTTCTACTACTTTGCTTAAGAAGTTCCTCAATTTTTTTTTTTTATTTCTGTAGAACTCTTCAAATACTTTATCACAAATATTACCTACTGCAATATATTTCTATTTAACTAGATAAACAAAGACCACAAACGTTTATGTTTTCGTAAATATTTACCATCTATTTAAAAAAAAACTTTAATTTACAAAAATTTAAATCAACGTAAATATTGACAAAATGCACGCACTAAGTAAAAAGGCGCAAAATTCTTTCGATGCACTTGCTGCAAAGTATGTTACATTTGAAAGTTTCCCAGTAAGGAAATGAGAAGTCATTACTGCCATAACTAACTCAGTAACTAGTTATCTTCAAAGCATATATCATTACGTTTTCGCTTACAAATTTTAAATAAATAATGTCAAACTAAATGCCCGTATCAACAGTTGTGAATGTAGCCTATCAACTCAGAACTTACGTCCTCGCTTACGATTTGAAAATAAATAACCTAAGCTGTAATACCTGATAAATTACCAACAAAAATAAATTTTGTTTTGTTATGTCAGTTCATGTTTTCAAAATTAAAAAATGTCTCCTCAAACAAAAACAAAAATAAATAAGAGAATAAATAAATGCACAAATTATTGCTCTATTTTGAGACCGATTTCGATGCGTAAAGTGCAATTTCTAGATCTTTAGTGCTTAAAGTGCTTTAACGCTTTCGGTTGAACCAGTTTATACTATAAAGTGAAATGAAAGAGAATATTTAAACAAAGATCAATACGTTGAGTATGATTGGAAAACTAAAGTAAAATTATTTTTATATCTTTCTATAAAAGAAATAATTATGTATTTATTATTATAATAAAGGCATAGGCAAAAGTTACATAGTTCGGCTAGTTAAAAAAAAATATATTTTAAAGCTAAGAAAAATAAATGTAACTACGCAAACACTAGTAATTCCTCAGCAGTTTCTGAAAATTTATGTATTGTAGAAATGATATAAAAAAAAAGTGAAAGTTAACCATGAAAGACAGTTCAGGGATCTCAAAAACGAAGTCCAAGTGCTCTATGGTAAGAATTGCTTCAAGTTTCCTGGGTGATATTTATTAATTTTTTTTTTTCATCGTGCAATGTCATCTCAAATGATTACTTCGAAATAAGTATTTTATATATATTTGATTGAAATGTATCAACAAAAAACAAATGCTTCACTAAAAAAGACTAGCTTTTATTAATTTGTAATTTAGGTATTTAATGAGTTTTATTTTTTTTATTGATTTATTTAAAAACTTGTAATTTCCTAATACAAAAATGTATTCTTGGATTTTTTTAGGCTTTTTAAAATTTTTGTAATAAAATTTACTTTTTATATGTTTTAAAAATTTTTGATTTAATTCTATATGTATATGGGCATTATAAAGTAGTTACACTTTGAGTTATAAGTTATACTGGAGGGCTACATTCTGACTTACAAGTAATACGAGAGGTAATTAGTTACCTTCTGAACTATAGGTAATACTTGAAGTAAGTAGTTGACCTCTGACTTATGGGTAATACAGGTGGTAATTAGTTGACCTTTGACTTATAGGTAATGCAGGTGGTAACCAGTAATAATATGACATATTGGTAATACTTGATGTAATTAGTTCACCTCTGACTTATAAGTAATGCTGGATGTAAGCACCACACAATACTGCCTATGATAAGCACGTGTTAAAATAATGCCTTATTTATGTGTGTATTTTAATCCAGCAGAAAACTACCTCCCATTACCAAGTAGTCATTATATGACTAGTTCAGTAATGATTACTTCCCCTACTGGGTTACTGCTATACGAATTTTAAAAACAAAACAAAAGTAAAAACGTCAGTTTACTAAGTGGAGTGATGGTAACCGATAAAATACAAAAAAATTATTCGATACATAAATTTTAGAAATTGACTTAAATATCGTTAGATCAGTGATTTAAACTACTGTGCAATGGTTTCTTGGGCAAACAAACTTAGAGGGTTTGCTGTACCCTCTGTCAATTTGTAGCCTGAAACGCGCCGAGTTTCAGCTAGTTATATAAAAAATCAGATATAGTTTAAAGTATTTGTTGCCGTGACTGAGTTCATTTTTATTATTTTTGTAGGTTAAGCTTAGTAAATTAATAAAACGATCTAATAAAAGTTGATTAAAATTTTGCTTATAAATAAGACATATGCTTATTTTATTTTTTGATATTAGGACATTTACGGATTACCATAATTTTTTCAGAGCAGATACGTTTTTGTAATTATAAAATCTGTGGTCACAAGGAATAATAACTAAACTCAAAATATCGTAAAAAAGCGATATGGAATTTACTTTATTGCCAATTTTTGGAAGAACGCAGATATCCATTTTTTGCCTAGAACTGATCATCACTTATGTATGCACATATTTTGTTTATAACGGTTCATATATTTAAAAACAATGGGTCGTGTAGTTCGTGCAATTGAAATATCGTTTTTTACGATACTTTGAGTTTAGTCATTATTCCTTGTGACCACAGAAATAATTAAAAAAATAATTTCACTTTGACACCAAGAACTATGATAACAAAATTGTATTGCAAATTTTATTACAAGTATACCTGATCCGATTAGAACAAAATTTTGTACGAATAGTTATGGCGTTTTCTTTTCTCAAAAAAATGCTTCACTTTTTCTGCCCTCTTTGAGAAATCTGCATTTTTCAACTTTTGAGGTCAACATTTTCGAGACAATAATACGCTTAAATTTTAGAGGTCAGAATTTTTTTTCTAAAGAGGGTAGAATTTTTTTAAAAAATAGGAAAAATACAGCATTTTTTTGAGAAAAGAAAAACTATTATTCTTTCTAAACTATTTCTATTTTTGGGCATCTATATTAGATTACCGATTTTAGCTACATGGGAGGTGAGTGCGTTAATCGGTCAATTTATTTAATTTTAACACTTACTATTTTCTGCAGCAAAAAATTGTGGGTACAATATTTTACTGCTTTGGGTTTATTTTTTGGGCATATTTATAAGATTACTGATTTTTGCTATATGGGAAGTGGGCGTATCAGTGAACCGATTTGGTTTATTTTTACACAAACTATTTTCTGTGACAAAAAAAAATGTGCACAAATTTTTATTGTTCTGCGATAATTTTTTTGGGGAAATATACCAGATTATTTGCTACTTTCACAAAAATGCATAATCCTGCGGCAACTCCTTCTGTTTTTATTCACGGCTTATATGGAACCGCGACACTGTGAGTCATCGAAAAAGCAAAACCAAAAAACATACATACCAAAAAAATGAATGTTTAAATTTCATTCATAAAGTTAGTTATAATAATTAAAATGATCTCTGAGTTTCAAATTTGAATTATTTAAACAAATCGATGCACTATGAAAGTGACGTCATTAAAATAAAACTACATTCAAGACTTAGAATGTAATAAAATACTTATATTAAATAGAATATGATAATATACTAAATGATTTTTTAATTCCCTACAAGTATAAATAGCAAAAAAATTCGAGTTATTTATCATATTATTATCATTAAATTTATTACAAATTAAAAATATATTTTATTTGTGAAAATTTAATTTTCAAATTACAGTTAATAAAAATATAAGCTCTTTACTACAGAAAAAATAAGAAATTCATATTTTTCGAAACATTTATTTTCATATATTAAACATATTAAACAGAACATTGAAATACATTTACATTTACAATTACATCAAAAAAATTGTGATACAAAATAAATTTGATTTTAAATAATTTTTATTTTGACGACGAAATGTTTTTAAAGCTGGCTATATTTTGAAATTCAAAAAAAGCTTAGCTGAATCAAATGAACCAATATTTATATTAATCTTATCTTGGTTTTAATACTTTAAGAAATAATTTCGTTCCGAAAGGTGGAATTTTTTATGTATTTGTTTTTGAATATAGCGCAAATATATAAGTGGAATATTATTGCATTAAAAAGACAGTGTAAAGGAGGAACTTTTAATTTATGAAATCAGTTTAAACCCTAAAATATGGGTTTCGAAAGAGTAACTGTTCTATAAAATTATTCCCTAATTTATAGTTAATGTTCCACCTTCCGACATAATAACGTAGCGGCCAATCAAAGCAAGTGCTTTTAACAAATACTGCGTACTTAATTTTGAACCTTAAATTTCTCGAAAAGTGGATGGATGTGTCGAAGAATGTGTCCAAATAACGCATATCAAAGAAAAAGTTGATTCTCACAGATTGGTACATGGCTTAAATGCCAAGATTTTGCTTATATTTTACCAAATGGACTTGTTGGTCGAATTTGTTCTTCGCGAGCCTTTCTAATAATCCCCTTTTTGGCTGCATTAACAAAATATTTGTTAACTGCATAATTAGATAGAAACAAAAAATTCATTCCGACCATAATTCATGCCAACTTCAACACGTTTTGCAAAAATAATTCCGCAAATTAGCGGAAACATTTTCACATGAAACCTTACGCTTAAATTGAATGCTCTTACCTAAAACTAGGTTAGCGTAATGGTGTTGAAAATTAATTATTAAATATTTTGCGTTTGCTGAGTGTGTGTGTTCTTGTGTGTGTATGTGTTAAATGTGGTCTGCAGTTGTTGCAATGGTCTTTAATTGTTCACATACATTGTACTCTATCCTTAAGTTGTTCGAAGGTTGCCTTTATCAATGCTAATTGTGGCCGAAATGAACTCCCACAGGAATTTGCGCCAGGTTACCTGGTTTAATTATATCATATAATTGGATTGGAATGTGTGCCACTCAATCGATATTTGGATTGTACTCTAGCTTAATTTATGCAAAGAAATTAGTTTCACATTGTCAATTTTACGAACTATTGGATATTTTTAAAATTCTTTAAGATGTGAGTTTGAATAATAATAACATATTTGAGCCCACAATTATTGTAAATACACTTAACTTATACATATTTCTTAATGAATTTGAAAACAAAATAATTCTTTACTTTTTTAATACATTTTATTAAGGGTTTGTAATAAAAATATTCGAAAAAGTTAGGAAGTTCTGCGCATTTTTAAAATTAGAATTATTTCCCTTAAAATACATCATGCCACTGTAGTTTTAACAATGTCTAAAACAATTCAACGACAACTAATCAATAAAACAACAAAGAATACAAAATCTTATTAATGTTTAATCATTTCAATTGCTATTGACAACTTGATGTCAAAAGCAGAAAATGAACCCTTAGCACCACCGTCATCATCATATCTGTCGAACTCAGGGGATTGTGCGTCTCCGTTCCTATACAAGAATAGACCGTAACAACGGTCAGTTGCTGCTCAAAAAAGAAATATGATCATGTTACGGTCATTGTGTTCGTTGGTTTGTTTACTTGTTAGTTTCAACCTACTTCAATTTTCTTAAAAGGACGAATCATGATGTATTTTGTTAACACACAGATACTTCGAGTTTTGTGAGGGTGAGAAAAAACAATTGATTCGAATAAGTGTTGAGTTTCACTTTAAATTAGAGGCTAAATCAATATTTTTCTTCAACGTAGTAACAGAAGAAAAGCAAATCACAAATATATGTCACTTGTAATATAAAAATTGTCTTTACAAAAAAAATAGACTTTCTTGCCAGGTAACGAAATTGAATTCATTAATATAGTTGAACGGCTAGAAATAATGCTGCGCAGATCCAAAAAAATCAAATCAAGTAGATGTCTCTATGGTTTTAATTCACAAAAAATGTTATTAAGAAATTGAACAAAAAAACTGGCACATATTTTGTTTGAAGATTTTATTAATTCTTATTTGTTTTAACAACATCTGGTGAAATCAGAAAGTATTAATTCCTTTACTTGAAAATATACTTTTATAATATATATAACTACACTATTGTATAAAATAGTACTCACGTATGTTCGGGACCGCAAAACTTCATAACGGCAGGTACTATTTCAATAATTATTTTTCTCTTTGATAGCTAAGGTACCCAATTAGGAAATAAGCTTTGCTAATTTGAGTAAGGGAATTATACAATTCTCAATTACATTTGTTCGGACATGGCCGCTAAAACACTAATGACATCTACTTTACATAGTAAGTGACAATGGCAGTAGGCATGCAAAACATAGGGTAGAACAAAAAAATTTAGCACAAAACTGGAGAGAACACAAATAAATTTAACAAAAATCCTCTTTACGCCAAAAATACAACAAAAACGAAGAATAATCCGAAAAGAAGCAAACAAGAGCAAATAACGTCACAAATTATTTTGATAATAATTTTTACAATTTAATGAACGAATTATTTCTTTTACTAGCATTTCAGAATTAGTGTTTGATAGTGCTTAGTTATTTTATAAATAAAACATTGTTCTGGTTTAAACATAAAATGAGTAATTTCTTACAAACAGACTCACTGCAAATCTTGCTTTCAGAAAGCACGATGTTGCTTTACAGACGTCAAACTGTTGTTTGAAAAATGAAAATAAAATTTTATGAGCACAAATAAAAAGTTAGTATAAATAAGATTTTGTTTCGGCTTATAGGTCTGCATTACAATGTAATCACCGATAAATTTTTACAAGAGGGAAGCAACAGCAAATGGCACCGCAAATTAATTTGACAATAATTTTAAAATTTAATGAACGAATTTATTACCTTTTATAGAGCATTTAAGAATTAATATTTAATTACATTAAGTTATTTTATGCATAAAAATTTCTTCTGGCTTAAATATAAGGATTTATAATTTCCACAAACACACTTTACTCTAAATCTTCCTGTTAGAAAACACTATTTTACTACACAGACGAAAAGTCAAACTGTTGTTTGAACAATGAAAAGAAAATGGTGTAAGAGAAGTAAGCACTAACGAGATTTTGTTTCCACTTACATTTCTGCATTGCAATGTCATCACCGACAAATTTTTACCATACATGGGCACACTGCAGTAAATATTTACTGCATTACTAGAAGCAGTAATCAGTAAACTTTTACTGATAATGAAATTCAATTTGCATTACCAGTAAATTTTTACTGATTACTGGAGAAAATTGCAGTAAAAATAAATTTTTACTGATTACTGGGAAAAAATTGCAGTACAAATAAATTTTTACTGATAATGAAATTCAATTTGCATTACCAGTAAATTTTTACTGATTACTGGAAAAAATTGCAGTAAAAATAAATTTTTACTAGATTCAAATTACCAACTTTTAGTATTTAGATGTATTTCGACCACGCCCATTTTTTGTACGGTTGCCGACAATAACCATCTGAACAAAATTACTACATTTCAGTTTTTTACCGTCTGATATATACCCTTTTTATTAGTTTGTTGGCCTTCTTGTCCAATCGAAACCAAACATCACAGGAACAATCTCAAGATGTGTCTTCAGTTTCCCTGAAAATTTCGTAAGGATCGGTTTAGCGGTTTTTGAGTCTATACGTGATATACATACATACACACATCCATTTTTATATATAAATCAAAAATCATTAAACTTTAGTCAAAGTATTATTAAATCCTCCCCCCACCTTCTCTGATTATTACTAATTTAATTTTAAAAATTTTGGCGGTCATTTAAAGGGAAAATACTTATTTTTTACGAAAAATTCTGCTATTTCGTGAGTGGAAAGCCCTTTAATTAAAAAAAAAACATCTGAAACTTACTGTTAGAGGAAAAAGTTTTATATGTGGAAAAGGTGAACAAAGTTTGAAATAAATAAGTAATGTATTTTTAAAATGGCTCTGAACACGGACTTTTAATAAAGTGGTTTTGAGAAAAACGCGTTTAAAATTGTCGCTGTCGGAATTATAGTTAAGAGGAGATGCCTTTTTGTTTCCAGATGGACCTTTTCTTTGCTGAAGTCCGGCGCGTTTAGTATAAAACTCCATAAAATCTTACCAGTCAAACTGCATGTGTAAATTGAGGTCAAATACTTAATTCCGTGGCTGTTAGACCTACAACGTCAAAGCTATTTGATAAATCAATAAGTAACTTCTTCATAAAAGCCATAACTTTTGATTGGAAAGAGATATTGGGGTAATTTTTTTACATGAATAATTTTTTAAACTTGACTTTTTTTTAAAACATAAAAACAACATTTTGGAAAAAAGAATTTGTTTTGATGACAAAAATGGTAAAATAATTTTTGCGCTTAACTAGAAGAATTTTTGCAAATAAATGCTATGTCATATGAAAAGTAGTATGTATTTTAGTATGAAAATAATTTTAACTTGATTTTATTTTTGGAGCAAAAACAATTTTTAAGTAATTTTTTGAGTTAAAGTCAATATTTGAGACATATTTTAAAATATCATAAAAAATATATGCACTGACTTAACAGTACAGTTCTAACTAATTTTGTGAAGTGCTTTTAAAAAACTTTTGAACAAAAAAAATTTGAATGAAATATATATATGAATAGCGGAGATATTTGCATCGAAAGACCAAATTTCGATTTTCTTAACGTTTTTTTGTCAGCTCACAAACAGGTGAGTGTTTTTGTTGTCAAAATTACAAAAAAATTTTAAAATTAAATGCACAAAAAAGGGCAAAATGTATTATAATAAGAAAATTACCTTAAGCTGAAAAATGTCGGGGGGCGTAGCAAAAACTAAGTATGTAACAATTTAATCTTTAATGCAATTAATATGTGTACCTAGTTTTAGCGAAATCTGTTGAGCCGTTTAGATTTTTATAAAGGCTAAACAAACAAACAAACAAAAAAACAAAAAGAAAATGAGTTTTATTCCTATAGAATAGTCAATGGTGCTACAACATCAAAGCTATTTGATAAATCAATAAGTAACTAATCATAAAAGCCATAACTTTTGATTGGAAAGAGATATGGGGTAAGTTTTTTACATAAAATATTTCTGAGACTTGACGTTTTTTAAAAAACATAAAAACAATATTTTGGAAAATATTAATTTCGCCAAAAAAATCAAAGGGGGTACCTTGTTGTTTTGATGACGAACACAGTAAAATAATTTTTCCACTTAACTGGAAGAGTTTTTGCGAATAAATGCTATGTCATACAAAAAAGGTAGTCAGATGTGCAATTTTTACTTGATTTTCTTTTTACAATAAAAACATTTTTTGAGTCCCTTTTTGAGTAAAAAGTTAGTATTTTAGAAATCTTAAGAAATGTATACACGGACTTAGCGGTACAATTCAATTTTTTTTGAGAGTACTTTTATAGAGCTTTTGAACAACAAAAAAATTGTATGAAATATATTCCTGAACAGAGGAGATATTTGCATCGAAAGACCGAACTTTGATTTTCACGTCGTTTTTTCTCTTAGGTGTTTTATAAAAAAGGCGTTGCACTAAAAATTTCTCCAATTTTCAAGATATGTGAATGTTTTTGTTTCTAAAGTAATAGAAATTTTCTAAAATTAAATTGGCCGATATTTTTTACAGCAAAACGTATTTAAATAACTAAATTTACGTTAGTTGAAAAAAGGCGTAAGAGGCAAACTCAAAACAAAGTACGTAAAAATGAAATCTATGATGCATACAATATGTTTACGAAGTTTGGGGGAAATCTATTAAGCCATTTAGATTTGCATTACTTTCATATTTGTACTACAGTGCCCTCTGTCGTTAAGGGTAGATCAAAATAGATAGATCAAAATAGATTTATTGTATCAGGAAACCCCTAAACACAAATTTTCATTCCAATCATAGAAGTGGTTTAGGAGTTTTTGATGTTTTGTAAAAGATTTGTACTGCATTTTTATTGGTTTTTGGGCGGTGAAAGGGGGTGTGGCAAATTTTTTCTACCTAAACAAATCGACTGCCAAATTTTCAGATTAATTTAGTTTATACCTGGTGCACTTTGCTTTACTCCACGCTCATCCCATAAAAAAGGGTAGTAAACATAGTGCAACTACTCTTATTTTTAGTACTGCTGCCTAAAGTAACCATACAAACTGAATTACTAAATTTAAGCCTTATACTACCAAAATTGCCTGAAATATAGCATTGTCATTAATTTGTGGGTTGTAATAGAGGGCGTGGAAGCCCATTTTGGGTACAGTTGCCAACAGTAACTATACTAACTTAATTACCAAATTTTAGTCTTATACAAAAAAAAACCGTCTTAAATATAGAATTATGTAAGCTTGAAAAGTAGGCGTGGCAAATCTTACATAACCAAGCACGATTCAGTTTAAATCAAAAATAATTTTTATCATTATTGTCTAAATCGGTTCAGTGGTTCTCGTATGATTGCGGAACATCCGAATGTGTCACAAATTCTTTTATATAATAGTATAGATGCACATCTCGGGAATTGTAATGGTTTTTTGCAACCTATTTTTCGTTGAGTTACCGGAGAGTAACCATACAAGCTAAATTGAAACATTTTAGTCCGATATAACCAAATATAGCGTTTTTGTTAATTTGTGGGCGTAAGGGGGTGTGGCAATTTTTATTTATTTATTATTTGAGAAATGGGCCTTGGCTACAAATGTTGTAAATTTGATGCCTTTAGGTGTTACCGTTTCTGAGATTTTAACGGACACCAACCAGCACGAACGATTTGTGTGGGAGTATATTTTTGAAAATGCCATTTCTCCCGATTTCGTGTAAGCTTCACATAAATCATCCACAGACAATACCCAACATACCCTGCAATTTGGGTATAAATCGGTTGACCCGTTTTTTCAGTTAGTGCATTGACGTAGCAAGCGGGGTTAAAGGGGACAGTTGCCCCCCGCTTATTTAGTTAGATAAACAATTTAAAAAGAAAACTTCAAAAGTTATTCAAAATATCAGTTTTTTTTACAACGAGAATATTTTAGTATTATATAATTTGCTCTTCTTTCTCTCTTCTTCATAAGCATGCTTTCGGATAACCATTTTCTTTCTCTGTGTTTGCAAAAAGATACAACTAAATGTAGAGTTTCTACTGCAATTCCAATTTGAACAAAAATTCGGATACACTGAAAAACTATTAAATGAAGTTGAAAAACTTGTTGCTTTGGTTTTGACTGTGCCTGCATCAGCAGCTTCATATGAGAGTTCTTTTAGTGCACTAAGACAACTTAAAATGTATCTTCGAGCAACTAGGACACAGAAACGACTCACTTATGCGGCATTTATACACATTCACAAAGATAAAACCGAAGAATTGAATTCGATGGAGGTGGTGAAAGAGTTTGTTTTTCGCAAAGACAGAAGGAAACATTTTGGAATAATTTAAATTGATATAAATTTTTGTACCTTATTGCATTTAAACTATGTAAAGATATACCTAGTCTTGCGTAATAAATGCAACAATTATTTCTAATATTTTCATATTACCATATGAAAGATCCTATAAAAATTATCTCTACCATAGAAATTGAAAACACGGTACAATTGTACCAAAATTGGTACATTTATTTTAACTTGGTACCTTGGTACATTATTTTCCGACTTGGTACATTTTTTAAAAAATTTACAATTTAACAACTTGTTACAAAAAGTGAAATTTGGTAGCACTGGCGAAAATTTCAGACTTATTTTTAGTGGAACTTGCATTGCATTAAGTTCTGAAAGTTAACAGTTTACATGCTTTTCTTGTCATATACACGCAGAGAAAAAACGTAGTTGCAACAACCTTGTTTTAAGAGGATCATAGTATGATTAGGATTATGATTGTTGCTAACATGTTGCTAAACATATAATATTTTCTTTGATCATGATAAAATGATTGCAACAACTAAATTATGAAATTATTTTTGGATCCAGAATATTATTGAAACAATAATTTTATTTTTTTTATTTTCATGCACTCCAATTTCCACAGCTATTAATTAAGGAATCTCCAGAGGTTTGTCATTGTCTATGCTGAACAGAAATATTAATTCAATTGAAAAATCTTTTTGATACAATTTTTTGTCCGAGCTGGGGCTTGAACCGCGGCTTTTTCGCTTACAAAGATTACGTACACTACCAGTAGGCCACAGTCGCTACGACCGCTGGCCTGACTAATGCCATTTATAAAGATGGTATATTAAGAGCATTGTCACAAAAATAGCAATATGTGTGATAAACAAAATATGGTCATAATTGCGAAATATATTTACGGTAAATAGAAATATGTTTGCTACGGCCATTTAAAACAAAACACAATAATTGGACAGTTGACAAACGAAACGGCACATAGCCAGGAATTAATAAAACTTATTGTGTCTGAATGAAGTGAAAGTTTTGTCTGCAAATTGTTCAAACACAATAAATTTTTTTGATTTTTGGTTATGTTCTGCTTCGTTTGCCAACAATCAAAGAATAGTTCAGACAAACATTCAAAATTCTTACATGTTTGTCTCTATAATAATATTCACATTTATCATGATTGACAGAACTACAACATTTTTGTTGCAACTAATAGTTGAGGCAATCATAGTATGTTGACGATTTCAATGATGTTATGATTTCAACTATAATGTTATTTTTGGTACCACCATTAGTAAATAATGACTTTATTAAGGCAAAAATTTATGTTTGCAGAAATATTACAATAATTTTATTAAAAAAATATTATTGTAGTAATCATGTCTCAACCATGTCTTTTCTCTGCGTGTACATATATCAAAAATCTCATATTTTGAGACATTTTTTGAGACTTGAGGATTTTTTGTGAGAATTTCCACTAAAGCAGAAAAATATCTGCTATCAGAAAATTTTTCTCTTATTACCAAAGATATTCTAAAACAAATTAAAGACAAGTTCGATTTAGTCAAAGAAGATGTAAATGTTTTGAATATAATAACATCTTCACAAGTTATGTCAGAAAACTAAATTACTTTATTGCCATAATCCAATAATTCATATTACAATATCATCTCATAGAATGCTACCCTGACGTTATTGTGACTCAGAGGAATCTTGTTCAGGTTTCAAATATTAGTTTTTAAAATTGTAATGACTTTGGGAAAAAATTTGGGTATTTTGAGAAAAAGTCTGGGTCGTGAAGAATGGATTAGGGGAAATTTGTTTTAATGATTTTATCAATTTTGTAAATAGTCTGATGTGCCTTCCACATAGCTCAGCAGCTGCTGAACCAATATTTTTTATTTTAGCTTGATTAAAACTAAGGTTAGAAATAATTTGGAATATAAAACACTTAACAACATAAAGCTCTCTAAAAAACTGTGTGTCGAACGCGATGAATCTAATTATAATTAGCCAGCAAAAGAACTATTTTGATGTATTTATTATTTTGTTAATAGCGTATAACATAACTTAATATTTTTGTTATGTTTGGTATGTAAACAAATATACTCCAGTGAATTATTATAATAAATGTTATCAAATTATTATATTAAATAAAAAATTGGTACATTTTTTCGGAGAATTTGGTAAAACAAAAAATAAGCAAGTGCCAACCGTGATTGGAAAAACTTTTAAAAATAATAAAATTTTAATATTTTTCATTTAGTTTTATATTTTTTATTTTGAAACTAAAATAAAAAAATTTGTTTATTCATATTCATGTTTCTTTTAAGAAATTTTGGTGATATTTATGCACCCGCATTTGTACTTTCCTCCCATATAAAATTAGCTTCCGACGCGCATGAGTTAGTGGCTACATAAAAATGTACACTTCTTTTATATAAGAATAGAATTAAATTTTTGTATAAAAGCTTCTTCCGATTGCCCAGTTTCAAGATTGTTTAGGTCCTTTTTAAGTATCGGAATGTTTAACACAGTATTTTGCATATGGTTTATTGTTTTGAAGTAAATGTAAAGAAATGAAAAAGTAAACGATGTTGATGTAATATTATATGATATTATTGGTATGGTGCGGGTGCCATAATTTATTACTTATTTCTGGAAAACTATTTGGAACACTTCAAGAATAGCGACAACTCTAATTTTTAATTGTTTTTTAGATTATATGGATTTCGGCCTCCCAACTCTAAATCAAAAAAATTGCAGTCTACTCGCAATTGGTTCAGAAGTTATAGGCCTCCAAAGTTGTAAAAAATGGCCTACGATTCTTGCCAACAAGAAAAATATTAAAAAAGAGAGTTGTCGATATTCTTGAATTATACCAACTATTTTATCTTCCTTTCTCCTGAATTAGCTTTGAAAATTCAATTTTAATTTGAAAGAATTTTTAACTTCATAAACAGGATTTCATATTTTCAATAAAAGTCTGTGAGTTATAAAGTCATTTTTAATAAAGACTATATCCTCAACAAATACAAATAATGACGGCAGAAATAAATGCATCTCAAACACCGCCCATTCAGAGTGCGAAAGTTATAAATTATTGAAGTGTGAATAAATGATATGTTCACACTTCAAATACAACGACAACAACTTGTATAATTTTGAAGATAAATTATTCAAATACAAACAATCAACAAGCGAATCGACGCTGTGTAGCTAACTTATAAATCAACATATTAATTACTGCGGTCATGATAACTTTGGCAAGCACAACGCTCATTCTTTTAATTGTGGTTTTTACTATTTTTTCAGCATGTCAACTGAGTTTGACAGTTTTATTTAAATATTCTTGTTTTTAATTTTTTGTTTTCATAAGCATTCCAAAGAACATGCTTAAGGTGTATTTTTTACGGTATCTTTTAACAACCACCCATTTAAAAAAGAGTTAAGGAACGCATGACTAAGTCTGAGGATAACGGTAAATAAAAGTCATTGATATTAAGTTAATCCAAGTGCAGCTTAATCGGCTTTGGCTAAGGTTATTTCTGAAAACAATTAGAAATAAATTTTGTTTAAAAACATCTCTAGTCTTTATAACTTCCCGGTACTGTGACCGGTTCTTGCTCCTCTGCAGTCTGCTATCAGTTTTAATTTTCCAAATCAGTAATTTTTTTTTGTGATCAGCTTTGTTTTTTTAAATCACTGTCTGCTACAAATATTTTCGGTTAACCTTCGTCTTCATTTCCAGCCCATCAATTACTAATCAAGGCACACAAAGGGCAAAAAAAATAAAATGTTAAATAAAAATGTGCACCCTGGAGACTCGTTTTGTTGATGCTCCAGTCCAGTGACTTATTTTACAGCTTATTTGAACTTAAAAGCTCGATCATGGGAAAGAAATCAATTAAAGATTTTTTTTGCCAACTACGAATTGAAATTATTTCCTTTCGTTATTTTGGACATGTGTCAAGTGCAAATCAAACTCAACTTCAAGGGTCACCATGAGAGAAACCGCAATACATTGAAGCACACAATACCAATTCAGGGTGATTTTCAATTCTTCAACATGGATTAGTTTATAGCTTAATTTTGTTGTAGCAGTTATGTTTTTGTCACAGTTTGCTTTAATGCTGCTTACACAGAGTTGTAAAAGTCATCTGTGGGAAATGGTTGCACAATGAGTACCTTATTCTTCGTAAGAAGGAGAAAAGAGAAGTTAAAAGATCATTTGGGCTCAGCTCGGATAACTTGTGTTAATAATGGTTAAGATTATCTGCGTCAAATTTTTGTCTGTGTCAAAATAGAATGAGTTTTTAGACGATAAGCAATGGCCTGACATGACTAAGTCTGATGATATTGATAATCCATGGATTATGTTCAGGACGCTCCAAGGATGTTTATCTTTGTGGTGGTAACAAATGACTGAAATCAATCCCTTTGCCTGAATTGCTTATTCATCAAGACCAATAAAATTATGCCACAACATTTCATTATTTTGCTGACTTTTGTTTAGTCGTTGAGTCATTTTGTTTAATTGTACATGGGTCTGAAATGTTTGTGATAACTCGAATACATACTTTCTTTGTTTTCTTGGAATAGAGTTAGATGAAAAATATTAATTAGTTTAAGAATTCATTTAATTTTAATTATAATTTTAACAGTTTTGACGAGTCTAGTGCGGAAAGCTTTCACATGTATTTGCTGACATGAATATAAAAAGCTGTCAGTAGCTATCCAGACATCAAGCAAGCAGTTTACGGTTGCTCGCTGCTTAAAATGTTCTTGTTTTTACGTAAACTATGAACTAAAAAAAAAGAGATACAAATTGAACACAGATGAAAAGTTTAAAATGCCTTTTTACTAAAAAATAATGCTAGCAATTTTTTCTTTTTATTTATTGAAGCATATATTAATGATATATAAAAAAATTAAATGTCATAAATGTAGCAAAGTAAATTTATTTTTTTATTAAGGCAAAAAACTGTTAAAAACCCAAAATAACTCTTAAAAATTCCAGTTCAACAACTCTTGTATAAATAAGAATTCAAAATATTTTTTTAATTTTGAAAGATAGTTTGTTGAGCTTTTTAAAAATTTTAATATCTGCCACTTTCACCACCGAGGCTTAAAATCTACCACTATTTCCACCATCATAAAACTTTTTGATGAATTTATTCTCTATGAAATACTTAAATAGTACTTCGCTCTATCATAAAACACACTTCCCAAAATATGAAATAGTACTTCTCTCAATCATGAAACGAGCTTTAAAAATAAACAAAAACTAATAAACAGTGAATAAACGAACAGATAACAGGTTTTTTATTAATTTTATTTTTTTTATTTAAAATATTTAATGATAAAATAATTTAATCATCGTAGACTTCTTCTCACAACCTTCTAGAAAATCATACCTCCATTTCCGGCGAGTTGTGAGCTTACCGGGACGATAACTTTTACCAGACTGTGAATAAATTGGGCCTTAAGGAGGTAAAATAAAATTAGGCTCCTGCCCTAAACTAGATTTGTTCCATATTGTTTCTTTTTTTGTTTTATTGACTGAAAGTTTGTTCGTTTTTAATCTATTTTTGTTTTTGTATATCGAGTAAATGGGCAAATCCACAAAAAAGTTTACCGTGACCAAACTTAAATTAAAACTTATTAAAAACGTATTATTTTATGATATTATCTAAGAGAAACATTTTAATCTTTATCAATTTTCACATAAATTCATTTAAAATGATGATCCAATCGCCTGCACTGTTTCACGCATGTAGTTTTTCTTTTTCGTAAATGTTTAGTTAATGTTTCGTAAGCTTTTTTGCTTTAGTAAATATGGAAGACATTGGTTAAAGATAATAAAAAATGGTTGAGGCAAGGAAAGGACAATATATTCAATTTGTTTTTTAGATACTAATTTTCAAAATTACTTAACTAACAAATTACTTAATTACCCAATAAAACTACAATGGACAAATGTGTTACTCCAAAAACTAAAAAAAAAAAATAAAAATTAAAGACAAAGCATACTTTTTATATATTTCATTTATTTCTATAACGTTTGTTTCATATCATATTTTCTCGTAACTCAACTTAGTTCGCTGAAAATATTAGATTTTGCAATTAATATTAGAAAGAACTTCTATTTTCATAACGTCTGAACGCTTCACATCAAAGCCACTGTTTATGTATATATATTTATATTGAAATTTTTTCTGATACATATAAATAGCACCTCCTTAATACTTTATGTTATATCAGTTATTTTGTCCCAAAAAAAATAATTTAAGCACATAAATTGGAAAAAAAAGCGTTCGAATGTGACCTCCGGCACGAAGGATTTGCCCATATACTATTTTTGTTATTGTAAACTGTGCTATGTACATTTTTTTTTAATCATAAATATATACAGTTCTTATAAGAAAAATCAAATCTACCACATTTTATTTCAATCTACCACACTTTTTGAGTCCTTTATACTACTAAAAGTTTTTTTCAAGTCCGTGCACTGCCTGGTCTAAAGGTGTAAGTTCACTTTATTTTCTTAAATAACTATGAATACTATTTCTATTACGTAGATTGCGTATATATTTTTTTATTTCAGTCGGTTTGGGTCGTATAAGGCTAAAATTTTGTAATTTAGTATGTACGGTTACTGTCGACAACTGTACTAAAAATGGGTTTCCACGCCCTCTTTTACCGCCCACAAATAAATGAAAATGTTTTATTTCAGACCGTTTTGGTCGTATAAGACTTAAATTTGGTACTTTGGTTTGTGTAAATACTGACAGTAACTGTACGAAAAATTGGTTTCCACGCCCCCCTTTTTTTCGCCCACAAATCTGTGAAAATGCTATATTTCAAGCAGTTTTGGCCATATGAGACTTCCCAGCAGCGGATTTGCCAGTGGCTACCATAGAACTAATACAGAATAAATTACCAGGTAAGGAAGCATTACTTTTTTCAAAAAGTAATGCGTCTGCATATAGCAGAAGTAATTAACTCATACCTCATTACCTGTAATGTAGCATACAAGGAAAAGTAATGCAGTGATTTTTATAACTTAATACAAGTAGTATATTACTCCATAACTTCTAGATATTGCTGAAGGGAGGCGATCACTTACCTCCTGTCTCATTCAATGTTAAATGTAAGGCCTTTTATGCATAGTAAGGTATAGTCGGAAGTAGTGGTCATTACAAGGTAATTGATGCTTTATATATTTGGAATATATTCCATCCGCTACTGGGTTACATGTGATACCAAAGTTTGTTTGTTTACTTTCGGCAACTGTACTAACAAAGGGCGTCATCGCTATATAGCCACACCCACTTTTTGAGAAATCATGAAAATTGACTACTGGGTCGATTGAGCTAAAATGTTGGCTTAGTTTGTACGGTTACTGTCAGCAACTGTACTAAAAATTGGTTTCCACGCCCCCCTTTTACCGCCCACAAACCAATGAAAACGTTTTATTTCAACTGTTTGGGTCGTATTATACAAAAATTTTGTAAATCAGTACATATGGTTACTTTCGGCAAGTGTACCAAAAATAGGCTTATATTTCGCATGGTTTTGATCGTATAGACTAAATTTGGTTATACAATATATTGCATGGCTACTTTTGGTAGCTATACTGAAAGTGGTGAAGATATTTCGCATTTCTTGACATGTTCGTATATGGCAGTAAGGCGGTCTGTGGCAGAACAACGACTGCCGAGAAGGGTGAGTGTTCCTGTGAGGTTTGGTAACGTTTGGATGAGGGGGCGTGGTACCTCCCATACAAGCCAAATTTGCGCTATCGACCACAAACCAAATAAGGGATATATATCAGACGGGTTCAATCGTAAAAACTAAGATTTAGTAATTTTGTTCAGATGGTTACGGTCAGCAAATGTACAAAAATGGGCGTGGTCGCAATATATATACGCCCACTATTTCGAAATCATGGCAATTCCAGAGTTCTACACATTTTTGTAGTGAAACTTGCTGTGTAGGTGCTCCAAGAGGCAGTTACGATACATAAATGTTTTCACGCCCACTTTTACCGCCCACAAATCAATATCTGTCTGTATAAAAATGAATCGTGGTTTGTTCGGATGCTGAATGCTTGAAAATAACTGGACCAAATTAGATACTTCCTTCTACGGGTTTGTTCGTAACTGCTACGCAAAGGTTTACGAAAAAATAATGCCACACCCCTTTTATCACCCACAAATTAATAAAAATGGTATATTTAAGTCCGTTTTGGTCGTATTAAATTAAATTTTAGTAAATAAGTTCGTATGATAACTGTCATTAACTTTAATAAAAACGGGCGTGGTCACTTTTATTCTACGCCTACTTTTAAGAAAATATCAAAAACTTCGAGCTGAAATTTTGTAAGTGGCTTTGCTTTGAGTACGAGATTGTTTTAGAAGAAATGCCACACCCCCTTTTACGTCCCACAAATAAATAAAAAATTGGTGTTATCGAATAGCTTTATAGTTATGGGTCGCACAGCTTATAAATTCGGTATTCGACCACAATCTAGACGTACCATTTCAGTGATGAAATTTTATGGGAGTTGGTCAAGGGGGAGTTGGACCTCCCATACAACAAAATTTGTGTTATCGCATATCTTTGAAGTTAAAGGAATTCAGCTTTGGAAGTCAGTTTTTGGCCTCAATTTACACATGCAGTTTCAATTATTTTATTTTATGGGCGTTGGACAGGGAGGCGTGACAATCTCCCTTACAACCCAAATTTGCGATATCGAATTTCTTTGAAGTTATAGGTTGACAGCGTAAGAATTCCGTATTCGACCTAAATTTATACATGCACTTTCATTACTTACATTTTATGGGTAGGGCAAAGGGGAGTGGCACTTCCCTTACATCCCAACTTTGTACTTTCAAATAGCTTTAGAGTTATAGGTCGCACAACGCAGGAATTCAGTATTCGACCTCAATGTACACATGCAGTTTCATTGATTTAATTTTATGTTCATTGGTAAGGGGGGCGTGGCACCTCCCATACAACGAAAATTTGTGATATCGAATAGCTTTGGAGTGCAAATTCGCACAGCGGCAGAGTTCAGTATTCGACCAAAATTTTCGCATGCAGATTTTCTGATAAAATTTTTTAGAGTTTGTCGGGGGGGGACCTCCAACTTAATCTAAATTTGGGATATCAAATAGCTTTGGAGTTGTAGGTAATTCAGCTTCGAAATTCAGTATTCGACCTCAATTTATATATGCAGTTTCATTGGTAAAATTTTATGGGCGTAGGAAAAAAGGGAATGGCACCTCCCATATAACCCAAATTTGTACTATCGAATAGTTTTGGAGTTATATGTCGCACAATTTTGGAATTCGGTATTCGACCTCCATGTACACATCCAGTTTAATTGATTACATTCTATAAGCGGTGATGAAGATTGCGTGGCACTCCTATATAACCCAATTTATGGGTAGGGCAAAGGGGAGTGGCACTTCCCTTACAACCCAACTTTGTGCTTTCAAATAGCTTTAGGTCGCACAAAGCCGGAATTCAGTATTCGCCCTCAATTTAGACATGCTGTTTAACTGATAACATTTTATGGGCCTTTGACAAGGGAGAGTGGCAGCAACGCGCCGGGTTTTAGCTAGTTTTAAATATAATTATATTTGTGCTTAGTAAGTTCATGAAGCAACTGGTTGCCACAACAACAAATTCTTACCAGAACAAACCACCAAGCAGACTATACGGACTGTTTCGTTGATAGCTACATCAACTCTTCAGTTGTCTTCTGTGGTTTCTGCAGTTCCATCCACTTTGATAAGCTTATACGAACAGCTTCTGTTAAATCAAAACAGAATTATGTGCTGTATGCTGCCTTCAGAGCAATGTTTTTCTACTACTTTGCAAAAGCAAAGGTTCGAAAAAGCGACTGCATTGATTCTGCAAAGATTTGTTTGTTGTGCTCTTTGTTTACTTCGTTATCATGATTCAATCTAGGCTCCAACAGTTTGCTAGTATAAACCATAGAAGGTCGGGCTCGCACCTAAAAAATTATATTATTTATAATTGTTTAAAAATATAATTTTGTTTTATGTGAAAAGTATTTTCAATTTTC
This sequence comes from Dichetophora obliterata, assembly GCA_963920525.1. NCBI lineage: Eukaryota > Metazoa > Arthropoda > Insecta > Diptera > Sciomyzidae > Dichetophora > Dichetophora obliterata. Next base: position 187,873,463 of record OY986436.1, read on the forward strand.
TTCCACACGAACGTATTTTATGTGTGACAAAAATGTTTATGTAACTGCTGTTTCTGCCAAAAAGAAAACTTTAAAATTGGATTCAGAGACAACCGTCTTAGCATAATTATAATCAATGAAATTAAAAAAAAAGAAACAAAAGGAAAAATGGAATATGCAGAGCATTGTGGAGGCTTGCTTGTCTTTTCTCGAAGAAAAAGCTCTTTGAGCTTAAAGACTCCTGCCTAAGGCCATTCAAACTCAAACAAAAAAAATAATTTTTTACACAAATGTACATATATCATATACGCATTTCACTATAAAGCTTACTTTTATGCAGTTTTTTTGCTATATTTAAAAACAATATTTTAAGCAATGAAACGTTCAATTCAAATGACAACAAACTTTGTACCCTGTTGCAAACTTTGTAAGCAACCCTGTAGCGCATAGAAAATCATGAGAACATAGGAAAAATTCTAAAAATTAATGAATCTCTGAAAGTTGTAAGACATTGTCACAAGACTCCGTTTTTGAGCTTTCTTCCACACGGTGTGTCATCAAATTTGGGACTACGTTTTTTGTTATGTCATATGGCAAAGTCATGTTGTCTAGAAGCAGCATAATTAAAATAAATTGGAAATAAAAACCTGAAATTATGGATTAATGTTTTCAAATTAACAAAATAGCTAGTTGTACACGGAGATAATTATTTTGCTTGAAAGCAAATCAGCAAAACTTTGCTCTATCACGGTTGTGATTTAAGAAAAAGATTGCGAAATTGAAATCACTCCTTATGTATTTACGATAAAGCAAAATTATTTTAAGTTCAAGTAAATATTTGCTTAGTTATTATAAGCTCAAATAGCACATTTTTACTAAACTCAAGCAAATATTTGCTAAGTTATTATAAGCTTTAATAGCAAATTTTTACTAAAATCAAGCAAATTTCATTCAAACACATGAGCACACGAATATTCTTATTTAATTAAATTAGGCGACGCTTAGTTAACAACTGCGATGATCAAATGGATAAGCCCATGCATTTACACTCATGCGGCCGAGGTTCAAGTCTCCGAATAATGGTCATTTTTAAATTTAATTTAATGTTAATAATTATTTCACTTAAAAAATATGCTAGATTTCAGAAAAACTAATCAAAGTTTACTATTCCAATTTATAATAACTTAGCAAATATTTACTTAAATTAAGTAGAAATTTGCTTTGCAGTTTATAATAACTTAGCAACATTTAACTTGATTTTAAGAAATTAAGTTAAGAGCTTTAGATCAAGTATGTTTTTAAGAAGGCAACAACAACAACAACTCTGTATAGAGTCAATCACTTAGCTGAATAGAATAAATGTTGAAATAAATAAAGAAGCAACTAGAAACGATGGCAACCTTGGTAGAATTGATGGCGGTTATCTATAAATAGCCTACTGCTTTAAAATGTCATACGATTAGTGTAGCCAATTTGAGCGTTCAATTTGTTCTTTATAGTTCAAATGAATGAATTCCTAATGTGTGAAATCATATGCAAATTTGGACAGTAAAAACTTACTTGATCTAAAGCTCGCAATTTAATTCATTAAATAAGATTTTTGTATAATTCGGACTTGTTACGAGAAAGATTTTTACAAGATCCTTAAAATATATTAGATTTTCATATGTGTTAAAGCGTGTGTCAACCGGCGTATTATATAGGTTACATTTTGCTTATGTTCAATCTAGATTCCTTTATGCCTTTGCACTCCCCCCTAAAATAAATCATGCGGACGCCCATGATGCATGTAATAGTTTTTTTTAAGTTTTTACAATCAAAATTCAAATTTGGTCAAAATGGAAGAAAAAGCGAAATTGCTTAACTTTTGAAAAATCATAGATTCAACAAGGCTTTCTCGATTGTCACGTTGGAGATATTTTTAAAAAGACAATAAAAAGTTATTGTAAAGAATCTATAAAAAATTTTTATATGAAGGTCAAATGAAGGTAAAATAAAAAATCTGACTATCTCGAGATTTTTGTCTGATGAAAAACTAAGTGTGCTACTAGATTCTACTACCTTCTACTAGATTCTAAAATTTAAAATTTACCTACAGTGTAATCAAAGAAGTCACATAATCTCATTTCTATGATGCGGTAGGGATTTTTTTTTTTTGTTGATGCCTCTAACACTCTTAAAAGTGATAAAGTTGACTAAACCTCAGTCAATTTTAGCTTTTTCTCGATATTTGAGCTGATGTTGTCTACTTTTTGTATACATGAATGCTTTAATTGATATATATCTAATATTTTTTCCAAAGCTTTTTCTTATTGCGAAAAATGTGTTCAGTTGTATGGGAGGTGCAACGCCCACATATTCAAAATTTTTGAAAACGATTATTCTGTTCTTTTCTATGCCTCAAATACCAAATACGACCCATGAAGCTACTAAAATAATTTCTCGGATTTTATTTGTTCTAATTGGTCCATTGTGGATGGTTTGTATGGCAGTGGGCGTGTCTATGAACAAACGTACCTACATATTTTTAGTACCTACATATATACAACAGTTATTATTCAACATTTTAAAGCTTTGAAAATAAATATTTTCCACGAATTTTAACTATTTTTGCATTCGCCTTAAATTTGACTCCAGAGAAAACCGTCTGGTTCTAAGCACATCAACTTTTTGACGTAAAATTACGTCTTACAGCGCGATTTGTATGGCGGTCATTTTCACAAATTTTTTCAAACACATTTAAGAAGTTTAGTTGACACTTTAGGGTATCGTACAAAGAACAAATATATGACAAAATATCAGTAGAGTACGAATAAAACGAATATCTATTTTTGGATTTTGTCACTAATTTAATAAGGTCACAAAATAGCAAAATCTAAGAAGAATATTTCTAATAAAAAAATGTATTGAAATTTAATGCTCATTTTGTATTAATTTTTAATACTGATTTTGTATTAAAAATTAAATATAATAGTAAATATAGTATCGAATTGATTCTAAAGGGTATACAATATCTTTGTAATATTTAAAATGCATTAAAATTTAATACAAAATTGTATTGAAATATAATACAGCATGTTTTAAAAATTAAATACAACATCACAATAGTATCGAATTGATTCCAAGGATATAAAAAAATCGTTGCAATATTTGAGCTGTATTAAATATACTTAAAAATGTTGTAATCAATTGAGGAGTATTAAATATAATACTTTCTGAATTAAAAATCTTTGTAATACTTTGCTTGTATTAAAATTTATTCCAAGATTTCTAACCGTGTATATATAGTATAAAAAGTAAAACACTGTCTGTTTGTCTGTGTGAAGACCCCCCTTTTACCGCCCCCAAATCAATAAAAATGCTATATTTCGTACTTTTTTTCGTATTAGGCTTAAATTTGCTAATTTAGTTTGTATGGTTACGGTCGATAATTGTTTTAAATATTTGTGCCCACGCCCCCTTTTACCGCCTACAAACAAATGAAAATGCTTTATTTAATACGGTTTTGGTCGTATAAGACTTAAATTTGGTTTGTATAATTGTTTTAAATATTTGTGCCCACGCCCCTTTTTTCCGCCCACAAATCAGTGAAAATGTTATATTTTAAGCAGTGTTAGCCGTATTAGACTAACACTTGGTAATTAAGTTTGTTTGATTTCTGTTATATACCCTGTATATAATTGGCTCTCTCGTAATATCTAGTACACATTAGAGCTTTATTTACTTATATTATAAGTTTAGTCTAAGCTCTAGTTGAAATAAACGTTGACTTGTTTTATACCCACCAAAGCGAGCGTATCATTTAATTACAACACAACAGTGGCGACGAGGAAAAAGAAAAAAAAAAATTAAAAGTGAAGTTAAATTTAAACTTAATTTGGTTGTAAAATTATAAAAAAGAGATAAATATGGGCCTGTTAGGAAACATAGAGCCCTTTCTGCCTGGTGAAAATTTTGCCTCTTGGATTGCACGGGTGGAACAGTATTTTGTAGTGAATGATATCGCAGATGACAAGAAAGTTCCACTTTTCATCACGCTAATTGGAGCAGAAGCATATGATATTCTTGCCTCGCTGACGATGCCATTTAAACCCAAGGAGAAGACCATTACTCAATTAGTTAAAACCCTCAGTGACCATTTTCAGCCAAAAATTAATGAGATTGCGGAAAGGTATAAATTTTTCTCGAGGAATCAAAAAGATGGGGAACCAATTGCTGATTACATCATTGAAATCAAATCTTTGGCAGCCACGTGCCAATTTAAAACATTTTTAGAAGATGCATTACGGGATCGGTTGGTTTGCGGTATTCAAAGCTCATCTTTAAGAGCAAAACTTTTAGATGAAGCTGAGTTAACATGGGAGAAAGCTAAGACCTTCTCTTTAAATGACGCTCTTACGCAGCAAAATATAGTTTCAATGCAGCGGGAGCCGAGAATAACTCAAAATGCAGTAATATCAAACACGAAGACGTTCGCTAAGCAGAATGGTAATAAAGAGCATCGAAAAAGGTATGCTTTTGATAAACATAATCAGAATCGCAGTCTGATTGAATGCAGACGCTGTGGTCGACAGCATGGAGCAGATGACTGCAGAGTTAAAAATTTTTCCTGTTACATTTGTTCGAAAAGGGGTCATGTAGCAGCGATGTGTAGCAGTCGAAAGCAGAATAAAGTTCCGTATAATATTAACAATATTAAATCAATTTGTTCATCTAATATTCCATGTTTTGTATATTTGTTAGTCGAAAATGTATCACTAAAGTTTGAGGTGGATACGGGTGCTGCGGTGACAGTCATAGACGAGAACAGTTGCAAAAATTATTTTAATCATCTACAGTTAATGAAATTTTATAAGAAGCTATGGTCTGTAGATGGTAACGTTATTCCAGTGGTGGGTGAAGCAAAAGTTAAGGTGAGCAATACTGTTCTTAATTTGGTGGTGGTTAAGGCAAGAGATAGTAGGGTAGCATTGTTGGGCCGCGACTGGTTAGACCAATTGTTTCCTATGTGGAGAATTGGGTTCCAAATTAATTCTAACTATATATGTTCTGTGCAAAATTCTGACACTATTACCACGGAACTGTTGCATAAATATCCACAAGTGTTTTCAGAGAGCTTAAAAGTACCTATAAAAAATTTTGAAGCACACATTTTTCTACGTAAAGACGCAGTTCCTATATTTAAAAGAGCATATTCGGTCCCATATAAACTGCGAGATGCTGTCGAAAAAGAATTGGATCGACTATGTGACGAACATATTTTAGAGCCAGTGCAACATACCAATTGGGCAAGTCCTATTGTGATTGTACCTAAAAAGGATTCCGTCCGCTTATGTGTTGATTTCAAGAACACAGTGAATAAGTTTGTAGAAAAAGAACACTATCCGCTTCCACAAATAGCTGATTGTCTTGCTGAGCTCGCTGGAGCTAGAGTTTTCTGTGCACTTGACATGACTGGTGCGTACCAACAAGTTGCAGTAGATAATTTATCGAAAGAGCTTCTAACGATAAATACTCATAAAGGGTTGTTTAGGTTTTTACGTTTACCTTTTGGGATTTCTTCAGCCCCCTCCATGTTCCAAAATATTATGGATCAAATGTTAGTCGGTTGTGCCGGTACAGTGTGTTTTTTGGATGATATATTGATTGTTGGTAATGATGAGCGTGAATGTAGAGAGCGGCTTGAATTAGTTTTATCAAAGTTGAATGAAAACAATGTTAGAATAAATCTGAAGAAATGCAAATTTTTCGTTGAATCCATTGAGTTTTTAGGCCATGTGATTTCATCCAAGGGTATTAAACCCAACCCTACTAAGGTTAAAGCAGTCCTCGAAGCACCAACTCCCAAAAATGTAAAGGAGTTGCAAGCTTATTTAGGTTTAATAAATTATTATGGAAGATTTATATCCAATATATCGTGTAAATTACAACCCCTTTACGATTTGTTAAAGAAAAATACAACGTTTCAGTGGCACAAAGAATGCAATGATTGTTTTCTCGAAAGTAAGCAATGGTTGAGTAACCATTCTATGTTACACCATTTCGATCCGTCAGAAGATATAATTGTATCATGTGATGCCAGTCCATATGGTATCGGCGCGGTTTTATCCAACATTGTTGACGGCATAGAAAAACCAGTGTATTTTGCATCCAGATTATTATCAACAGCGGAGCAAAACTATGCGCAGATTCATAAGGAAGGCTTGGCAATAATATTTGCATTAAACAAATTTAATAAATTTTTGTACGGCAATAAATTCGTGATTTATACTGATCATAAGCCTTTAAAAAGTATATTTGATCCAAAAAAATGTTCGTCGGCTATAGCTTCCGCTCGGGTTCATCGCTGGCAACTGATAATTTCTAACTACGAATGCGAAATAAAATATCGTAAAGGTTCGGAAAATAATAATGCCGATGGGCTTTCAAGACTACCATTGCCAATAGTAGAGAACTCAGACGAAGGGGAGAATATTACGATAAATTATTTTTCTACTGTAAGTGATGTAAGTTTAGATCAAGTCAAAATATTCATAAATAAAAACAAAATAACACGTGAATTAAAAAGCTTTGTAATTAATGGGTGGCCAAATAATCCACATGCACTAAGTAGTGAATTAAAATTTTATTTTCAAATTAGAGAAGCCTTATCACATGAAAATGGATGTATCTTTTACGGTTATCGACTTCTCATTCCTGAGGAGATGAAATTAAATGTACTTAAGTTTTTGCATGATGGTCATATTGGAATTGTACGCATGAAACAAATCGCTCGTACTTATGTATGGTGGAAAGGTTTGGACATAGATATTCAGAATTTTGTTAAATCTTGCGATATTTGTTATCAGTCCTTAAATAATAATTCCCCAAAATATGTTTCCTGGCAAAAAACATCAACTCCATTCGAAAGAATACATTTAGATTTTTTTAATTTCGCACAATTTAATGTTCTTTTGATAGTAGACACATATACGAAATGGATAGAGCTAGATATATTGAAACTAACGACGACTCAAAAAGTAATAGATTCTCTTTTGAATGTATTCAAAACTTTCGGTTTGCCAAAGAGTATTTGCTCAGATAATGGGCCTCAATTTGCGTCCCATAAATTTAGAGCATTTTGTTCAAAATTTGGAATACAAGTTTTAAAAAGTCCACCCTACCACCCAGAATCAAACGGAATAGCTGAAAGAGCTGTTCAAACAGTTAAAAAATCACTTAAGAAATTTCTTCTTGATCAGCATTTAGCAAAGTTAACATTTCAAGAAAAAATTAACAAATTTCTGTTTAAATATAGAAATACACACTGTTCTTCTGGCTGTACACCTGCAGAACTTTTATTATCATATAAGCCAAAAATTCCATTGGACAATTTAAACCCAATATGTAAAACTTATAAAAACACAAATAATAAGTACTATAACATTGTTAACTCTTTTGCTAGCAATAAGCCAAAATTTAAATATTGCTTAGGTCAAAAAGTATTATATAGAAACATAAATAGTGAATTTTGTAAATGGAGTGTTGCAAAGGTTATAAAAATATTGTCACCGCAAAGGTATATTATAAATATAAACAACACTAATAAATACGTTCATGTAACACATTTAAAAGAATTTTATCCTCGAAAAGATTATTTTGTTCCTCCTTTAAGAAATCAAAGAAAAAGATCTAGTGAAAATGATTATGGTGATTTAATAATTCCAAAAAAATATAATTGTGTTTCCAGTAGTAGGCCAAAAAGGAAGACAAAACCTCCAGATCGTTTAATGTACAACTAAAATATATTTATGTTGAGATCTATGTATGTATGTATTAGGTTGCTTATATTCTCTCTTAAATGTAAAAATATATTGTGAATTGCATTGTATAAATATTTTTTTTTTAGGGGGAGAGATGTTATATACCCTGTATATAATTGGCTCTCTCGTAATATCTAGTACACATTAGAGCTTTATTTACTTATATTATAAGTTTAGTCTAAGCTCTAGTTGAAATAAACGTTGACTTGTTTTATACCCACCAAAGCGAGCGTATCATTTAATTACAACACAACAATTTCTTTCGGCAACTGTACTAAAAATGGCCAAACCCAGATTTTGAGAAATCATTATAATTGACTAATGGGTCAATGGGCTCAAATTTTGGCTTAGTTTGTATGGTAACTGTCAGCAACTGTACTAAAAATTGGCCCACACACCAATGAAAATGTTTTATTTCAACCGTTTGGGTCGTATCAGACAAACATTGTGTAATTTAGTTCATATGGTTACTCTCAGCAAGTGCACTAAAAATGGGCCTGTCCCACTTTAGTTAAACTCACTTTTCGGGGGGTCAGCGTGGAGTAAAGCAAAGTGTGCCAAGCTTAAGGCCCAGTTAATAGACGTAACGTAATGTAGTGAAATGCCACTGCAGCAGTGTGTTCTGTCACTTACTGTTTCAATCAATACTTTTCTTATACAAGTGATTACAATAGAAGTAACGTAATGTAACGGGACGTAAAGATCCGTTGGATTTCAATTTCTACGTTACTTTGCATTACGTCTGTTCAAAGAACAACTAAACATTGAGGTTAGATTCGAATATTGCGCTATTTTATATTGTTGAACTGCGCTTTTTGTGGAGTTTTCGTTATTAATGTGATAGTTTTATGTATCCACAGCTATGGATGACGAAGATTTAATTGTATTTGTAAAGGAACGTGCATTATTTACGACAAACAACTGCCTGGCTACTGCCTATTATAATTGCTACAACGTTTTCTTACATTACGTCCCGTCACGATGACAGTTGACAACATTATGTTACTTTACATTACGTCTATTATAACTGAGCCTTTAAGCTAAATTAAGCTGAAATTTTGGCAGACGATTTGTTTCGAGTTCGAGATGGTTTAAGGGAAATAATTTTGCCGCACCCCTTTTTACTGCTTACAAAACAACAAAAATGCTTTATTTCGCACGGTTTTGATCGTATTAGACTAAAGTTTGATAATTTAGCTCATATGATTACTTTCTGCAGCTATACTGAAAAAGGTGAATATATTTGAGATTTCTTGACATTTTCGTATATGGCAGTAAGGCAGTCTGTGGCAGAGCAACGTCTGCCGGGGAATACTAGTTACTGTATATAAAGGAATTCTACGGCTATACTTATACTATCGAAACTGCGTCTTTTTTCTAGATAGAAACTTCTGATACTGTTATTATCTCAGAATGTTTTATGATTTTTATAAAATGGGTGAAAGCAAAAGATGGAAACCATCGCAAAGAGTAAATATCAAACAAAAAATGCATTTCGCAAGAAATCCCAGATGAACCCCTCTGGTTCTCAGCTCACGATTTGCCAATTAGGGTTTTGTGATGCTTAAAAAAATTGCATTTTTCAGGGTCTTGCTGTGTACTTTTTTACTGCGTTTTCATGGCGAGTTAAGGCGGGGTTTACTCGATATAAACTTTTTTAACTTAAACTTTTTTTAAATACCGCATTAATTTCAGAATTCGTAATTTAAACTCAAACCTCGAACATCAAAAAAATTAGGTGCAGATTAACGGGAAGCAAGAAGTTACATAAAACTTTATTATAAGACTAAGATCAACTAAATTTTTTCCAATATTTTTATTTTAGTCATAAAAATAAAAAAGAAAAATACATCTTGGCCTTAAAATAAACTCTTTTAGACTCGATAGTTTGCATGTGAATTCATACGTTTTAAATTAGTTTTCCGAAAAGTTGAGGAATTTATGTTATCTGATATGGTTCTTTTTGAAGGTAGCACGTAATTGGAGGCCACATACAGCCACGTACATATACACATGATTTTAGGAGTAAGCAATGTAAAGTCGAAGTCAATTCACAAAGAATACAAATCACTAAAAAACAGAAGTGGAAAAAAACAATACTATTCAATTTGCTACCAAATAGTATCATATTCCAGCAACCGTGTGAATTTTTTTGTTCTAACGACTGCGATCTCTTGCTCTCATTTTAAAATAAGGTTGCCGAAATGAGAAAATGGCAAAAAATTCTTATTGCATTACAGGCAAGCAGATCAGAGATAGGGTAACCAGGTGGTAGTTACAGATATTTATTTTTTTAGCAGATAGGTGATGGATTTTTTTTTTTTTGATATTTAAATGTTATTTTTTTCAGACCTAATGCTTTCGTCGCACCGTGTTGCGGTTCCACCTTCTGAGTTTGCGTTGGACTTCCGAATTTAGAAGTCTAGCAATAAATGCTTCTGGTTTTCTTTTATACCTGGGCTACCAAGCTCAGCTCAGCTACCCACCAAAACGCATGTATGTATTTACATTTTTTCTTTTTGAATGTATATCGCTTAGACAATTAATTTTTTAAAGCTACTGTAATCATTTTTCGACCAACATTTTCACTTCACATTTGGAAGTACGCAAAGCGCCATTAAATGTACGTAAATCCGCAAAAAACATTACACGGTGCTACAAAATAAAAAAATCGCATTCATTTTTAAAGTGAAATAGCACAGGTTGTGGATTTGGTCGAGTTTAGCATGACAATATACTTGGAATTGTTAACACACCCCAAAAATTTAATTTTACCTTAAAAAAAACTGATTTTTAAGTACTTCACGATTTAAACAATAATTAACTTAGCAAGTTTTTTCAAAAATCTAAACCATCCGATCCTTAAACAAATCGGCTGCTAAAAGTTCAGGTCAATCGGTCCAGCAGTTTTGGAGTCTATAGGCATCACACACACATAGACAGACAGACAGATATATTTTTAATGTATTTAAATTTTGAGGAAAAATTTTTACTTTAATCATCGTATTGCAAACAAAAAGCTTCTTGTTATGAAAATCCTGGCTACAGACCTGATGAGAAGTATACCAATTTTTTCCTCGTCTAAAATATTATGCTAAGAAAAATACATACCAACTTTATAACAAACAAGTTAAGTCGGCAGCAACAATGAAGTTATTGATCCAGAATAGCTAGAATATCGAAATACGTCTTAGTATTAAATTACTTCATATACAATTAATCACTGCTATTGGCGGTGTTGCCATGTACACAGCTTGCCATGGACATATGTAGCTGCCATTGTGTTTGTACAACAATATAAGGTATAAAATTTCACACCTAATATTTATCTAACCATAATGAAGAAAATACAAGTAATTAAGTTAGTTTGTTATTATCCTGAAGGCACATAGGGCACAATAAAAACATTGCAGGTAAACTTAGACATCAATATGAAGAAGTTTTATTTACAACAAACGATTAATTTAATTTATGTATGTATTTATTTTTTTTTTAGATTGAACCAACGCTCAAGGGATGCCTCCTATAAATTTCTAAGCATTGTGTTGATTCGGAAGATGAGTGATAGTAAGTTGTAGGGTGTATAGTTAGAATAGTGCCGGTGAAGATTTGTTTTAAATTTGCATAGCTCAAACCTGTCGGGAAATACGCTTGCAGCGAGACTATTCCACAACTTTACCGTAAAAAAACAATTATCTAGGTAATACGAGGTTCTGTTTTACATCGAGGCAATAGTAAAAGGGTGGGCTTGTACAGCTGCCTCAGTGGACCTGGGAAACACACAAGCTGGTGTCGTCAGACCATGTATCTCCCTTGAACACTTCCTTTGGTAAAACCTATACTTTAAGCTGAGGCAACAAACATTACATCGATGCCCAAGAGAGTTGCTAGAAGACGAAATACTTTCATCCCCCATCAAATATACCGCACGACGTTGAATTTGGTCCAAAAGCTCCAAATAAGATCTTGAAGCCCCTGCCCAAATGTGCGACAAACATTCCGGTTAGCTGTTTTTACTTTGAAAGCATGTAAGCAAACGTTAAAACCTTTAACGTGTTCTTTTTGGCGCTAACATTGCAGCTTTTTATTCAATATTTATGTGTGGAGAATCAGCTTTGTTTCCGTTGGTCTGTAAAAATACTGATTATGCAGCAGCGCCCAGTTACCGGTGCTTAAGTGAAGAGTTATAAAAATAAAAATTCACACACACACAAGTGCCTGGTAAGCCATTAAAAATCAACAAAACGTCTACCAAACTACATGCTAACCAAGCGCTAACGTGAAATCCTTTTTATAGCAACTTCTGTTGCTGCTGCATTTTTCAAGACTTTAGCACTATAAAAATATCACATAATTTAGTGAATGGGTCACATAATTCAGACCATAAAAAAATACACAAAATTCTGAAAAAAACTAGCAACTTTTAGACTACATAAAACCTTACAACAGTAGCCAGGAAGTTTGGTGGAGCACAAATTGACCATTTGCTGTAGCAGCATAAATAAACTATGTAAGGTTATTGAAATGTTTGTGGTTGTTGTTGCTATTAAGCAGCACATGAGCCGAACATATGAATACGTATTTGCAGAACTCTGAACTTTAAACGATCGAGTTTATTTTTATGATGAGGTGTTGGAGTGAAGGTCGGACGTCTTTGTGATAACTTCAATTGAGATTACCACAAAATATATAAACTTTCAGTACTCAGCTGCATAGAATAGGGGTTGTATGATGCAAATACAGGTTGGTAGAAAAGTATTGAAGGCGACAACTTTTAAACAGTAAAACAATTAATATTTATACACAATTCAAGTTTTTTCCTAAATGACCTTGTTATTTATTATGTTGATTTTATCAGGGTTCAGAATATTCACCCACCTTCACTCACAAACATTTGCTTGAAGCACACAACACACAATTTTATTTTCATTTCATTTTTGTGTGTAACGTAGTTATCGTGATGTTGATCATCCAACATGAATTCTTCGTTTTAATATTTGCTTGTGCGTCACAAACTCAAACAATGATCGGTCTCAACAATTCTCTGTGTTTCAGTTTTACGCTTATGTTTGCGTCAAAATGTTCATGTTGGAGAATTCAGGCCTTTGTCAAAACTAAAACAAAGACAATTTTTCCAACATGAATAAGTGGTGTTTGCAAAATTGTCTTTGTTTGTGTCGGTCATTAAGATCGATCACTACCGTCGTGTGGCGTAAAAAACAAATGCTGTTCTGGTTGCTGTGCAGCGTATTGAACTGGTTTTTGGCCAAGTGTAGCAAATTTCGGCGTCAATTAGAAAATATTTTAAAATATTAAAATAATAACCTAATAATATGTTTTTTCAAGAGATTTAAACGTCATTTATCAGTGTTAAGGGGTCGCTGATTTCGAATCTAAAATCAGAATTTTAAAATTCAAGATGGTGGATAGGGTTGCCACCTTAATTTTTTTTAGTTTTATGAATTTGGGGATGTCAAAAAAAAAAAATGGTACACCAAAAATGGGTCGCTGAATCCGAATCCGTTGTCAGAATTTTCAAATTATAACATTTTGAAATAATAGGGTTGCCATCAAATATTATGTCTTTTCAAGAGTTTTAAACGTCATTTATCAGTGTTAAGGGGTCGCTGATTTCGAATTTCGAAAATTTTATAATTTGAAAATTCTGACAACGTATTCGGATTGAGGGATCCATTTTTGGTGTACCATTTTTTTTTGCCAGCCCCGAATTCATAAAACTAAAAAAATTAAGGTGGCAACCCTATCCACCATCTTGAATTTTAACATTCTGACTTTAGATTCGAAATCAGCGACCCCTTAATACTGATAAATGACGTTTAAAACTCTTGAAAAGATATAATATTAGGTGGCAACCCTATTATTTCAAAATTTCATAATTTGAAAGTTCTGACAACGGATTCGGATTCAGCGACCCATTTTTGGTGTACCATTTTTTTTTGCCAGCCCAGAATTCATAAAACTAAAAAAAATTAAGGTGGCAACCCTATCCACCATCTTAAATTTTAACATTCTGATTTTAGATTCGAAATCAGCGACCTCTTAATACTGATAAATGACGTTTAAAACTCTTTAAAAGATATAATATTAGGTGGCAACCCTATTATTTCAAAATTTTATAATTTGAAAATTCTGACAACGGATTCGGATTCAGCGACCCATTTTTGGTGTACCATTTTTTTTTTTGACATCCCCAAATTCATAAAACTAAAAAAAATTAAGGTGGCAACCCTATCCACCATTTTGAATTTTAAAATTCTGATTTTAGATTCGAAATCAGCGACCCCTTAACACTGATAAATGACGTTTAAATCCCTTGAAAAAACATATTATTAGGTTATTATTTTAGTATTTTAAAATATTTTCTAATTGACGCCGAAATTTGCTACACTTGGCCAAAAACCAGTTCAATACGCTGCACAGCAACCAGAACAGCATTTGTTTTTTACGCCACACGACGGTAGTGATTGATCTTAATGATCGACACAAACAAAGACAATTTTGCAAACACCACTTATTCATGTTGGAAAAATTGTCTTTGTTTTAGTTTTGACAAAGGCCTGAATTCTCCAACATGAACATTTTGACGCAAACATAAGTGTAAAACTGAAACACAGAGAATTGTTGAGATCGATCATTGTTTGAGTTTGTGACGCACAAGCAAATATTAAAACGAAGAATTCATGTTGGATGATCAACAACACGATAACTACGTTACACACAAAAATGAAATGAAAATAAAATTATGTGTTGTGTGCTTCAAATAGTGTTTATTAACATTTATGTTGGAGATTTCTGTTACATGAGTGAAAATTTCTGAACCCTGGATTTTATATAATTTAAATACAAATTCTAAGTGTTTGATAGAAAATGTACTCCTTTTCATATTGAAAAAACTTTGTTGTTTTTGTTGTTTCTTTGGAAAGAATCGTTAGAATAATTAATTGTTCTAACTTTGACCTTAAGCTCAATAAACCATTTTAACTATCAAACAACTAGAATTTGTATTTAAAATCAAGTAAGATTTAAACTATCAAACATTTAGAATTTGTATTAAAATCATATGAAATCAACATAATTTATACACAATTTAAATATTTCATCTATTATTTGAGCACACGAAATATTTTATTTCGATCTGTAAATTTATTCCTTGTTTACAATGCATTTGTAGTAAACGTGTTAGTGCATTTTTTGCTATGGAAAAAACCAAATATGATGCAGTGATAAAATTTTTTCATTTGGAAGGTTTATCAGCAACAGAAATTCATACAAAAATTGTGAAACTGTTAAAGAATTCAAGATGAGTTCCTAGAAGAAACCGAGCTCCGTATTGATTTCCTTAAGCAAGGCTTTGGAAACAGCAACGATGGCAACACTGCGAGGCTTTTTTTTGAAAATGTTCAAGTGACTGAATCTATTAAATGAATCAATGCAGAGCTTTTAAAATATTTTTAGAAAATTTTGAGTGTCATCATTTCTCGTCAACTCTGCGAAGCAGAAAATTTTAGGAAATTCGCTTTAGCAGCACAGAATTTACATACAAATTTATATGAAAGTTGAAAGGACATAACTCCAATTCTCCATAAAATTTTTTAAAGGGAAGGACAAAAAATAAATTTTTCCAATTGGTGACCTAATCATTAAGAAGTTCAAGAAACCAAAAATATAGACCATAGCAATTACAGAATAAGTCACACAAGAAAATATAGTAGGAAGAACCAAAATACTGACTGAATGACAATGCTAATGGTCTAATCAGACCCTTTAATAAAGTGACTGCGACAATAAAATGTTCAAAACAAAACTTTTTTTGAAGATAATCATTATGATATCAGATATCCTTTCATTGAAAAATAAAAAAATTGTCAAAAAGTTATTTAAATAAATGTATTTAGTATTATGACGCTAAAATACTATAAAAAAAAATATTTTAAGATTTGCATGTCTTATGGCCAAATTGGTTTTTTTATAACTACTTACTTACTTAGTTGGCGCTACAACCGTATGTCGGTCTTGGCCTCATCTAAGAATTTGCGCCAGCCATTTCTGTCTTTCGCTTGCTGGCGCCAGTTGAAAATTCCAAGCTTCGTCAGGTTGTCCTCTAGTTGGTCTTTCCAACGAAGATGCGGTCGTCCTCTTCTGCGATGACCGCCGCTGGGTACCGAATCGAATGTTTTCTTCACTGGAACATCCTCTTTCATGCGCTGAACATGATCGCGCCAGCGAAGCCGCTCGATTTTAATGCGCTTGACTATGTCGATGTCAGCGTCAGCTCATACAGTTCATCATTCCACCGTATTCGGTACTCGCCATTGACGCAGATTGGTCCGTAGATCTTACGAAGAATATTTCTCTTGAATGCTCCTAAAGTCTTTTCATCAGAACTGCTCAGCGTCCAGGTTTGTGATGAATAAAGTAGGACGGGCATGATGAGCGATTTATAGAGCGTGATTTTCTTTCGCCGAGAGAGGGCTCTGTTTCTCAATTGCCTACTGAACCCAAAGTAACAACTGTTGGCAAGAGTTATTCTTCGCTTGATCTCAATGCTGATGTCGTTGGTTGAGTTTATGCTGGATTTAGATAAACGAAGTCCTTCACAACCTCGAAGGAGGTATTGTCAACTGTAACGTGGGTTCCAAGACGCTGGGACTGTATGTTTGTTGACACTAAGTATTTCGTCTTATCTGCATTCACTGCAGACCCATTCGACTTGACTCTCTTTCTAATCTGGAAAATGCTGCAATGACTTCGCGCGTATTATGGCCAATGATATCGATGTCATCAGCATACGCAAGCAGCATAACACTCTTGTAGAATATTGTGCCACTACGTCTCAGATCAGCAGCTCGGATGATCTTTTCCATCATTAGGTTGAAAAAGTCGCACGATAAGGAATCACCTTGTCTGAAACCTCGTTTGGTAATAAATGGTGGGGAGAGGTCCTTCCCGATTTTAACTGCGCTGCTGGTGTTGCTCAGTGTCATCCTGCAAAGTCGTATTAGTTTTGCAGGAATACCAAATTCAGACATGGTGGAGTACAGGTGCTTCCTTATTGGGCTGTCGAAAGCGGCTTTGTAGTCGACAAAAAGATGGTGGGTGTCGAATTGTTTTTCTTGAGTCTTCTCCAAGATTTGTCGTAGCGTGAAAATCTGGTCGATGGTGGATTTTCCAGGTCTGAAGCCACACTGATAAGGTCCGATCAGTTCGTTTACAATGGACTTCAATCTTTCACATAAAACTCTCGACAGGTCCTTTTATGCGATATTAAGAAGGCTTATCCCACGGTAATTGGCACAGATAGTGGGATCGCCTTTCTTGTGGATTGGGCAGAGCACACTGAGATTCCAATCGTTTAGAATGCATTCTTCCGACCATATTCTGCTTTGCCTCCGTTCTTAAACAGCTCAGCAGGTAAGCCATCAGCTCCCGCGGCTTTGTTATTTTTAAGCCGAGCTATAGCTGTCAGAACTTCATCATAGTCGGGCAGCGGAACGTTTAGCCGCCAAACTAACGGTTGTCAGTTTTGACGTTGCCCAGGAAACACCACGTAATGGTTTCAGTCGATTTCACAAAGATTATGCTGGCCTCGTCAGGTTGAGACAGTCAGACATGTTACATTGTAAAGGTTCGCCCCCCAGATTTTTTGAAGCAAAATTAAAAAAAATGATGTGTGGTTATCTTTCAAAAAAAATTATTTTCAAAAAATTGTTTGCCTAAAGCCTCCCTTAAATATTTCAGTCAGAAGTCCGAAATATTGCATAAAATATCGTCGTTATAAAAGTAGACTATCGAATCTGATAAATTCAATTATGAATTTTCCAATGAACTTCTATTGAAAATTAACAATTTTATTTTTAATATAATATCCGGGATCGACACCCTACGTTCAAAAATTTTATAATGTCAGGACAAAAACTTTTCGCTGACAAAACTGTTACAAGAAAGCATTTAACACAACAACAAGCGCGTCGGAAGCGAATTTCATCTGGGGGGGCAGTACAAATGGGGGGGCAGTACAAATGGTGGTGCAAAAAAAGTTCATCAAAATTTCTTCAAAGAAACATGAATGTGAATAAACAATTTTTTTATTTTAGTTTAAAATAAAAAAAAAAAATATAAAAATATATAAAAAATATTAAAATTTCATTATTTTTAAAAGTTCTTCCAATTTCAATATTAGAGATCATTCTTTAAAGGATCTTTCATATGGTAATATGAAAATATAAGAAATAATGGTTGCTTTTATAAAGCAAGACTAGGTATATCTTTACATGGTTTAAATGCAATAAGGTACAAAAAGTTATATCAATTTAAACTATTCCAAAATGTTTCTTTCTGTCCTTGCGAGAAACAAACTCTTTCACCACCTCCATCGAATTCAATTCTTCGGTTTTATCTTTGTGAATGTGTATAAGTGCCGCATGAGTGAGTCGTTTCTGTGTCATAGTTGCTCCAAGATACGTTTTAAGTCGTCTTAGTGCACTAAAAAAATGCTCAGATGAAGTTGCTGATGCAGGCACAGTCAAAAGCAAAGCAATAAGTTTTTCAACTTCATTTAATAGTTTTTTTACAGTATCCAAATTTTTTGCAAATTGGGAATACCTACAATTTGAAGGTGTTTGGCCAGGCAATTGCTTCAGCATTTTAAGTTGCGCGTGGAGGTCGCTCCCATCAAAGTCATCTGCATAAAGATCTAGTTTTATTTTTAGATTTTGTTCAGAAGGCATTTTTCCGTTGAAGGCTTCGATTACAATATTACAGTATTAAGCTACATACTTAAGGGTGCTTTTAGACTGAAGTGGTGGGCTTGCAGTAGAAACTCTACATTTTGTTCTATCTTTTTGCAAACACAGAGAAAGAAAATGGTTATTCGCAAGCATGCTTATGAAGAAGAAAGAAAGAAGAGGAAAATATATAATACAAAAATTTTATCGTTGTAAAAAAAGCTGATATTTTGAATAACTTTTGAAGTTTTCTTTTTAAATTGTTTATCTAACTAAAAAAGTGGGGGCACCTGCCCCCTTTGCCCCCGCTTCCGACGCCAATGCACAACAACAAGATTTTTGCAATAGCAATTGCAATTAACTATAAATAGTCTTCAAGCCAATACTTTGTGGCATTTTGAGGCAGAAATCGTTCTGTTTCTACTTGCGGGACGCATTTGAAATTCATTGAATTTTTAAAGACTTCAATATAATTCTTAATTATACAGTTTGGTTATAAAGTATTATTAATTGTTAAATAAATAACACTGAAAATAAGTGTTGTAAATGGTGCTATAATATCTTTTAATAATTATTATTTATTTATCACTAATAACACTGTAGAACAGGAAAAAAAAGTGGGTTTTAACGACTTTATTCAATGTTTTAGAGGTCGCTTAAACTGAATATGTATTCATTTATAAGTCAAAGCAAAATAAATGAAAAAATTTTTAAAAATGGCGTTGTAAATCTTACGATTTGGCCAAATAGTTTCCTCTTCACTGAGGATTCTTCTTGAGCTAGGGAAGCCTTGTTTTCGAAGTAACTTAAATAATAAAAAAAATTTCAGAACCAAAGTTACTTACGAATATAAAAAAAAAAGATCAAATACGTATGTACATTCGAAATGTATATTCGAAACAGCTGATTTAAAATTCTGACTATTGCACGTAATCCATTAACCGCTTAATTTGCAGACAATCTGCCCACATTCCTCCTCAGTGCATGCATTCATTTTGCCGAATAGCAGTGAACTAGTCCGCAGCATTCTGGTGGTAAGGTAGGATTCCTTCTTGTTTACCTTCTTGCAAACACGAAGTTACGCACATGCGCCGCATTGGCTGGAAGTTCTGTTGCATCGACTAGAAGCGAATAGCAAAGAGAGCAACTTAAACTGTGATGAGAGATGGATGAGTTAAGAGAGGGATATCAAATTAGTGCCTCATTCCTGTTAAACAACATTTCCAGCTCGAACCATGATGTTATGCCAAAATGTATCCAGAGAAAACAAAAACATTGTACATATTTTAAACTTTGATAATACTATGTATGTGCGGTCTTTTATTTAAATTTCTTGATTGCAGAATCATCTTACTTAGTTTTTTCATGGTATGCCTAAATTATGCAGCTCCAAAGCTGGCCACATTTATGATAACTGATCAATCATCCAGTTTTAAACAGAGTTAATAATGAACATCTTAACTTAGCACTTATGAATTTTGACATTACTGTCGAGCTTGTTTGTATAGTCTTTCTAAACCTAGCACTAGGGCTCTGTTTGAGTGTCCAAATTGTCTAAAATTTCAGTTACTGACTTTTTTCAAAAATAAAAAAAAATATATTAGGTACCATCAACTTCTAGTTCTAACAAGCATAAATGCAAGGAGTTTGAAGACATATATAACACAATTGTTACAATGAGATTTTAAATGATACTAAGAAAAATCATTTTCTATGATTTCATTTGTTTTGAATTTATTACTCTTCTTTCCTTGTTAATATGTATGATAAGGAAAAATAACAAAAGTTTGTACTATCTGAAATAAATATAAATAAAACCAAAACTTTGCAAAGTGACTACGAAGTAACTTTTTACTAGATGACAAAGCAAGGAAAAATCATTCATCGGCAGCCTCTTAAAAACTTCCATACAAAAAAACATCACTGGTGCGCCACCGGTGGTGCACACGGACTTTTGTAAACATTTTGTTTGACCAACCGGTGGGTCACATGGATGTGAAAGTGTTAAAAATATCGAAGTATTAAATCAAATTTTGTATAGTACTTCCCAACAAGCAAGAACAATTTTTTTCTCCAAGCTTGGAAAAAAGTCTTTAACCTCCACTTGATCTCCAACTCATTTCTCCAAGTCAACTCCAACATCTTGGAGTTGAGCTGGAAATTGGCTTGAGATGCACTAGTTTTCAAAGTGGCAATACTGTTGAAGTGTCAACAAAATATGAATTTGTAGAAAAGTGAATTTGTGACTTGCAGCCAAATAATAAAAGTAAAGTGAATAAAGTATGTACAAACTCCAACAAATTAGGCATAAGGGCACTTTACGGCCCACGTGTAAATAATTTTTTCTTATTTTTAATAAACGTAGTGTGCACTCTTTAGTCCAAAAGTGCAAAATTAAAAGGCATAAGTGCAGTTTATGACACAGGTGTAAATAAATTTGTTCTTATTTTTAATAAACGTATTGTTGACTCCTTAGTCCAAAAATGCAAAAATAAAATGTCGACCTCGAATGGCCTAGGAGATAATATTTACGAAAGTTTAAAAATTCAGTGCAAAATATGAAGTTTGTGGAACAAAGCCGAAAATAAACAATGGCTGCATTCAGCGGATGGAAGGAGTGGAACTGGAATACACTTATTTATTTTATATTATTTTTAAAATAAGCGAAAAAATCGAATTAAATATTTTCATTAATTTATAAAAATGTGTTAACAAAGTTTTATTTTAAAGAACATAATTAATATATGCAACCAAAACTCTTCAATTTAGTATTTGAATAATTATATAATTAAATAATTTTATAAATAAATTTAAATAATTTTATAAAAATGTGTAATATTAGGTTTAAAACTATTTTAATTGATTGAAATAAAAAAATAATGGGAAAGCTCTCTCTTAAAAAACTATTTCTATTTTCATTTTGGGTTGGAGATCGGCTAGACACAGACCTTGGAAATCAAGTGGAGATCCAGCCTTATCTCAACTGGAGATCGAAGGTCCATTTCCCTGGAGAATGGCTTGGATCTCAAGTAGAGGTCAAGTTGATATCCAGCACTGGAGATTGGAGAAACGAACTGGAGCTCCACTTGAGGTCAAGCCAATCTCCAAGGTAAATGTTTATTGGGTTGATATCAAAATTCGTTCTGTATGGAACACTGTTTTGGACCTTTGGGTCATAAATAACCCAAAACTTCTTCTGTATGGCAAGTCAGTTTTTGAATTAAAGTAAGGATGTGACGGATGCATTTTGTGGATGAGGATGTATAAAAAGTCCTTGATGATTATGTGGTTGTGGATGTTTTTACCCTGGATGCGCATCGCTATTTCAACAATGTTTGTTAAATAAAATGTTTTTAGAACAAAGTTCCTTTACGCGACTTGTGTGTGGTATAATTTGGTAGAAACCGTCACGTAACAGTGCGATTGCAATGTGTGAATTAGGGCTTTCAATCCCAAAAGTCTTTCACAAATCCCGGGATTTCGGGATTTGAAATTTATGATCCCGGGATCCCTGGATTTTTTGGGATCCCGAAATACCAAAATTTTAAAATAATGGCATTAAGCTGCATTAAATGTAGAAACCGTTAACAACTATTTCTTTCAATTTCTGCGTTTTTGCAAAAACAATTGCTTATATTTATTTTTTCTTTTTAAAATAAATATCCAAATTTAATCCTTACTCATACTCAAAAACACTCAAATGTGATATGATAACACTAAGACGAAATCATAATTACTAATGCAGACAAAAGTTACGGTTGTAATGTACAAAGAAGAAAATAATTCAACAATTCAAGGAAAACAATTCAATAATAACTGGAAGAAAAAGTCGAATTCTGAAATTCTATTTTGCATGTTTAGAGGAAACAATTTTAAATTTTATGATTTTATGAAATTAAATTGCAAAATAAAGGTTATGGTATTATGATTTTTTATAATAAAAATCATAACTTTTACGGTCCTTAATTAAATACATTATCTAAATTTTTAAATATTTATATTATAAATATTATATTATAAATAAACTATACAATAAGTTTATTTAACCCTATAACGCAGGGTGGATTACACCCATAAGTTATGAAATATGCAAAAAATTAATTAATAGGTTAATGGTGCTAACATTATGTGAAATGTAATCTCTTTCTATATATTTTGCTATATTTAAAAACAAAATTTAGTACATTTTTTTAAACTTAATTATAAAAATTACTCATTTTAAAAAGTGTCTAGGTGTTTAACACCCACGTTAGTAATGGAGGACAAGAATTTCGGGTGGCTTACACCCACGTTAGTAATAATGTTATATTATTTACTATATACGTGTGATTTGTCTCTCAAGTAAAAAAAAGAAGGTTTTGAATAAAAACCTCTCCTGGGCAACACAGGAAATTCAAATTAACGAGTTAAACCTTTGCTCGTTATGTATATGTTATATAAATCAATAGAAAAAATTTTAAGAATGTTTTTGCTTGCAAGATCTCATCTCATCAACACTGTGAATTTAGATTTATCCCAGTGCAAATGGTCGAATTTCTTGTAATTTTAACGGAACATTCAATATTGTTCTATTGTTTTTGACCAGCCATTTGACAAAAAATTTGAAAATGGGAACAGGGTTTTTGTCATAATATGCAATTATTGCATCATTCAATTACTTTTGTAATAGTCCAATTAGCCATGGCTTAACAAGTGTAACAAAGAAATCTATTTAATGGGATTTGCGTATATCTGATTATGCACAATATGGCAATGCATGATAAAAACAGAAATGCATCTCTGACTATATAGACAAACATGAAGTTCCATTTAATTTTGATTTCAGCATATTCTTTTATGCATTTGACGATTTAGCAAAACAAATGTGAAATTTTAAAAATCTTTGACCAAGAATTCCCATGATTGCTTTATTTTGAATATATGATTACGTTTTGCATAATCGTCATTTATTCTACGTGCCAGAGACTTATCTACGATGCTTACGCTGTTGTGCCATGAGAGGCTAATGTTTCAATTATAACGTATAATTAGAGGTCATTATTTTAAGAAATTTTCATTGCGAACAAAAAATAAAATAGATAATTTTTTCTAGAAATCTTTAAGTTTTTCAAATTGACCCTCTCAAAGAACGTGGCATATAATTTGACCCCAGAATGTGAAATTATCAAAACCAATATGATATTTTTTTTATTTATAGGTCTCTAATTAACGTTATTTTGATATATTTTTATTAAAATTAAATATTAATTAAACTGAATAATAAAATATACAAAATTAATAAAAGCAGAACCGTTTTACTATTTTAACGTTCTTTTTTACACAATTCATGAATTAAAATTTATGGGTGGATTACACCCAGGTTAGTAATGACGTTAATCCTAACAGCGTTAGTAATGGAGGGTTAATAAAACAACGTTATGATTTTTCATATTTCAAAAAAGTTCTACATTTATTTCAGAATGAAAACCCAAAACTTTTGAAATAACAAATAATATTTCACTTTATTATAAACACAAAAATATAAACGTAAATAAGTTAAACAAAACAAACAACATAAATATATCTTTTAAAATATTTAGAAAGAAAACAAAACATCTTATTCAAATAAACTAGTTAGCTGTTAGTAAAATATGTGATGTGAATAAAAAATTCATTTTATAGTAAAAAAAGTATAGTGTAATAATAAAACTATTGTTACTTACAAAATTCCATGAAAGTTGAACAGCTTAGTAAACAAAGTTTTTTAATATCACAAAAAACATTGTGTAAAATTCTGTTTCTTGAAATAATCTCTCTCAGTGTGACTGTTGACAAAAAATCAAGCTTTTAGTTTTCATCTTTCTGATTTCACTTGATTTACCTTTTCAATCATAAAACTAGGAAAAAAAAATTTTTTCCTTATATAATTTGTCTCTTTAATCTGACAAAAAGATAAACTGTGAAACTTTTTCTTGATTATATTTTACTGAGTGCGAAAAACTTTTCTTTGTGTGCTGCGCGTGGCGTGTGGTCGTCCATTTTGTATTTTGACCTAACCTTTTTACGTTGAAGGAAAAAAAGAAAAAACGTTATAGTTGCTACGCGGAAATGTATAGAAGGACTAGGGGGTCTGCTGACTCCTTGGGGCGGGAAATTGATAGAAGTCGAAGCTCCAGTAGATCATCAAAGATTAAAAAAATTGACTCACATCCGGTTCCGGAAAAAAAACATGATGAAACATCTCAAAAAAGTAATGTTACTCAAAAGGATGAAGGTGAGAGTGTTCCTTTATATTTTCAAGAACACAAAGGGCCTTTTGTAGTATATGTTGACACCTGTATTAGTGGAGATATTAGAAAACCGATAAATTCAATATCTATTTCCAAAGTACTCATGAAATTGGAAATAAAGGACATAATTGAGATTGTGAAGATTGGATATGGTCGTTGCAAGGTGCTTTTCAAAAATGGTGAAGCGGCAAATCGGTTTGTCAAGGACAAGAGATTGCAAGATTCTGGATATATTGCGAAAATTCTTTTTCATTTTATCTCTAAAGTGGGTATTATCTTTGACATCCCAACTGATATCGATGTGAATGAGATGCTTTTGAACTGTGTCTCACAAGTTTCAATTTTAAAAATGATAAGGGTTGAAAGAAAAGGAATGGAAGATGCAGCTAATAAAATACCAACGTCAAGAGTCAAAGTCATTTTTCAGGGGCTGGAAATTCCAAACGAAATAACTTATGGGTACTCAAAAATCCCTGTAAAGTACTTTATACCGTTTGCTCAATGCTATAGATGTTTTAGGTACAATCATTTTGCACAGCATTGCAAGCAAAGGTTGGCATCGTGTCGAAACTGCTTTAGCACTCATGAAGATACGGAAAATTGTGTAGTTCCAAAATGCTCAAACTGTAAAGGAGATCATTCACCAATAAGTAAATTGTGCCCGGCTAGAGAGAAGGCATTTGCGATTAAAAAAGTGATGACCATTGAAAACTTATCCTTTAAAGAGGCTCGCACTAAATTTAATGGCATTTTTAAAAATAGATTTGCAGAGTTAAATGATTTCGATCCGGTTGACTTTCCTTCTTTACCGATGAGTAAGGCGCGTCCTGGAAATCCATTAAAAGACAATGCGTTGAATGCTGCACAAACAATTCATACCAGATATCCATATGCGAAAGTGGCCAAATTAGCCACAAACAAGTTAAACGAAAATAAAAATGCAGAAGAGACTATGAAAAAGTGGAAAGAGATTGTTTCTCCAGTAAAAGAAACAAGTTCGAATGTGAGAATAGAAAATAAACATGCTGTGTCCAGATATGAAAAATTTATTGATGAAGTGGGCAAAATGTTCAATAAACATATCATAAATATAGGTGACAAAACTCCTGGTGCTATAGAATTGAAAAATAAACTTGACAGAGTTTTTATTGAACAAAATGCTAATATATTGTCTGAAATGAGTGTACCAAATATTGAGAACTTCATGGAATAATGATAAAAGTTGTTCAATATAACATACAAAGTTTGAAATCAAATAAAAATTTTCTTGAATACTTTATAAACAAATATGAAATAGATATATGCATTCTATCTGAAATTTTTGCTATCGACGAGACAAAAGACTTCTCAAACTTTCAAAACTTTAACATGATTGCAAAAACTAGAAATGACAACTATGGAGGTGTTGCAGTCCTTTTTAAAAAAAATATCAAATATAAAAAAATTAATTTTCGCACTGAATTGGATATTCTGTGTGTTGAAACTTTAAATTTGTCTACAAATATCACAATTGGGGCAGTTTATTTTCCACATTCTGTAAGGTCATCGACTTTTGTCAGTGAAATGAAACACTTAATGGATTTTCTAGAATTGAAAAGTAATGCATTTATTTGTGGAGACTTTAATGCACGCTGAAACGAATATGGTGACAGTCTGAATTCTGTAAGGGGAAGTAAGTTAAAAGCTTTAATGGATTCTTCGGCTTTTGTAAACCTTAACAATGGTCATGTCACTTTTAAAAAATCATTGGTGGATGTAAGCTGTAGAGGTTCAGTTCTCGACTTGTCTTTCACAAATTCAAACCTAGACATTTCTTGGTCAGTCTTTTCCTCATCAATTGGTGGAAGTCATCATTTTCCAGTTCTTTTCGAGATAAAAAAAGTCTCCTGTAAGGGTGTCAGTTTCATGTCAAAAAATAAATTGATGAATCAGCTTGAATCACTTGAATTAAAAATAAATGTGGATGAAATAAACGCACAATTTAAAATGCAAATTGACAATTCAACATTCAAAATTGAACTTGGATCGAAAAGAGTGCCGAAAAAATGGTGGAATGATGAAATTGACAAGCTTTTCAGACTAAAAACTGCTGCTCAAAAGAAGGTAAACACGTTGAGGCTTTTCAGTGCGATGGAAGAACTGGTTGAATTAAATGCGAAGTGGAAAGAGGCGATCAAAAAAGCTAAGAAAAAATTGTTTCAGGAGACGATTGGAAGGCGAAACGAAGAAATGAACATTAAAGAATTCTTCAGACTAGTAAAAAATTGTAAAAATGCGTCTTTTCAACCAACTAAATCTTTGTGGAATGATGAAAATAACATGGCTTTTCTGATGCATCTCAAGCAACAAGTACTGGTTAGCGACCCTCTCACTGTGCAAAGTTTCTCCGACTTATCTGCTCCTAAACCCCTGTTGATGGAAGATCTGACAGAAATTCTATCTAGGAAAGTCAAGCATTCTGCTGGTGGGTGCGACAGAGTGACATATCAAATGCTTAAAGCTCTTCCTGAGGTCTCGTTGATATCTTTAATTGCTGCTTTAAACATAAATTGGTCCAGTGGTGTTGTTCATGATTCCTGGAGAAACATCAAAATATGCCCTATTCCAAAGAAAGGAAAGGACTTAAGCTGTCTTACAAACTTTCGCCCGATTGCGTTAATTTCTGTTTTTGCCAAATTAATAAATATTATGGTGAAGGATAGGCTAGTAGCTTTTTTGTCAGAAAAAAAATTCTTCCTCTGAGGACTTTTGCGTATAGGAGAAAACACTCTGCAAGTATATGTATTAACGAACTAACTCATTTTATAGCCAAGGCGAAAGCAGACAATTTGAAAACTGTGTTAGTCATGATGGACATCTCAAAGGCATATGACTGTGTGAAACTGAAAGAAATGGAAAAGATTCTGATAGATATTGACTGTCCAGTGCATCTCACAAGATGGATGTTAAACTTCTTATCCTGCAGACGCCTTACAATGGGATCTGAGCAAGTAGAAATAAAAAATGGTCTACCTCAAGGAAGTGTACTAAGTCCTACGCTGTTTAACTTGTATACCATGTCTCTTCATAGCATACAGAATGAAAATGTAACTCTTTTTCAATTTGCTGATGACTTTATCCTAATTTCAGTACATAAGGACTTTGATATTTGTGTGGCAAATCTTCAAAGCAAAGTAAGTGAGTTTAACAACTGTGCTAAAAGAATCAATTTGAGTATAAATCATGAGAAGTCGTCAGTTATGTATGTTGCCAAGGGTGCAAGAAAAGAAGTCAATTTAAAACTCAATTCCTCTCTTCTCTCGGAAGTAAAATCGATCAAGTTTCTTGGCAGAGATATCAAAAACAGTCTGGCTGTAAAAGAACATTATGAGAGAGTAATTAAAGAATCGAAATCGGCCACAAATGCCATCAGAATGGTCACTAGTGTAAAAAATGGTCTAATGCCCCATGTAGCGTTAAATATGGCTAAATCTTTTGTCTTTTCAAAACTAGAATATGCAAGAAGTTCAATGGCTCATGCTCCTAAATATATAAGTAAAAAAATAATGACCTTTCAAAATAGCATGATCAGAAGATGTCTGGGGTTAAATCCGTCAACACCTGTTCACATTCTTTATGCTTTGGCTTTGATATTACCTCCCCAGGAGAGAGCTATGTATCTAGCGGCCAAGGAACTTCTCAAAATAAAAATATCAAATTCTAATTTATATACTCAAATCATTCAGAACTGCTCAATAAAGTCGAGTTATAGCCATGTTTATGAAGCTTTCAAAGAAATTTTTGACAATACTCCAAGTTTGGATGCTGTGAACTGCCTAGATCGCAAACACACTGTTATTTTGAACGTAACAGAGAAACCAAAAAAAGAGACGTCAGTGGAAATCCTAAGAACTATGTACTGTGAAAATGTCGAATACTTGAAGAAACTGGGCACACAATTTTTGCAACTGATGCTGCGATATTTGAAAATTCCTCAGGAATTGCAGTGTGTAACATTTCGGATGATAAAAATTTCCTATTTAAAGTAAATGGCAAAGTATCGTCACTCACAGGAGAATTATTGGCTATAAAAAAGGCAATAGAGCTATCTATTGAAGAGAATATCAAAAAAGTGGCAATTTTCACGGACAGCAAAAATGCATGTCTGCTTCTAAATAAGAAAATCTCAGATAACTCGCTGGTGAATAATATTTTTGAAATTATGGATTGCAATATCGTTGAAAGTGTGTTTTTTATATGGACTCCAGCTCATGTAGGAATTCGAATAAATGAAAAAGCTGACTTCTTTGCCAAACATGCAGCTGATGCTGGTTGTGAGATTTCATTTAAATACACTTTGAAAGAAGCATGTAATTTGATTTATAAAGCACTCAATTCTAAATGGAAGGACGATTTCAGATCGATATCAAGAGACAAGGGTCGACTATTTTTTAAAATTTTCAATGACTTACCAGCGAAACACTGGTTTGCTGAAGCTAAGTTTTCATCCTATGAAATCAAATTATTAAACAGGCTAATATCTGGTCACTCGTTCAACAAACCCTACCTTTTTATGATAAAAGCTGAAAACAATAATATTTGTGCAAACTGTAACGTTGTTGAAAACGACAATCATCTAACTTTTGAATGTGATCTCTACACAAGGAGCAGAAGAAGCTATAAAATATTTAAAAGATACAATAAATTGGAGGATCTACTGGTTTCCAGAAACATGTCACATTACAAGGAACTCGTAAATTTTCTTCAAGAAGCAAAAATTGAAATATGAACACATCATCTTGTTTGGATACTATAACATTTGTAATTCTATGTCTCTGTTGTTTTGCTCTTTTAATTTTGCACACGAACACATCATCTAACACACATTTTGCTTGTTAATCACAATCTGGTTTTTTGTCAACATTTGAATTCTATAAAGTTTAATTGGTGATGGCGTTATAATTTTTAATTAAATTGGCCAAATAATTCTCTGTGTAAAGAGTAACTTCAAATCTAAAAAAAAAAAAAAAAAAAAAATCACAAAAAAAAATAGTGTGATTTCGATATTAAAAAAAAACCATTGCTTACGTTGCAGTTGCATTTTATGAATAAAATAATAATATTAATAAAACCCCGGGATTTAGTGTTAGGAATCCCAGGAATCCAGGACTAGAAATTGCTTCGTGATCCCGGGATTTCGGGATTCGGGATACCAAGAATGAAAGCCCTAGTGTTTTTGCGTGCGAGTATCGAACAGACTACAAAGTAGCAGGCGACTGATTCGAGCAGACCAGTGTTGCTAGCTAATACTGATAAAAGTCCGAAAAATTTGCCAAAAAAATCCTCAAAAATCCGCTAATTGGTATTTTTTTCAATTATTAACAAAATTGATAATAAATAATTAATATTAACACATTAATACATTAACACATAATAAGATCAAAAAAATTACAAAAAATTTCAAATCAAGTTTCAATTAAAATTCATTCATCGCAATTATTCTTGTTTAACATATATTATAATACCAATTAACAAATGATATGATCAGGGTATATTATAGTCGTAGCAGCACTTCTGGTGCCTTCTTAAGCCGTATCTAGAGAATGAGATGATTATTACCAATTTTATTTTTGAAGAGATATACAAGATATACTTTCTTAACATTCAAAATGCAATGAACTGTGTCGATTTGTACGCGATTTATTATTCTGAGCTTCACAATATTATGCTGGCTAAACGCTCGTTCAACAACAGTTTACAGTTTCTCAAAAACTAAATTTTCAACTGCATCATAATATTCATGCACTTAAATTCAAAAATCTGTCGTATTAGATACATTATTCCATTTGAAGAGATTAATTTTCTAGTACTGATTTAATATTTTCTATATGTGACCAATTTTTCTGTCGGAATAACGGTGGAATAATCATTTCGATATGTATTGCCTACGTTCCGTTCATTTAAAATCCATACCATCGCAAAACATAAAAATTAAAGCAGTGTGCTTTTGTCGCGCTTCATGCAGATAAGTTCATTTCGCCTGTGCCACACCAGATCAAAATTGCGAAAAATTTAGATGGGAACAAAAAGGAACTAAATGTAACGTTGAAGACCACAAATTTTAGCTCTTAAAAATGCAAGACAACATTTTTTTTTTTATTATTTCGATTTTAGTCGTTTACTTAATTCTTTTCTTCGATAAAGTTTTTTAATTTTGATGTTTTTATTACCAACTTAGGTATTTTTTTTACCTCGAAACTCACTTCTAAAGTATGTGTAATGACCACAAATTTTGACTCCTACAACATTTTTTTGTTCATTATTTTGATTTTAATCGTTTACTTGATCCCTCTTCTTCAATAAAGCTCTTTAATTTAGGTATTTTTATTCCCAATTTCGCATTTTTTTTAAATGCAGACCTACCTCGAAAGTCACTTCAAAAAAACTTAACGTTAAAGACCACATAAAACTCGTTATATTCTCAAGACAACAAAAGTTAGAAGAAAGTTTGTTCGCATAAAATGCAAGTATTGAAGCCTACTTTCATGTACGCATTCAACATTTTTTGGTTTCATAAAATATTTTCAATATATTTGCAGAAATGTGCATTCGAGTGTAAAGTTAAAGACAAAAACATTGACTATATGGTCATCGCTACAACCACATATTTTCAAAAAATGCCAAATATCTTCTTTTCTTACTTTTAAAGCATTTTTAATGCATAAGTGCTCAATGATCTTTAAAATTAATCATAATTTAGCTGAATTTAATAAACAATAATTAAAAAATACGCCAAAAAGTCCGCCCGTGGATTTTTAAAATTTATCACGCCAAATGACATCAAAATCCGCCGATTTGGCGAGAAATCCGCTGATCTGACAACAGTGGAGCAGACTAACAAACGAATACGCAACTCTCTCTTTCTGTCTGTGTGTGTCTCTGTTTCTGACACGTAGAAATTTCGTTAAAACGCATTTCTTATTTTTATTTGTGTGTTTGTTATATATAATTCATAGGTGAGAATCCTTATTGCAATTAAATTCTAAGAAATGAAAACTGCTGCAAATATGTGTAATG
This sequence comes from Dichetophora obliterata, assembly GCA_963920525.1. Lineage (NCBI taxonomy): Eukaryota > Metazoa > Arthropoda > Insecta > Diptera > Sciomyzidae > Dichetophora > Dichetophora obliterata. The sequence goes on from OY986436.1 coordinate 187,905,314, forward strand.
CAGTGTAATCTGCAAAATTTCAAAAAGTTTTTTGGTACTAGGGTGGACCCTAAAAATGGGTTTTTTTTTTCTTTATACTTTTGTGTATGTGCTGATCACTATTAAGTGGTCGCTAATTTGGAACCTTATGTTAGAAATTAAAAAAAATTTTGACACTAGGGTCAACCGTAAAGAATTTTTGTTTTATACTCTTTGTAGATGCGCTGGTCGCCGAATTCGAATCTGATGTAAGAATTTCCAAAAGATTTTTGGCACTAGGGTGGGCCCAGTTTTCAATCAAGCTTTTCAATCAATTCAAACTCCTTACGAGGCACGTGATGAATGTTCAGTGATCAAAGCCTTGCTGCATCATGAAACAAACATCGCTGGTAATGGTAACTGTTTATTTTAATCTCTCATAAGAATTTTTCATTCTAATTTTAAATAAAAAAAACTTTCTTCCTAAAATTTTATACAAAACTTTTTGATTGGATTGTTCAACTACATTACACTGCAGGAACATTTTCAACTTTTCAAAAAAAGACAAAAAAACGCCGAGACATGCGTAGTTAATTTTCGGACGTAGAATTAATTGACATACTCATTTTTTCTAAGTCAGATCAAAATCTCGAGAAATTTAGATTTATGTTATTTTACCTTCATTTCACCTAAATTTAACCTTTATTTAAAAAACGTTTTAGTTTTTTAACAATTAATTTTTCATTTTTTAATTAATTAATTTTCTTTCGAGCTAGGCTTGTCAAAATTTAAGCAATTTCGCTTTTTCTTCCATATTCACCAAATTTGAATGCTGAACGTTAAAACATTAAAAACAAATCCCTTAATTTATTTACTTAAATAAGTGTTTTTATTTCATAAGTAGATTAAATTTTGAGAGTTAAAGCAAAATCGGAGGTGGTCAAAATTTTTGTTCTCCAAATAAAAGGAAAATATTTCTGATAATGGGTCTAAAAGTGACTAAATTTTAATAGCAAATATCTCGAGATTTTGATCTGTTTAGGAAAAAATTGAGTATTCTACTAAATTCTATGACGAAAAAATAAGTTTACGTGTCTCGGCATTTTCGTGTGCTTTTTTGACGTCCCTACAGTGTTATTTGCCTTGAAAAAATTATATAAAATACAAAATAATAAAAAAAAGTATAGCAGTGAGGGGACTGCCAACCGAAGCGAAAACATATATGTAAAATATTAATATTTCTTGGAAGACTTTGTCCTGCCACGGACCGCCTTACTGCTATATAAGAATTTTCATGCTAATCGGGAAAAAATGTATATTTTCACCCCCTCAACCTTTGATTATTTCTTTCAAAATATTTTTTATTCAGATAGCATTTTTATTTTGTAATTACAACAAACTATTTTATTACATTTAAGTTGAATATTGTTGATATAAAAACAAAATACAGGGAGCACTATTGAATGAAAAATAATCCTCAAAAAGGATATTTAATTTTATATTCCAATGTTTATGTAGAGCTGTAGCTAAAATAAAATAAATTTACTTTTTTTTATACATGATTTTTTGTTTGATGGATCTTGAAGTCTCTTTTAATGCCTGCATCAATCTTGCTAGAAGGAAAACAGAAAACATAGCAAGCAAAGTTCCGTGTTTTTTTTTTGCCCCGATTCGGTTTATCCGTACATCCGGTTCATCATTAATGCACATTATTTTCATCTTTTATCACTTAATTATATTTTAGATTATGCGTTTTAATATAAAAAACAAAGTAAAACATAAACAAAAATATAAATTAAACTTATTGATAAAATTAATATGCACTTAAAATACATGATAAAATACACATACATAAAATTTGTATTTACATACATTTATTGAATTTCATTTACATTATTTTCACTGTTTGCGTCATTAATTATTGCATTATATTTTTAAAAAAGATACTATTAGCTTATGATAGCTGAAATAAAAAACAAAAACTTTTGGACGATGTGTTGTGACTCACAACGAGGTATTCCCCAAAATATTGTCTTTTTACTAGTGGCCAAGTGCTGGCAATGAAAGTTGATCCACCGCAACAACCAAGCGAGCGATCAACATTCATTGCATTGCGGCACTTTTATATGAATTCAATGCCAAGGCCAGTAAAATAAACAAACCAAAAGTAAGACAATAAAATGAACACTGATCTACCGCAACAACAACTGGGCGATCAGTTTTCATTTCATTTAAAGACAATAAAATAAAGCCGACGATTTACTACTGTGCGGCCAGCGTAAAATGCTGATCATGCCAAAACCAGAGGTAAATTAATTTCAATATTTTATTGTTGTGTTTAACGTACACACAGTTTGACTAAGCGAATAACGCAACACAAAATGATTTAAATAATAATTTATCGCTAGGCAATATGACCCAATTACACATGTTATACATGTTTGTATGTCTGTTTAGCCCAAGTTGGCATTATCAAATAAGTATGTAGGAGTATGTTTTAAAATAAGAATTAATTGTAAGCAAATAATACAAAACTAGATTAAGAACCTAATAATGACGTTAAATTATTGTGCAAGATTCGGAAGATAAATTACGCAACCGCTGATTTATCAATAAGTAGAAATAAGTATGTAATTATGTTTGTAAAAATGAAGAAGAAGAAGCGCGGCCAGATATGTTATAAATATCTGGTCCCCGCTAAAATAAAATGGATTTGATGTACTTTAAACTAAAACGGTTGCAGTCAATTTCTTTTCACGGAAGCAGACCAGATTTCCAATTTGGAAAAACCCAAAAGTAAGTATAAACTAAAACCTCCACGCCTGAATGCACCTGAGGGTGACGGCGACAGAGGTCTTTTTTTTTGAGTAGCTTGCCAGTGGCGCTCTTAAGCGCCGGCAAACAAACCATAGGTAGGACGTCGCTCGGCGACTGTTAGGACCAACGCGTATCCTCTCAGAGGGGATACAACAAAATGGCGCAGCCGGTAGGATCCTTCTGTTCGCAAGGACAGCAAGGATGTTAGGATCCTTATTGTTACAAGAACAATAAGGATATTTTTTGTTTGTTTAATTTTAAAAAATTTTTTTAGAGGAGTACAATTTTTATTAGATCCTTCTGTTATAGGAACAGTAAGGACATTGGATTTTTTTTGAAGGGACTCAAAGTGATCGGTGGTACTTTGTTATTACAGGAACAACAAGGATATTTTGGAATGAAAAATTTTTGTGGAATTTAAATTTTTGATTGGATACTTATTGTTACAGGAACAATAAGGATATTTTTTGTTTTTAAAAAAAAAAAGTTTTTTTAAAAAAAAAAATGTTTTTAAACAAATGTAAGTTTTTTTTTGATAGGGCATTTTGGAACTAAAATTTTTTTCTTGTGAAGGAAAATTTGTGGTGGGTTTTTTCTTGTTCACGGGAACATTGAGGATAATAGATCCTATGTACTTTTATATACTGGGTTAAGTTTCGGTTGAGCCTTATTTCTGATATTAAAAAGAAAAAAAAGGGGGTTCTTCCTCTTACCGCAATATAAATAATAACAAAAAATTTGTTTTGTTGTTTATGAAGTGTCCCATAGCAAGACAGACACCCCATCGGACGTTGGACCCAAGCCTATTTCCTTGGAGGAATACCGACAACGGCAAGCAGCCAATAAGGAGGAGAAGCTGACGGCTATACCGGCGACGGAAAAACCGAAACACCGGCGTGGAGGTAAGCTGGTTAAGCACAGGAAAAGGCTAGCTACTCTAAAGGCAGTCGTAAACGCGGAGAATCCACCAGATTTCCACACCGCTGGGTGCGTTTGGATGGAGATAGCCGAACTGGAGGAGCAACTTAAGGAACGGAAGAAGCAGACACAAGGATAAATTAATTGTTTTTCGTATTTATATGTATAAAAATTGCTGTTTATCTGATTCTATGTATATATATATATATATAAAAAAAAATAATAATATGTACATTTTTGTGAAAGCTAATAAAAGAAAAGAAAAGTTAAGGGTTTAAAAGAATAATAAAATGTTTAAATATAAGTAAATACATGAATTTGAAACAAGCTTTTATAGCCTATGTATCAATTGTTGCTTCGATATGTTTATATGAAAGCTAATTACTGAAAAGAAAAAGAATAAAGATTTATATAAATAAAACAAACTAAATAGCATGTCTTTCATTAAATTCCATATTTTCACATGGCGCAGGCAGAATTTGACAGTTTCATAGAACAATTGTGGAGTGAAATAGAATACTTCTGTAATTCAAGAAAAGATTTTGAAGCAGTGAAAAAAGGGGTGTATGATTCAAAAGAATTAGGTAAAGCCGAGGAGGCAGAGGTTGTCCTGCAAATTTTTACGCAGCTGGTACATAGTGAGTCAAGGGCATCGGTTGAGGAAAAAGAGGACCTGAACGAGCGATTCAGGTATATCGAAAAGAAATATCACGCAATAAGGATACAACTCGAAGAGACAGAAGAAGGAATAAGGGAAATTGAGGACGAAAACTTAAAATTGAGAAAAATAGTGGGAAATAAGAATATCTCCGAGGAGTTAGTAAAACAATTAGTCGAGAACGAGCACACAGAGTGTGAAAAGAAATTGCAGGAAGCCCAACGAAAAATAGAAAGTTTAAAGTTGGTAAGAAGAGACCGGGAAACGATAGAAGATTTCATCATTAAAATAGTTTTGAAAAATATAAATGAAAAAACCAGAATTTTTGCTTAGAAGTTTTGCTTTAGAAAAAACTGTATAAAAAAAAATTCTACTTTCATACTTACGTTACTATAGAAACTGTGAATTTTTTTTATGTTTTATATATTTTACCAAATAACAAAAGGTATTTTTAATGGTTAAATGGTAAATAAGAGTAATATTTTCAAAATGAATTGACAAAAAATTGCTAAGAAAAAGTATTTCAAAAAGTCGATTTGCGTAATTTAAAAAAAGCGTAGTTGATTCTTTGTTAATGTATAAGTGAAATATTAAGCACTAATTTCATTACTTAAGCTAAGCAGAAAATAATAAAAATTTTGTAATAACCTACACACGAGTATGATTTCAAAATAATTTAATAATTCCTAGGGATCTTTAAGGTGCTTCGAATAGTTTTCAAGTTCTGAATTGAAAATAAATGTTTTATATTTAATTAGATATAAACTGTTTCTATATGTATATGTACGTATTTATAAAGGCTATGGGTGTATCCGTCGATTGCTTACAAATTTTTGGAATGCAACTTATCCTAGCAAAATAAATCAACGACTCAAAATCATATGATTACTTGCAACTTTTTTGTTGTGCCAAAGGATTTTCCTCCTTTCCTTTGTGGATGCCAGACAATCTGAGCGGAGAAAAAACATCTTAAAATCCTCAGTTAAAATTCCACAAATTCTGCAAATGCAAAAGCTCTGCATGTGGCAGCAATAAATCGTTTAATTTGATAAAAATCGTTCTTGTTGCTAGTAGTGCGGCTATTGAAGATGCTGTTGCTGCGGCTGCTGCTTGTTCTTTTTTCATCATCTTCTTCTAACCTTAGTTTGCATATTTCATAAAAATGTGCAAATAACTCGATATTTCAAGCGGTTGGCAGAGTAAAAAAAAAAAACAAATGCGTGCCAACAAGAGATGGCATGATAAGCAAATGAATAAAAGAAAACGATATTGCAAAAGATGGTTGTTAGTAGAAAAAAATTAAAAAAGACAAATGAAAAATAGCTGCTGTGTAATCGATGGCAAAGATTTGAGTATCCAAGACTATCCAGTAAAAAGAACATAATAAATAAAAGTAAAAAAAACAGATTTTCTATTTTTATTGTTATTGTTATTTATGATGGCATGAGTTCAAACACAGCGATATTAAAATTAAATAAAGCGTAAAATATACTGATTTATAGCAATAAATGTGTAAAATTCTGAAAAATAATAATTGTTTGGAGTAATCAACACGATATCTGAGTTCGGAGCAAGTTCTGTTCAAGTAGTAGAAAACTGAAATCAAATCAGTTAAATACTATGAAGCATAAAAGATGCAAAACAAAAAATGTTAAGTTTTCTTTCTCCTGAATAAAGCTTGCTTCCGACTACGATTACACATCAGTCAGTAAACAAAAAACAAAAAAGATGGTTTGTAGTGGCTACCATGTCATTATACTTACACAGTATACTTATTGTCTTTCTTTCTTTTGTAAAAAAAGGAGAAAGAGAGCCATAGGGCTAAAATTTATAGATTGATTTACCCCAAAAAATTATCAAGATATTCTGTGAGTCATGGAGGGTGGATATTACACAATTACTCTTTAGATGCCCGTATGATAAAAACCTTTTTTCTCCTTGAAATTTTAAAATGTCTTAGTAACACAAAAGGGTCACGGAAAATTGAAGGAATAGGTCTTAGTTAAATTTTATTAAAAATTTCATATTAAAAAAGTTTTTGAACTGAAACTTTTTTGCCGCGATTTGATATTAAGGGTAAAATATTTAGAGTATCGTCACGAAAAATTTTCGTCATGAAAAATATTTCAAGTCCCGTTTTTGTATGGTGAAGGTGTATTGAAAAGATATTATGAGGGGGGAAATTAATAGGAACACCTGATACATATGACCTGACATTTGATATGAACTTTAATATATTTTTCTATTTTTTATGTTTTTTGTATAAGGACCACCAGAAGGGTGGCAAATAGAGTGTATTTGTTCAGAAGAAATGTTGAAGGGGGAAAATTAATAGGACGAACTCATCATTTGATATAAACTATAATATAAACTTTTTTCTATATTTTGTGGTTTTTGTATATTGATAGATAGCACAATAGATACAATTTTTCCACGTCGAAAATAGAAAATAACGGACGAATGCAACTGAGGTTAAAATAATAGCAGTGCGTAACACTAATTCATAATAATTAATATCAGACAAAAAAATCGTTGTTATTTTTCTCTTTGCTGCTAAATACGGTTACTAAAGAAATGCTCAAAATAATTGAGTTTCACAATTTTTAAATGAAATAACTGATCTTTAATATTTCGTTGTTCTGTTCAACAACCCTTTAATTTAAGCAGTCGGAATAATAGCAGTACCCGGTACGTTAAGCTCGTGTGTTCTTAAAAAAAAAAATTCACAAGAACTCATTTGTATTTTTTATTGCCACAAACATTGATTAAAATTACCATTTGTCATGAACTGCTACTATTTTAACAGTTTTTTTTTAATGGTATTCAAAAAAATTAATAACCGGGAAAAGCTAAATGTAAATGGTGTTTGTTTTAAGTACTATATTTTGAATTAAAGTAAACATAAAAGTAAATATGCACTGATTTTTAATTTGTTAGTCTCAATCTTACTGCTTTTTTTTGACCGCAGTTGTATATCATATTTTAGTTATCACAAACCATTAAAATCAGTATTACCAATTGAAGCGCCAACCAATGACAGTGTAAATATTAAATAAAAAGTACAGGGTCCGCCAAATAACTTTTTTTGGAAAATTCTATAAAAAAAAACTACTGAATATTTTCTTTAATTTCTTTTTTTGTTTGAAAGTACAATCCTTCCGGTTATTAATAGAAAATAATTTCATTCAAATTTCTGCCTCGGCTGGCCATGCAGTAGCCTACACGATCGGTCCAATTTTTAAGCACATTATCGATTGTGTGCAGCTGTATTTCACCAATGGCTTCGCGAATATTGTCCTTTAAAGCGTCAATTGTCTCTGGCTTGTCGGCGTAACACTTATCTTTAAAGGGGACCCCACAAATAATAGTCCAACGGTGTCAAATCGCAGCTCCGAGGTGGAAAAACGACATCAGCTCTGCGGCTGATAATGCGATCTTCAAAAACAGGGCGCAAAACATCGAGTGTAGCTTCGGCTGTGTGGCACGTAGCGCCGTCCTGTTGTAAACCAAATGTTGCCAATATCCTCCTCTTTACTTTTTGTGAACAAAAATTCGTTCAACATGGCCCGATAACTAACGCCATTGACTGTAACGGCCACTCCTTGCTCATTTTCGAAGAAAAATGGACCAATTATGCCTCTGGACCAAAATCCGCACCAAACAGTGACTCGTTTTGGATGCAGCGGCTTTTCAATGTATGCGTGCGGGTTTTCTGTGCCCCAAATGCGACGATTTTGCTTGTTTACATACCCGCCAAGATCAAAATGAGCTTCATCTGAAAAGATGATTTTTTTGGCAAAATCGGCATCGTGATTTTCAAAGTAATGTCGCAATATTTCCCAGCGTTGTTCAAGCGTATACACAACCATATTCGTTCAGCGGAAAGATAAAACTAATTATGTGTCAAATCAGACATGAGCTAAGTGTTACCATTCACGAAATAAGCACTAGTTGAAAAAAAGTTATATGGCGGACCCTGTATATATTTTATACAAATTTTATATTTTATTTCTTTTGAGATGCTCTCTTTCTGCTTGTCACTTTCACAAAAATCACTCATATTCTTAAATTTCAAAACCTCCAGACGGAAGGTGGGCGAACACGTGTCTAAAGCGATCTATCTTTTCTTATTGCCTCAAGTATTGAAAAAAGGCACTAATACCTTAGGAGATGAATACAGTAGCTGCAAGGCGATGTTTTGGCAAGAAAATTCGACAAATGCAAAAGTAAAAAAAAAAAAAAACGAAACAGCTTTTCACTGCTTCTCACTACATTTAATGTTGTAACATTTTAGTTTTCATTAATTTATTTTGAAGTGAGCACTTGTTTTATTAACTGAAAAAAAGTTAAATTTTGTGTTAGTTAAAAGAATAAAAAAGGAAAATTATTTACCTTCCACAAGAAAATTTAATATTTTTCAGAATAGTGTAACTAAATTCTTTACAGCATAGTGAAAGGCGGAATAGTAAACAAAAGTGGAAAACGAAAACAAAATAGGATAAATGTATATCCACATCGACATCCATCGACATTCATTGCCAAAAAAAGGTGCTCGGATTCTTCACTTATCATTTCTTACGTGTTCGAAGATGTGATGAAGGGACTAATACACCTTACGTAGCAGCTCCATACAAATAAGATATGGGATTTGGAAGTGAAGGGGTATGATCGCCGAGTCTTAAAGGATGTGCCAAGAAGCTATCTTGGGATGATCGCTTTTCCTACTGGGAAGTTTCACTTTTGCACTGTGTACACTAGACCTTCTCGCCTTATAGGTAAAAAAAAAAAAAATATCGAACGTAGGGTTCGTGCATTGACATATTTCTGAGTAACTTCAGTGTTTCCCATCGGTCTTAAAAATGATACGTCTATGTTTTTGTCCCAGAAAGACCTATATTTTGTCTTTAAGACTCATTGACCTAAGTTGACCCCTTGTAGTACTGACCCACCGGGCCTCAGTTTCTACCATCTTAAGTACCATTTTGATTTCAGAAAGGAAAAGCCGGTAAAAATCATTAAACTTTTATAACAGAAATTTTTCGCTCTTTCCACTACAAATATTTTTATATTTTTTTTTAATTTTTTGGCAAAACGTTGGGCAAATTTTTAAATTTTTTGTCATGTCGTATTATTTTTATAAAATATGCACTGAAAACGTTCTTATCTGAATCTACCATCCTAATGTACCATTCTATAGTAATACAATTAAAGCCCTCAAAAAACCATTAAACTCTTCCAAAGAAAATCATTTGACACAGAATTTTACAGTGGGAGAACTGTTTATTAAAAACCCACTTTTATTATTTTACTGAAAAACTTTTCACATATTAAAATCATCGAGTTTTAAGTGATCAAATTTCGACGTGATTCAAGTAGACTGTATTTCTAACGGCTTTTGAGTTTATATAAAATGTGACCATGCATTGTTCATCGGTGACAGCAATGGCAGATTCATGTACTACGTGTACAAAGCGCTCAGCATTTTGAGAATGGCATAGATAAGCTATGAACATTATTAAGTAAGGAAAGTAATAATTATATATATATCCGGTGCCCGTGTCGGTAAATGTTCGACCTCTGCACCGAAAGAAGTGCTGGTTCTGGAGTACCTTGGGCTGGCAGAATGTACGAACGAAGACCGATTCGGGCACTCGTCAGTTTATTGTGCCCTAATATAGTCGCTAGTTTTTGAAATGTATTGACAAAATACAGACTTACAGACTTACTACGGTACTATTTCAGGTGACTTTCGAGGTACTTGTTGGGTATGTTTCGTGTACATTATAGTTAAGACTCGGGCCAGTTTCGATACATATCAGCTACTTTGACACGATTTATGAATTTTACTCAGTCAATATGAATTTTGTCCAATTGATCATATTAAAGTATGATTCACTTTCCAAATCTATAAAAGCCTGTTGCTTCTATGCGTGCTAGCGGATCCAGTCGCAGTAACTCCTTTCAAAACATTTGACTGAACTGGCTTCGTTAGCAAAACCTACAGCTCAGTTAAGTTCAGCAGTTTGATCTGCTTTTTTTTTCTTTTAGCTGTTCCTGTTTACTATTGCTCGTTCATTTTTCACAGTAATAGCTAAGCAATTGAAAATACTCAAGCAATTTCAAACACTGAGAGAAACCCTTCATTTAAGGATTTTTTTTTAATTTATTTTTTCTTTGGAAGAGATTAATGGTTTTTTGAGGACTTTAACTGTATTACTTTATAATGGTGTATTGGGATGGTAAAAAAAAATAATACGATATGACACAAAATTTAAAAATTTGCCCTACATTTTGAAAAAAAATTTTTAAATTTGTTTTTTAATATTTCTAGTAGAAATAGCATATTTTTTTTTTGTAAAAGTTTAATGATTTTTTACGGGCTTTCTTATTCTGAAATCAAAATGGTACCTTAAGATGGTAGACACTTAGTTCCGGTGGGTCAGTACTATAAGCGTTCAATTTAGAATTTAGGTCGATGAGTTTTAGAGATAAAAAATAGGTCTCTTTGAAAAAACATAATATTCTGTAAAATTAGACGGTATATATGGAAGTTAAAAACAAATATGTCGATTCGCGACCCCTACGATGGGCTAAAAAATTTTTTTTTTCGAAACTTACTTTCAAAAAGACTTTAGATTAGCTGGTGTGTGGCGATTTTTTTTTTTTCTATGCGGTCTAGTGTGCACATTATATTATATTCTGTTTTTTTAATCCCAATCAGTTTTTCTATTCCTTTAAGTCTTAAATAGTTAGGTATATATAAAATTTCGAGCCGATCGGATAACATTTGATAGACCCAGCCCATATCCATGAGCTTTAGGAGTCCCCGTTCGAGTTCGATCATGCGCCCGATTTGATTCGTTTATCTGATCCCTGTTCTTCGATATAGTTCTTTAATTTAGGTTTGTTCACTGTCAAATTTGACAATTTTTTAAAAACTCACTACCAAAAAATGAGTAACGTTAAAGACCACACATATCTAAATAATTTTCAATTTAAGTCGTTTAGTTTATACCTCTGCTTCAAACTACTATAGTTCTTTAGTTTCGGTTTTTTCATTGGATTCTTCGTTAATTTTTTTAAAAATGCAGACCTACTTAGAAACTCACTTCCAAAAAAGTAACATTTAAGACCACATAGAACTGGTTATATCTTCAAAACAACAAAGGCTAGAAAAAAAATTGCGATATTTGAAACTATTCAGTAGAAGGCATAACCATGGCATCATCAATCACTTCTAAGAACATAATCGGTGACAATACAGCCCTTTTTACTACTTTTTATAGTACTTCAAATAAATCGTTTAGCCATCCATTTTGAAGAACAAAACTACTTGCGTGGTTATACGATTCTTTATTTATAGCAATAATGATTCTATTCCCTTACCAAGCGATCCATATACATATAGCCGTGGTTAGCACGATCGAAGTTAGATTATTCCAATATTATTATCAAAGTTTTAATATGATCAACGCAGGATCGACCATTGCTAAAACCTGCTTGATGCCTCTTGGGCGTAGACTCCATTCCATGGAGAATAAAATCTGCCAGAAACTTCGAGAAGATCTAAAAAAACTGATACCACGCCAGCTATTGCAGTCTCTTCAACCGCCTTTCTTTGGTATATTGGTACTGCATCCGTACATACCTTGGGAAAGGTTTTGTATTTCAAAAATCGTTTCTTTGTGCAAAATATTCTTTAAAATATTGATTAGTTTTTGTGAAAGCCTATTTTGTTCTCACTACACCCTGTTGAACAATAAGCAACTAGTTTTACAAGCAACAAATAATAAACATTAAGGCAATATGCAAAACAACAATAAATCTACTAAAGAAAACTGAATGCTACTGAAAGGCAGCAGCAATAACAAACAACAACGAGTACAATGATGTTGACAAGGGTGTAATTTTTTTTCATAAAAGTTACATTTTGACTGCAATTGACCGTATGAAACAGAGCCAACAACAAAATAAAGTGTGCAATATAGTGCACACATACCTTACTATACTTCTCACACACACACACACACAGACTTACACGCACACACAGACATTCCACATTATTGTCTACTCAATGGACTGCATGCTGTGGCTCGTATTTAATACTTAATAAAATAGTGCCCTTGGGTAAGGAATGGGACAGAATGCACTATTTTATTTTTGCTGTTGTTGTTTTTGTTGTTGTTGTGAGTTTTACTTATGCTCTGTTATGTGATCTGGTGTATGTGTGTTCGTTCGAGCGTATACCTACATACTAACAAACTAATACATATTTATTAGCCAAAAGCCATTTTGTACTAGTGCCACGACATAATAAGGAAAAAAACTGTAGCCATATGAAATGCCACACTGTTGTTTGTTTACACGTTGTCATTGTAGTTGTTGTTCTTGTACCTACTTGACTTTTGCTGGCAATGCCGTGCATAATAAGCATCTGCATCAGCAGCAATCCAAGTGCAAGAGTGTGTTTGGTTTCTTTATACACGATACCGGAAATGCACTTGTCACTGGCTTCAAAACGAAGTTAGCTACATTAAAAACTACACAAAGCAAAAAGTGAAAAAACAACAGAGCCATCAACAGCTACATACAAATTTCTATAAAGGTTGCAAGGAGATTTTATTTGGCTATGTTTTTTTTTTATTTTAAATTCCGAATTTTTGACTTGTAACACGTAGTGGACCAAACCGGAAATTAAATAATATTGTCTTTATTGTGTTTGGTTATATGCAGTGTGTGTCTGTTTTGTTAAGTACGCTTGTTTGTGCGTGTCTTTTTTATGGTTCATGTCTGGGCCAATTAGTTAGTTCCTTTGTTATTTAACTTTTAGGTTATTGATATTATTAATTGATCTTGCTTAACTTTTTCTGCACTTTTTGACCAATTTTATTTTTTCAAGACGATTTTTGTAACACGTAGTGGACCAAACCGGAAATTAAATAAAATTGTCTTTATTGTGTTTGGTTATATGCAGTGTGTGTCTGTTTTGTTAAGTACGCTTGTTTGTGCGTGTCTTTTTTATGGTTCATGTCTGGTCCAATTAGTTAGTTCCTTTGTTATTTAAGGGGGTCCTCTGGTAATCTATGCCAAATTTTAGCCTTTTTTCAAAATATTGTGGAAAGAGAACGAGTAAAGATATTTTAGTTCCGTTTTTTGATTTGGGTAGCTTAATTTATTGAAAAAAATACAAAATTTTGAAAAAGTGAATTTATGGACCGTTCAGAAAGTTCTCGGCCTGGTAACGAGGTTCTCCGGAAAAAAGGTGGGTCCAAATTGCGCACGATTCCAAGAGTAAACATCGTCTGAAAAAAAAAAAATATTCAGTTACTTAGAATGAATGTCCCTATAGCCCCTACCTCGGAAACAAAAATCGAAATTTTTTTAGGGGGGGAGCCGCCACTTTGAAAATGAAAAATCGAATTTCGACCTTTTTTTTTGTAGTCTAGTGTAGAAAAAAAATAATAAACATTATTTTTTCGGCAAGTTTGAGGTAGGGGCTATAGCGGCGTAAATTCTGCGTCGTTTCATGCCTCATATATCAAAATCGGTCAAAAACTGTTTGAGTTATCGTGCGCAAAGTTTTGAAAAACATGGTTTCGAGAAAAACGCGTTTAAAGTTTTGACTTCAATTTTGAGGCACACAAATGACATTAACACATATTTTTTTAATACAATACTTACGAATATTAATCGGCAATTCCAGCCCCATAAAGTGTGCCTTCCTCCATCTCATAAAACGAGTTTTCCATGGCTTTTTGGGCTCTGCGGGCTGTGCGACCCTCTTTCGATGATGCGTACGTTTTTAGCTCTGAGCGTTGAAGTCGTTTTCCGTCGCGAGATTCAGCATACATCTCGGCTTGTGGGCCGATGACAATACCCATTGTTGACATTATTTTTAAAATACTTGTGAAGCCTTCGTTGAAAATGCAGGTTGCCAGAAAATTTGCGATTTCGACTGTGGTAGCTTTACATTGGCACTGCAGACTCACTTTGAAGCCGACTCCACGCATACATGTTTTTCCAAATCGAATTTTTTGTTTACATTGGGCGCAGATAACCAGAGCAGCAAGCGTTTGGAAAAATGAAAAAAATTCCAAGAAACAGAACTGGAGGTTGTTTTCGATGATGACTTCATTGTCTTGCGTTTTCTTCAATTTTTTGGCCGATGTGCTGGCAAAGTCGGTGTCCTCTACTTGGGAGTGCTGGTTTCCACGGAAATGCCTCTTTTTTGTTCGATACGCGTACTTACGCGGCGCGTTTGGGTGGCTTTTTTTATCCATAGCAAAAAAAAAACACAAAACGATTTTTCTTTTATTTAACAACAGCAGTTATCGCGCACGCGTAGCTTTCAGCGTTCGAAAATAAACTGAATCTCGTTCGTTTGCTTCTTTCATGTGAACACCTGGGCTCAAAATCATTTCAACCCCTAAATCAAAACATGCATGTATACATACTGCATGTATACATACTGTGTGTGTATATTTTGTAATATCAATACATATTTTGGAAGAATTCCACAGAATTTTCGACTAATGACTGCAGGCAAATAAACAACTTTGCTGATGCGTTATTTTGACGAAAACATACCTACACAAAAATGCCTGTATCTCCTAAACTATTTCGAATTTTGAAAAATCCTTTTGGGAAAATGTTTTTGAGTATCTGAGCAATAGAAATATGAAAAAAAATTTTTCGGATTACCAGAGGACCCCCTTAACTTTTAGGTTATTGATATTATTAATTGATCTTGCTTAACTTTTTCTGCACTTTTTGACCAATTTTATTTTTTCAAGACGATTTTTGCAAAAAACCAAATTCAACGAATTAAAAAAAAACGAAAATGAAATCAGAAACACAGTCTCAAACTATGAAAGAGCTATAACATTATGTTATGTTATGTTATGTTATGTTATGTTATGTTATGTTATGTTATGTTATGTTATGTTATGTTATGTTATGTTATGTTATGTTATGTTATGTTATGTTAAGTTATGTTATGTTATGTTATGTTATGTTATGTTATGTTATGTTATGTTATGTTATGTTATGTTATGTTATGTTATGTTATGTTATGTTATGTTATGTTATGTTATGTTATGTTATGTTATGTTATGTTATGTTATGTTATGTTATGTTATGTTATGTTATGTTATGTTATGTTATGTTATGTTATGTTATGTTATGTTATGTTATGTTATGTTATGTTATGTTATG
This sequence comes from Dichetophora obliterata, assembly GCA_963920525.1. NCBI lineage: Eukaryota > Metazoa > Arthropoda > Insecta > Diptera > Sciomyzidae > Dichetophora > Dichetophora obliterata. The sequence continues at coordinate 187,920,879 of OY986436.1, forward strand.
TTATGTTATGTTATGTTATGTTATGTTATGTTATGTTATGTTATGTTATGTTATGTTATGTTATGTTATGTTATGTTATGTTATGTTATGTTATGTTATGTTATGTTATGTTATGTTATGTTATGTTATGTTATGTTATGTTATGTTATGTTATGTTATGTTATGTTATGTTATGTTATGTTATGTTATGTTATGTTATGTTATGTTATGTTATGTTATGTTATGTTATGTTATGTTATGTTATGTTATGTTATGTTATGTTATGTTATGTTATGTTATGTTATGTTATGTTATGTTATGTTATGTTATGTTACGTTATGTTACGTTATGTTACGTTATGTTACGTTATGTTATGTTATGTTATGTTATGTTATGTTATGTTATGTTATGTTATGTTATGTTATGTTATGTTATGTTATGTTATGTTATGTTATGTTATGTTATGTTATGTTATGTTATGTTATGTTATGTTATGTTATGTTATGTTATGTTATGTTATGTTATGTTATGTTATGTTATGTTATGTTATGTTATGTTATGTTATGTGATGCTATGTTCAGCTACAATTGACACCAAAATAAACTTCTTTAACCCTGGAATTACATGCTTATTTTTTATGCATAAAAAGTAAATAAAAACAACAGTTTATTTAATATATAATATTTAATAAAAAAAAATAATTTTTCACAGATTGAGTCAATTTTGATGGTTTTATAAAAGGTACATTTAAAAAAAAATAATTATAATTAAAGGCACATATTTAACATGGAATTTGTTGTTATTTAAGAAATAATGTTCTAAATTTATTAAGCACTATTATTTGTTCATGCGATAGTTGGAGGGGGACACAGAGCACATTTTTTCCCCTTCTTCTCAGAATTTAATTCTGGAGGGTTTCGATCATTCTTAAGCCATAGACTATTGATGCTGTTTGATGCACCGCTGTCGGCAAAATTGAAATCCGTATCCTATTATATAATTAAACTTTAATAAGTGAAAAGTGTTAATTTTCATTAAGCAGGCACGATTGAAGGTTTTTTTGGTTTGCTTAGATCATGTTGTTCGTATAGATAACAAAGCATTAATGAAAGCCATATTCAGAAAACCATAGAATTGACATATTGGCTATCTGTTAGTGAACAGCACATAACGCTACACATGTGATCAAATGTATTGACGCCTCCTTAAGCAAGCGGTACATCGTCTTCGTCCAAGATACTTAAATCCTCTGAAGAGCTTTATTCTTCAAAGCTTTCATTGAAAGGGTCCTCTTGACCAGTCTCCTCATTGTTGTTGTAGGGCTCATCGTCCAAGTTATTGTCCAGATTATTTTGAGAGTCCTCTGTACCTAATATATCGTTGTTGCAATCCAATTCATCGTCAAATTCGTTGTTGTCATCACAAATCGACAGAAATTTGACAATTTCCTAAACTTTTATTTATTTTTTGCTGCAAAATTTCCATTTTAACTGTACAAATCTGATATTATGACAGAAAATATGACTACAGAATATGAATAACATAAAAAATGCAAAAGTCACACAAAAGACATACTTCGTCGTTTCGATGACGCCAATTCTTAAAAATCATACCTACTATTTATTTGGCTGTACGTTTGCGCACACCAATAGCTATACGACTAATGAGAACAAAACAAACAAAAACAAGAATTCGTCGATTCGACGAAGCATGTCCTTCCAGGGTTAAGATTGAACTAAGCCCGAAGGTTAGTTTCGAGTAATCAAGTATTCGAGTTGGACTCATGTTCCACACCCAACATTGGAATTTTACACATAAATATCGATAGACAACTATAATTAATTGGAAGAATAGACTGAAAATTATGAAGAATATTTGTAGGCCATTATATTTTCTACCAAAAATATTATAAATTTTCCATTTTGCATCAATAGTGAATTTTTAGGCAATTATTTTGCAAGTTTCTGTTTGAGTTGTGACATTACTACAAAAAATAATTTTTCATAAATGTTTTATTTTGAGTTTTAACGATTTTGCTACAATATGATAACATACTTATAAGTTAGAGCGATGTCACGTTTTGAGTTGGCACTTTACATAAAAAAAATATGTTAGGTTACTGGCTTCGATCTTTATTTAAAAAATAATTTGATATAATAAGCCGTTGTTATTGAAATATTATAAAGAAATTTAAAATAAATTTTGGTATAAGTAAAAACGAAACGTTATTAATACAAAAAATTTTAGAAATTGCTCAAAGTCAAAACGACACTAGTATCTGTAAAACCGACAATTAACAGAAAATTGGTCTTGAACCCACTCTATTTAAAGATGTGATAACAACGCATATTTCTGTACATTCTGCACTCTGCAAAAAATCCAAATTTTGAGTGGTGACGGTCTTACACGAAATAAGCGATATGGTTGTAGTGATTTATTTGAATATAAAGATACCTTCTCTCAATTTTAAGGCTTTAGCTTTTCTAAGAGACAAGATATCGAGGTTGTTGGAATTGTATAGATGGTGTCACGCTCCGTGGTCTAATACTACGTTTCATTACTCTTAAAAAAATCTTACTAAAACTAGTAAGGAATAATCTTCGACTTGGCCGAAGTTAAAATAAGCCGTATTTTAGTATATTCGAAGTTATCAATGTTGTATTATTTTGATGACGTAAGATTTTATAGGGCGTATTCATATCTATAAAATTTTACACTCAAAGTACATACTTATTATCAAAGTTTTTGTGGTCAATAGCATGTTTAAACCATTTTTTTTTTTGCATTTATGATGATTTTGTGTTATTATGATGCCACTTTGTATGGGACGTAGTCAGAGTTTTCAGTTTTTTTACTAAATTCAAAACATCGAGTGCATAATTAAAATTAAAACTTATTTGCAAAATTTGAAGTCATTGTAATAATTTTTGTGGAATTTAAAGAGCCTTTAAAGTTTTCATAAATTCTTTTTGAGTGGGACGTAGGTTTGGTTTTCATTCGATTTTTGCAAACTTCATACTTTGAGTGCAGAGTCACTAGATTAATTTTTGTGCAGTTCTAAGAGATCTTTTCGGTTTTGTTAAAGTCACTATATATGGGAGGTAGTCGTCGTTTTTATCCGATGTTGCTCATTTTCAAACTTGATCTATATATTTGATCTATAATTGTCGAGATCACAGACTTACAAGCAGAAATCGACTCTAGAGGTAATACTGATCAAGAATATATATACTTTTCTATACCTACCACACATCCTGATCGGCATTACAAAAGTAGTGACAATGTTAACAAACTCCTTGCGCAGTATGCGTGGGGATATAAAAATATATCCTGTAAAAAATTTTACCTCAATATGCCCAGTTGTTTTAGATCCTATAACCGTGACGGACACTACACAGAAGGAACTAAAAAGGCTGGTCTTTTACAGTAAATGCAATATCTTTGAATGTTTAAAAAACACGTTTATTTTTTTTTTTTATACATTTTAGTTATACATTTTATAATAAACTTTTGAGCAAAATAATAAAAAATTTAGAAAGTACTTATTTCTTTCATATTTAGTGCGTTACAGACATTACATTTTAAAAAGGTTACTACATAAGAAAGTTATCTAGCTGCGCCACAATTAAAAATAAAGGATTTGTTATCTGTTTTAAATGTAATTACATTTCACATCAGATAAATAAATTTCAAATTCAGTTAAACGAATGCAAAAGTTATATTGGATATTTTAACGCAGAATAAGATAATATAGAAGAATTGAGAAATAAAATTTAATGCAATTTATACATTTAATAAATGAAAATGTCCAGATATAAGTTCATTTAGTAATTGAAGCGCTCATTAATAAAATAATGTATTTTCAAGCCAAAACCACAAAATGGATTCTACATTGCTTACAACGGTTATTGAAAGCGCCCACGTTACGCTACAAATTGAAACATGTTTTCATAACATTTATAAGCGGTTTATGGTAACGTCATGTTTCCAAAAATTATTAACAGTCAGACAAGGTAAAGTTAAGCAATTAAGTGCTATAACGAGCGTACTTAAGCAAAATTAGATAATAAATTAAGAATCATTTCACACCAAGTAAAGGTGGTGTATAGATAAGGTTGCCATTAGCGGAATTAGTATACTGATGCAGTATTTTATAAATGAGAAATAAATGCATTATGTAAACGAGATGCATAACTAAAGAATTTAACAGAATAATAACAGGGAAAAGAGCTAACTAAAACTTAAATCTTTTTGCATAACTAAGAGCGAGAATTTCTGCGGATACTTTAGAAAGTAACAAATGTTGCTGACTTGCATTATAAATTGGCGTTTATGTATTTATAAAGTTTACTTTTTCGTAATGGAACCCTATTCATATGTTTTTTATGAGCAAAGTTTTAAGTACTATGTTATCATGTATTAGCACATATTAACCCTAAAAGGTTATTTGTGTAAAATTTTTTAAATCGACAACATTCTTAGGAGCTTAATAAAAATGAAACTATAGAAGTATAGTTGCTAACAAAATTTCGATACTATTCTGTTCGACCGCAAACCTCAGAGAGTAGTTACTGTCATAAAAAGCTTCTTGAGAACATGAGCCATTCAGAGTCGGTATAAGACTCTTAGGTCCTCGATTATTTGTGTTTGAACATCTAGTAATACGCGCAGCATAGTTGATCAATAGAACCTCGGTCAAAGTCTTTTAAAGGCCTAAAATGGCCAACTCGTTTTTCATTGAAGAGCAGTTTTATTTTACACTTCAATATTTTACTTTTTTCCACAAGGCTTTGTGAAAACCCGTATTGTGTTTTCCAAAGTACCAGCTATTCTATCGATGGCTTAGAGTTAAAATAATCAGGGACCGTAACGGTTATAACGTTTTTCTAAAAAAGTTAAAATTTTAGCTAGTTTTTGTGTTTTATTTTATTGAACAGATATTAAACGGAATTTTTTCATTTTTATCCTGTATCTTTTTCTCAAAATATCCCACAAGTCACTATATCTAAGAAACTGTTCATTATATTGTCATACAATTTGAAAAGTGGAAATATAGCACCAATAAAAGCATCTGAAAGAAAGCAGACCACGCTCTTTTTGAAGGGACATTCTAGAATTTTACGGATTTTTCAGTATTTAACAAAGCAATTATTCTCAAAATCGGCAACAAGAAGTTCCCTTAAATTTCCTACGTAAGTTTTTGACGTAGAATTATGCCGTACAGCGCGCTTTGTATGGAGGTAATTTTCCCAAATTTTTCAATCATATTTAAACATGTCAGTTGACACTTTTTTGTCACATTTGGAGTATTTCTATGAGCTTTAATATTCATTGTACAAAGAAAAAATATATGCCAAAATATCAGTCAGAGTACGAATGAAATTAATATCTAGTTTATGGTTTTGTTACTTCATATCTTTTTCCAAGTGAGCTGCTTTTTTATGTGGGAGTTTCATGGAGTACATTGAAAAAAAATTAAAACTTTTATTGTGAAAAGACTACACTTTTTTTTAAGTAAAAAATGCAAAAACCAGTATTCCAAAATATATTTGTTTTTGTTTCTAAAGTCGTTTTCTGCCGGAGTCAAGATAGTTTAGTCCCAATTTATCTGAAACAAAGAAAATTAAAGTACATATAAATAAAGGTACTTGTCACTACAACCTATTCTAAAATTATTAAGTTTGGCTCAATAGGCAATTTCTGATAAGAGCACCACACTTTCGGATGAAAACAGCTACAATATTTCCTTACAAGCCTATATACCCAGTGTTCGTTACTCAAGAGTCATTTATAAAAACATTTTAATATACACTTCTCGATTAAATGTTTTTTAAATTCTGGAATAATGAAAATCATGTTGAATTTTAAGTTTGAGCTACCGTTAGAAAGGTAATTGAACAGACTTTAATCCAAATAAAGTTTTGGGAAATTTTGATGGTTGGGGGTTCCATCCCTTGCGATGAGATAATTGAATTCAAAGAAGAAGTACGAAAAAAATATTTTAGAAATTTAAAATAATTTAAATGTTTACTTTATCCTTCAACTAGCAAAATTACCTTTTGAACAATGTTAAAATTATACTGGGACTCTATGGATTCTTGAGGCATGGACATTTTAACAACTAAACATAAGTTTATATTAAAAAATTGGAATGAAATATATTTAAAAACAGCGGATATATTTTTTTATCGAAAGTAAAAACTTTGATTTTTATATAAATTTTTTCTCATTTTTAGGTATCGATGATTTATGAAAAATTCATTGTACTAAAAATAATTGTACTAAAATATATATCGAGCCAGCCAAACGCATAAGGTTAAATTTGAAGAAACATGTGGTAGACATCATTCGGCTTTTCAGCGCAAGGTGTATAGTTTTTACTCACAGTATTTACTAATGTGGCGCCATCTAACTGTGATAATAAAAATATAGGCAGACGTACTAATATTAGGAAGATATTTATATTAACCAAAATGTTTGTTAAATTACTCCAGACACACAACAGAAAAATTAATTAAAAATGGGGAGAGGAGCTCAAAGGATAGAAAATTTTAGTACAAAAATATCTTTTATTAATAAAGCTTAGTATAAAAAATAGATTTCTAGCCATAACTTTTGATTGGAAAGAGATATTGGGGTAATTTTTTCACATAAATTATTTTTGAAGCTAAAATTTTTTGTAAAAAATATAACAACAACATTTTGGAAAAAACAAATTTCGCAAAAAAAATCAAAGCGGGTTGTTTTGATGACAAAAACAGTAAAATAATTTTTACGCTTAGCTGGAAGAATTTTTGCAAATAAATGCTATGTCATATGAAAGGTAGCCAGATGTACAATTTTTAATCGATTTAATTTTAACAACAAAAACAATTTTTGAGTCATTTTTTGAGTAAAAAGTCAATGTTTGGGACCATTTTTGACATAATCATATGTATACACAGACTTAACAGTACAGTTCAATCCATTTTTGTGAAGTGATTTTATTGAACTTTTGAACAAAAAAATTTTAATGAAATATATTAATGGACACCGGAGATATTTGCATGGAAAGACCAAACTTTGATTTTCATGTCGTTTTTTTCTCATTCTAAGGTAACGATGTTTTATGAAAAAGTCGTTTTACTGAAAATTTTAAAATTTGTATGTGAATGTTTTTGTTGCCAAAATAATAGAAATTTTCTAGTTTCTGCCTATGATATGATTTTATGCCTATTGGAAATAAAAAATAAAATTAACTTTTTTCAATAGAATTTGACGTAAAATAAGGCTATGTAAAAAAATTTTATGAAAAAGGAGCATTTGTATGGTAGCAAAAATTAATTACATATGAATTAGTTCTTGACAAAAAAAAAACCATAAAATTGCCGTCATTTGGCAAATTCTTAACCGATTTCGATGTTCTTAAGTTAAATTGAAAGGAATTTTTACGTGCAATTAATTTTTGTGAAAGTTCAAATGGTATTAGTGGAATATTATTTAATTAAAATTATAGAAACACCATTTTTTTAAGTTAAAAAAAGTACAAGAAATTGCTTCGCTACACGCTTCATTTTGTATTTTAAATTTCTTTTTCATAGCCTTATTTTACGTCAAATTCTATTGAAAAAAATTAATATTATTTTTTTTTTGCAATAAGACAAATGGCTGTAAAAATGCAATAAATGCCAGCGCAATAAATGCCAGGTTTTTATTCTTTTCTAACACATTATTTTTTAAAAAAGCTTGACCAAGAAAGCCCAAAATTAAAATAAACCACAGCAAAAGTAGAACTTTAAAAATAAGTTGAAAAAAGTTGTGATGACCCTGATAAGTCAAATCAAGTGCGACGGACTCTCAATATGTCCTTCTTTAAGAATTTCTCTCAAGTTTGGATGTGCTTGCTAATTTCTGGTTTTGGCACACTATTTTACAATTCAAGAAAAATAATATTAGGTATCAAATTATTAACTCGGCTTTTTTTTTGAGCGCGAAAAAAGTCGATTTTGCGTTTTAAAACCTACGTCTTGTTTTATTTCTTTATTTATTGTGTATTTAATATATTTTTAAGAGAATACAAAAATACATTTTTTAGGTGAATTTATAAATAAGGCTGAGCTAAACCATTCATTTTAAACAGTATGTCGTACCATTTGCTGCAAGGCCGTGTTCATATTACGCGTTTATGTCGCGTTTGGACACCTTTCACGTTTTTTTTTCGCAGAAGCGGCTGAAATGTAATGAATTTTGTATGCATTTAAATACATATTATTTATTTAATATTCGGTATATTTCAGCCGCGTTTGCGAAAAAAAATTGGTAGCGGTGTCTCAAACGTGACAAAAACGCCTGATATGAACAAGGCCTAATAAGTTACGATACCATTTCATTTACCCTTGTTTCATAAACACTTTTCAATACGTGTTCTTAAATTAAAAAATTGTTTCTACGAATTTTAGTCGTAATTTTTAGCCACTAATAGAATTCGTAATTTTCAGCCACGAGTAGAATTCGTAGAATGGACGTAGTTTGATACACATTTCGAATAATTTATTCGTATTCGTACAAAAACAAATGTATATTGTACGAATATAATATGATCCTAATACCTAGTTACGAAAAAAAAAACTTATGTTCAGCTTATGTTCAAAATTGCAGCGATCTAGGTGATAGCAAAGCTTCTAATTCAAAAGCTAAGGAAAAAATTAGGTAATTTAATAAACTAGGCCAATTTTGGATTAAGGATTGAGTTTTGAAAAGATCTTATATCATATTAAGCAAACGATTTTACATTAAAATTTATTATAGTCAAAAAAAATTTTTATGTAATAAACGTACACTGAGGGAAATATGTGTTAAAATTAAATGAAATTGTGTTCATATTAAACGAATTAGTTTTTGAAATAGAGCTTGAAACAATTTCATTTAAGCTAAACACAAATGCTTTTAAAGTTTAATTTAAAAAAAGTTTTTGTTTTCAAAACAATGTTTTTAAATATACTTTCATTGTAAAAATATTAAGTTTAAACACATTTAATTAAACGAAAAAATTTAATGGAAACACTTAAAACATAATTTAAAAATATTGTTACTAAATTTAAAACAAATAAATTAAGCCGCCATTTTTTCGATACCATTTTTTTAACTTTTTCGATTTTTCGAAGTCAGAATCGAGATCAGCGACCCCTGGGACCATCCGAAAAAGAAATTTTTTTAACTAAATTAAAGTTTGCGTTTCATTGCGGCTTGAAATATTTTCAATATCACAATAATTAATTAATTCGCATTTCATATTATGCTCAATATTTGTAAGACTAATTCAAAAATATTTTCAAACATTCAAATGTAAAATCGGGGTCTCAGTTGTCTGGCAATAATTTTCAATGATTCTACTATACATAATTTTTTAATTCAATCTCTGATAGCGACGTATTTTTCGTTAATGGAAGCAAATAATAAGAAAAAATTATACAAAAAGCAGAAATGAGCGTTTAGTTGAAAATCAAGTACGCTTGTTCTAAATTTTGTTTTGTAGAAAAGCAAATGAGTTAAATTTCTTTTTTAAAACTTTTTGTTTAATTTTAAGGTATGTTTTTTTTCAGTGTAAATAAATAACTCGATTTAAAACAACCATTTTTTACTTCTTAAGATTCACGTTATTTAGCGGCGTTTTTTTTTTAAAAGATCAAAGAACCAAGGCATGCGCATTATACAAACAAGGTTTGGTCTTTGACCTGAAAGGAAAGAGATAGATTATTTAGAGGAATTGATTGGAACCATATCTGAATTATTGATAAGGCGAAACAACCATGAAGGACAATTTGAATTACTTTCAACCGAGGCTAGTGTTATGCCTTAACCTTGGAAAGCTTTTCCAGTCCTTAGTTATTCCTGTCCTCTATTCCACATTTTACACAATTTAGCTGTGGGTTTTTAGTTTTCCATAGTTCTTAAATTTAGGAAAGAACAAAGAAAGTGAAATGAACCATGCCCGAGCCCGGATTCGAACCAGGGAGCTCTGGGTTGATAGTCTAGTGCACTCTCCACTAGACTACAAAGGCCGACAAGGTTTGAGAATTTTCTGGACTTTTTTCGAGTCACATGCTTATATTAAAGCAGAATTCATAATCAAGCCTTGCAGGGAGGTTCTGGAATACGTTAAGAAAATGTATGAAACCCATAACAAATCTAATATACAGGGTTGTCCATATTCGAAGCGCCTATTTTATTTTTAAATAAATCAAAGAAATTACAATTTTTTGTCTGTTCGTCATGAATATCATTTAATTGGGTTCAAGTAGATTTGCTTACATTATTTCTTGAATATGATATCTCGTAAATGGTCACCATTGGCCTCTACGACATATTGTGCCCGTTTTGCAGCATTTTCCATGGTTTTCTTCAACATTTCGATGGGAATGGCGGTTATTTCTTGACGGATGTTGGTTTTCAGCTCTTCTAGGGTCTTTGGCTTGTTGACGTAAACCTTTGATTTCAAATAACCCCACAAAAAGAAGTCTGGAGGCGTTAAATCTGGTGATCTTGGCGGCCAATCGAAATCACCATTTTTTGACATCAAACGGCCAGGGAACAATTGCTTCAAAAAATCGATTGTAGTGCGGCTTGTGTGTGGTGGCGCGCCGTCTTGTTGAAACCAGTAGTGCCTGATACGCTTTCGACGAACGATTGGCATGAAAAAATTGTTTATCATATCGCGATAACGCTCCTTATTGACAGTAACTCTGTGGCCATTATCATCTTCGAAAAAGAACGGCCCAATGAGCATTTTAGCACAAACGCCGCACCAAACAGTGACTTTTGCATCGTGAAGAGGTACCTCTTGAATCTCTTGTGGATTTTCAGTGGCATAAATACGGCAATTTTGTTTGTTTACCGTTCCGTTCAACTGAAAATGAGCTTCATCGCTCATTTTTTGAAAGCACGTTGAGTTTTCACTATTGACTTGTTTTGTTGAATGTAAATTTCAACAATTTTAGAGCGTTCGCGTGGCGTGTACTGTTCCATTGTAAACATTTGCTTGGAATGACGCTTCAAACGCGGTATGTCATTAGTCGATTTGGCATCACTGCGGAAAGTTACATTGTTGCCAGATGGGCGCTTCGAATATGGACAACCCTGTACATGTACCTCTTTATTTATTTATTCATACGTTTTAAATTAAAAAAAAATTCATTTTTTTAAACATTCAGATAATAGGTATGTTTCCGTATTCGATTGTAAGAACTTGCAAACTGCTAGAACTGATTCATGTTAGAAAAAGAAATAAGTAGATTGGTGTTAATGCAGTGTGAGATCTGGTGAAAAATATCTCCCTTAGCATGCGTGGCACATTTCAAGAAAAGCGACAACTCAAATTTCGAATTTTTTGAATGATATGAATTTTGACCTCCTAAATCCAAATCTGAAAAATGTCATCTGAAAAAATGGCTCGAAATTGGCTTTGGAGGCTTTCAAATTTAAAAAAAATTTAGTGTTTTTTTTAGTTTTTCAACAACAAAAATATATTGTTTAAATTTAGGACATTTTTGTATTCTTATTTTAAAAGTTGAAACCTGGGAGCTCAATAGTAATTAATGCAATTTTATTTAAGGATATAGGCCTCACATTATTTAATTTGTTAAACTATTAAGAATATTTGCTTAACAAAAAATTTCTGAAATGTATTACATGAAAAAAAAATTAAATAAAATTTTTAAATATTTCGGACATGATACGGGAAAGATTTTTACACGATCTGTAATATATATTGTATTTTCTTATGTGTAAAAGCGTGTGTCAACCGGAGTAGTGTGGGTATAATGTTTACAAAATTATTACATGTTACAAACGTTACATTTTGTTTAAGTTCATTCCAGATTCGTTTATGCCTTTGTCCCCCTAGAACAAATCCTTCGGACGCCCTTGTGCATATGTATATATTTACATGTTTGAATTTAAAAAAGGTCAAGAATGTGGTGTCTTTTCAGTCGTTTTATTTCTTTTCTTTCAACGAGAAAGCATAAAGCTAATGAATTTATATGCCTGCTAAGTCTTTCCAGATATTTTGAACTAAATTTGTTTATTTCGTCTGCAATTTTTAGAATATTAAGTAAAGAGACAGTGGCGACAGTGGTCTAGTGGGTAGAGTGCGTGGCCCCTAAGCTAAAGAACCGAGGTAGCTCGGGTTCAATTCCAGCTCAGACAGAAAGTTTTTTCAATTGAATTAATTTTTCTATTCGGTCGTCACCTCTCTGCAGACAATGGCAAACCTCAGAGAGTAAAAATTGCCATGTAAGGCTTCTTGATAACATAAGCCGTTCGGAGTCGGCATAAAACACTTAGGTCCAGTGCTCGGTCATTTGTGATCAAACATTTAATAACACGCACAACACAATTGATCAATAGAAGCTAGGTCAAAGTCCTTCCAAGGGCTGAAATGGCCAGTTTTTATATATATATGTAAAGAGATTATTATGTATAGAGTTGTAAGATACAAACCAAGGTGCATTAACTATCAGTCTTAGAATATGGATTGATACCGTTGACATATTGACAATATTTGAGTTGCTAAGATGTAGCCTTTTCGCTTTTATGTGCTCTTTCCATGTCAATCTTTTTACGAGATGAATTCCTAGGTACTAAACACTGTTTACTTGAGGAATAGAAGAACCATTAAGTGTTATTTTAGGGCAATCATTCTATCTTAATGTAAATGTTACATGTGCTGATTTTTCGTTATTTAATTTTATTTTACATATTTACAGATTTCTAATTTCCCTAGCTCTCTCTGCAGTATTTTAGAAGCTTCTGGTTTCGAATTGTTGGAAGTTACTAAAGCTGGGTCATCCGCATATGTGACAATGGTTACACCATCAGTAGTAGGCATATCTGACGTAAAAATAGTATACAGGACTGGGCCTAATACGCTTACCTATGGTATTCATGCTTTTATTTCTCATAAATTTGACATCTTTTCATTTATTTTTAAGTGTAAATATGATTTAAATGCCATATAATATGGAGCAGGAAGTTGCTTTTCTAGTTTAAAAAACATGCCATGGTTCCAAACTTTGTTAAACGCTCATCACGATCATCAAAAACTTTGCTGAGCAATATTTCTTACATTCCAAAGTATCTCTTATAACTTTTTATTTATATGTCAATAATATAAGACGAAATGCATAAATAGACAATCACTCAATTTGGGTGCTTTCGATCAGTTAAACATAACTTTTCCTTTTCTCAATAGATTTTATTCAACAATATCTTGTTTTTTTTTTTAGAAAAGTACAGGCTTTAATCAAAAAATATCAAACTTAACGAAATAGTTTGATTTATAAACAAAATTTTCTTATTTTTATGTAAGTAAATTTTTCTGAAAACATGAAAAATCCTCAAAAACTTAATTTATTTCGCAGAAACTAACAAACAAACCAAAAAATGATGTAAGCATTTGTTTGTAGAAAATTTTATAAGTTTTAGTTTGAATATTATTTGTTTGATTATTTTATTTGGCTCTGAAGATATATGTTGTTAAGTGAAACCAACTGTTTTTTTTAAAACTACAGTGGGCAATATCTGTCGGAGTGACAGAAAAAACATTTCGTGACATTTTCGTAAGCACCGACCAATTTTACATTAGATATAGATAGTGGCATTCATTCTACATTCTGGCTGTAAAACAGTGTTATCAACAAGTTAGTTGTTTATAACATTGTTGTTAATTATTCCTGCATAATTTTTAAAATGTTTCCTTGCTATTGGGGGTTGGAATTAATTTTAAAGGTTTTTTTTCAGTTTTTGAGCATTTATTTAGAAACAACGGTACAATGTATATTATTCAAAGTATTGTCCATCGTTAGCTACAACATTTCCCATCTTTCTGGCAGCATATGGATTCCGCGCCGGAAGAACGATTCGTCTTTTGAGGCAATCCACGAATCGACCCATTTTTTGGTATCCTCGTAAGAAGTGAAGCGCTGCTCAGCCAAGCCATGCGTCATCGATCTGAATAGGTGGTAGTCGGAAGGGGCTATGTCTGGGCTATAAGGCGGGTGGGGTAGCACATCCCAATTCAGCGCCTCCAACGTTTCCTTGACGGTTCTTGCAACATGTGGCCGTGCGTTGTCATGTTGAAAAACCACTTTGTCGTGTCTTTTGGCATATTCCGGCCGTTTAACCTTTAATGCTCGGCTCAATTGTATCAATTGTTGTTGGTAGCGTTCCCCAGTGATGGTTTCGTTAGGTTTTTGTAGCTCATAGTACACGACACCCTTCTGATCCCACCAAATACACAGCATAAGCTTGGCGCCATGAATATTCGGCTTGGCCCTCGATGTTGATGCATGGCCGGGTGGTCCCCACGATTTTTTTCGCTTAGGATTATCGTAATGGATCCACTTTTCATCGCCAGTGACAATACGATGCAAAAAACTCTTCCTTTTATGCCGTTGAAGCAGTTGTTCGCACATGCAAAATCGCCGTTCAACGTCTCTCGGCTTCAACTGGTACGGCACCCAATTTCCTTGCTTTTGAATCATTCCCATGGCCTTCAAGCGTTTGCCGACCGTTGATAAGTCGACTCCCAATGATTCTGACAATTCTTTAAGGGTTTAACACGGGTCTTCATCGAGCAAAGCCTCCAATTCCTCATCTTCAAACTTTTTCGGCTGGCCCGGACGCTCTTTGTCTTCCGTATCAAAATCACCACTTTTAAACCGACGGAACCAGTACTCACAAGTAGAAATCGATGGAGCATAGTCCCCGTAAGCCTCAGTAAGCGTGCGTTGTGCTTCAACCGCTTTTTTCTTCAAATGGAAGCACAAAAGTAAACCTTCCCGCAAATTGCGTTTTGTTGGAGCGAAAGTCGACATGTTCACAGAGAAAAAAATATATGTTATTTACACTTCAGTGGAATGACACATACTGAAAAATGAAGCTTAGACAATGTGCTTTGAAATGAATATAGTCACAGGTGTGCCCGATGCGATCTATTGAGAGTTACGCCATCTCTTAGAAAACCTTTAAAACTAATTCCAACCCCCAATAATAATACATAACAAATAAACAGAGAAATGTCCAAAAATAGTAACTTTTTAACCCAGCCCTAAAATTAGTAGGGAGCTAGTTGGAGTG
The DNA here is from genome assembly GCA_963920525.1 of Dichetophora obliterata. NCBI lineage: Eukaryota > Metazoa > Arthropoda > Insecta > Diptera > Sciomyzidae > Dichetophora > Dichetophora obliterata. The sequence goes on from OY986436.1 coordinate 187,935,972, forward strand.
GTAAATTTTTTTTTTGGTCCCAAAATATTAAAATAATTTACAATGGAAACATTAACTATTATACCTTATTAGCTATAAAAAATATAGAAAGGTTGTATATTTTAGTGTTCGAGAAATCGAACAGCGGTAGAAATTGGTTAATTAAAAATATTACTGAATGATGTTTATTAATATTTTGCAATTTTCAATTTGAAGTCAAAAAAACAATCTTTCAACACGTCAGAAGTAATATAGAATCTTAGTCGTAGAATATATAACCAGATTTTTTATCACATTTTCCATAACTGTGAAAATCATTTGTAGTTTCTGTGCTTAAAAACTGACTGATTAAACTTCACAGCTCAACTCTAGTCTGATCTCCAGCATTATTTCAGGCGAACATAATCTTCACTACTTCAGAAACTCATTAGATTAAAAATGCTAAAACCTTAAATTAAGAGTTAAGAAAAATGACACCCACAGGCACAGAGCAGCGTCAACAGTTGTGGCAAAAAAAAAAACAACATGAAATGCACGACCAAACCGGAAATCTAAAAAAAACAAAATTTTAACACAATTTTGAAGTACGATGTTAACGAACTTAAAAATAATTATTTTTGCATTTATAAAGTACCACAGGAAACATACGTATATTCTTCTACAGATGCAGATACAAACGACGTCATATGAATGTGTGTAACCTAGATATAAAAATGATTTGAGAAACTTGCAAGTAAAGTTGGCAGCAGAAGCATAGAAGCATATGCTTCATGAGCACTAACACACAACCAAATGCATGCACAAACCCATTTTAAAGTGTTTTTGTGTGTGTGTGTGTGTGTGTGTGTGTGAGTGTGTGTGTGTGAGAGAGAGCGTGTGTACGAAAAAACACTCTGTAGGTCAGGAAAACATTTTGACGCTCCGTAGCAATTACTTACAAACACAAAAAGTGGAAGCGGAAAAATCTTGTTGGCAGGAAAATATAATATAATGACTGGACAAGGACGACAGCAGGACTTGAATATGGAAAAAATAAAAATTCAGAAGAAATGTAAATTAAAAAGGCACAAAATATAAAGCAGTGCTTAATATGAAATTATTTCAGCCTTTGATCTAAGGAGGAGAAAAAACTGTACAGCTCCTGCAAATGTAACGTGACAGCTCACGTAACATTATTTGATGCTATTCAACACATACCAGCGGCAATATACCCAGAACAAACATTATTTTGGTTGTGTACAGCTAATAGTTGTTGTAGTGCAAGGAGATGACTTCCGTGCACTGCTGCACGTAGAGGTCCTCATTTTGTTATCCTTCTTAATTTTTCTTATTTCTGTTGATCTTTTCTTCCAAACATGGTCCGTTACATCATGCTCTAATGCAGTTTATCATCACAAAAGTTATGATGTCATAAAGCTGGCTAAGATAATATGTAACATAGACGATAAGATAAAAAGTTTAAAGCATGAAAGTGGATTTTCATAAAGCATGGAAAATTTGTGCATATTTCTCGGCACCTCTAGCTAGTGGTGCCGGTTGTTAGAGTAAAAAATTGGGTAGCCTCAAAGTCAATGGGTTGGTAAGAGTAACAAGCATGAAAACTTGAGACACCAGCAATTATCATAGTTTTTCTAATCATTACCATTTAATGACTAAGATACTTAAAATTGCTTGAAACTTTTCATTAAGTGCATTTTTTAAAAAATGTATTTAAGGCCAAGTGTTTTTTTATTCTTGCAACTTATTCTTCAAAATAAAATTTTTTTTTTTATTTCCATAGAGATTTCAAAAAACCTAATATCTATCCAAATTTCTTAACGGATTTAAACAGAAGAAGTAAAAAGAGTTAGAGGAATTTTATTTCTTATAAGTTTAAGCAGGTTTTTATTTAAGTAAAGCAACGAAAACAGATATTTTAAAAAGATAAACATATGTAAACAATGTATACTAGGGCGGGTCGATTAAAAAATCGCCCATTGCTCAGTGAAAATCGTATTCTAGGGATCAAAATAAGAAACTTTTCCCGAGGAACTATACCTCTAAAACGAATTCTAATGCCCCAACTTTTCCGTAGAATCAAATTTTTAAAAATTCCTCTTTGACCCATTTAGAGTGCCCCAATCGAGTCCAAATGTATGACCGACCCCTTCTAGCTTTGAAGGGCCGATCCACCCATGCCAGTGGCACACCCCCTGGAACCCCCCCTGAGGTGTTTCCCATACAAACAAAGTTACCCATACAAACATTTGATTCAGGGGGTTCCAGGGGGTGTGCTACTGGCATGGGTGGATCGGCCCTCCAAAGTTAGAAGGGGTCGGTCATATATTTGGACTCGATTAGGCACTCTAAATGGGTCAAAGAGGGATTTTTCAAAATTTGACCGTACGGAAAAGTTGGTGGCATTAGAATTCGTTTTATTTTCGTTAAATTGATATTAGAAGTGTAAAAGAGTTTAGGAAAATTATCCAATCATTTACGAACTATTTCACTCAATTGATTAATCTTACCCCAATTGTGTTGAAATCTTATGACATTTGAGTAAGTTTTTCTACCGTTTATTTATCATCGGCTATAACTAAGAGAAAGATTTTCTCTTAAAATAAGACATTTTCTACCCTTTATTAATCATTTGCTATAACTAGGAGAGACATTTTTTCTGAAAATATGAAATTGTCTTCTGTTTATTAATCATAGGCTATAACTAAGAGAAATTTTTTCTTTGGAAATAAAAAATTTTTCTTCGAGCCCCTAAAAAAATTTTGGAATTTTTGCAAAAATATTTTTTTTTAAATTTTGCAACTGCAAACATTATTATTATTAACATTAAATTAAATTAAAACAATACCACTATCCGGAGACTTGAACCTCGGCTGCTTTAATGGAAGTCCATAAGCTTATCCATTCGACTTTCGCAGTTGTTAAACAATAGTCGCCCTTATTTGCATCATTTAGAATCGTTCGCTTTGTAAGTAATTTTAAAGCATTTTTTGTAGAAATATAAAAGAAGCATCCTTAAAATAAATCACTTGTGGTGTACAAAAAAAGAAAAACTTACATGCATTTCTATGAAATATCCAAGCATTGTAACTTGTATTCCTCCAGATTTAACAGATCATGCTGTAGAATGTTGCAAGCGGACAGTCAATACAGTTTTTCTTCAAATTATTTCAGCTTATATAAAATTTTTGGAAATTTAACTTTTGTCATACCTTCATTTCCTATATTTAAGTAAAAACTTGTCTTTAAAACTAAGAAGCAGTTTTGATAACGTTGGAATGAATTCAAGACGTAAGGTCGTTAAATCATATAAATATTCTCTATATTAAGGGAAACCTCTATAGAATATTGAAAAAACCATGCTTATGAAATTGATGCCACAGTTTCCTAATTTAAGCTAAGCATATTTTTTTGAGTGCGTTCACAGAAATATCCTTATGAGCAGGGCTATGATTTCGATGACATGCCATCCTTTTTCTGCTGCTTCTAAGACATTTCCTGCTCATTTAGAACGTCATTGATGTTTCCTAAATTCCAAATATTTTTTCGTCATTTTTCATTATTTTTTATCTGTTTTAGTTCTCAGGTAATTTTTACTATATTTACGACATTTTCTGGTAATTTTTAGTGATTTTTTAGTTATTTTGTTATCATTTTTAGACATTTTTAATTTTTAGAGCATTTTTCGATTTTTAGGCATTTTAGTGAAATTTTAAAAGAATTTCTTTCTTTTGTTTTTTTCGTACTAAAAAATATAAAAATGCAAATTTTTAAACACATTCCTTTAACAATAACAAAATAAAGTCCTTTCAATCAAGAACATTACCTCTCGACAAAGGAGTAGCTTTGTTTATCGACTTCGATAAAAAAAGCTCTGCGCGAGGTTAAACTGACGAAAGGGTATAAAGGAAGATGAAACAAGTGTTAGATAAAGACTCAGTTTTTATTAACTCTATTTTAATGCTCTATTGCTGAAATATTAGTGGGTAAAAATTTAGCCAGTGTAAAATCAGAAGAAGAACTTATATCTTATGATGATATCGTCTTTTAAATATTTTCCTCTCGTCAGTGCAGAAGTAGGTAGAAAGAAGTTTTTCTGTTTAAAAAAACTATCTAGCTAGAAAATCGACGTTCCTAAAATTTTAAAAATTTGAAAATGTACCTTGTAATATACTGTAACACTAAGTATGAAAATTATATAGAATACATTTGAAGTTTAGTAATGTTTTTTTAAAGATTTTTTTTTATTTTGTAATAATGTGATTGTTTAGCGATGTAATGTGCAATGTAGTTTGCGTTATTAGGTCATTTTCTGCAGTTTTTAGGTAATTTTTTTAATTTTTTTAGGTAATTTTTTTGCAGTTTTTTAGGTCTTTAAAATCCGAGCCCTGCTTATGAGTATTTAATAGCGCTAAAGCAGTAAAGCGTTCCGTTCCAGTAATTTTTCAAACACTTCAATGCGCAAAAGAAACGTTCACTGGAAGCTGTAGTACAGGGCAAAGTAACAATTATTTCCAGAATTTTGAAAAATTGCGGAAACATCCATTTCTGACAGCTACATTTGCAACAGTTACATTTGCAACTGTTCTGCAACCCTCATTCCTATTGTTGGTCCAATTTTTTTATCTATTATCTTTGGAAACAAGACCGTTATTGCAGTTTTGAAAGATTTAATATTAAATTTTTAATATTAAACTAAAATTTGCAATTATTTCAATGTGCTTTGGAAATCGGAATCTCGTTTGCCTGACAAACAGATATACGAAAGGAATGAAAATCTTAATTCGATAAAAATCCTCTGCTTTTTCTGCAGTTTCATTGTATTTTGATAAACGAGGCTTACTTATTTCCATTCCAAATAAATAAAAGCATATTTCATGTTTTTTAAACATATCTATAAATACTTCGTTATCGTTCATCGGAAAATTTTCTAAAGTTTCGACTACAAGATTTATATGTTCTTAGCATTCTATCAGATCTTTATCAATTTTTTGCAACTGTATTGTCAGATTTGACGTATATGAAAATATTTTATTGGATTTTAATTGATTGCAACCCAATATTCTGGACTCGTTAATGCGCACCAGAGAACTGCAATGAGTATCCGACAGAATTCGGATACTCAAATCATACCCGAGTGTCGTGCTGTTCTGAACTCTAGCCATACTTAATAATATGTGTAAAATACTTATAGGCATTCGGCTCATTAGCATTTTTTCGGTTATAAGTACATTCTCATATCAGAGAGCGGCGTGATCCGATCCACTTCGAGCCGTTTTCAATGAGTGCGTTGAGTCAGTTTATTACAAAAGCGCTCGATCCGAATGTATTTTGAGTGTACTCTGAGTACTGCTCCTTCTCTGCCAACGTCTCTTAGCGTTAGTTAGTTTTTTTTTTGCGTATGCACTTTTCGTAAGTATTTGTCTGCAGGCCATGTGAGCTCTCATTTTTTGTTTGTTTTTTCTCGAAAACGAGTTTTTGGTATTTTATTGTTGCATTCTATGGAGAAAGAAACAATAACAACGTTTGTGATTTTGGTTTGTTAGACATAAACAAAAATACAACAAAACTAAAAGGCCGGCGCACAGTGGTTAAAAGTTGGAAATAAATACCAAAACTGATGATCTCTTTTTGTGATTTTTTTTCTTTGCGTTGTTTAAGAATATTCAAACTCGCATGATTTCAAAATATTTATCAGAAATATATATATATAGGTTTTCTGTGTAGACGCCTTAAAATACGATTGATGTAAAAATGTTGAAACAATTTCGAAAGAGTTATTACAGACAATTGAGAAAACGTATTGCACTCTGGTTTTTTTAAGTACAAAAAGCATTATTGAAAAAGTTTTTTGCATTCTTGAAATATTTTTTTTATTTTTGCAATAAATTTCTTATGCAAAGTTGATATGACAAAAAAAAACGTAAATTTATTTATTTGCAGAATAAAACATAACTATCTATGGATGTCGACGATATTTTAAATAAAGAAATGCTTTTATTGGACTTTAAGTTGAGCGATTAAAAAAACTGACAGAATTTTTTGCGTCCTTGAACAACATTTGGTAAATACGTTAAGAAGAAAATATAGATATGTTTAGTCTCAAGGTTTATTACTATAGTCATTTTCTTTAGTATGATTTTAGGCATTTTTTGTTTAACGATCACTTCTTACGAGTTAAAATCGTTAAATTTTTAATGTAAATAATGAAAGCATTTACTTACTAAACACGATAAATGCTTTAAAATGTTATTATTCTTCTTTTGCAATACTATATATTTGCAGAGTACTTAAGTATTCTATAGTGTGTTTCTCAGTCTATTAATTTGCTATGTTAATATATATTAAATATTTTTTTAAATAATTACAACTAAATTGAATTAGTAAAACAGTAATGTGATATGTATAAAGTTAAATTAATTCACATTATCTTATAGCTTAATATGAAACATTTTAATGAATTTCGCAATAAAATGCTTTCAAAACTATTCAAACATTCAAATTCCCTTGCCAAGAAAAGCTCTTCAAACATCTTCAATTAGCTGAAAGTGAAATATATATTCTTTGATTTTAAACAACAAAATTAGAATACGTACACGGAGAAAATTAATTTGCTTGAATCAAGCAAATGTTTTGCTTAAAAGCAAATCAGCAAAACTTTGCTCAATCACAATGTGATTTATGAAAAAGATTGCTAAATTGCAATCACTCCTCGTTTATTTAGGAAAAAGCAAAATTTTGATTAATTTAAAATTTTTACTTAATTTCAGCAAAAATTTGCTAAGTTATTATAAATGGGAATAGCAAATATTTACTTAATTCAAGCAAATATTTGCTTAGTTATTATATATTGGAATAGCACATTTTGATTAGTTTTTGCTAAAATTTTGCATAATTTTGAAGTGGTTTAGAATCAAGCGCAAGTTTTGCTTAACCACAATACTAATTTTGCAAACAGTTTTCTCCGTGTATGCAAGCCATGTTTTTTTGCTACACGACCTGTGCTCACTTTATCACAATGCTAAAAAGTATGCTATTATCTTTTTTAACTGTTGATAGTATTACATTTACAACCAGTGCCAATTTGTGGCAAAAAGCATGAGGTTCACTCCTTTTTTTGGAATACAAACGAAACGACAAGCTTTTTTTAATGATTTTTTTTTTGTTTTTATAAAAAGCAAACAAATAATATTTTTGAATACTATAAATCTTTAACTTAAACAGTTTAGATGCTGCGCTTCACTGAACTTGGAATACGGAAAAACACGTGAAGTGGAAAATTTCGTATGGGAGGTGGGCGTGGCAAAAAATAGTTTTTTATGATAGACATATATTGAAGATTTCTGACAGAATGGTTCTTGTATTGGTTTAAGACAAAAAAAAAGATGGCGTTTTAAATATTTGTGTTGTATGGGAGGTAGGCGTGATTGAGGGCGGATTTAAAAATATTTTTGTGTGTATTTTAATAAGGCAAATTCCAAATAATACACAAAATTTAATTGGTTTACGATGAGTCCTTCTATTTATTGACAACTTTTGTATGGGGCTCAACCACTGTGCGGCGCACGTGTCTGTTTGCTTCTTGTGCGTAAACACGTGCAATAGAAGTTTAATTTAAATTATGCGCATTTGATTTGGTAACTTAAGGTTACAGAAAAATAAAAAAATACTTTACAAATTTAATAATAATTGCTGATTGCAGAAAATGAATGACACTTACGATACTATCGAAACTGCGTATTATTTTTAAGCCTTAACAACGTTACCTCATGCGCAGTTTTCACTGTGTAAGATAAAAACAAAAAGCAACACAAGAATAACACATCTGTTATTCAGCATTTAGATATGCGTAGGAAAAAATAGCACAAAACAAATACAAAAAACTCGCTCACTATTTACTGCTGCGCTCTACTGCGCTCTCTTTCATATCCGTGGCAGATGAGCCGAGTGATTCGGCTACTTGTGTCGATTATAAGTATTTCGGCAAGTAGGATAAGTATCAGCAAGACGACAACAACCATAAGTATTTATGAACCGAAAAAACCCGATCTTTCCCGATCCGACTCATGACTTAGGATACTCATATTTATTTGAGCCGCCGCATTCTAGCTTCCGAGAAGAGAATATGAGTCGAGTTGCGTGCGCTTAGGGTGAGTAGGTTTTTGTACTTATTTTTTTCGGATATACTTAGAGTCGCAAAAAAGCTATCCGTTGCAGATCTCTGATGCGCACATTAATTGGTTTGCTTGAGACGAAGTGTCACTGCTAGAATTTGGAGTACAAAGTTTTTATAAGCACTTGACGATAGGTAGATAGATACATATAGCTCAAGAAATCGTACAACTGACAAATGTGCCAATAAAATGCACTTTTACGTAAAGTTCATTACTTAATGAAGAAGGTAGCAACGCTCATTATCATTTTAATTTCACAGCAAGGCTCAGAATAATTTTGTTCAATTTATATGCATACGTTTTGCAATCCTTAGTACGTAAGCAACAATACAAAGCCAAGAAATAAAGTAAAATATTTATATTGTTTTATATTTTACTTAATATCTAACCAAACTACTCAAATACAATTTTCAATTAATCTTCATGTTTTGGCAAAAATAGATATTTTGGAATATCTGTGTTTTTATTCAATACATAAAAATATTCTGGATTTCTAAGGGGGAAGGGTGTTTGAAACCCACTTATCTGCGGCGTTGTCTGCTATATTACTAAGAGTTTAAGCGCTAAGCAAAACATATTGCAAAGATTACATCATTAACTCTACTAACTATTTACTTCTTTGTTACCCAAAAAGTTTTGCAAGCCAACATTTTTAAAGCTATGTTGCAAGGTGTAAGCCTTAAATTGCCTCGATTAATTTTAAGTTTCAAATGCTAAGAGTCAGTAAAGAATGCCAGTTACGAAAAGAATATAAGCTGCAGCCCTTAAAGTGTTTTACGTACGAACTTTCCATGACTTACTAACGAAGGAAAATTAATTTGAAACGAATAAGTTATGTAAACAAAATAAATTAGGATATACTTATTTAGTTTTGGTATGGGTTGTGAGTTTACATTCAATTTTTTTTTTGTAGCCTGTGAAGGTTGTTGTGAGCATTTTTCAGAATTTATAATTTTTGCTGATGAAACTTTTATAAATTGTCCTTCACTTGAGAGAAAGTCGAAGGATTATGTTATTAATCCAACCCAAGAAAACTTTAAAGATTTGCTGCTATAAATGTCGTGACACTGGAAGAGAGTTGGAAGGACTGTCACGATTTCCAAGAAGGTTTTTTTTTAAAAGTCACGTGACTTAGTAAATCGCATGAAAATGCTTATTTTAAGTAATCCTTTTGTATCAACTGAAAACTTTTATCACTTTCCGAAGATATCAAGAAAGAATTTAGCTATATAAAAATTCAATTATACAGAAATGATACAATTCAATATTTCACTGTGTCATTTTTAATTTTATCACTGAACAAAGGGAACCACCATCTGAGTTGAAAGTAATGGGGCTTTGCTGTTTTATTGTAAGTACCACTTTCAAAGTTTGGAAAATTTGGATGTAATTTTTATTGCGTGTAATGCACCTTTATTTAACAGAGTTGAATCGCATACTTGGTTGCAATATCATAAATTTTCTTAAGGCAAGAAACTGCATTTGTCTGCATAGACTTATCACTCTGAAAGGTCCTATTTACTTGTTTGAAAAACTGCAATTCTGCAGATCCATCAGAAATGTGTTCTTCCTAGTACCCCAGTTCAGATACAATAAATCTAGTAGGCTGTTTTTCATTAACGCAATAAGACTTTAGAATTCCCTACTAAATAACTTAAAACGCGTTAACAACAAAACAAACTTTAAGCAATTAGTTCTTGCATACTTTTCTTAACTCTTTCTTATTTGTCTCTTTTTTATTCAATTCCCTAATTCAAACCATTTTTTTTTATTTTTCTTGTTTTACGGATACCTTACGTTTAAACGAAAGTAATTTTTATCTTTAGCCACATAATCATATGCATAAAATTTGTTTGCTATTTTTTCTTCTTAAACTGTTGTTACTCCAATTGTTATTTGTAATTTTTATTTAGAATTTCTAAATCGTTGCATTTAAAAAACTTTTTCTTTTATGATAATGTTATTTTTCAATAAATTCAAATTTAAATTCAATAATTCAAATAAAGGGTGTCCCAAAAGTTACTGACATTTCAATTTTTTTAACAAAACGCAATGCTTTGTTGCAAAGTCTGTAAGTCTTTATTGAATTATAAAGGAGAGACATGGAGATTATCTTTATGGAGACAATCTTTGTGAAATCGCCTCAAGTCGACTCAAACCTTCACGTGCTGTTTCCAGGGCAATGTCAAAACTGACAACCGTTGGTTTGGGGGCTAATCTGAGCGAAAAACTGAAAACGATCCGACAGAAGACAGGGACGATGAGATCAAAGAAATTTTCCACGAGCGCCTTGAAAACGCTTACGAGCGCTGCTCCCGTCACGACGTAAAAATCGTGCTCGGTGACTTCAACGCTAAGGTGGGCAAGGAAAATATTTTTGGTCCAACAGTCGGAAAGTTCAGCCTCCACGACAACACCTCCGATAACGGAATGAGGTTGATTGACTTCGCCGCAGCACGAAACATGGTCGTAAGTAGCACAAGATTCAAGCATCTCAATATTCATAAAGCCACCTGGATGTCCTCTGATCAAAAAAACCAAAAATCAAATTGATCACGTTTTAATCGTCGGAAGGCACTCTACCAGTGTATTGGATATACGCACGATCCATGGTGCAAACATTGACTCGGATCACTATCTTGTTGCAACCAAGATCCGTACACGTCTGTATGCAGCTAAGAATACACACAACTCTACACAGAGAAAGCTATACGTCGACAAGCTGTAATCGAAACAGACAGCCGATGCTTTCGCCACTCGACTCTCACTCCTGCTTCAAAGCACTCCTCCAATCGATGATATATGCGCGCAGTGGAAACACATTTCCATCTTCATGCGTGCGGCTCCTGAAGAGGTGATTGGCTACCACCGCCCTTGCCGAAACCAGTGGTACGACCACTCGCGACGCCACTGCAGAGAAAGACGCCGCCTACGAAGCCACCCTGCAGTCGGTTGTAACGCGCGCTGCTAAGGAGTGATACAAGGAAAAGAGGAGGGAAGAGAAACGTATTTTCAGGCGGAAAAAAAAGAGAGGCAGAAAAGCGCGAGCAGGAGAAGATTGAGATGTATAGTGACAGGAATGAGGCCCGAAAATTTTTTTAAAAAATAAGACGCTTGCCGATGGTTTTAAAACCGGGGCCTCTTCCTGCAAAGATGAAAACGGGAATCTTGTGACAGATGTCCATAGTACACTGACGTTATGGAAGGAACAGTTCTCTAAGCTTATAAATGGCGACGCTGACAACAATCCCGCCAGTATAGATGATATTCCGGAAACCCCAATTTCGGATGAACAAAGCCGCGGGAGCTGATGGCTTACCTGCTGAGCTGTATAAGAACGGAGACGAAGCTCTACTTAAATGCATTCACGAGCTTTTATGCAGAATATGGTCGGAAGAATGCATTCCAAACGATTGACATCTCAGTGTGCTCTGCCCAATCCACAAGAAAGGCGATCCCACTATCTGTGCCAATTACCGTGGGATAAGCCTTCCTTATATCGCATATAAGGTCCTGTCGAGCGTTTTATGTGAAAGATTGAAGCCCATTGTAAACGAACTGATCGGACCTTATCAGTGTGGCTTCAGACCTGGAAAGTCCACCATCGACCAGATTTTCACGCTACTACAAATCTTGGAGAAGACTCAAGAAAAACAAGTCGACACACACCATCTTTTTGTCGACTACAAAGCCGCTTTCGACAGCCAAATAAGAAAGCACCTGTACTCCACCATGTCTGAATTTGGTATTCCTGAAAAACTAATACGACACTCCAGGATGACACTGAGCAACACCAGCAGCGCAGTTAAAATCGGGAAGGACCTCTCCCCACCATTTATTACCAAACGAGGTTTCAGATAAGGTGATTACTTATTGTGCAACTTTTTCAACCTAATGATGGAAAAGATCATCCGAGCTGCTGATCTGAGACGTAGTGGCACAATATTCTACAAGAGTGTTATGCTGCTTGCGTATGCTGCTTGCGTATGCTGATGACATCGATATCATTGGCCATAATACGCACGAAGTCAGTGCAGCATTTTCCAGATTAGAAAAAGAGTTAACTCGAATGGGTCTGGCAGTGAATGCAGATAAGACGAAATACAGGGTCCGCCGTATAACTTTTTTTTTTTGAAAATTCTTTAAAAAAAACTACTCGATATTTTCTCAAATTTCTTTTTTTATTTGAAAGTTCAGTCTTTCCGGTTAATAATGAAAAATAATTTCATTCAAATGGCTGCCTCGGCTGGCCATGCAATAGCCTACACGATCGGTTCAATTTTTAAGCACATTATCGATTGTGTGCAGCTGTATTTCACCAATGGCTTCACGAATATTGTCCTTTAAAGCGTCAATTGTCTCTGGCTTGTCGGCGTAACACTTATCTTTGAGGGCACCCCACAAATAATAGTCCAACGGTGTCAAATCGCAGCTTCGAGGTGGCCAAACAGCATCAGCTCTGCGGCTGATAATGCGATCTTCAAAAACAGGGCGCAAAACATCGAGTGTAGCTTCAGCTGTGTGGCGACAAATGCGACAATTTTGCTTGTTTACCCAGTAGCGGGTGGAATATATTCCGAATATATGAAGCATCAATTACCTTGTAATGACCACTACTTCCGACTATGTTACCTTACTATGCATAAAAGGCCTTACATTTAACATTGAATGAGACAGGAGGTAAGTGATCGCCTCCCTTCAGCATTACCTAGAAGTTATGGAGTAACATACTACTTGTATTAAGTTATAAAAATCACTGCATTACTTTTCCTTGTATGCTACATTACAGGTAATGAGGTATGAGTTATTTACTTCTGCTATATGCAGACGCATTACTTTTTGAAAAAAGTAATGCTTCCTTACCTGGTAATTTATTCTGTATTAGTTCTATAGAAGCCACTGGCAAATCCGCTGCTGGGTACATACTTGCCATGATCAAAATGAGCTTTATCTGAAAAGATGATTTTTTTGGCAAAATCGGCATCTTCTGTAAGTCGATCGCAGGCCCACTTAGCGAAGCTAAAACGCATTGGATGATCAATTGGCTTCAACTCCTGAACCAATTGGACTTTGTATGGCATCATACCAAGGTCTTTATGCAAAATTCGTCTCATTGATGTCTCCGAAATGTTCAATTGTTGAGAACGACGGTGAATTGATGTTGATGGCGCTTCACGCACACTTTCTGCCACAGAAGCAATATTCTCGGGTGTACGCACTGCTTTTGGCTTTTCACGCTTTGGTTTATCGATGAAGATGCCAGTTTCTTTCACTTTTTTCACAAGATAACGAACATACGGAGCTGACTGTGCTTCTCTTCTTCCAAAATCCGTACGAAATTTTCGCACACATTCTGCAACATTACCATGATTTTCAAAGTAATGTCGCAATATTTCCCAGTGTTGTTAAAGCGTATACACAACCATATTCGTTCAGCGGAAGGATAAAACTAATTATCTGTCAAATCAGACATGAGCTAAGTGTTACGATTCACGAAATAAGCACTAGTTGAAAAAAAAATGTTAGATGGCGGACCCTGTACTTGGTGTCAACAAACAAACAATCCCAGCGTCTTGGAACCCACGTTACAGTTGACAATACCTCCTTCGAGGTTGTGAAGGACTTCGTTTATCTGGGATCCAGCATAAACTCAGCTAACGACATCAGCATTGAGATCAAACGAAGAATAACTCTTGCCAACAGGTGTTACTTTGGGCTCAGTAGGCAATTGAGAAACAGAGCCCTATCTCGACGAACGAAAATCACTCTCTGTAAATCGCTCATCATGCCTGTCCTAATTTTTGCATCACAAACCTGGACGCTGAGCAGTTCAGATGAAAAGACTTTAGGAGCATTCGAGAGAAAGATTCTTCGTAAGATCTACGAACCAATCTGCGTCAATGGCGAGTACCGAATACGGTGGAATGATGAACTGTATGAGCTGACGCTGACATCGACATAGTCAAGCGCATTAAAATCGAGCGGCTTCGCTGGCGTGATCATGTTCAGCGCATGAAAAACGATGCTCCAGTGAAGAAAACATTCGATTCGGTACCCAGCGGCGGTCAACGCAGAAGAGGACGACCGTTTCTTCATTGAAAAGACCAACTAGAGGACAACCTGACAAAGCTTCGAATTTCCAACTGGCACCAGCAAGCGAAAGACATAAATGGCTGGCGCAAATTCTTAGATGAGGCCAAGACCGACATACGGTTGTAGCGCCAACTAAGTAAATAAGTAAGTATGCAGATTATTGATGAAATATAATATCGCTCAAATAGCCGCCTTGACTTTGCCTGCACATGTAATCCCTTTTCATGCAAGTTAAACTTACAAAATATGTCAAAAAGACAGAAAAAATTACAACTAGCAGTATACTAAAGCGCTATGCCAGGAGGCTAGAGACTGGGTAAAAAATAATATTTTGTATTTTGACGACGGAGTACCTGTTATGTCCGTATGTTTGAATTGATATTACTTAAATTGAGAATAATAACTTATTTTCAAATTTAAGCATTACAGTTATTTTTCAAATGGTTCTCTTCTTAAAAATCATATTATTTTTAAGATACATTTTAAGATACATATTTTTTATGCTATACAATGTCACGCCAATAACCTGACATAACACTATACAACACTAATCTATATAATAAAAATTACATGGTGTTCGTTGGCAGCTTCATCACTCATGAACGACTCAACGGATTAAGCTGAAATTTTGGCAGCAGATTTTTTCCAACTCTAGGCGGCTTACGAAAAAAATATCCACACCTCTTTCTCCGCCCAGAATCAATAAAAGTTGCATATTTCAGAGGGTTTTGGTCGTATAAAACTAAAACTAGGCAATTTAATTTGTATGGTTACTATCTGCAACTGTAATAAAAATGGGTTTCCACGCCTCCTTTTCCCGCCCAAAAATCAATTATAATGCTATATTTCAGACGATTCTTATCGTATAAGACTGAAACTTGGTAATTTAGCTCTTATGATTATTATCAGTAAGTGTACTAAAAATTGGCGTGATCATATTATACATACGCCCACTTTTCAAAAATTATCATTACTCTAAAACTACTGAGCCGATTTATCTGAAATTTTAGAAGTAGATTGTTACTGATCACGAGATGGTTTACAGAAATTTATTTGTCAAACTGCTTTTTACCGCCCATGAATCACAAAAAATGCTATATTTCGGACGGTTTTGATCGCATTAGACAAAAATTTGGTAATTTAGTTTGTATGCTTACTGTAAGGAACTGTACTAAAAATGGGCGTGTTCACACTATATATACGCCCACATTTTTAGAAATTACTAAAATTGACTGCTGGGCCACACCTCCTTTAACCACCTGCCAATCAATAAAAATGTCATCATAGTTCATACGATATTGAATGTGTGTCTTCTATAGACTTCTAAACTAACCGTCCGATTGAGTTCTAACATTCAGAACATGTTTGCTGCAACACGTAAAACTGAGCGAAAGTTGGATAAGGGGACGTGGCACTGCCCATACAATTGAAATTTATGATATCAAATAGCTTTGGAACTGAATGTCACATAAAACCCCCATACACAAAAGTCATCCACCAAAAAATGCTTTATTTCAGACGGCTTTGGTCGTACAAGACTAAAAAATTTTAATTTGGTTTGTACGGTTATTTTTGGCAACTGTAAACCGAACTGTTAAAAATTGATTTGGTTGGCGTGGAAAGGAAAATGTGTGTCAGATAAAAATTAAGCTAAGCTGAAATTTTGGTAGTCGATTTCTTTCGAGTACGATATGGTATGAGGAAGAATAAAAATTTTCCACACCATCTTTAACCGCCTATTAATTAACAAAAATTCTATATTTCGGACGGTCGAAAATTTTACGGATTCTCTATTTTGGTCGAATTAGACTTAAATTTGTTAATGTAGTTCAGTGGCTACTTTCGGAAAATTTTCCGATTAACATGAAAATTTGTATATGGCAACAAGGCGGTGTGTGGCAGGACAACGTCCGCCGGGGAATTCTAGTCATAATATAAAATTAAAAATCTACCTAAATATGACCATGCCGTACAATAGGTCTGTTGCCGTACTCGATTCATACGTACTTGAAGTTGCTTGAAAGCGTTATTTTACAAATTTTTAAAGCTCGAGAGGGAAGAATAACATGCAAAATGTCACTTTCTAATCTATTACAATTACTTGAACTTAGTACGGGAACAGACCTAATGTCACTTCAATAACGTGACATAATACTACACAACACAAATCATAATATATATTAAAAACCTAGGCAAACATATATAAAAACCTGAAAAACTTATATATAAAAAGATAATCATCTCATCTATTTAAGTAAAAAAATCAACCTAAAACCTAATTTTTGCCATGTAGGCACAAAAGTTACCTATAAACATTTTTCGACTACGGCAAAAAACAAAAACCCTAACCAACCTATAATTCTGAATGCTACGAATTCGAAATAAGCTAATCTAATAACAATTTAAATACAATACATACAACTCATTCATGCAGCACATTCAAATAAATAAATAAATAAATAGCACACTCAAGAAGCACATTCAAGAGAAACCTACAAAATAAAAATACTGACGAGAGTTAGTAAAAAACCAGAAAAATAAATAAAACCTAATAAAGTTAGTAGAAACCTGAAAACATATAAGCAAGCGATGACGAAGTGTCTCATAGATGAATGGACAAAAAATGTATCATGGGAGCTTAAAATAATTTTTTACACAAATATAGAAGAAACTCGCCATCAACAGTTACAAATGAAACATCGGCCAAACTCCTTTTTATATGTAAAGCGGTGACCTTGTTAGACGTTTTAGTTTGAAAAAATGGAAAAAAGGAGCAAATAAACTTTTGAAAAGATGGAATGAGTGAATTAAGAACCAAGGAAATAGAGCGAATTGAAATTTAAAAAACGTTTAAAGATAACGAAGATGTATTGTGTAGAAACATTTTCAAATTACGTTAAATGGTTGCTAGTTAGAATTTTTAAAAAAAGGCACAGTTTCGATAGTATCGTAAGTATAGACGTAGAATTCCTTTTTATATAGTAAAAGAGAAAAATTCTGTTTTTTTTTTCATTTATATTTTTCAAAACTATTTAAAAACATTTCATCTTCTAAATAAAAATTATTCAAAAACAAATTTGTTGTTGTTGCCTTCTTTAAACTTACTTGATCTAAAAAGATCACAATTAAATTCATGTAAAAATTTGTTTTGTTTTATAAAAAGTTTTCGTTTGATTTTTTTAGTGATGAATTTGTTGTTAATTTTATATATTGGTTACAACTAAATTTAGTTCAAAGTTACGTTTAATAAATGGAAATAAATATCGGAAAAATTTGAATTATTTATTTTTCCTCTAGTAAAGAGCATTAACATATATAATATATATATCAAACGAAAAGTTTTTATAAAACAAAACAAATTTTAAAGTGAATTTAATTGTGAACTTTTTAGATCAAGTAAGTTTGAAGAAGGCAACAACAACAACAAATTCGTTTTTGAATAATTTTTATTTAGAAGATGAAATGTTTAAAAATAGTTCTGAAAAATATAGATAAAAAAACAGAATTTTTCTCTATTATTGTATAAAAAGGAATTCTACGTCAGAACTTACGAAACTGTGTATTTTTTTTGTAGCAACACACTGGCTCTCTGGCTACATGCATCTGTATTCTCTATTGTATTACAACCCAACAAGCCATGAATGTGACTGTTCCAGCTAAACGGCACTTAAAACGGCAGCGTCTGATTTGGTGGTATGAAAACGACATGTTTTTGTACCTTTAAACCTTTCTCTATATAATTGTAAAGTCCTTTTTTATATATATCAAGATTCGAATTTAAATTTATGTCATATTCGCTTGATGCGTCGTTTGTTCTTGTCTTTTTTCCTTCTCTTTTTCACCCGTTCGCTAAAAAACTCTGAAATATGCATTGAATCAGTTGAGTTTCCGTTTATTGTTTAGTTTATTGTTGCAACTTAATAAAAACTATTTTAAGAAAAGGTTACAATTGTTTAACAACAAATAAAATTAATATACAACTTAAAGTTTTCTATATGACCTTGTTATTTATTATGTTGATTTTCTCTGATTTAAATAAAATTGTAAATGTTTAATTCTGATAGTTTAAATCATTCTTGATTTTAAATACAAATTCTAGTTGTTTGATAGTTTAAAATCGTTTATTGAGCCTTAGGTCAGGTTAAAACAATTAATTGCTCTAACTATTTAATCAAACAGATAACTAACTAATCAGCTAGTGATGTTTTCCTTTTAATATTTAAAATTTTGTTGTTGTTGTTTCTTTGGAAAAAATTCGTTAGAGCAATTAATTGTTCTAACCTGACCTGAAGCTCAATTTTATTTGCAATTTCAACGATTTTAAATTATCAAGCAACTAGCACTTGTATCTAAAATCAAAAATGATTTAAACTATTAAACATTTAGAATTTGTATTAAATCATAGAAAATCAACATTAATATACAACTATATGGTACGCTTATATGAAACACACATTGCATAGTTTGCTGACAACGAAACGGTCCGCTTCAGTGCTTTTAAAAATGCACACTGTTTTCAACCGAGCCGATTGGCTATCTGGAAAAAAAAAAAAAAAAAAGCAACTGATGAGTATTTATATATGTATGTCTTACATACATATTAATAAAAAACAACAACAACAACAATAAAAGCAGCACAATAACGAACGACGTGATTACGAACCAAACAAGCAAACACAACAATAACCTTAAAAACAGCATCAGCAGCTAAGCAGCTTGTGCATTTCTCATACGAATATATGAATTTTTCATCTTCTTAGATTTTGCTATTTTATTAAATATTCGTTTTATTCCCACTTAAACTGATATTTTGGCATTTTTTTTTTCTATGTACGATGAATATTAAAGGCTGTAGGTATACCCCAAAGTGTCAAATATCACTTTGAAAAAATTCGTGAAAATGACCCCCATACAAACCGCGCTGTAAGACGTAATTCTACGTCAAAAAAATATAGCCATGTCAGGTATCTTATCTTAGCAAGTAATAGCCAAAAAACATGTGCATCTGAGCCAGTTGCGTAAAATAGGTGCAAAGATTTCAAGATATGCACCTATAAGCTACTGTAGTAACAACGATAGGAAAAGAACATGGTCAGTTAAAACTTCACCGATTCTGACAAGAAGTAGAACGAAGAAAATTAAATAAAATTAAAGAAAACGCATTTGTAAATATAATTAAAATAATTTTAATTATTTTTAAGTTAAGCAAAACAATAATTTTATTCAATAAAGACGTATACAGCTGCGTGCAACTTATTAGGGATAGTGGTTTTTGGTATGTACAGGAATGCATACAATTTTTAAAATGCAAAAAAATTCATAGTTGCATTACTTTTTTGAAAATGCAACTCTGGTATTTTCGAAAACACCACTTTTTTTCAACGTTACAGCCCAAACAGAACCAATGCGGATATCGATTGTCGGATTTGCCGTGCAACAAAATACATGAAAATATATGCAGCTGTCAAAAGTGAAACAGCCGTAGAAATGCGCGACGGGAAAACGCTAGAATAAAATCTATTTTATTTTTTCTCCGACGGCTGTAGGATCTCTCTTTGAGTGACGTAAATTTTGCCATATTTTTGCAAAGAATTGGCTGTGTTTACTGTTATTTTCTTTGTTTTTACCATGAGTTGACTTTTTTTGTGTGGTTGTGTTGCATACATGTAAGTTTATAATATCAATTATATCAATACGTGCCACTTGTACCATTATACTCAGAAAAGCCACGCTGATCCGACATCCGCTTCTATTCTGGACGTGTTCTCAGCGGAGAGAGGTCCGCCACCCAACGACCGCTTTGGTTCTGTTCGGGCTCTTATTCTTTAGCAGTGAAGCCATCTGAAATTTTGTTTTAAAGTAGCTCGTGCAAAAAATTAGAGACAGTGACAAAATAACATTTTTAATAATCTTTTAAAATAAGAAAAGGTGATTTTGTATACATTTATAGTTACAAGTTTAGTTAGTTACAATTAGAGTTATTTTTGGTAGTTTGCAATGGGCAAAAAAAATTCTTGTGACGTCAGCATCCAAAAAATCATTAT
This sequence comes from Dichetophora obliterata, assembly GCA_963920525.1. Taxonomy (NCBI): domain Eukaryota; kingdom Metazoa; phylum Arthropoda; class Insecta; order Diptera; family Sciomyzidae; genus Dichetophora; species Dichetophora obliterata. Next base: position 187,956,259 of record OY986436.1, read on the forward strand.
TTAGATGCACCAAGATGGATGGTCATGTCGACAAATCGCAGCTGCCTTAAAAGTTTATAAAACCATGGTAGGTAATGCCTTTCACTATTAAAAAAAAAATCATCTTCAGAAAAGGTGCAACGCAAACAAAGAAGCCGCATAACTACTTCTCGAGAAGATATTCTCATTGTCCGGGAATAAAAAAAAAGTATCGTCATTGGTATCGTATCGAACAAAAGAGTAGCAGAGAGTATTGTTTTCAGACGAAACTAAAATCAATAGAGCCTCACCCCATGGAAAAAATATGTCCGCCCCCCAAGGTCAAAGGAGTTCGACCCAAAGTACATCCGAGCTACACTGAAGCATGGAGGAGGAAGTATTATGCTTTGGGTGCTATGTCATGGCGTGGTATCGGCCCACTGCAAAAAATTGAGGGACTAATGAACAGGTTCCAATATATTGAAATTCTGGACAATGTGATGCTGCCTTATTTGCCTTATGCCCGTAACTTACAGATTTCATCAGAACAATGACCTGGAGCACACCGCTCGGCTGGTCAATCAGTGGTTTTCCGATAATCAAGCTACTGTTTTGAATCTACCTTGCTGTCCTGATCTCAACCCAATTGAGAACTTATGGCAGGTTGTAAAAAAAGAAGTGAGCTTGCTCAAGATAGGCAACTTTGATAAGCTGTACGATGAAACAAATAAGCTTGGGAAGCGCTTCCTAATAGTGTTTGTGAAAATTAAGTGGAGTCTATGCCTCGCAGATGTCAAGCAGTAATTGACAAAAATGGTTTTGCTGCAAAATATTGACAAAATAATAATAATGTACTATATAAGTTAAATTATTTGGTTGGGTTGGAGCTTAAAAAAAATAAACCTTATTGATTCAAACTTATTACAAGACTAACTTAATTCTATCTCTTAATTATCAACGAAGCCTAAATAATGTTATTATTCTTGTTGTTGTTGTTGTCCACATTTCGCACGTGTAGTTGAGGAATTCAGCGGAAAGCAGGCATCAGGTTGCGTCTGGACTGATTCTGGTGCTAAAATGCGTTTGGTGGAAAAATACCTGGTCAGCAGTTTCTTATTATTAACTTATACAATAGGCCGGGTCGATTTGTGGGGAGGTAAAAAAATCGCCCATTGCTCAATGAAAATCGTATTCTAGGGATCAAAATACGAAACTTTGCCAGAAAAACACACCCCCTTTGCACACCCCGTGGAACCCCCCTGCGGGTACAAACAAATGTTTGTATGGGGAACTTTGTTTGTATGGGGAACACCTCAGGGGAGTTCTAAGGGGTGTGCCACTGGCATAGTTGGATCGGCCCTCCAAAGTTAGAAGGGATCGGTCATACATTTGGACTCGATTGGGGCACTCTAAATGGGTCAAAGAGGGATTTTTCAAAATTTGACCCTACGGAAAAGTTGGGGCATTAATTCGTTTTAGAGGAATAGTTCTTCGGGCAATGTTTCTTATTTTGATCCCTAGAATACGATTTTTACTGAGCAGTGGAGCCGCACTGAGCATACGATTTTTAAATGGACCCGCCCTAATATACAATATTAAAAACTCAAATACACTTAATTATATGCACGACTTAATTGATTATATATTTATGATTTTCCAGATTTTCAAAAATTCTGTTGAATATTTAAAAAAAGCTTTTGCATAAAGGTAACCTACTCAATTAAAATTAGACCCAAACTCATTCGTAAGCAAAATATCGAATTTTCCTAAAGTTTCTATGTGTATATCGTGTCCCTATTTGGTTGCACAGAACTGTATTACTGAAAGGCGCCTGCAATGCAATATTGACGGATCGTGATCCAGATCGCAAAATATTTAAATATTTTTAAATCTAGACCGCGGATCGCAAAACTGTCAATAAATATTGAACATGTAGCATATTTTGTGTCATCAATACGTGATACGGCAGTAGGCGGTGAAATAAAAATTACCGGTATTCACGGTATTCATTTGCCTGTGCATTTAAGTACTTGTGCAGTTAGGTTTTCGTGAGCACACTTAGCAAAAATTGTATGAAAACTGACGCGATAAATATTGAACGTGTAGCATTCAACCGCGATCCATCAATCAATGAATTTGGATCGCGATCCAAGTATCACAATAAATACTGAACGTGTAACAGGCGCCAAAGCGTATAGCTATAATTTTACGCTAAACGCTACCACGAACCCGTCCTGAATAAAAACCGAGTAAATAGCGTAATTGTATTAAAAATAAATTCCCATCACAAAATTATTTTAAATTTTACATAAATTGTAGATCCATTATTGGGTAAGTGCATTTTTAATTTTTTTAATTGTTAAATTTAATTGAAATACTGCTTGTCAAAAACAACATTAAACCACGGTCGCATAAAACGCAATATACGTACTGTATACATCACGTAAACTTACCAAACATACGCTGTTTACATCGCCAATACGGTGTTGATTGAATACCACTAATGTATTGGAAGAGTTATTTTAAATAATATTTATGTTTTCTTATCTTATCTTATCTTATCTTATCTTATCTTATCTTATCTTATCTTATCTTATCTTATCTTATCTTATCTTATCTTATCTTATCTTATCTTATCTTATCTTATCTTATCTTATCTTATCTTATCTTATCTTATCTTATCTTATCTTATCTTATCTTATCTTATCTTATCTTATCTTATCTTATCTTATCTTATCTTATCTTATCTTATCTTATCTTATCTTATCTTATCTTATCTTATCTTATCTTATCTTATCTTATCTTATCTTATCTTATCTTATCTTATCTTATCTTATCTTATCTTATCTTATCTTATCTTATCTTATCTTATCTTATCTTATCTTATCTTATCTTATCTTATCTTATCTTATCTTATCTTATCTTATCTTATCTTATCTTATCTTATCTTATCTTATCTTATCTTATCTTATCTTATCTTATCTTATCTTATCTTATCTTATCTTATCTTATCTTATCTTATCTTATCTTATCTTATCTTATCTTATCTTATCTTATCTTATCTTATCTTATCTTATCTTATCTTATCTTATCTTATCTTATCTTATCTTATCTTATCTTATCTTATCTTATCTTATCTTATCTTATCTTATCTTATCTTATCTTATCTTATCTTATCTTATCTTATCTTATCTTATCTTATCTTATCTTATCTTATCTTATCTTATCTTATCTTATCTTATCTTATCTTATCTTATCTTATCTTATCTTATCTTATCTTATCTTATCTTATCTTATCTTATCTTATCTTATCTTATCTTATCTTATCTTATCTTATCTTATCTTATCTTATCTTATCTTATCTTATCTTATCTTATCTTATCTTATCTTATCTTATCTTATCTTATCTTATCTTATCTTATCTTATCTTATCTTATCTTATCTTATCTTATCTTATCTTATCTTATCTTATCTTATCTTATCTTATCTTATCTTATCTTATCTTATCTTATCTTATCTTATCTTATCTTATCTTATCTTATCTTATCTTATCTTATCTTATCTTATCTTATCTTATCTTATCTTATCTTATCTTATCTTATCTTATCTTATCTTATCTTATCTTATCTTATCTTATCTTATCTTATCTTATCTTATCTTATCTTATCTTATCTTATCTTATCTTATCTTATCTTATCTTATCTTATCTTATCTTATCTTATCTTATCTTATCTTATCTTATCTTATCTTATCTTATCTTATCTTATCTTATCTTATCTTATCTTATCTTATCTTATCTTATCTTATCTTATCTTATCTTATCTTATCTTATCTTATCTTATCTTATCTTATCTTATCTTATCTTATCTTATCTTATCTTATCTTATCTTATCTTATCTTATCTTATCTTATCTTATCTTATCTTATCTTATCTTATCTTATCTTATCTTATCTTATCTTATCTTATCTTATCTTATCTTATCTTATCTTATCTTATCTTATCTTATCTTATCTTATCTTATCTTATCTTATCTTATCTTATCTTATCTTATCTTATCTTATCTTATCTTATCTTATCTTATCTTATCTTATCTTATCTTATCTTATCTTATCTTATCTTATCTTATCTTATCTTATCTTATCTTATCTTATCTTATCTTATCTTATCTTATCTTATCTTATCTTATCTTATCTTATCTTATCTTATCTTATCTTATCTTATCTTATCTTATCTTATCTTATCTTATCTTATCTTATCTTATCTTATCTTATCTTATCTTATCTTATCTTATCTTATCTTATCTTATCTTATCTTATCTTATCTTATCTTATCTTATCTTATCTTATCTTATCTTATCTTATCTTATCTTATCTTATCTTATCTTATCTTATCTTATCTTATCTTATCTTATCTTATCTTATCTTATCTTATCTTATCTTATCTTATCTTATCTTATCTTATCTTATCTTATCTTATCTTATCTTATCTTATCTTATCTTATCTTATCTTATCTTATCTTATCTTATCTTATCTTATCTTATCTTATCTTATCTTATCTTATCTTATCTTATCTTATCTTATCTTATCTTATCTTATCTTATCTTATCTTATCTTATCTTATCTTATCTTATCTTATCTTATCTTATCTTATCTTATCTTATCTTATCTTATCTTATCTTATCTTATCTTATCTTATCTTATCTTATCTTATCTTATCTTATCTTATCTTATCTTATCTTATCTTATCTTATCTTATCTTATCTTATCTTATCTTATCTTATCTTATCTTATCTTATCTTATCTTATCTTATCTTATCTTATCTTATCTTATCTTATCTTATCTTATCTTATCTTATCTTATCTTATCTTATCTTATCTTATCTTATCTTATCTTATCTTATCTTATCTTATCTTATCTTATCTTATCTTATCTTATCTTATCTTATCTTATCTTATCTTATCTTATCTTATCTTATCTTATCTTATCTTATCTTATCTTATCTTATCTTATCTTATCTTATCTTATCTTATCTTATCTTATCTTATCTTATCTTATCTTATCTTATCTTATCTTATCTTATCTTATCTTATCTTATCTTATCTTATCTTATCTTATCTTATCTTATCTTATCTTATCTTATCTTATCTTATCTTATCTTATCTTATCTTATCTTATCTTATCTTATCTTATCTTATCTTATCTTATCTTATCTTATCTTATCTTATCTTATCTTATCTTATCTTATCTTATCTTATCTTATCTTATCTTATCTTATCTTATCTTATCTTATCTTATCTTATCTTATCTTATCTTATCTTATCTTATCTTATCTTATCTTATCTTATCTTATCTTATCTTATCTTATCTTATCTTATCTTATCTTATCTTATCTTATCTTATCTTATCTTATCTTATCTTATCTTATCTTATCTTATCTTATCTTATCTTATCTTATCTTATCTTATCTTATCTTATCTTATCTTATCTTATCTTATCTTATCTTATCTTATCTTATCTTATCTTATCTTATCTTATCTTATCTTATCTTATCTTATCTTATCTTATCTTATCTTATCTTATCTTATCTTATCTTATCTTATCTTATCTTATCTTATCTTATCTTATCTTATCTTATCTTATCTTATCTTATCTTATCTTATCTTATCTTATCTTATCTTATCTTATCTTATCTTATCTTATCTTATCTTATCTTATCTTATCTTATCTTATCTTATCTTATCTTATCTTATCTTATCTTATCTTATCTTATCTTATCTTATCTTATCTTATCTTATCTTATCTTATCTTATCTTATCTTATCTTATCTTATCTTATCTTATCTTATCTTATCTTATCTTATCTTATCTTATCTTATCTTATCTTATCTTATCTTATCTTATCTTATCTTATCTTATCTTATCTTATCTTATCTTATCTTATCTTATCTTATCTTATCTTATCTTATCTTATCTTATCTTATCTTATCTTATCTTATCTTATCTTATCTTATCTTATCTTATCTTATCTTATCTTATCTTATCTTATCTTATCTTATCTTATCTTATCTTATCTTATCTTATCTTATCTTATCTTATCTTATCTTATCTTATCTTATCTTATCTTATCTTATCTTATCTTATCTTATCTTATCTTATCTTATCTTATCTTATCTTATCTTATCTTATCTTATCTTATCTTATCTTATCTTATCTTATCTTATCTTATCTTATCTTATCTTATCTTATCTTATCTTATCTTATCTTATCTTATCTTATCTTATCTTATCTTATCTTATCTTATCTTATCTTATCTTATCTTATCTTATCTTATCTTATCTTATCTTATCTTATCTTATCTTATCTTATCTTATCTTATCTTATCTTATCTTATCTTATCTTATCTTATCTTATCTTATCTTATCTTATCTTATCTTATCTTATCTTATCTTATCTTATCTTATCTTATCTTATCTTATCTTATCTTATCTTATCTTATCTTATCTTATCTTATCTTATCAATTAACTTAAAATAAAAAATAATAAATCATATAAAATTGCAGATCAAAATCCAAATCTTAATCCAATTCAAAATCCAAATCCAATCCAATATCCGAATCGAAATTAAAAATCAAAATCAGTACCAAAATAAAAATCTAAATTAATATTAAAATCATTACCGCAATAATGATAGTGGTCAAAAAAAAAAAACTAATCAGTATTGAAATCTTAATTAAAATAAAATTTTCTACTGAAATAAAAAGTGCAATTTAAATAAAAACTGTTAAATCATACAACATCAAAAACGAAAATATTAATACAAATCAAGGACCAGATACGCATCCAATTCTAATTTTTTATCCAAAACAGAATCAAATTTAAAGAAACAATCGAAGAAAACGTCAAAATATAAATCCAATAAAAAAAAACACTTTGAACTTTTTGGTTTTGCATAATATATTAATGTTAAGGGTTTTCAAAAGCTGTCGTATTGTTGTATTTCATATTGCGTTTTCAATAAAAAAATACAACAACTGTGGACATACCCTCAGGGTTTATTTCGTTGTATGTCGTATTTATGCAGCTGACTGAAGAAACATAGATGACTGGAGAAAATAAATTTTAAAAAATGCCTGAACTAAACAAAAAGAATGAAATGATAAGAGCTTTTCACTTTAATTTTTAGCAATTCCGCAAAGCGTTTATAAAATGTTTGAGCTTCTAAAAGCAATATTATGAGAAAACTTTCAAGTTTGTTTTGTAAAACTAAAAACCTCAAAGCTAATTTTTTTTCCATTAAAACGTCTATTAATCTTCTATTTCGTTCGACTGTTCATTTTTTATTTGGATTACAGTGATTGAGTTTTGCGCTTGGCTAAAAATATATTTTATTAGTAAAATTAAACATTAGCTTATCTGCATTTTAGCTTACCTCAGAATCAGAAAGCCACATCAAAACTTTCAAGAAATTCAATTTCTTCTCCAAATATTTTTGATTCGCAAAATAAAAAGAAAAGCTAAAGAGTGATATTACTTATGAAATGATCACGGTAATAACAAATTCGTGACAGGAAAAAACAACACTGGTGAAATATGACAAACAATATACATAGCAAACGCAATTGTTTTATGTGGAAATTAGTTTTATGTGGAAGGGAACAACAAAAAATTTACAACTGTGGGAAAAATACGACAATACAACAATACGACAGCTTGTGATAAACCTTAGTATATGTACATGGTTTTTTATATTTGGCCAATATTTATTAATACCAGTGAATTATCGAATACTTCGAAATATTCCTCTCAAAAAAGTTTCCAGACAATTTGACGATAACAGTATTTTGTTTTCCTTTTTGTCATAATATTGTAATTTAAACTTTTACCTACAACATTTTCATATACTTCAAGCTGCATCCTATGTCTATTTAATGACAAGACAGCCATATGTTACGTTTGGCTTTGTAGAGAACTTGAATATTTTCCACAAAAACAAATACAAGTTCTCCGTCTACTTGTCAGTCTGATTGGCGTAGAAACAAATTTTGAAATATTGCCAAAAAATAAAGCATTATAATATTGTCAAAATATCTATCCTTTTCAACTGATATAGAAAATTTTCACTGAAAGAAGTTAGCTTTTCCTCAGAGCAATGTTGAAGATTTATTATTTAAGAAGAAATTTTGCATGTCATTTAATATGCTCGGCAACCACAGTAGCGGTAAGTTCAAAAAATAAAATAAAAAGAACACCGTAGGGTACAAAATTAAAACTGTAGATTACGCGAAATTTACACGTTCGAGTCGCGACCATTTCTTACAAGAAACTTTTAAAACAGTTTCAATAAAATGCACAGAAAGAAAAAAAAGTAGAAAAATAGAAAACCAAAAGAACGAGTGAAAAAGTAACTCAACTCTCTTCAAAGTCATAAGGTTTTTTTTTATATCCCTTGCTGGCATGCATAAGTAAGACATGCTTAAAATACTGAAGAAAGTTACAAGAAGAAAAAAAAAAGCAGTAGCTGAAGACAAAAAAAGGAAAGTTCATGGCTATAAAATGCGATGTTTTACAATCTTACGCAGTTGCTGCTTGGCTGAAACAATTTCTAAGGCCACTAGAAAAAAAAAAATATGTAAAAGGATACACCAAGACTTAACGTATTAGCTGCAGTAACGTGCGTGTGAGCTTTTTGAGCTTTTATGACTTTTAGTTTTAAAAATTTTAATTTAATTTTCCAAAATTACATAGGGAATAACGGCGTGCGTTCTAAAGTGTGACGCTACAAAGTGCGCCGTTTTCTTTTTGTGTTTTTGTAGTAGCAAGCTTTAAGCTGTTTCAGCTGTTGAAAGTTTTTATTTAAATGACCTTTCTGGGATATGATATAAGGCTGTAATGTTGTAGGTAGATTTTGACTGGATACCCTGACATTTAAACTGTTGCAATATTCACTGCATATCTTTAGGTAGGCAAAAGTGTTGACGTGTTCAGAGATTATAAATAGCATTAGGTAAGATAAATTTAAAAGTTACATCGAACAGGGTGGCATCAAGGACAATTCTCAAAAATTTCGTTTTACTGATGACGTTTTTAGTTTGCTCTGTAAAAAAACAATGCAGTATTTGGCAAAATATATTTAATTTATGAAAACCATTTAAAAATGGCTAAAAAAACTTTAAAACTCTGTAAATAAAATTAATCTAGTTTTTATACAGAATAGCGCCTTGAACAAACTTTTATAACTGTTCTAATTAAGGTTTGTTATTAACACAATGACTTATAATGAGCTACTAGAAAATATTACTATTGTGAAAAGACTTTTAGCTTTTAGAAAACGTTGTTCATTTAGACAGTTTATGCTATCAAAGCTCTGGCGGGCAGTAGAGTCAAAGTCCTGTTATGTTTTATAATTTTAATGACATAAATTATAAACTATCAGTAGTAACCAAGGTTAGGTTAGTGTGACGGCCTCAAACGAGGCACACTTAGGCCAATGAGGCCCATTATGATACCAAGGGTTAATTTTTCCTTTCTCTTTTTAAACCAATTTTTGCTGTTTACAAACCTAGGATTCGATGTACCGAAGATTCCGAGAAATCGTCAAGGTCATTGAAAAGCTTGTTGCCTAAATGAAGGAAGCATTTTTGAGCCAGCGCTGGGCAAGTGCTGTATATTCTTCCTCCTCCTTATCTCTACAGCTTCTGCAGAAGTCGTTGTGGGAATGTTTAATCTCTAAGCGTGTCTGCCAATCAGGCAGTGCCCTGTAAGGAACAGTTTGTAAAAATCGTATGCTGAACGCTTACCTGAAAAGTGGTAAGGAGCTGCAGCGAGGAGATCATGATTACAAGTTCGACACAACAAATTAAATTCTTTTAGCCAGTTGGAATGACAATTCCAAGGTGAATATGACCACGAACTTCGAAACCATTGTTCCTTTGAAAACGGCACGACGATATAATCGCAAGCGAAAACAAACAGCAGCATTTCCTAAACCTCACCTTGTTTATACATGCAATCAATACATGGGTGGGGTAGACATACTTGATAATGCAGTGGCGAATTACCACATAAATGTTCGCGAAAAGAAGTGGTGGTGGCCATTGTTCTTCCATGCCTTGAACACAGCAACCGTTAATGCATAGAAGTTATGCTTAGTTTTCACTATGTCATTTTTATGACGACACAAAATTTTATTACCTGAAATATCACCTTAATAAAACTCTAGAACATTTTATGCATAGCTCCATTTAATAATTTAATTGTTTTTAATTTTCCAAGATTGCCAAACGTAGAAAAAATGTCAACATGTTGTCATTTTCAATTTGATTGACAACAACTGACCACTGAAAATGACATAGAGAAAACCAAGCATTACACTGTTTTGTTGCCAAGCATGATCCTAATCGATTTAACCGAATGCCGCAAATCGATCTGATCTCTGCTATAACCACGAAACTACTTTTTTGCATTTGAGCCAGAAAACTCCAGTTGGAACTCTGATACCGATATGGAAAATGACACTGGGTTTATACCTGATGGATTGATAGAAGAAAAAGTTAAGAGTCATGTCATTAAACACAAGATGATTGAAAATTTTTTGAAAACGAATATATATTGCCCAATTTAGAGAGCTTTGCAAATTTATAATTCAAATCAAAAATCACTTCCGTTTTTTGTAACGTATTTTTTCACATATTTTTGCGAATATCTTTAAGTTCTTAGGTTTGTGCTACGAGTACCTAATTACTACGCATATATAAAAAACCTTTTTAAAAATTAGACATTTTCATTCTCTTTTTTTAATATTTCTTCGTGCAAATCGTCCTTAGCGACAGTTTGGAAATGCCCATATGCAAGATAATATCAATTGTTAATAACCTAAAAGCACCAATTTTATTGTGAACTGTTTGCCTAAACGTGCATTAGGATAATTTATGATACTTGTATGTACTTTTTATGCTTATGTAAAATTCTTAAGTGCAAGTTTCTTTGATGCTTTAATCCTTAAAAATTGAGTATTCCTCAACAACTCTTAATTTCACTTTCGTTTGAATATTATTTTTTTAATAAGCATAGGAATAAATTGAAATGGTTTGAAGACACCAAAGCACTCGCTTTCTAAAGCACCAACATACATTTTTCTTTAAGTAATTTTTTTTCAGAATTCACTCTGTTTAATCGTATCTTTATATAATTAATAACAAAATATGTTCCACTTTGTCAGTAATCGTAGATAGTCCGTGCTTAAGAATACAAGAAGATATTTGTACAAAAACAAAACTCGTGTTGTTTACAAACTTTAGAAGTTGTTGGAAACAAACATCTTAATCTGTGCTGTATGCATGTAAAAGTAATAAAACTTTTTGACTTAACCTGAGGTTAAAGCTGTTAATCAAAGGTGTCGTCATTAACAATAAGCCACCCAACCCAAAAAAGTTTAACCGTCCTCGTGTTCATAGAGCAATTTAATTATCAGCAACATAATTTTCGAGACTTCTTCATTCAAACTGACACGTTGTTGCGCTGAGTTAATTAACAGCATTGAGGACACTAAAACTTTACTTGCTCGCTAATAGTGAGAACTTCCTTTATTTTAGACGGCAAACATGCATGTAAAAACTAAAAGTAGTTTACTTTCTCTTATGGCTATCTTTGTTTTCTGCCAAAGCATTTTCTTTGCAATTTAAAGGCACACAATTTTTCAAAATATAAATGCTAACCTAACAAGGCTGGTTCTATTCTTGTAAGCACCTTAACTTCTTTTGTATATTGCATTAATAGTAGAATATTTAAAATGTCTAGAAATTCTTCATTTAGACTAATGATGTTCAATTAATTTTAAATTCCTTTTCGTTACTTTGGAGAATGTGTTTTTCAGGTTTTTGTTTTTGTGTGTAAGAGTTAAGAACTATTTTACTTAATTAATGGCACCAACAGTAATGTGCAAAAGTTTCTATTCTGTTGAATTTTCTATCCTGGTTAACAAGCATACTTGCTTATTTTATAGGATAATTATAATTTTTGGAAAACATTAATTAATAATGTGTAGCTGTTGTGGTTTCAGATGAATTTATGCAAATGTCCTTAAAATTTTGTAATTATTTGACACATTTTAAGCATAGACAATTCTGAATGCAATCATTCGATATATGCTTTGAAAAAATTAAGAAAAATTTGCTCCCTGTGCGCAAACTTTTCTTCACTGCTGTCTGTTAATTTTGCATAGTATTTCAAGTATTTCATGTAGCATGCAATACTTTATTGCAACAAACGAAAGTTAAAGTCAGCCAATGAGGGTAATAAATTATAGCAAGTATTCTGACAAACAATAAAAGTTTGGGGTCATGTTATTCAAAATGTATATCATAAAAAGCATGAAAATATTAAAAAATTTTCGCTAAGAAATTTAAATTGTGCACAATTTTATGCAAAAATAAACAGAAAATACAAAATCATTAAAAAACCAGTGCTAGCAAGTGTCAAAAAACCGCCACATAAATTGAGACCATTATAAGACCGAGATACAACGTAAACTTGCCACAATTTATGACGTCATAAAGCAGCCGCAATACAGGAAAATTTGTGGAGACAAATACGAGTGATAAAATTTTATTATTCCCTTTTGCATTGTCATTGTCAGCCGCTGGCCACACTGTCAGGAGCACTGGCACGAACACGGAACACCAGGACGAACTGCAGTGGGCGACGGAATGTTGAGATATAATTGAATTTTTGGTTTTGTTGCCGCACTTAATAAACCATAACTAAATAAGATGTAAGAAAATTAAGTTAACGCAAGTTCATAAAGATGGCAAAAAGTTATAATTGGGCTCAGGAGGAAGGGGGAGTGGGGAAATTGAAAATATTTTTCTTTCATCCTTTAGAACTGGACCTTTTAAAGATGATAGAACTAAATATGACAACCATAAGATGGTTTTTTTATTTTTCTTGAATACTTAAGCACATTTGCTGAAATAAATACTTAATTCCTTTTAATTGTTGGCGGTTATTTTCCCCATGTATCATCTGATTTTTTTTTTATTACTCTATTTAATATTGTTTCTTGTTTAACCAGGATATCCCACTCAAAGCGTACACGGCTAGAAATATTGTACTAAAATGAAAACGTTTCTGTATTGAATATAAGTCCATATAAGCTTTAGTTTTAAATCTCATACTTGCAAAATACTAAAATATGATTTTAATACAGCTTTGGTTTTGAATTTAGTACAGGCTTAGATTCAAATATTTAAAATAAAAAATATAACAAATACAATGCGACTCGAACCCATAACATTCAGTTTTTAAGATCACTACTGTCACCACTGGGCTATTGCGCCTTACGTAACAAAAACAATAAACAAGCATATGAATCAAATCGCCTAATATTGAGACTTAACATTGCCAGGCTAAATTTTTACGGCTCCAAATCCAAATTTAGTATCCAAATGTGCTAGAATTTAGTCTAAATTGTATTAAAAATTAAAAATAGTGCAGAATTTTATTTAAATTGAATCTAAAAAGCTAAAAAGAACGCTGTAATATTTCTTTTGGCGGTCGTAGGCTAGTGGGTAGAGTGCGTGGCCCCTAAGCTAAAGAACTGCGGTAGCCCGGGCTCAATTCCAGCTCAGATAGAAAGTTTTTTCAATTGAATTAATTTTTTTGTTCGGTCGTCACCTCTCTGCAGACAATGGCAAACCTCAGAGAGTAAAAATTGCCATGTGGCCCATGTCATAAAACAGGTAGGTACTGTTCTCGGTCATTTGAGATCAAACATTTAATAACACGCACTTTCAAGGGCTGAAATGGCCAGTTTATTTTATTTATTTTAATTTTTTTTTTGTTCTAAAATTTAAATCCAAAAGCTACAAGTGAAGCTGTAATATTTCTTATGGTTTCAATTTTATTACAGTATTAGAGTTTGAATTGTGAGTTAGTTTTTGCAGTATTAAAAAGAATGCAATATTATTTTAGCTGGACTAAAATTTAGATAAACATTTTTAACCATGTAGGTACCGTAGGAGAGGTAACGCTTCTTGAGTTCCAAACCAGCCCATACTCTTTTGTGAGTAGTTTTTATACCTCTAAGTTTTAGTGCAATATCTATTTGTAGAATTCCAAAAAAATTTTCTAGTAATTCAATCTTAGTAACTTTGCCAAATGTATTAAAAAAAAAAAACAATCAGCTTGTCTCGACATAAGATACTAAGATTTGTTACTATTGCTTGATACCACTTGTATGATATAAGCTGATTATTTTTAAAAAAAAAATCCATTTGACAAATTACACTGTGAAACAGTTTAAGGGTCATGGAATCTAACGAAAAAGCTACCAACACAGGTCGATAGTACTTATCTAGTCCAAAAAACTCGAAAGTTAGCTCGCTGTTGAATGTTATAGCCTTTGAAAGATGAGCTGTTAAAATATATATTTTTATTAAAATTTTTGCTTATAATTGGAAAGATATTTTTAGTTTTTTTTTTTTACTACGCAACGAAGACAATTTTCGCTATTTGGATTCTTCAAACATTTCTGAATAAAACGCTGCCTAAGAATATGTATTTAAAACACCAGGAAAAGACCGATATTTTTTTCTTATTATAAAATTTAAAAAAATTCTTCCTATCATGAAATCTTACAATTTTGTTCATATCTTCTTTATGGTTATTATATCTTTAAAACACATCTAAACAACAATTAAAGCCATGAATGGATGAAGGTGTTCTATGCATGAATGAAGGAAGGTCTTATGTGCATTAAAACAATTTTACAAATTAAAACAACCATTTTTGTGACTATTTAAGAAATTCAGTACTTCACAAAGTTTGATTTAGTATAGCATTTAGTTTAGCATAAATGTAAAAGTTTGATCTCAATTTTCTCGAAACTAGATTTTTGCGAAATATCGCCTTCATCCACTCTTATCTTCAATTGTTAAATAAATTGAGACCCATCGAATGGTAAGCTCAGAAGCTCAACATTTTAGTTTACCATTTTTGTCAATGCTGAGGTTAGATGTTTTTACGAAATAATATGTAAATTTCATACTAGAAAAAAAGAAATTTTTAAAAAATTGAAACACGAAAAGAAATCGTGGTCCTAGCCTGGTGCTTTAAAAAGATACTTTTAGAAATATTTGAAGATTCCAAATTCAGAAAATTATTTTCGGTACCACTTCTGATGCCCAAGATATAAAACTTTATATAAATTTTTTTGAAAAAGTTATAAAATTGCATTTGTGAAAAATATGCAAATTTTTAATTGCACAGTTTAAGGAAAACGTTAACACTTCAATACCACCAACACTTAGATAATCAGATAACAGTCATAAGTTATTTACTATTTCGAGTGCACCTTTCAATTCGCATGTCCTTCACACAGGACACTGAGAGTATAAATCGAGAGTGGCATCTTGTTTGGCGAGACATTGTTAGTCAAAGTCTATTTTTACTTTTGCTGTAAGATATATGTAATTTTTCTTACAAAAATTAAAGCATTTTTATATTGTTATTTTTTACTGTTTTTCTCTAAAAACAGCTTTATCCTTGTTTGAGAGGAAAACTTCTTTTTTTTCGTAAAATTGTGTTTGGTAGATCGTGACCACCGTATGCATTTTTTGAGACCTCTTAGAATGCGAATTTAAACAAAAAATTGTAATTCGATACGACCTAATGAGCACTGCATTATTAAAAAATAATCTGCAAGAGGCAAACTTTCTATGCCTATATCTTTGAAAAGCGAGCTAACTTTGCAAAACTAGTTTAAGGTTTCTTACTTTAAACCAGTGCTATTATATTGTGTTGTCCGCTTTTTCGTTAGAAAATTGTGTGGTACAGTTATCGCAGTTATTTAAAATTTTTTAAAGAAATGATTTTATTTATTGTAGATGAAAACAAGTAGTTTCCCTTTTAAAATTAGCAAATTCGAAAAAAGTTGTTTTGTCAAAAGTCCACTGATACACTTTGTCAAGAAAATACCAGGAACAAGTTACTTCAAAAGGGATTGTCAAAATTATTTCCAGAAGGTCAGACGGATTACCTGAGCAATTTGCAGCGTTTGAAAGAACAAGTTCGTAAAAAAAAATTTGTTGAATGAAAGCTCGTGAAGACTCATGGGAAAACTCATGAATACCTCAATTTCGCACCTTATGACAAGAATATTATTGCAATCAAATTTCTGGCCAAATACTTAACAAATACCATCGAAAATAACCGTATTAACCTGTTATGGCATCGGCCGACTTTTCCTCTTCCAAAACTTAACTATCAATTTAAATGATCTCTTCACGCTTAAAGTGGATTCTATTGATCAAAAAACTGCAATTATAACTGATTTTGTGTGGTCATTCAAGGATATTCAAATATCAACTTTTAAAAATTGCAAAACCTTACCTGGTCTGCTTTGCAAACTGTAACATTTTTTCGATCTACTACACTTAATATAAGTATGTACAGTCCACTGGGTCGGTTTATTTTTAAAAATTGTTATTGGGGAAACATTTCTTTCAAATAAGTTATTAGTTTCAAACAAAAAAAATTGTATTTTTTTAAAAAACAAAAAATAGTTTCTTAGAAGTTTCATACAAAACACAAAAAGGTAGCCGAATACCACCTCATCACACCAATAAAGGTGTTAAAGTATTATTGGCACCCCCCATCCACCACAATTTGTTGATTTTGCTGTTATTGGAAAAAAGGTGAAGTTAATAGAAAACTAGGAGCTCTCTGGAAGTTTCAGTACTCTATCTTGGTTATTAATGAAAAAATTCTTTGTTTTAAAACGCAATAGGTAACCGGGTATCTCGTCACTCTCACAAGGGCTAAGAAATTTTTAGCCGCATAATATTTTAAATGTTCAGAAGAGAATTGAACAACAGCTTTTAAAAATCTGACTGGGTACGATTAAGCGTCCATGTTATTGATTTTGTTGCAATCCCAATCAATTTTGAATGGATCGATTCTCACCTTCGTGCTGACCAATAACCCAGTCTGTCACAGACTGTCTGTGTGTATCGTATTGAAATCGTAGACATTGTTTGATGTGGTCGACCAACACATGCATTCTTAAGATTATGGATATTTCACAAGCATGGTTTTTTCAGATGATCCACTAACTTATTTATTTCGGCCGAATCTTTTTTTCCGATAATTTGAGAAACAACCTTCTACGATATTGTTCATAGGCTTGAATGTAGCAACGGGTTAAATTCTGAACCTACCTACTTCGCCGTAGATTCTTTCATCAATCAGTAAATCTGCAATTTGTGTTCAGTTTTTGACATGCATTCCCTTCAAAAACTTCGCCATGGACTCTTATGAAATTATTTCAATTTTTTTTTGGCCAAATCAGAGCAGCTTTCCGAACACCTAGTTCAGCTATTAGGGAATTATACACTTTTTGAAAATGTAAATGCCATCACTTTTAACGATAGGGATTCATTGACAGTGCTGTTTCAATTCTTGACTTGCTTTTTACCTTTACTTAAAGAAACTCGCGCCACAAGAAACTCGGTTTTGTGGAATTTTCAACCCTAGCTAAAAAAAATCGATTTGATATATATCGAACTTTATACCTTTATCCTTTAACACGTCGATTTCATTTAATTTTTTTACGCAAGTTTTTCCTTCAACATAGTTTTAGTATAAAAACAATATCTACAAAAGTAATCGAAATAGTATTTAAATTATTGGAAAATTCCTTCAATTTGGTTACCGAACCTTTCAATGTTTCAAAAGATAATAATCTGGCATTGGAACAGTAACACTTTCACTTTCTACAATTCGAATGACTGGATGTAAGCTCTTATCAAAACAAAAATATAAGGCATTACAGTATACCTTTTGAGCAGCTGACGATCACTTTCCCTGAAAATTTTTGGCATCCTTGGCCACTTTCTTCGTGGCCTTGCCCAGCATCTTTTAATTGGCCTGGACAGTTTTGAGGATTCGCTCAAGGCACCAAAAGATCATTGGAGTACCACTCGAAGGCCGCTTAACTGTAATGACATTAAGTCGGGTTGGGACAAAAGAAAGTAGAAACCTCATGCTAGCTATCAAAAACTTAAGTCTTTTTTTCCAAGCATTCTGTAAAGTAAATTTATTGTTCCTGTTGTTAAAAACGACGTGCTCCTTTTGCCACAGCTGCAGAAAGCTTGTTATACCAAGAATTTTCGAGGAAATTCTTACTACTTTTTCGACTTAAACCTTTCATCAACATTGCTCCGCGAGTCTGCGAAAAGTTGGTGCAAACATACGACTCATCATCCATGATACAGCAATTTAAAAAAGTCTATTTTTAATCAGCTTCCATTTTCATCTTAAGCATAGTACTCTGTTCAATTTCTTGTGAAATTCCACTCAAATCTCTATACAAAAAGTGACAGCTGCGAAACAAGCGTGTAAATTTCCACAACATGTTCGCCAGAGCAGTACTCTGGTTCGCTGCGTGAAATTATCGCAACATGTTTCTGAGCAACATTTTTTCACGACAATTTACTGTCTGACCAGAATCATGTCGTTGTCGTGTCGGCAGGCAGAGCGCTGGCAGAGACAATGCAAACCTTATGGGAGAAAATTGCGGCAGAATACGACAACGAAAACGCCAAGAAAGAAATGTTTCTATTTCTATTTTGACTTTGTCGTTTATTTGATAGCTCTCTCAGCTTCTCTCTAAAAATGTTGCCATATTTTAACAAAATTTGAAGAATATGTCAACCAATGTAGCGAGTAAACAGTGTTCCTGCTTGCTCTTATAATGATAGGAGTAGCCTTCAGTTGAAAAAGCAGTAAATTTATATGAAGAGTATTGCAAAAAGTAATGTATTAAATGGAAGTGGAGTAATTATTAGTTCAATCGGAGTACGATGAGAACACTGAAGCAAATTTAAGAAAATCAACAATGGCAGATTGAATAAAAGCAAAACGACAAAGCCAACGCTACAATTCTGGGCCAACTCTTAGCGATTCTCTCTCACCGACACGACAACGACATGATTCTGGTCAGACAGTTAATTGTACTGCCTATATATTTTGAAGTGAAAAGAGAGATATCATATGAAATCTCCCAACTTATTCTCTGAGTCTCTCTGAGAAACGTTGCCATAGAAATTCCTTGCAACAAACTTTAAGTCAGAAATTTCACGCAACAAATAAAAAAATGCTGCCAGCGAAATTTCACGTAAACGAACAGAGTACTAGGCATTAAGTACAAAATTTTGGGAATACTCTACCTTTCGAGTCAGTTTTATGCAGAAAATGTTGGGATTTTTCTTCTGCATGGTGACGATTATGCTTGCCTTTTTCTGGTCACAAATGTCCTTTTTCCTTACAAAACCTGTCGTTTGAAAGGCGACTAAGCCTTTTTAAACTTCTATAAAACTTATGACACAGTTTTCGGGCCAATTTGTACTTGGCAACCAATTTTTTTTAATGTTCACTAAGGTTGGTCTTAAAAAGTTTGCACAATTTTTTTCATACTTCCAATTTGCTTGTCATTTTAAAATGAATTTAATTTCAACAAAATTTTATACGATCAAACAAATATACTTAATGGAATTATTTAATATGCCTGTTTCACATTCAATCTGTCTTAAATATCGATTTTTTGTGGTAAATAATTTTGGTCGAACTTAATACGACACTCTAATAATGGGAATAGTACTCGTATTATTCTCATGCCACTCAAATTATGTTTGGTCCTTTTGCTATATTTGACTGGTATATCATTTGAATCATGCAGGTTTAAGCAATATGTCAAAACGGATGTGAATGAAATGAAAAATTAGAGATGACGTAAATACTTTCATTGTTAATGCTTTATTTTATATATATGTAAAGTTCTTGTAATATTCTAAAACAAATGATTCTACTTATTGTAACTCCGGTCTAATGTAAAGAGTCTAATGTTACATTTTTTTATTTTACAAAGCTTATATTTGGTTAAGTTCTTTTTTTTAAAAGCTTAAAAAATATTTTCACACGACATTATTCGATATAGCTTACAATTTATTTCTATTCGAATAGCTTTCCAAAAAATTAAAATGCGAATGATATGACATGAATTCAGAAAATCGTTATGAATGATTTGTTGAAGTTTTTATTTTCATTTCTATGCCATTATAATTATGTTGTGTAAGCGAAATTTTATGCGAACATAGAAATTAAATCAGAAAAGAAGAAGGGACTTCATTAATGTGTCCGTATGAGAGTTTCATTTAATATACTACATCAATGAAGAGCTGATTGATCGATTGATTGATTTATATAAAGTTGGACTGATTGATTGCTAGAATTTTGTTGTATTCGAACGTTGGTAATTAAGCTTGGTGGTTACTTGTTGGATTTTCAAACACGATTTCCATGAAAAAGAACAAATATCTGTTCCACATTATTACTGGAATTAAGTATAAAAGTTTTTCATTCAACTTTTGTAAATACAAAAAAATAGATAAGGATAAAGCACACTGATTGTGTATAAAAGATGCATCGAACAAATTTATGGAAAAAAGTCTTTGCTGAGGCAAAAAAAAAAGACACAGTTTCGATAGTATCATAAATTTAGAATTCTTTTTTATACAGTAAGAGAGAAAAATTTAGGTTTTTTTCATTAATATTTTTCAAAACTATTTCAAATCATTTCATCTTCTAAATAAAAATTATTTAAAAACAAATTTGTTTTGTATAATAATATTTCGTTTACTTTTTATTTCACAAATCACAAATTACAAATTATCAATTTGTAATTCTTATTCATTTTTATGTTGGTTTAACTTAAATGTAATAAATGTAATAAATAGCAATAAATATTTCGGAAATTTCCTGTAGAAAAGAGCATATATAGGTATATTTTAAAAATAATTTAAAATTTAAATTTTAGTTAACAATTATAGTTTGAATACGAAAAAAATATAATGTATCATATATGGGGAGTTCCATGCCAGATCGGCCTCGACTAGCGGGGCATGTCTCCGATTTGGTTCAAACTTTGAGGGACGATAGACTAACATGAGAAATGAACGAACGCGAAATTTTAATTTTTTTGAGCCACAGCTTTAGATTTTACAGTACGTCTAAGAATTTTGTAACACTTTGTATGTTTAAAAATTACACGAAACTGATTGAACTTAAAAATTTAAGAAAAATATATATGTATTGCAAATTTTATGTAGTTTTCAAATATTAAAAAATAAATTTAATATATTTGATTTTTACACTGAAAAAAAATTTTTTTTTTATAAAAGTTTAATTTCTGAAAAAGGCCCATCTTTCAAAAAATTTGAAAAAAATATATGTTAAAGCTGTGTGTCTTACGCAAATTTTAAGCTATCATTTTGGAAAATACCATTACTTATTTAGGAGTTATGGATGTTTTATTAGTGCATGTCGTAAATTTCAACATATTAAAAAAATTTAATTGGAGCTTTCAACCACATTGAAGTGCCGACCGACCGAAAGAAACAATTAAAATTTATATTTTTGGTGTTACGGGAGCAGAGAACATCATCGCGTCACTTATATTTACTTAAAAAATAATTTTCATTATATAATGTCGTATTATATTATTTTGGAACTTAGATATCTTAGAAAATTAAATCAAAAGTGAATACAAGTAAAGTGATTTTTAATTTCAAAATAAAAAGTACTGATAATAATATCTCTTAAAAATTGATATGGCTACACCACCGAAAAAACGTTGCTTTAATCCATTTGGTACATGCTCTTACAGTGAGTTCTTTTGAATTTATATTTTTATTTGAATTTATTAAATTAGTTGCAACTATTAAGATGGTAATGCAAAAAATTTACGCGAGCTATCATGGGTGCAAAAAAGGAAACTGCCGTCAGCTCCTAAAGGTGCACTCGTTTGTACGAAGTGTAGAATAAAGCTTACAAATTGTGCTTCTGATTCAAATAGTTCATCCGATGAAGACGAAAGTGATACAAACTTCAAAGAAAAAAGTGAAACAATTAAAAATTTAAATATTATCCTCAGCATTTTAGGAGATAAACCAATTAATTTAAAAAAGTAATACAAACAATTATTTATTAATAATAATTAACTACACTCATCAACTTCATAAAAATTACAGACTCAAATTTAAAGGTTATGTGACCACAAAATTGGAAATCACAATTCAAAATATCAAAAACATGTTTGAAGACATCGCTGGAACTAAAGTTATAACGGATGAAATACAAAAAGTAGAAGCTTACAATGAACTTATGTCCACATATGTAAATAAGTTTAAAGCGGAATATACTTCTCGGTAGTTGTCTTTTGTTTTTTTGCTTAATTTTAAATTTGCTCATAGATTTGTTGTATAATTATAATAATATAGGGACGATAAGTTTAGAATCCTTACAAGTTTACCAACTTGCATGAGAGCCTTCGAAGTTGTTAGCAATTTTAATTGTTCCAAACACATGGCAACACATGCAATTAAACTCAGAACTGAGAAGGGAATTTTTTCAATTCCAAATAAAGAAGTTGGACGGCAGCTCGCTCCCGAAATTGTTACCTTAGTAAAGGAATTTTATTTGGATGAAAGAAACTCCAGGCAACTACCGGGAATGAAGGATTTTGTCATAGTCAAGAGTAACATCTCGAAAGAAAAAATTCAGAAAAGGCTTCTCTATTGTAATTTAAATGAACTGCATCAGTTATATAAAGAAGATCATCCTGACTTTCCAATTGGATTTTCAAAATTTGCTGAACTTCGTCCAAAAGAGTGCATTTTAGCAGGATCTAGCGGCACTCATACTGTTTGCGTTTGCATTCTCCATCAAAATGTAAAACTTATTGCTGAGGGTTCGTTATTTCTTTCATTTTATAAAGGTTATGATAACGTTTTTTGTACACAGGTTCAAACTTGAAAGAAATAAGTAAGTCTTGGGAAATGCCGATCAATGGAAAAAGTGCATACAAAATATTATTACAACATATTCTTTGTAAAACTCCAACTGATACTTGTTATGAAGGTCGCTGTAACTCATGTCCACGTACAACGCATTTTGAAAACCTTCTATATGATACCTTTGACAAAGAGTCTTTAGAATCCATCACCTACAAGCAATGGATAGCGACAGACAGGTATTTTTTTAAAGTGTGTTTGCCATTTTTAACCTTTTTTTTAAAACAGATGTTCGTTAAAAACTATAACTGAAACCAAAGATGAATTTATTTCAACATTTTCAGAAAAACTTATAAAACTTATAAAACATTATTTTATTGCTACACAACAAGCAAACTATTTCAAAAGTGTGAAGGATAACATAAAAGATGGTGAATTTGTTGTAGTACTTGATTTTTCGGAAAACTATGCTTTTGTTGTACAGGAAGCTGTTCAAGGCTTTCATTGGAATAATAACCAAGCAACGGTGCATCCATTCGTCATATATTTCTTAAACAAAGAATCCAAAAAAATTGACCACACGTCCTTCGTCGGAATATCAAGCTGTCTCGAATATGACACGATTGCCGTTTTCATGTTTCAAAAAAAACTTTTAAAATTTCTACAAAAAAAATTTCACTGTGTGAACAAAATTAAATATTTCTCCGATGGTGCACCACAACAATATAAAAATAGAAAGAATTTTATAAATTTGGCTCATCACTATCAGGACTTTGGGGTAAGAGCTGAGTGGAGCTTTTTTGCTACTGCTCATGGAAAAGGAGCCTGTGACGGTGTTGGTGGTACATTAAAACGATTAGCAAGGCGGTATTGTCTGCAGAAAGGCACACGCAAAGAAATTTTGTCAGCTAAACAACTTTACGAATGGGCTCAAAGAAACTTAATTAATTATAATCTGTGTTTTTGTTCTAAAGAAGATTATATTGGAGCAGAAGAATACCTAAAGGCAAGACATGAAAGCTGCAAAACTGTAAAAGGCACGTTAGAAATTCACCATGTTGTCCCACTAGATGAAAGCAGCATCCAAATAAAAACTACGTCCAAAAGCTTGCCACATAAAATTTTTAAATTTAAATAAAAATCCACTAACTCTTGTAAATCTACCATTCAAAAAACAAAAAATTTATTTAGTAAAAAAAAAGAAAATCAAACTTAAAATAAATTTACTACATTAGTAAAACGTCCATAACTCCTACATAAGTAATGGTATTTTCCAAAATGATAACTTAAAATTTGCGTAAGACACACAGCTTTAACATATATTTTTTTCAAATTTTTTGAAAGATGGGCCTTTTTCAGAAATTAAACTTTTATAAAAAAAAATTTTTTTTCAGTGTAAAAATCAAATATATTAAATTTATTTTTTAATATTTGAAAACAACATAAAATTTGCAATACATATATATTTTCCTTAAATTTTTAAAATCAACCAGTTTCGTGTAATTTTTAAACATTCAAAGTGTTACAAAATTCTTGGACGTACTGTAAAATCTAAAGCTGTGGCTCAAAAAAATTAAAATTTCGCGTTCGTTCATTTTTCATGTTAGTCTATCGTCCCTCAAAGTTAGAACCAAATCGGAGACATGTCCCGCTAGTCGAGGCCGATTTGGCATGGAACTCCCCATATATAATTCGAATTTATAATGATATTTTAAAAATAAATAGAGTATTGAAAGTACAACGTATGCTTAGTAACGAGTGTTCACAATCACATACTTTTTTGTCTATTCTTAAAAATGCAACTCTGACACTTTTGTCTTATTTATGCATTCAAGATCTCTTCAAGCAATGGTCTGAATTTCGTAATAATATTAATATCATAATAGATCTAGAAGTTCCTAGATAGATTCGGTATTCTAACGAGCCAGAGGTTGAATTTCATGGATTTGCTGATTCATCGGAACTGGCATATGCAGCCGAAATTTATCTTAGAGTTAAACACAATAAGGATAACATTTCATCACATTTAATAGCAGTTAAGACACAAGTGGCACCACTGAAGCAAATATCACTACCCCGACTTGAGTTGTGCGCAGCTCATTTAATGACAAAATTAATTACAAAGGTCAAAGACTCATTAGACCTACCAGATGCTTAAATGTATGGCTGGACTGATTCAATAGTGGTCTTAGCTTAGATTTCCGATCATCCTCGTCGATGAAAATCATTCATCGCTAGAAGAACTTCACAAATAATTAATGTTTTACCTTAGCAACAAAGGCGGCACACACGATCGCAGAAAAATCCAACGGACCTGGCTACTCGAGGTATCTGGCCAATAGAGCTTCTCGACAATCAACTTTGGTGGCATGGAACAGATGTGTTCCAACAGAATTAAACAAGCACATTTCAACAACATCCAATACCAGACGAACTACACAGTAACAAATTTGGGGGTAAATTTTATCTTTTTTATAACATTTGTGTGGTATAAACCTTTTTTTATTCCAATACCACTCAATCTTATAAAAATAATAAAACAAATATAATTTAAAAATTGTGTATGGATATCATGTGTAAATCAAAATATATTCTGGATCGAAAATAAAAACTCACCGAAATCGGGAAATTTAAAAATAAAGTGGTTTCGATTGGTCTAACGAGAAAAATGGTCTGGAAAAATTTATAAGATTTAAGGGTATAACTTTTAAAACATTTTTGGTTTGGATTTATATGTATTCCAAATATTATAAAATGTATCCTCATATTTTTTACTGTGTAAGCTTAGAAGAACGAAAGGAAGTCACGTTTCGTATTGCAGCTACAACAAATTAATGAGACAAACGACATACCAGCTCAAGTTTTTGCATAATTGTAGAGCCAAAAAGATTGGACAGGCAAAATTAACAGGATTTTGAACGACCATTGAACTTTCCGAATCTCACAACGCCCTATTTATGATATCACAGAAGTCGTCATACGGGCATAACATTCGTATCATTTCCGCAGGCAAAGAATTATCAGCAAAACACAAATTAGCTTCTCTATGTCCATTCATCGACGCGAAAGCTCTGCTCAGAGTAGGCGGCAGAATCAATAACGCAAACATAAATTATGACCAAAAACATCCTCTTATCTTGGACAAAGATCACCATCTAACGACACTTATTCTACGAGAATATTACATTCGAAATCTTAACGCTGGAAATCGTCAACTTCTTTATTTAATTGATTTGAAGTATTGGATTTCATGCGCCACATATGTCAAAAAGAGATGTGTTTACAAATGCGTAGTATGTATGAAACTTCGTGGCGTTCCATATTAACAACAAATGGGGAATCTACCGCAGTATCGATTAAACCCTGGAATAGCTTTTCTCAACACTAGTGTGGATTTCGCCGGTCCAATGCAAGTGCAATCTTGGAAAGGTCGCGGATCAAGACTCTACAAATGCTGCATTGCTTTATTCGTTTGTTTGGTAACAAAGGAAACATCTAGAGTTAGTGATCAAGCTTTCGGCAGCTGCTTTTATCGCAGCGTTCCTATGATTTACAGCCTGAAGTGGCAGTCCTATTCACATGTACTCGGATAAAGGTAAAAATTTTGTTGGTACCAATCAAGAACTTACAGAACTTTATGCACACTGGAGCACACCTTCAGTGCAAGAAAAGTTACCAAGGAGTTGTCTGAAAAGCAAATACAGTGGCATTTTTCTCCTCATTCAGGGCCTAATTTTGACGGAATATGGGAGGCCAGAGTAAGTCATCAAAATATCACCTAAAACGCGTTCTAGTCAATGCAGTTACTACATTTGAAGAACTTTACACAACACTGTGTCAAATTGAAAGTTTCCTCAATTTACGTCTGTTGTGCCTTAAATTTTAAGGTGACACCGATCCGTTAACACCAGCACATTTTGTAATCTTGCGACCAATGTCAACCAAACCCGACAAAAATTTGCTCAACGTGCTGGAGCGACATGTTAATCGTTGGCAATAGTTACAACGACTCGTGCCGCAATTTTGGCATAAATGGTCAAAGAAATACCTAACACAACTTCAGCAGCGTCCAAAGTGGGCTCAAAAACTGAAAAATCTTCAAATAGACGATAGTGGTCAAATAGTGGTCTCTGAGACGGATCATCGCCACCTATCCAGTATCAGACGAACTCGTACGAGTTATTTCTGTCTCTACAAGAAAAGGAGTATACAAACGCCCGACAACAAAGCTCTGTCCGCTTTTCTTGGATATTTGAAAGCGGATGCTTTCAAGAGAGCCCGAGATGTTCACAATCACATACTTTTTTTTCATATATTCCTAAAAATGCAACTCTATCACTTTTGCCTTTCAATTTTATTTTCTTGACTGGGTTTTTCTTAAGTAAATTGTTCTTAATAAATTGTTCTAGTTCTTATATTTAATAATAAAGTCCACTTTAAATTAAATAATTGCATTTTTTTTTTATTAATCAATTCAGAACAACTAGGAACACGAATCTTTTTCAGAGAATCGATACTTTTTCTTCATATACGAGTATTTTTTTCGATGCTTTGGGTCTATTTGATATTTGATGGTATCCATAATTTTTACATAGTATCGAAACAAAATGTACATCTTAAGGAAAAAACACGATTTTTCAGCTCTATCTTTGGAAATGTTTTTTTTTTTCATTTTTTGTAACTAACGATTAAAAATGAGTTCAAACTATAAAATTTTATGGTTAGAAAAGATATACATGTAATAAGCAAATGGTTTGTGGCACATTCAATACAAATTTCATATTTTTAGTAATAAATCTCCGCGGTTATGAAAGTCATATTCTTTTACTAAAAATATTCTTTTAATTTAAAAAACCAAAATAATGGCTATAATAGCAATAGTACACATTATTAGCCTTGTGTTAAGTTGACACATGAACACATTTTAGGTAGAGCATTAGCCAGTGCTACGGAGTCGGAGTCGAAAAAATTCATCGACTCCGACTCCGGCAAAACAATCCTGAAAAATAAATAACATTTCGCATAATTTTGTAAATGTTGTTAAAAACAGTAAGAAGCAGTAATTATTTTTAATTTAGTTCACCCTGTGAAATTATCGAATACACGCAAAAAATTAAACAATACAGCTATCAGGACTGAAATGTCAGTGATAGCTTGAAATCGGCATTTAAACATTGTATTGTCTTAACGGTTAAGAAAATGTCGATAAAGTCAGGAGTTTTTGACTATTTTACAATTACATCCGATGGAAAACATTACTTGTGTCAGTGTTCAATTAAAGATGAAGATGAAGAAACAAATTGTTAAAAATTAATATGAAAATGTTTTTTTCGGCCTTTGTAGTCTAGTGGAGAGTGCGCTAGACTATCAACCCATGGGGCATGGTTCTTTTCACATTCTTTGTTCTTTCCTACATTTAAGAATTATGGAAAAACTAAAAATCCACAACTAAAATGTGGAAAATGTGCAATTAAAGAACAGAAACAACTTAGGGCTGGGAATGCTTGCCGAGGTTAAGGCATAACACAAGCCTCGCTTAAAAGCAATTCAAATTGTCTTTCTCGGTTGTTTCGCCTAATCAATAATTCACATATTGTTCCAATCAATTAATATAAATAATCTATCGCTTTTCTTTCAGGTCAAAGACCAAACCTTGTTTGAATAAGGTGCATGCCTTGGTTCTTTGATCTTTAAAAAAAAAAAAATTTGGTCAGAGTCGGAGCTTCGATATTTTGAGGAGTCGGATATTTTGGTCCGATTTCACAGCTTAATAGAATTTTATAAAAAATTGCAGACAAATTACTATTTTCTTAAAGCTTTTTTAAGAACATATTTATTCTAAATATTGCTGACTATTAATGACATTCTTTAAAACACCTGTTAATCTTTAGGAGCTGAGAAGTACAAAATTTAGACAGCTTTCGATTGTGTCGCTATACTGCTTGTTGGCTATTCAAGAACAGCGACAATATATTAAAAAAAATAACATAGGAAACAATCAAGAACAAACAGCAGCAGAACCCCACTTCACTGTTTAACTTTATTTAGTTTTCTTTGTTGACGATTTGATTTACAAGTTCTCGGCATCTTGTGAACTGGTTGCTATGGCTGTTGGAAACATCAACGCCTTAACCACCCACAGTCAACAACAAAAGTGACAACAACAACAAAAACAACAACCACAACACAATTTATGTTGCTACTAATGTATAAAGGCAAGGCAGAGGCGCAACAACAATACAACAGCAACACGACAAATTGCAGCATGGAAAATGTTTAACTGCAGGCAAGCTATGGTTGTTGTCTTTGTTGTTTCTGATACTATAGTTGTTGTAGTTATTGTTGTTAATGTTGTTGTCTTGCCTTTCAATATCTGCAGTTGCAACAATAGCAATAAAAACATTTATAATATTGTAACAATTTTTGTCCCTGCTGTCAATGTTGTTGGCAGCATTGTTCTTGTGATTTTTCTTGTTGCTGTTGCTTTTGATGTTGTATCGTTGGCTATGCACTCTTTCGCATTTCTTTGATGTTATTTACGGTTCCGTCTGACGGCGGTGTTTCGTGGCTGCAACTTTATTAAATTTCACATTTGCCGAATTTCAATTTGATTTGATTTTTTGTGCTTGGTGTTTTGGGATAAGCAGATTGAGATAAATTCAGGGAAGAACTTGATGATAAACTGTTCCACAGCTTCCCTCCTCACAACAGTAATCTTGTGAATGCTGAGATCGATTCTTGCATTGATGCTTTTAACAACATTTTATTAGAAACGTTGAACAGCCACTCTGAAAGTACCACGTTATCATTCAAAAAATACAAAAACTTGCAAGAGGACATTGAAAAAATGTTTAAAGTCAAACACGTTTGGCAAAAACAACTAAAACGGATTTATCATAATTCCTTTAATAGGATAAACAGAGATTACGTGGAATTTTCTGGGAGAATTGCCTGATCAATAAAAGTCAACTTTTTTGTTACAAAATCCATAATTTTTGGTGAAATAAAATTGGTAAAAATCGATAGATCAGACCCATAACGCCTTAAAAGGTAATTGTAAAAACCAAATATAACCAAATATAATTTCACACCATTTATAAAACATTATATGTTTTAAAATGTATACAATTTTAAAATTGCTAAAAAATTTTTTGTTTGGAAAGAGATGTCCCAAAACACCTCAAATTTTAAACAATTTTATGATGATATTGCTTATATCTTATTTTTTTAGACCATATATTCAGATTTTTTTGAGAGGAGTGCAAATCGGAGATACATATCCAAATGTGAACAAATCTTATATACATAAATAGTATTTCAAATTGGTTTGGTGTTTATTATTGTTTTAAAGCACAATTTTGTATTAATTTGTCCTAAAAATACGCATATTAAATTATTGCAACTTATTTTAATTCTTTTAACTACTGTTCAGTTCTTTAAATGCTCACAAACTCAGATAATATTTTGTTTGTTCTAAAATTTAAATGATCAGTTGCTGCGTGCTCGCAATCACTTGCAACGTTGACGTCGAGGGTATTCTGCCATAGACTACTATGCCATAGACTACTATGCCATAGACTACATGATACCTCGAACAATAGTCAATTCCAAAACACTAACACTTCTAAAACCAAACGCCTTGTACAAAGATATAGAACAAGCACAGCAAGCGGTAAGCATATTTACAGATGGCTCAAAATGCCTACGGGGGTAGGTGCGATTGTGTATTGTGCAGAGCCTAATATAAGGCAGCCATACAAACTTCCGTGCCACAGCAGCATATTCCAGGCAAAAAAATTAGCCGCAAGGAAGGCCGAGGAGATAAACGTCGGCATGAGCATACACCACTCGTTAATTAACATCATTGTCGAAAGCCAAGCGACTTTAAAGTCGATGCAATCCTCTACCATCAAGTCCAAAAATATGCTGGCTATCAGTAATCCATTAGACAGTCTAGCAAAGGACGACGGTGAGCTGGGAATAGAATTCGCAGAACATGTACCTACTCCAGAACAGGAACCTAGAAAAAGGACCCACATAAGCAGTGAGTCGTAGATGGAGAGATATGACATCGTATAAAATCTCGAAAATAAGGTGCAATGCGCAATGCGAAAAACAAACTCATTTCATCTTGGCACGCTCGCGCAGATATTGCAGGACACTAGTGTACTGGTAAAAATCTTGGAGTAAATTTTAGTCCAGTCAAAATATTACTACATTTTTTAAACCTTGCGGTTTAAAATTTAAACTTTGCAATTACTTAAAATATGCGTTCAAATGATTTGAAAGTTTTTCATATTCTTGAAAAGATTTACAACAAAAATCAATTTAAAAAAAAACTTCAATTTAAAAAATTGTCTTATTTACACGGGGAAAATTCTTTGCGCACAAGTCATGATCAAGCTGGTCATAAAATACAAAATATGATTGTTTTAACCATATATAAGTGTTTATCATGTATTATCCAGTGTATAAACACTACCAGTGTATAAACACTGGTTATAAATTATGATAAATTTTTAATTTCCATAATTTGAATGATCAACGAAATTACATGTATTACATGATTATATTAAGCTTATAGTTTACTAGCGGGCCCAACAGATGTTGTACTGCCCCAATTAAACTTATTTCTTGGTGATCATTTTCATTTTGTGAATTTTTGAAAAGTGTGGAAGTGTCCAAGCAACATGCCATTCGAGCCACACATCTTGGTGTGGCTTCTTTTTGAAGCTTCAATTCGTGACTATCAAAACCGTATTATATAAATGGCTATATAATTTTATGGCTATTTTTTATTTACCGAGATATTGATTTTAATAACATATTTTGTATATTTGGTGGCCCAAAGTGTTTCCATTCCTGAGATGTTAAGAGACAGAGCATGAACGATTGTGTATACATAGAAGGGCGGTAAAAGCAGGCGTGACAACATTTATATATATAGGAACCATTACTGGATCTCATAGCACATACACACCAAGTTTTATTAGAATATATACAAAACTCGGTAATTATAATGCTTTATAAAAAGTGGGCTTATTTATATTACAAATTACAAATATTTTTTTCCAATACAGCAAAAATCGTCTGAAATATAGCATTTCAATTCATTTGTTGGCGATTATAGGGGGTGTGGCAACATTCGTTTTTTTATTACTTGAGATATGAACCTTGATAACAGATGTTGTAATTTTGGTGGCCTAAGGTGTTATCGTTCCTGAGATCTTAAGACACTGCACAAACGATTTTGTGTCTAAAGAAGAGCCGGTAAAAGTAGCCGTGGCAATATTTATGTATAAAGTGACCACCACTTGGTCTCATAGCACATATAACCCAGTCTCAATATAAAAACGTCCATCTCAGAACTTATCTTTCGTACCTGAAATACACAAAAAGTTTTAAGTACTAATATTATTTTCTGCTGAAATAGAAAAAAAAAAAAAAATCAAAAATTAAAGTGCTGGCTTTGAAAGTAAATAGCTCGGTCATGTTACAAAGAATTGAATTTATTTTTTTTTTTTTTTGAAATTTTGATCAATTGTCCGTTCAATCGTGTTTCAATCTTTTTCATTATCTTTTCTCTTCCAATTTTCATAATTTTCCAAAAACAACCTTAACGAATTTCTTTACTTCGCAAAAAACTTTGGTAAAAATTTATGTTGTTGAAAAAATATTCAAAAGCAAAAATGGCTTTTTTAATGTTATTTTATATGATATGCACAAATGTAGGGTTTATTTAAAGTTTCTATCGTAAAAATTTAAAAACCTTTTAAACGATCGAAAAATCAAGCCTAACATCATAAAAATTTAAGATTTTTTTGTTTGTGTTTCTTCATTTTGTATTTTTCTAATTTTGTTTGAATAAAACGCAATGGTGTAGTGAAGAAATCATGACAATTTCTCAACTCGTTTCTGAGTTATACTCTCAAATACCCCTTTTCACACTGCCACAGCAACATCAGCGCAACTTACCGGGTCAAACTTTAGATTTAAATCATTATCAGACCCAGCCTCAGACACACACCAAAATCGGTCCAGCTGCTTAGGAGGAGTTCAGTGACAAATTATCCCCTGAAAGAGGGGCTTAAACATAGTGCAACCACGCCCATTTTCAGTTCAATTGCTTGAAGTAACACTAATTTTACACCATTACACCAATCTTTAAGTCGGGAAATAAAAATAATATCGAAAATTATAGGCCTATTTCAAATTTGACAACAGTCAGTAAACTTTTTGAACATGTTGTGTTTGACTTAAAAAGCTTTACTTCGCCTTATTAACATGGTTTTGTGCGTGGGCGCTCAACCGTAAAAAACTTAACTTTGTTTTCTGAATATTGTGTATCGGCATTTAAGGAAGGAAAGCAAGTTGATGTAATTTACACAGATTTCGCCAAAGCATTTGATAAAGTTTCACATTCTATTCTATTAATAAAAGATAAGAATGGTTTAGTTCTTATCTTTTAAATAGAATTAGCTTTGTAAAAATCGATGATATGACATCAAATTCGTTTGTTGCTTCTTCTGGTGTATCACAAGTAGGGCTGCCAGGTCCCGATCTCCACGCGGGTTGTTCCGATTTTCAGCCTAAAAATGTGCGATGACAAATATCCCGATTTCTTGAAAAACAATTTTATTTTTCAATATTTTCACTATTTATTAAAAATATATCCTACGTTTTTACTTCTTCATGACTAAATTTGTACAGATTTTTTTGTACGCCACTAATTAATTGCACCGAATCGCATACATTTCAAGCAAAATAACAGTGCGTGAAGTAAAGAAAAAGGGAGCGAATAAAACAATTACATCATTCTTTGTGGATATTGTGAATTTTGCTTTGCTCATTTTCACCCACGATGTTCGTTAAGTTCAACATATCGCATCCTTTTTTAGCAATCAAACATAGCATGAACGAAAGAAAACAAAACGAAAAAAACAATAAGTGCATTATGTAAAATACATTATAAAATACGAGTTTTGAATTTTCAGATTTTAATATGGGTTAGTAAAAATATAAGTTTAATTTGTTTTTATATTCATTTATTTGAGTTCTGTGTCACTGACTTTTGTTTGAAATATAAAATTTCTTTTTTAAAGTTACATACAACTCGAAAAAATCGGTTTTCAGTAAACGTATTTAAAGTTTTTTTGTTATTCTAAGCGTACTGGACGATTGAGTCTCTGTCCCGATTTTTTTGCTTATGTCCCGATTTTTTTGACGTAGAATTACGTCTTACAGCGCGGTCTGTATGGGGGGCATTTTGACGAATTTTTTCAAAGTGATATTTGACACTTTGGGGTATACCTACAGCCTTTAATATTCATCGTACAAAGAAAAAAAATGCCAAAATATCAGTTTTAGTGGGAATAAAACGAATATCTAATAAAATAGCAAAATCTAAGAAGATGAAAAATTCATATATTCGTAAAAGAAATGCACTAGCTGCTTAGCTGCTTAGCTGCTTAGCTGCTTAGCTGCAGTAGCTGCTTAAGCTGTTTTTAAGGTTGTTGTTGTTGTTGTTGTGTGTGTTCGTTTGGTTCGTAATCGTGTCGTTCGTTGTTGTGATGCTTTTGTTGTTGTTGTTGTTGTTCTTTTTATTAAGATGTATGTAAAACATACATATATAAATACACATCAGTTGCTTTCGTTTGTTTTGTTTCCCAAATAGCCAATCGGCTCTTCTATTTGAATTCTAATTCTAGTTGTTTGATTCTTTAAAATCGTTTATTGAGCTTAAGGTCAGGTTAGAGCAATAAATTGCTCTAATGAATTTTTTCCAAAGAAACAACAAAATTTTCAATATGAGAAAGAAAACATCACTAGCTGATTAATAAGTTAGCTGATTGATTAACTAGTTAGAGCAATTAATTACTCTGACCTTACCTAAAGCTCAATAAATGCTTTTAAACTATCAAACAACTAGTATATGTATTTAAAATCAAGAATGATTTAAACTATCAAACAATTTGAATTTGTATTTAAATCAAAGAAAACAAACATAATAAATAACAAGGCCATATAGAAAACTTTAAGTTTTATATTAATTTTATTTGTTGTTAAACAATTGTAACCTTTTCTTAAAATGGTTTTTATTTAGTTTCAACAATAAACTAAACAACAAACGGCAACTCAACTGCACTACCTTGATTTCAATACAAGATTAAATGCATATTTCAGAGTTTTTTGGCAAACGGGTGAAAAAGAGAGGGAAAAAATACAAGAACAAACGACGCATCAAGCGAATATGACATAAATTTCAATTCGATTCTTGATAAATATAAAAAAGGACTTTGCAATTATATAGAGAACGGTTTAAAGGTACAAACACATGGCGTTTTCATACCAGCAAATCAGACGCTGCCGTTTTAAGTATCGTTTAGCTGAAACTGTGGCATTCATGGCTTGTTGGGTAGTAATGCAATAGAGAATACAAAAAAATGTACTACTACTACCCAAGGTTGCCAGTTAAAATTTAAAACAATTCCGACAAAAAGTAACCTTTTTGACAGTAACATAAATTAAATACAACAAAAAGTTCTATGGTAAAGATAATACAAAATTTCTGCCGCAATAAAACAGTATCAAAAAAAATCGTACGATCATTAAAAATTACCACAAAAATACCACACGTTTTAAAAATATTACCACAAATTCCATATGCATTTAAAATTGCCACGAAAATCTCATTCGCATTAAAAAATACCACAATAAGTCCCACAGGCACAAACAATTTAAAAAAACATTTAGAAAAACCACAAAGAAACTTTGCTTACTAAAAAAGAAAAAAATTTTAAGAAGAATATTTCCAAACTCCCACGGAAATTTAAAAAATACCCCACTGAATTCCCACGCCAATTAAAAAATGCCACGCTGAATTAAAAAATTTAATAGGAGTTCCCAAAAACAAAAATTCCTAAGGGCAATTAAAAATTACCACGAATGGAATTTTTCCAACATAACTGGCAACGTTGCTACTAGCTGCTGATATTGTTGTTTTGGTTCTGCATGCGCTGCAAAGGGCCGTTTTTCACTCGGTAATTCTATGAGCAATAATTGCTTTCGCCACAAGTAGTTTGTTGACTACTAGGGCTTAAAGGGGACTTTCGTAAACCCCCTCATGCGGGCGAATAATCGACAAACTGCTTGCGCCAAAGGCAATTATTGCTTTGTGAAAAGCGGGACAAAGAGATATTGCTACCATAGCTTTCGCCGCAAGCTCGAGAATTTTCGTGTGTGACGAGTGAAAAGCGGGACATAGAAAGCAAAGTTCGGTTTATTTTCTGTGGACAATTCGGTTCATCTCCTCTAACGCTGCTCAACCGCAGTGATCTTGCACTTCTCTGTGCGTCGTTGTTTAAGATTTGCTTGGTAATTGTTGTTGGTTCAGTTAGCTGAAATTTTTAAAGATGTTCTTAATTTTTACTCGACATGAACAGCTGATTTTGACAACTAGCTCGCTTTTCTCTACTTTCTACTTCATTCCTCTCCGAGTCGACCCTACATGGTTATTCTGCCATGAGTTGGAGTACGAATAAAACGAATGTTTATTTTCAGCAAGATAAATACAATAGAGAATACAGATGCGTGTAGCTACAGAGGCATTATCTATGTATACTACGCAGGTTAGCGCATGCGTTACTAAGCAATTAAAAACTCCATTTATTTTTTTAAATACCATAATAAATTCGAATTCTTTATATTATGCATTATATTTTTTCCAGGAAAAATAAATAATTCAAATTTACCCATATTTATTTCCATTAATTAAACATAACTTTGAACTACATTTAGTTTTAACCAACAAAACAAATGAAAAATAACCGAAATATCACCAAAAGTATCAAACGAAAACTTTTTATAAAACAAAACAAATTTTTACATGAATATAATTGTGAGCTTTTTAGATCAGGTAAGTTTGAAGAAAGACAACAACAATAAGTTTGTTTTTGAATAATTTTTATTTAGAAGATGAAACACTTTAAAATAGTTTTAAAAAATATAAATAAAAAAACCAGAATTATTGTCTATTCCTGTATAAAAAGGAATTCTACGTATATAGATACTTACGATACTATTGAAACTGTGTCTTTTTTTTTGTAAAATCCCGATTTTTTAAAAAAAAAACCTGGCAGCCCTAATCACAAGGTAGTATCCTTGGCCCGCTTATATTTTTGAGCTTTATAAACGACATAACATGTTCAATAACACAATTGCAGTGTCTACTATGTACTGACGATTTAAAAATTTATCTCAACATACATAATGATTTAGAAGTGCAGAAATTACAGTTTGACTTAAATGCGGTCAACAACTGGTGTGTTCAAAACTGTTTATACCTAAACCGTGATAAGTGCGCCGTTAACACGTATTCTAAATCCGTTTATAATATTAATAGCATGTATCTTTTAAATAATGCACCGCTTAATCGAGTAAATGTTGTAAAATACCTTGGAGTGATATTTGATTCAAAATTTACCTTTATTAGCCACATAAATTATATTATACATAAAGCTAATCAAACCTCAGCTTTTGTCCACATGAATAGTCAGAAATTTACAGATATTTACATGCTCAAGTCTCTGTATTCGTTCGTTGAAAAATTGCAATATGCAATTTATTCAATCAGTTATTTGGAATCCCTTTTATGCTTCGCACAACATTCGCCTTGAACGAGAGCAAAAATCGTTTTCACTGCGTTCTTTAAATTTTGAGAAACCCATTCCTTCATATGGTGCTAGATGTAAGCTTTTACACATAAAAACGTTACAAAAAAGAAGAACTTTATTTTCCTTGCTATTTATTTATGACGTTATTGTTGGCTCAATTGACTCTCCTAATCTCTTAGAATTAATCAGTTTTAATATTCCTAGTAGAATTTTACGTCATTCTGATATGTTTTATTTAGGCACTTGCCTCTCTATCTGTGAACCATGATATTGACTTTTCTCTCTCTAAAGAATCCTTTAAAAATCTTGTTACGAAATGTTATTAATTAAACTAAATTGTATCAGTCAGTAAGAATTTAATGTTCATTGACTGAATAAATAAATAAATAAATAAATGCAGTAACCATACAAATTATTTAACCAAATTTTAATCTTAAACGACCAAAACCGTCTGATATATAGCATTTCCATTGAATTGTGGGCGGGAAAGGGGGCGTGGAAATCCATTTTAAGTACAGTTTCCGACAATAAAATACAAAAATAAATTACCAAATTTTAGTCTCATACTGTCCAAAACTGTCTCAAATATATAGTTTTTATTGATTTGTGGGCGGTGAAGGGGGTGTGCCAAAAATGTTGTCTGTTACAAACCTTGTCTTTATAATTGTGAACGCAATAAAAAAAATCTTCGATGCTTCGTTCTTGAGTTATGGAATTTCAAACTCATTTCACACATTTAAAATAAAAAAATTCTTGAATTTTTCCTAAAAAGGTCTATGCAATTCCATATCAATTGCGCACGATTCATAAACAATTAAATTTTACACAAGTTGTCATTAGACCGTCTCGCCTTATAGGCAAAAAAAAGTCACCGCAAACCAGCTAATCTGAAGCTGGTACGATCAATTGAACAATATGATCAATTGGACAAAATTCAGAATGGATGAGCCACCTTGCCTACAATTCTTCACGCAAGACCAACTTGAAGCATTGCAGTACTCAAATGACAGAATCGAATTACCAGGTAAATTAAACAACTTAATATCAAATTAATCTTTCCTTACTAAACTTAATTATTTTCACAGCTTATCTATTCTCAAAATACTGAGCGCTTTGTACACAGAGTACATGAATCTGCCATTGCTGTCACAGATGAACAAGGCATGGGTTACATTTTATTTAAATTCGAGAGCCGCCAGAAGTACAGTCTTCTTGAATCACTTCGAAATTATATCTCATAAAACTCGATGATTTTAATATGTGAAGTGTCTTAGCAAAATAAAAAAGTTGGTCTTTAATAAACAGTTTTCCCAATATTAAATTCTGTGTATTATTTTAATGATTTTTTGGGAAGAGTTTAATGGTTTTTTGAGGGCTTTAGTTATATTTCTTTAGAAAATCACATTAGGATGGTAGATTCGGATAAGAACGTTTGCAAAAAACAAATAAAAAAAATATTCGCTAGTAGAAATAGCGAAATATTTTTTTAGTAAAAGTTTATTGATTTTTGACGGGCTTTCCATTTCTGAAATCAAAATGGTACCTTAAGATAGTAGAAACTGAGGTCCGGTGGGTCAGTACTATAAGGTGTCAACTGAGGTCAATGAGTCCTAAAAACAAAAAATTGGTCTCCCTTAGACAAAAATTAAGACATATTTTTTTGAGATCGGACGGTAAATACCAAAGTTATAAAGAAATATGTCTATGCGTGACCCCTACGTTCGGTCAAAAAAATTTTTCTCGAAACTTTCTTTCAATAATACTTTAGATTAGCTGGTTTGCGAAATTTATTTTTTTGATACGGTATATACATTTCATAATTTATTCCTTTTATTTCGCAATAAAATAGCTTACTTTAATATTTTAACTTCTCATTTTGACTAGCGAAATATTTTATATATTAGAAATAAATTAACTGCATTGTAAAAGTCAATAAATGCATTGCACGCTTATCCGGTGCAGAGGATCTGTTATGTAAAATGCTGACAACGCGTCTAGCGCGATCGCTGCTAACAGGTAGCTGTTAGCTATTCTTATGTTGTTTTTATTATTTCGGTTGAGCTTAAGTTAAGTAAAGTGCAACTTAACTGCATAGATCATTTTTAGTCTTCATTAATCTATAAAGCAGCGCTGGGTGCCCCATAGCTCTCTGAGCGGAACTTTTCACATATACACAAAACTCACAAAAGAAGAGAATATGATTCAGTCGTTCGCTGCATGGTATAATTATTTGACATGGTAGTAGCGTAGACTGGCTTTTTTCTCACGAGCAGCGATGGGTAGTTGCCAACATTAGCTGTTCATGCAATTAATCAAAGAAATGTGAAAACATACGCAACGACTTAAACATAGCTAGTCAATCGCAGCAAACTAAAAACATTCCAATAAACTTCGCGAACAAGTTTAATGAATCAAAGAAAAGTTAAAAATAAGCACAAAGCTAGTCAACAGCAGCAAACTACAACTCCTTTAGCTGTTTTTGAAACAACCAATCGCCAAAAAAAACTGTCACGTCTACCTTGTCAAATAATTATACCATGGTTCGCTGATGGTGATGCTGTGAAAACCTATGTCGGAAATTTTATGTACACTCTTAAAAAACCAACTTTTTATTTTTAGATTCATAATTCTTATGAATATATTTTTAATTTTTGTATTTTATTAAGCTTTAATATAATTCATACATATTGCCTTTTAAGATTCTTTGCAGTATTTTTTTTCTTGTTATTTGTACTCATTAATTTTTTGATGTTTTACCTATAATTTTAATGATTCGTATATGTTAGGATTTAATAATATTAAAACAAAACACTTAAAACACAAGGTTTGACTCTGAATCGCAATGTGATTTCTGTTCTGCAGAGAACCTTTCTTGTGAAGCAGAATGTGTAATTTGCCACTGCAAGCAAACTAATATAAATTATTTACTTAGAAAAAAATGCTGGAGCAATAATGACATAGAAGAAATATTAAAACATTATTACAGTACATATGTTTAGAGGTATAAACATGCAAACTTGCAAATAAAGATAATTGTGACAACTATTTCGCTCAGTGTGCGCTATTCGAAAGCGTGCGCTATTCCTAGTGTGCGCTATTCCTAAGAAGACAAAATAAAATGTGACTGTTAGAATGGCCAGCCCTGGTGTAAAGGGATTTTGTCGGTTTTCTCTTTCTTATAATAATTTGTCAATATTAATAAGCCAACTTACCTTTAAGTAATATTAACCAGATAATTAAAACAACATAATATAAAAACGCAATTTTATTAAATAAAATAAAAAAAAAAACTTAAAAGAAAAAACAAAACTTTATTCTGTATTTCAATAAGGCCGACAAAAACCTAACTTATGTAATGAGTTTTTCTTGCTCCGCTTTTATGAGCCCAAATACTCTTTTTATTAGCAGTTGCTCATAGTCGATAAATGTGCGCTTTTGGCGAACAAGCTAATCTGTACCCCTAATAATACGAATTCTCTCTGTGTACATGGATTTTTGTTTTTTTTTTTTTCAGTAAAAAAATTCTAGAAGATTAGAAATTACTTCACGGTTAGAAAATTTTTTAACGAAATCGATCTGTCAAAATCAAAGTTACTGCACATCAAACGCCCATGCCCTTGAGAGATGCCCATTGTTAGCGGAATGACGACTGTTTGAAAAAAAAAATAATTTTTTGGCTTTTTTTCCAAAGTTAGGAACTTTTAAATAATACTAAAAACAAAATTCTTACATAATCCTAGTTTGGGCCATAGAAAGATATATAAAAAGTCCCACTCTAAATTTTAAGTTAATCGGTCCATTAGAGATACCATGTCCACCGTGTTGGAAAAAGTAGTTTCGAGAAAAACGCGTTTAAAGTTTTTAAGTTCAGTTTCAGGCAGTCTCTGAACTGACAACACTAAAATGGCCTTAACTTTTAAAATATTTTTAAATATATGAGGCGCTCAGAAGCAAAGTGGTCCACCCACAGAAAATTTTTTTCGGATTATAATTACTACCAGACACGCATACTGACGTTATATTTTAGGATAAAAATGTGTTCTTTAAGATTTTGCCTTAATTGAAACGGTTACAACAAATCGTTTCGCTTTGCCTTTTTTTTAAAAATACATTATGGAAATGGAAAAGTGGTCTAACCCATATACTGAGAATTGTATATGGGCTGGACCATTTTGCCAATTACGAAATTAAATGCTATTTTTAGTTGAACTTCGATTTAAAGAGAGGTTCTAGTAGAAATCGACGGCCGAAAACAGGTATGAACGCGTTTTTCTAGAAACAAATTTTGTCCGCCCTGTACACGATTCCGCTTCAACGTCTTGACCGATTTCGACGTTTTGACGGCTCAAATTAAAGCTTATTCAATTAAGGGGGCTTCAGGAAGCGTTTTTTTCAAAAATTGATTATTATTATTTTTTTTAAAGTTAAAGCAAAAAAAAAAGAAAAACAACAGGGTTTTTTCAAAGGGCCTCAATTTTTTTAAAAAAGGGTTTTATTAAAATCGGAAATCTATGAGGCTCCCCAAATTTCATCTAGGTTAATAATTTTTTGTTTTTTCGTTTCGGATCACTTGGCAGGGCTGTAGAGTATATAGTGCACATCGGCTATCACCGCGCACGGCTTTGATCAGCGTGACCTTCAGCCGCCATTTTGAATTATTTTTCATCGAAAAAATTGTATAATGTTCTTGAAATATACACTTACTAGCTAAAACCCGGTGCGTTGCTGCCACTCTCCCTTGTCAAAGACCCATAAAATGTTATCAGTTAAACAGCTTGTCTAAATTGAGGTCGAATACTGAATTCCGGCGTTGTGCGACCTATAACTCTAAAGCTATTTGAAAGCTCACAGTTGGGTTGTAAGGGAAGTGCCACTCCCCTTTGCCCTACCCATAAATTGGGTAATAAGGAGTGCCACGCCCTCTTCATCACCGCTAATAGAATGTAATCAATTAAACTGGATGTGTACATGGTGATCGAATACCGAATTCCAAAACTGTGCGACATATAACTCCAAAACTATTCGATAGCACAAACTTGGGTTGTATGGGAGGTACCACTCCCCTTTTTCCTACTCCAATAAAATTTACCAATGAAACTGCATGTGTAAATTGAGGTCGAATACTGAATTTCGAAGCTAAGTTCCCTATAACTCCAAAGCTATTTGATATCCCAAATTTGGATAAAGTTGGAGGTGTCACGCCCCCCCCCCCCCCCCGACAAACTCTAAAAAATTTTATTAGTAAATCTGCATGCGTAAATTTTTGTCGAATACTGAACTCCTCCGCTGTGCGACTTTGCACTCCAAAGCTATTCGATATCACAAATTTTCGTTGTATGGGAGGTGCCACTCCCCCTTGATCAACGCTCATAAAATCAGTGAAACTGCATGTGTACATTGAGGTCCAATACTGAATTCAAAAACTGTGCGACCTATAACTTCAATGATATTCGATATCGCAAATTTACGTTAAATGGGAGGTGCCACGACCCTCTTACCAATGAACATAAAATTAAATCAATGAAACTGCATGTGTACATTGAGGTCGAATACTGAATTCCGGCGTTGTGCGACCTATAACTTTAAAGCTATTTGAAAGCACAAAGTTGGGTTGTAAGGGAAGTGCCACTCCCCTTTTCCCTACCCATAAAATGTAAGTAATGAAAGTGCATGTATAAATTTAGGTCGCATACGGAATTCTTACGCTGTAAACCTATAACTTCAAACAAATTCGATATCGCAAATTTGGGTTGTAAGGGAGATTGTCACGCCTCATAAAATAAAATCATTTCAACTGCATGCGTAAATTGAGGCCAAAAACTGAATTCCTATGACTTCAAAGATATTCGATAACACAAATTTTGTTGTATGGGAGGTCCAACTCCCCCTTGACCAACTCCCATAAGATTTCATCGCTGAAATGGTACGTCTAGATTGTGGTCGAATACCGAATTTCTAAGCTGTGCGACCCATAACTATAAAGCTATTCGATAACACGAATTTTTTATTTATTTGTGGGATGAAAAAGGGGGTGTGGCATTTCTTCTAAACCATCTCGTACTCAAAGCAAAGCCACTTTAAAAATTTCAGCTTAATCGGACCAATAGTTTCGAAGTTTTTGATATTTTCTTAAAAGTAGGCGTAGAATAAGAGTGACCACGCCCGTTTTTATTAAAGTTAATGACAGTTATCATACGAAATTATTTACTAAATTTTAATTTAATACGACCAAAACCGTCTTAAATATACCATATTTATTGATTTGTGGGTAATAAAAGGGGTGTGGCATTATTTTTTCGTAAACCTTTGCGTAGCGGTTACAAACAAACCCGTAGAAGGATGTATCTCCAGGTCCAGTCATTTTCAAGTATTAAGCATCCGAACAAATCACGATTCATTTTTATATAGACATATGTTGATTTGTGGGCGGTAAAAGTGGGCGTGAAAACATTTATATTGCGACCACGCCCATTTTTTGTACAGTTACTGACAGTAACCATCTGAACAAAATTACTAAATCTTAGTTTTTATGATTGAACACGTCTGGTATATATCCCTTATTTGGTTTGTGTTCGATAGGGCAAATTTGGCTTGTATGGGAGGTACCACGCCCCTCGTCCAAACGTTACCAAACCTCACAGGAACACTCACTCTTCTCGGTAGACGTTGTTCTGCCACAGACCGCCTTACTGCCATATACGAACATGTCAAGAAATGCCAAATATATTCACCATTTTCAGTGCCGAAAGTAGCCATGTACTAAATAACCAAATTTAGTCTATACGATCAAAACCATGCGAAATATAAGCCTATTTTTGGTACACTTGCCGAAAGTAACCATATGTACTGATTTACGAAATTTTTGTCTAATACGACCCAAACTGTTGAAATAAAACGTTTTCATTGGTTTGTGGGCGGTAAAAGGGGGCGTGGAAACCAATTTTTAGTACAGTTGCTGACAGTAACCGTACAAACTCAGCCAACATTTTAGCTCATCGACCCAGTAGTCAATTTTCATGATTTCTCAAAAAGTGGGTGTGGC
Organism: Dichetophora obliterata; assembly: GCA_963920525.1. Lineage (NCBI taxonomy): Eukaryota > Metazoa > Arthropoda > Insecta > Diptera > Sciomyzidae > Dichetophora > Dichetophora obliterata. The sequence goes on from OY986436.1 coordinate 188,000,776, forward strand.
TATATAGCGATGACGACCTTTTTTAGTACAGTTGCCGAAAGTAAACAAACAAACTTTGTTATCACATGTAAGTCTCATACGACCAAAACTGCTTGAAAAATAGCATTTTCACTGATTTGTGGGCACAAAAATGGGGCGCGGAAACCAATTTTCGTACAGTTACTGTCAGTATTTACACAAACCAAAGTACTAAATTTAAGTCTTATACGACCAAAACCGTCTGAAATAAACCATTTTCATTTATTTGTGGGTGGTAAAAGGGGGCGTGGAAGTCCATTTTTAATACAGTTGTCGACAGTAACCGTACATACTAAATTACAAAATTTAGCCTTATACGACCCAAACCGACTGAAATATAACATTTTTATTGATTTGGGGGCGGTTACAGGGGGGTGTGGCAATTTTCTTTCCTCAACCATCTCGTATCTGCAACAAATCGACTGGCAAAATTTCAGGTCAATCCGTTCAGTAGTTTCGGAGTCTATAGACATCACACATCCAGACACACATCGTTTTGCATTTTATGTATATAGATATTGATTAATGGTTTAAAAGTGGGCGTGAAAACATTTATATATAGTGACCGCCTCTTGGAGCACCTACACAGCAAATTTCACTGTAAAAATCTGTAGAACTCCGGAATTGCCATGATTTCGAAAAAGTAGGCGTATTTATATTACGATCACGCCCATTTTCTGTACAGTTACCGACAATAACTATCTGAACAAAATTACCAAATCTTAGTTTTTTACGATTGAAACCGTCTGATATATATCCTTTTATTGGTTTGTGATCGATAGCGCAAATTTAGCTTGTATGGGAGGTACCACGATCCCTCGTCCAATCGTTACCAAACCTCACAGGAACACTCTCTAGATGTGGCTTCAGTTTCCCTGAAAATTTCATAAAGATCGGTTCAGCGGTTTTGGAGTCTATACGTGATATATCCACATGCCCACATACCCACATACATACATCCATTTTTATATATATAGATAAATGCCACAAAAAAATTTTTTTCAAAAAAGATTTACCCTCGCTTAAAAAAAAAAATTCTGAAATTACTTTTAGTGAAATTACATTTCTACTAGACCCTCCCTTTAAACGAAAAGCTACAAAAATTCCGTCTACATTTTCTTCCCTGATGATTAATTGCAGGTGATAAGACAAGCATGAAAGACTTATCCGTTTGCATTTATAAAAATTAAAGATTAAAATGTTATTTATACGATACAATTACGTCAAATAAGAAACAGAAAAATTACGCTGAAAAAAAATTTTAATGGTTTAAAATACAGTTGATAAGAATAACTAATGACAAGATATTTATAATAAGTAACGGGTTTTCCAAAGAAGCAAAATGAAAATTAACTTGTCAAAAGAACTGTTGCTTAAACTTTTCCCAAATTGTCGGGCAATTGACAAAGATTTTCTGAAATTTATACCGCCAGTCTGTCATAACTTCTATGAAGCATTATGCTGATCTACACTAGCTTCACTCAACCAACTCACTTTGTCGTCTATAGAAGAGATGATGAAGTGGGAAGGTGAATAAAGTGAGGGAAGAGTATTGAAAATTTTAAAAATTTTGGGACTCATTTAGATTTGACATTCGGTGAGTCGGTTGAGTGAAACTAGTATAAACTGGCACAAGCATTTGAAGAATCTAAGGACTTTGGTATATTTGGCGATTAGATATTGTAAGGTACATTTTTAATGCTTTGCAGTCAAATTCCAAGAACAAAATATATTAGATTCCGCCAATGCGCATGTCCGCCATCTTTGTGAGTACGTGAATGTGACGTCAGTTGTGGGAAAAAAGAAAGTGCAAAATGACTAAAAAAATACTTAGTAAAAATTATTTTATGGAGGGATTCGATTTCAAAATCTCTTAATTTTCTTATGCAATCTTAATTTTTTAAATTAAATAAAAATGTATCCAACAACAACTCTTGTCAACAAAAAATATAAATATTTTTAATTTCTAACTATGACATTGCAGAAAAAGAGAAGGTATATATGCATTTAAGAAAAACCAACTGCCGAAACTGTTAAAACGAAGTTGACAGCTCATAGAAAATCTTAAAACGATGAGAAACCGAAAATTGACCGCATTCAGTGGAGTTAATTTGTTGTGAACTGTTGGAGTAGCGATATCTTAGTGAGCGATGTTTTTCTCTGAATGTGTTGTTACACTAAACGTTAAAAAGTATTTAATTTGATTATTATAATTGTTCAATTATGCAAATAATTTAATTGCAAAGGTTTCTCAAGGAATTTTACGACGACAGTCAGTTACCAACTGACATTGATTTCCTTTTGTTTTCACTCACAAAAAACAGACTTTGACAAGTTTTGATATGAGAAAGAGAACGCAGTCCGAAATGCATCTACCATCTCTAGTTCTTCCATGTAACTATGATAAAAATTTCATATCTCATAACTAACTTACGTTAGTTAACTTACGTGTTAACCCTTCACACAAAAAAGCCGCTATTATGCTCAATTTAGTCTGAGAGCAGTTTTACTGTTTCTTTGTGCCGTTTGTTCCCAATCATAGTATGTATAACTAGATAAGATAGTGTCAAGGCGGAGAGACGGTGACCTCGTTTTGACAGCGAAGTTGACTTGAACAGCAAATATAGACGAGAACAGCAAAATGGTTGATTTTGACAGTTATGATTGATTTTGATGAGAGCACATTAAGCCCTAATACTACCTTGTCTAGTTTTACCATGTTCCCAATAAGCCAATCAGATTAATTTGCTTAGTTTCGTTTGCTGTGTATGTGTTTTTCTCGTGTAGATGTACTCTCACATGTGGCGTGTTCTGCGCAGTAGATTTCCATTTCTGTGCACTTATGGCGAAATCTTATAAATATTATTCTTGGTTTAAGTCTATATTAATTTTTTTACTGTCCAGAATCTCTAACACAATAAACATTTAATTGTTTATTTATTATGCTTTATTTTAAAATATATTTAAATCTAACTAATTATTGTTTTGAAGTTTGTTAGTTCTATTATAGTTTCTAAGAAATAAGGATATGTAAATAATAAATTGGTCCAACCAACATATTTATATTAAAAACAAAAATTGGCATTTGGCAAAGTAGTCCAACCCACTCATATAAAGAAAGAATCACACAAATAAAGAATTTTTAATTCCATATAAAAGAGAATTCCATCTTATGTAAATATGTGTATACCATCTTCGCCCATGTTTCGCCTGAACGATTTCTATTAGAGCAATGTAAAATTCATTAATATTTTCAAATAAATTTTTCTCGATTACTTCAGTATGTGGGCTGGACCACTTTACTTCTGAGCGCCTCATATAAACTATCGAAAAATGAAAAAAAGTATTTTTTCGATTTTTTAGAATGCTGCCTTAAGTTTCTATGTGACCTTCAAAGTAAGAGTTTTTCAAACAAGTAACTAGGACCTTGCGAATGAAGGAAAATGCAAATTCTTGCTTCTAGTTGACTAAGAAGCCACAACCTACGTGGTCAAAACATAAAAAATACTTACGTGGTCAAAACTTCCAAAGTCGAAAACGTAGCGTGTCAAGCTTAGAGTATATGACTTCCAAGTGGGTAATTATTGACATCAGGAGCCGCAAAACCAGTTTATGTGTTATTTCAACTTATTAACAAAGCTTTCAGCAACTCAAGTGTGCCTAGCACATAACACAATTTTTTAACGCAGAGTTAATATGGTCCTCACATGACAGAGAGGAAGAAGATCGCATGAAATAGTGCTAAAAATTAATTTCAAACTCTTTATTCTTAGCATTTACTAATAACATTATAATGTTACATTATTTTTCATAGAATATTTTTGTTTATTTAGTTACTAAGTTGACTGTTTGGTTGAATCGGTGCTAACGTGCAGACATTAACACCGCTAAGTACCGTTAGTTAAAAGAAAGACCGGCTCATTATACTGTAATTTAATGCAAATTACTAATCATTAAGCAAGCACTCAACCAAAACATACACATGCACATTAAAATCACACACACGCACATAATTATGTGCAGGGAACAACAGGCTGCAGTAAATTAATTTTAATGAAACATAATCAACAGGCAAAACATCAACAAAAACAACAACAACTGGATCTTATGAAATGTTATGAAACATAAAACAAAAAAAAAAACAACAACATAAAAATGTAAAACAAGCACTTCATGGTTGAAGTGGGAAAAAAAGGATAATGCTAGAAAATAGCATGGAACAACATGAACAGTAAGGGTTGGTCAGTTGCAAAACGGCGATGCTCTACACTGGTGTCAAACCTGACGAGCTTTAATAAACCTTCTAGAAAATCGACTAAAATTTAATATACTCACCCCTACTATTGTAGGGTGTCCGTAATTTTCAACTATTTGCAGTAAGCTTCAAAAAAGTTTTACTGCGCTGTAAAATATGATAACAACAACTAATGAGGTAATTAGTATCAAGAAATACTACCTTAAGGACTACACATAATGTACAGCTTCAAAGGATGTTATCAAGGCAAAAACAAATTAGTTGAAAAGGAAAGAACATTTTGCAGATATCCTTCTTTTATATACTTGATATTTTGTGTTAGAGGTATAAAGCTCAAAAAATAATAAAAAATAGCAAAAAGAGCGATCGATGTACAGGACAATAAATCTTTATTTATAGCATGCAGTCGTTAACATATGTATGTATGTACGTTTTTTTGTGTGTCGTTGTGGTTTTCATGCTCGTGGTCAATACAATTTACACAATATATACAGCTCTACATATACATACTATACGTATATAAGCTGCCAGCATATTGCTTAAAAGTCAACAAGCACTTGTGTTCATGTTTGTTTTTGTATTGGTTGACTTGTTTGGCTGTTTGCTTGCTGGTTCTCTTCGTCTTTTTTAACATCATATCCAACATCCTGTTCACTACCACACAAACTCACTTATGCACAAGAGTAAAGTTTGATCGCCAACTCCATGCCAACCTTCGCTACATTTAACTTAAAGTTAAGCGTGTCACCAGCTACTGAAATGATAGACGTTAGAATAAAAATTTAAATGCTTGTCATTCGATAAATTCGACAGTGTTAAGAAGCTGTAAAAAATACAAAAAAAAGTTTTTTATTACTTATCCATTTAAAGGAAAAAAACATTAGCCTAATCTATGCATTTCTGCATTAATTCTGTCTATAGAAGCACATTCAACATTTTTGAAAATTATTAAGTAACCACATCTTTCGATCCCTTGACATCTGATGTGACCTTCGAAACAATGCAATATATTAAGTAAAACTTTAATATTCAGCTTCCGAATTTAATATGGCAGACTTACATCGATTTATTATATATAAATGATTAAAGAGATATATAAAGAATAAATTGTGGCGCCCGTAACCTTGTGGGTAGAGTGCAAGGCCCCTTAGTTAAGGAACCGCGGTAGCCCGGGTTCAATTCCCAACTCAGCCAGAATGTTTTTTCACTTAAATTAATTTTTTTGTTCGTTCGTCACCTCTCTGCAGACAATGGCAAGCCTCAGAGAGTAAAAAAACTGCACTGTTCGAGTCCGGGCTCGGGCATGGTTCTTTTCACTTTCTTTATTCTTTCCTGGACATTTAAGAATTATGGAAAACAAAAAATCCACAGCTAAATTGTGGAAAATGTGGAATTAATGGACAGAAACAACTAAGGGCTGGAAATGCTTGCCGAGGTTAAGGCATAATACTAGCCTCGGTAAAAAGCAATTCAAATTGTCTTTCACGGTTGTTTCGCCTAATCAATAACTCACGTATGGTTCCAATCAATTCCTCTAAATAATCTATCCTTTCCTTTCAGGTCAAAGACCAAACCTTGTTTGTATAAGGTACATGCCTTGGTTCTTTGATCTTTAAAAAAAAACAAAAAAAAAAATGACTACTTCAAAAATAATCAAATTAATAAAGAAGATAAGGTGTATAAAAAAAGTGTAACATTTATACAGTAGTTATACCTTAAACTGTTCTGTATTTTATTTTTTATATTTTTTGTTTTAAAACCCTTTCAATGGCTGGGCTAAACTAAAAAAAAATAATTTTTTGAGGTAATATTCTTATCATTTAGGTCCTTAAAAGGTGAAAAAACATACCTTTGATTTTAACCTGCGCTACTTACGTTTTGCAAGCTTGTGCAAAGATAAAATTATTTTGCTCCTGGTCGGCATAAAGTCTTTTTTTAATCCCTTAAGGGTTTTCCAACCCTTTAGATCTTTGTTTCTTAAACCCTCTTAATATTCTTATCATTAAAGCCAAAAAAGATAAAAAACATAAGTTTGATTTTTTTCCGGTTAATTTTTTCTTATAAAAAAATTTTTTTGCTTTTTTTCGGCGCAAAACCGAAGATCCATAAATATCTCTCTATATTTATTTTTATCACTTTGGTTTATATTTTTTTCATAGAACCAAACAATTTGATTTAAACAAAAGCTTTGCATAATTAATACATATAAAAATAACTTTCTGATATGTTCAATATATTGGGAAAATCCACTGAAAGGCTTATATTAATACAATTTGCTAGTCATTAATATAATTTAAGTTTTGTGTGTTTATTAACAATAAGGGTATTCACAATTGTATGGTATAGTTGTATTGTGTTTTTTTTGCCATAGTTGAAAATCGCAATTATGAGCATCCTTCAAAATAGAATTTGTGGTTGGGTTACTTAGCTTTTATGTTACTATGCAAATAAATTAACTATCCAATTTGATATATTTTATTAATATATGGAATAAAAAGTTTAACTTGCTTTTTGAGCTTCTTCCATTTTTGCAATTAGAAAATAACTGGCAACCGATCAGTTGCTTATGGAACCTTAAAAACCACTTTCGTTAAACATATCATTGGGCAACTTAAATTTACAACACTTTTGGTTTTTAGAGATTTGATTTAAAACAACAAAAAATATAAAAACCGCTCGGTAAAGTGTGGTTTCAATACCACAGGGTTTTTTAACTACACTGAAAACAACGCAATTGTGAATACCCTTTATATTTTTTGTTTTGTTTTTGTTATTTTATAAATGAATTAATTTACATTTTTTTGTTTCAAATATTACATATAAAAAATTGTATTAAAAACGTTTTAAATTATTTACTTCTTAAAATTTTCAATCCCGAAATAATCCCGGGATCGAGAAAAGCTTCCGGGATTGGACTCCCTAATACATACATACATACGAACGAAGGAAGTTAAATAAAAGCTTATAAAAAGATACACAATTTTGTAGCAGCGCACTGATTTGTTGCTATTATGTTGCGCAACACTGTAAGAGAAAATAAATGCTAAATAACAATTTTCAAATGTAAAAAATTAAATTAGTATTCACTGTAATTTTGTGCCTTTTTTGTGCAAAAATAAAGGTTACTTTTAACTTTAATTTTGTAGGTCAAAAGTAACAGTCATTTTGTTCCATTTTTTTTTTGTCTAAGGCCTCTTGACCGTTTAAAAAACTATTAAAACTATTAAAAATGTTATAGCTCGCAATGAGAGCGCTCCACACTGGTCTGCATTTACAATTTTGAGAATTTAGTAAAAAATTAACGTTAGAATATTAATAAAAAAGAAAATTTATAGATCAAAATATCGTTCGGAGTAACTCCTAGAGAGATCAAATATATGACTTCCTTCTATTTTTTTACCCCCATCGTTTTTTTCACACATGCCTACCCCTTATCTGCCACCCTTCTTGGGGTCACCACACAAAACAAAAAATTAAAAAAATCTTAAAAAATATTAAACTCCCCTGGATAGCTCCTGGACTTAGTCCTACTATTTTTCTACCCTTAACATTCCTTTAAAACATATTGACCCCTACCTGTTACCCCCCCTTTCTTTTGCGGGTCCTCATACAAAACACAAAAAAAAACTTCCAAAATAATTTAAAACAGGCACGACTCCAAGTGTAGGCAGATAACTTTGATGGTTTTAAGTTCAGTTTGGCTCATTTTTAACACCCTATAAAGTTAAAATTCAAGGACTTTTAAAAATACAATTTAATAAAAAATATTTTTTTATAGTTTCTTAGTCGGTAATTTTTTTATTTAAAAAAAAGACACTTAATAACTCTTTCTTTTGAACTGTAAAGTAAAAGTCAGAAGTAATTAAATAACTAGTACTTTTGTAAGGAAAAATAGAAGTTAAAAGGCAAGTGTTGATATCTGACTTTGTTGATAAAAAGCCATAACCAGTCCGGTCCCTGAGTACTATCGGTTAACCACCTTTAGAGCCAATTTGTAAGATGGCATTCCAAATGGTTGCTATAATTGAAATAATTGGTAAAATCGATAACTTTGAAACACTCACCCGGAAACACCTACATACAAATTATATTTATATAATTAATTAAAGTATATGAATAATTTTAGGTATGTTTTCTTGATTCTTCGTTTAATTCTAAGAAAAAAGTCCAGTACAACATAGGAGTACGATAATCTTCGTGTCACCCCATTTTTGATTTGAGATTGCATGTGGACAAATTTTAACTTTTTATTTCATTTTCCACAAATTTTAAATTTTTTGTGTCACAAAAAAGCTTATTCTACTAGTCTCAGATATGAGTAATTTATTTTGTATGCTTATTTTTATCAAAACACATATCATGGGGTAAAATATCCACAGTGCGATTTTTATCATTTTAAGACGATTTTTGAGCAAAACAATGCTATTTTTTCATTTTTATTTGAAAAATCCTACTTTTGTGATATAAAAATATTTAATATTAATTATTTAAGTATAAAAAATTATATTTTCCTTAATAAAATAATATAAAAAAATCATTTTAAAATTAAAAGCAATTTTATGAAGTTTTTTTTATGTACCACTGGCAAATACCCGCTGCTTCGCCTGCGACAAAAATGTTAAATACCATTGCAAACTTTGCAATTTTAAAATTAAAGGATTAAAAATAGTTGTTTTTGTTTTCTTTAATGACAAAAATAAATGAAAAATTGGCATTTATATTAAAAAATGAATTTATTTAATTTGAAATAGCTTTTTAAAAGGTAATTGTTATGACGACATAAAGTTGCTTAGCTTTTTTCTATTTTGACTTTTTAATAAGTCCTGCATAACAGGGTTGTATAAAAATTTCGGTAAAACATTTTTAAAAGTTGTAATTAAATAATGTAATTTTCTTGAATAGCTTCTGAATATACTCTTCTTAAATTTTAAAAAAATCCCTTTATTATTACATAAAACTATTGGCGATATCTCGAAAACAATTGATTTTCTCAGAACAAAACAATTTTTGTATGAAAATTCGTTGATTAATTTTGTACATTTTGAACGGATAGTACATTTTCTCATAATAATGCATTTTCTTAAGGCGATGTCATTGCCTCAGAATGAGAAAAAAGCAAAAGACATTTTAAGTTTAGGCATTGCAAGCAAATATCTCCGCCATTTTCTAATCGATTTTCCTAAAATTTTCTTTGCCTGAATGTTTAGTTAAGTAACTTTAGAAAAATGAGAAAATATTTACCGTTACCGCACCAATTCAATGATTTTTATTGTTTGCCTCTACAATATTAAATTTGTACTAAAAAAATATGTCAAATGTTGTTTTTATTGTACATTTTTTTTTTTAAAAAATTTTCATTTTCCGAACTCTTTTATATGACATATAACTTATCTGCAAAAATTGTTTAATTTTGACACATAATTCAAAGAACAGTTTCCATCATTAAAATCATTAAAAACACTATGATTTTTTGATGACAATTAAATTTTCAAAATGTTGTTTTAAATTTTTTTTTTAAATATCTGTAAAAAAATTTTCAAATATTTCGAACCATTACCAAGTTAATATACATTAATCTATGTTTTAAGCAATTTTGGGAATTTGTGAGAAGTTTATGCATATTTATTAAATTAAAGTATTCCCTGCCATAGAACCGCCTTACTGCCATACACAAATTATCATGCTATTCGGAAGAAATTTTATATTTTCACTATTTTCAGTACACTAAGGGCTGGGTTTAACTAGATATTTTAGCATTCGTTGAAGTTAAATTGACTTAAATTATAATATAATGTGTTTCTTTTCTGCCTAAACCGAGTTTAAACGTCCAATTTTGGTGAGTTAACCTCAGTTTAATTTGACTAGAGTTTAAGCTCCCTTGAAAAATTGCCCATAATTGTTACTTTTATATTGCATTTTGATAGCGATAATGTTTATAATTTAAGTAAAGTTGATATTCGAGTGATGTGGAAAGGTCATCTTTATATTAATATGCAAACACAGATCTTTAGCGTCCTTTTTACCGACTTTAAGACAACACATCTAAATGAAGCTTACATCATTTGAAAGCTCTGATTCATAGCAAGTGCACAATATAATTTTTATTCAAATTAACTTTAGTTAAGGACTCTGAAAAAACTCGACTTTAAGAGTGTTTTGTGCAAAGCCTTCTGAATATGAGTTTTTTTATGTGTATTTTATATATTTACAAAAAACAAGCTCGTAAAAACATTAGAATTGGGAGCATTTTTGGAGTAAAAATTTAAAGAAAAAAAACTGTTCATTCACTTAAAATTTTATTCGGTTTTGTAATCGTGCTTAAATAAGGTATTTAAATATGCGAACAACTTCAAGGGAATAGCAGTGAAGGAGTAATCCGCTTTCTGTGACACTGTTTTCAAAAATAAAATTTTAACATATCAATTGAAAAATTCAGCCTATTCCAGCACGTGAAGAGTGCTGTTTTAAAGTGCTGGAACCTGTTTTAAAGAAAACTTTGCTGTTTTTTTGCTACTTTTAGGAGTTTCTTATGAAACCATAAAATTTTAAATTAGAGTCATAAAAGGTCTTTTACGATTCTTATTGATGCTCATAAAGAGTGAGAAAATTCAATGGTAAACAAGCGAATTTTCGGCACTTTTATGACTATTTTATGAATAAAAGAGGACAAAAATAGGAATTATGAAAAAGTATTTTAAGACTCATATTGATGCCTCTTAAGTTGTTGCAGCTTTTTCTTTCCTCTCTTTTTGAACACATTCAACCAGCGTTGCAGAAACAACACTAAATAAAGGGGTTCTAAATAAAAGTTCACGCTTAAATGTAAAATAGAACGCAGATTTATTGAGCCAGTGTTGATTTTTTCTCTTTGTAAAGTAGACATGTTTCGATTAAATATTCGGGGGGGGGGGGAGGAATAGGTCATGCGTTACGTCACAAAAATATTTTATCTACATATTTAATTCAATAATCTTCAATATTTTGTACGGTTTTTTGGAAAAAGTAAAATATGGTTATTTAAAATAGCTTTATCGTTTAACCGTAAGATGTGATAAGACAAAAGCTGTAATCTTATATATAAATACGTTAACATCAAAAGTTATCGCACGCTTTTTGAATATTTATTTCAGAGAAAGGATATTGAAACGTATATCATTCGAAAATTACTGCACTATAGATGTGCAAAAACATGACCCAAAATATGAGCGTCGAAAGTATGTAAACATTTTAGTGAGGGATCTCAGTCTGGATGAGATCCTCCTGGCTTACTCAATATAATTGGATTTAAGATTGGTAACCTTTGACATGAAACATAATCGTAAAAAGAGCGTTTCTTTAATGAAAGCTCAACTAAAAGATGCATGTTTCGCCATCTCTTACGGATACCCTACACACAGAAAAAAATCATGGTAAAATCAACTAGAAACAGAATGATTTTACATGTTTCCCCTATGATTTTGCTTCATAGAGATTTATATTAAAATCATTGTGATTTTCATGTAAAAATCGCAACAAATTTTCATGTTGAATCATTATGAAATCATGTAAAATCATTATGATGGTCATGTTGAATCATTATGAAATCATGTAAAATCATTCTGATGGTCATGTTGAATCCATATGAAATCATGTAAAATCATTATGATGGTCATGTTGAATCATTATGAAATCATTATGAAATGCAGCTGAATCCTAACCTCAATTTGAAATAAAAAGAACTTCAAGTTGGTTTTATTTAGTTTTTTTTATAGAAAAATTCGACTTATAATTACAAAGCATACCTCAATTTTTCTCTAACTAAATAGATTTTCTCGATAGCGTGCACGAAGTCCTATGGTTGGTATAGCTTCCTGTTTATCTTCCTTAGATAAGTACCTTAAACTTTCCTAGTCAACTGAAGCTTCTGTTTCTATTGAAAACAAATACAGCATTTTGATATTATTTTGTTATAGCAACATAAGTCACATATCACATTACCTTGTTCATCTGCGTCAAAGTTTATGGATTCGACTACTTCCACTTGTATTTACTTTTCATTTCACTTGTTTTACTTTTTCAGCTATTACAAACTATTTTAATTTTTAACGAAGCTCCTTTTCGCTATAAAACTTCTAATGTGCTAGAAACAACGGAACTTCTTCGCAAAATTTTTTTTTACATGATGCAATAATAATTTTACTAGATTTCATAATGGTTCAACATGATGTCATAATAATTCTACATGAAATCATAATGATTTTACATGAAATCATAATGATTTTACATGAAATCATAATGATTTTTATGTCGCTGCGTTCATGAAATATACAATCATGTAAAATGAAATCAACTATGTATCACAATGATTTTACTATGCAAAATTTTTCTGTGTGTACAGTAAGAATTTATTTGATGCAATATGTAACATTATGCAAAATTACCCTTATTTATAATAATTTAATAAATTATTTCGAATTCTCGAAAATTCTATATATTTTCTCAGAACAACGTATTTTTGTATGAAAAATCGTTGATTAAGAAAAAAAAACTGCATGCAGCAATTCCATTTTAAACGTACCATAAAAATAAAGATTCCAGACTGGCCATTTCCGATTTCAGTGAAATTTTGCATGGAACATCCTTGGCTGAAATTAAGAACTGGATTTGGATGAAAAAAATTTGACGTGAATTTTAGCAGAGTTACAGGGTACAAAAAATTAACAGAAATCGACAAAAAAATCGAAAATTGAGTTTTACGAAAATTCATATCTGAAACATTTCTAAACCGAATCTTCAGTCAGAACTATAGTTGGAAAAGTAAATAAACAGACTTTATTCTAAAAATAATTTTCGGAAATTTTGGTTGTTGGGGTTCCATCCTTTGTAGTAAGGTAATTGATATCTAAGTAGGGGTTTGAAGAATACTACTTTAAAATTTTAAATAGTATTTTTCTAAAGCTGGTAAAATTACTAATTTAGCAATATAAAAATTCAGTTGGAGACTTAATGGGCTAATGAGATATGATTATTTTAACATCCAATAAGTCAAAAGATTTGGAACTTGACCCAAAACCTTGAAATTAAATTTTTATGATATTGAAGTAGTGCTATCTTGGCAAACGCAATCAAAACAAAAAAATCCGAACGAGACGTCACAATTTGACGAGAGAAAAATTATTATCGTTCTGAAAATGGAAGTTGCTACTTACAGATTTGGAGCTAGTAGAGCAAAAGCAGATGAAAAATGGAACGCCATCTGCTAAAGTAAACTTCTACGGTCCTCCTCAAAGAACTGCACACAATCTATTTAAGAACAGAAGCTATCGCAATCAATTAAAAAACAGTTTAATTTCTACCAAAAGTCAACAATTCAATAACCAAAACAGCTGATGCAAAAAGTATTGCCACCTATAAAAAAATGTTAGTAACATGTATACAATTTTCAAGATTTTTGTCAGTTTTACGCTAAATGCTGAACTTTTACAATCTGGCAATAATGTTTTTGACAAGTACTGACGTTGGAGTATTTCAAAAACGTAAGCAACGTAATGTTGGACGACGACGCAAGAAAAAATTACAAAGACCCAATTTAGGACGATCACGTCGGAAAACGAACGAAGCTTGTCACGAAGGCTTCTTTTTACCTAAACAGGGCATTAAAGTCTCATCGCCTCTGTAGTGCAGTGCGCTAATGCGCGCGCTTGCACGGCGTATCACAAAGATTTCAAATGAAGCCTTTAGCAGGGCCGAAATTGCAACAACATCAGCTAGTTATTTTTTCCTTTTCATACTGAAAAAGTTGTTGTTGTTGTTCCATTTTATTTGGAAAAATTCATTAGAACAATTAATTGTTCTAACCTTAACCTAAAGCTCAATAAACAATTTTAAACTAACCAACAACTAGAATTTTTTAAGAATTTATAAAGGTTTGGCTATTTAGATGACGTTTTCATAAAGGTACTTTGTAAGGGAGAAAGATTTCAAACTTTGTCCTTCAATGTCATAATCAGACCTTAAATTTTACTTTAAAGTTACAGGTTTGCTTGTCAGCAAAATTTAAAGTCACTTAATTATTTTTTGTTGAATTAAAAAAGGTTTTTATAGTCTTGATAAAATCACTTTGTAATACTCAAAAAGTCCGCTTCCCTTAAATTAAGAAATGTGGCATCAATTAATAAGCATGGTTTCTTCTAAATTCTAAAGACGTTTCTCCTTAATGTAGAGAATTTTTATTTGATTTAACGACCTCACGTCTTGAGTTCATTGCAATGTTATCAAAACAGCTTCTTAGTTTTGAAGACAAGTTTTTACTTAAATATAAGCAATGAAGTAATGCTAAAAGTTAAATTTCCAAAAATTGAATAAAAGCAAAAATAATTTGAAGAAAAAATGTATCGATACCAAGTCTGCTTGCAACATTCTACAGTATGATCTCTTAAATTTAGAGAAACATAAGTTACAATATTTGAATATTTCATAGAAATACATGTAAGTTTTTTTTTTCTTGAACACCACAAGAGATTTATTTTATGGATGCTTTTCTTATATTTCTGGAAAAAATGATTTAGAATTACTTACAAAGCGAACAATTCTAAATGAATGAAGTTAAGCGACAATTCTTTAACAACTGCAATGATCGAATGGATAAGCTAATGAACTTACACTCACGTGGCCGAGGTTCAAGACGGGGTTCCGGATAGTGGTAATTTTTCAATTTAATTTCATGTTAATAATAATAATGATTGTAGTTTTTCGACATCATACAAATTATAATTCTCACAGGATGCTGTTTAAAACCTTAAAGTTTTCTTTTTTTTCGAAAATTCCAAAATTTTTTTAAGATTTGGTGACAAATTTCTCATATTCAAAGAGAAATTTCTTTCTCTTAGTTTTAGCCGATGATTAATAGACGGTAGAAAAACTTACTCAAATGTCATAAGATTTCAATACAATTGGGCTAAGTTTCTTCAATTTAGCGAAATAGTTCGTAACTGATTGGATAATTTTCCTAAACTATTTTACACTTCTGGTGTCAATTTAACGAAAAATATATGCTTAATTTTTAGAAAATCGGCCATGGCGCTAAATGAAGCCCTATTTTCTAAAGATTGGGTGCTATTCTTCTAGATTTTCTGGAAATTTTTTTTCTGAGAGTAGGAGTGGTTTTCATCCGATTCAAAAATAAGCTTATATCTTGAGTTTTGTAACAAAATTGTTACAAAAGGTATAAAATCACGGCTGTTATAGTGATCACACATGCACAGACGGACAAATTGCCATGGCTAAATCTTCTCAATCTTATCCTTTTCGAAATAAATATTTGAGGTTAAGATAAGTGCTAGGATCAGAAGTTCAAAAGCATATACATTTAACTTGTAGGAACGATTTTTGTTGGCATAATGAGATACACTAGTGTGGAAGCGCTAAAAATTGATTGTCAAAATAAATTTCTTTATAATATTAACATTTAAAAGTAATATATTCTGTAATTTTTTACTTTTATCATCGTTTTTCAACACTATAAATAATCGGCATTAATAAAAGAGAAAACTTTATTGTCGTTTATATGTAACCGGATCTCATACAATAAAGACTTTTTTTTTTGTTACAAACTCTTACAGATTTGTGCTAAATGCAAGTAGAAAAAAAAATAATAAATAAATATCCCCGAACATTTACTCACACACATAAGCAGCAGAACAAAATAGCAACAGATCCCCCCGCAAAGATCAGCAACAAACCAAACAACTAGCAATCCAGCAAGTCGTTCGTTCATGCATGTGGAAACTCAGTGAGCCACTCGAGTAAGGATACAAATCCAAACAGTGGACACATCATATGCTTTTTGGTTTTTACTATATTTGTATTAAAAATGCACAGCAACACAAATACACCAGTCCATACACATTTGTATATGCTTTAAGCGTGCAGATACAGCATTTGTTTGCATGCACTTTCAGATATTTTTTTTCATTGCATAAAAATACATAAGTCACCATACTGTGAGTGTGCTTCCATGTATGAGAGTGTGTGTTTGTGTTATTGGATGTGCATGCATTTAAGTAACAGCCATACAAATAAAAATATTGAATTAACATGTGTATGTGTGGAATAGTTGCAAATAAATTAATACTTGGGTTTAAAAAAATTTTGCAATATTTTGTTTATTAAAATGCAGAAAGAATAAAAAAAAGTAAAAGAACCAGAAGTAGTAACAATAGAAATGGTTTCATGCTGAAATTATATTTTAAAAATTTATGCACTTTTATCGGCTTATGTTGGGTCCCGTTACAGTATGTATTGGTACCAATATGAATTTTAAGGTGAAGAGATGACCTTTTTCATGAAAATTTGATATTATTCTTTAATGCAACATTTATTTTTTCAATAGCAAAGTGATAGCTGTCACCATTGTAGCGTCATAGCACAACCAGACCACGGTATAATAAATATTTGAGTCAATTTAAATTATGACAATTAACAAACTAGTTTTCGTTTTGTTTATCTTCATTTCTGCACTGGGTCAAATGATTCGTGTTACATCGCGACTGACGCAAACAATGTTGCTGCATTGAATTTGCAAGCGCAGCAATAGTAATTTTTTAAAGTTGTAAAAATGAAAGAAAGCAAAGAACTTGTTAACGTAAGGAGATTGCTCAATAGGTTAATTTATTGGGTTAAGCTAATTTAAATTTCATTGTGTGTGAAAATATTGGAAGGAGTTTTGGATGCAGTATCAAAAGTATTGCATTTTGACGTAGCTAAAAACTCAGTTCGTAATCTTTTTATTTTTACTTGTATGGCGTAAAGCCATTCCCACGTACAGCTGTTTCATTGGCAAGTTATGTAATTACACTACACATGGCTAATTATATATTTTAACAGTAAGTTATGTATAAGAAAGACGTCATATTATTTTTGCAAAGTTATCCAAGATTAAATGCACGCATTGTTTATTAAATAGCGTTATTATATTAAAGTTATTTTTGCAATTTCAGAATCTTTTTACAGATTTTTACTAAGAATTAATAGAACTTTGCAAGCATTATATTATATATAAAAAATATGTGGCAAAAAGGATAGAAATTGAGTATTCCATTTTAAAAAATTTTCGTAATTTAGGAAAGGATAAAATGATTTATGGGTAAAAATATATTTTTCCTAAAAGTGCAACAATGGATAATTAAACCTTTCTGGCTTAAAAAATTATTAAAATAATATTTGAAATTTGTGTGTTATTTTCCATTTTCCATCTTAACCCATTAATGCTTACAACCAGAACCTATTGAACTTAGTTTTTGAAATTTTCAGCATGAGTTTATATTAATATTAGACGGGAAACTCTAAGTTAAAAAATAGCTTCAAAGGATTTGGGTGCGGCGATGCGTATGATTATAAATGCATAAGGGGCCTTTTAGTAGAGAAATAAAAAAAAACTTAAAAAATAAGAAAAATGAGAAATTGGAAAAGTTTTATTTCGTAGCGTAGGTGTTCAACTTTACACAGTGTCTTCACTTACAATATTTGATTGCATGCGAACTGTCAAATTGAATTTCATGATATATTTATATCTCAAGTCTAGACCACTCATAACATGAAATTGTTGACATCATGAAATTTATTTCTTGAAATTTTTCTTGAGATATATTTCATGCGGTGATCTGTCACTTTTTAGTAAACTATGTAAGTGTGTGCATTTTTAAGTACTTTTCAATAAAAAAATATTGCAAAAGCATTAAAAAACAGAAAAAACATAAAATGGAATGGCGAATGGAAGAAATTATAAATTTAATAAACTGTTACAAACAATCCAAAATGAAATTTCATGAGATGAAGTGCCCACCTAAATATTGTAGCATCAAACCTGAATATCATTAAATTCAATTAGACAGTTCACATGCAATCAAATATTGTAACTGGAGACAGTGTGTTAACCTCATGCACTTTTTTAATTATTATTTCTTTTTTCTTGACGTTTATAAAACAAAATAACTCACTTGAGTGATATTTTTCACTTTTCTTTGAAATACTGCACGAACTGGCTAAAAATTTTAGAATTTTTTTGAAAAAGCATACTTTTGGCTTTTTCACACTGCTGAAAGCAAAAGATTTACACTGTCTGTGGATTTTTGAGGAATTATTGAAAAATGCTTTCATCGCATATTATATATTATACGTTGTCATAAATGGGGTAATACATAAAAGGCAAGCATCATAGCGCACATCATAGCTCAAACTGTAATTATTTTTGGCATTACTATATAACAGTGTTCTTACAATATATACTGTCCTCAAAAATGTTGAGCCTGAAAGTGTGCACCCAAAATTCATTAGATACTTATCAGTGACAAGATAAGACTTTTTTAATTGTATATAATTTTCCTAGGGTTTTTTCATCTTTTTATAAATAAGTTAAGACTAATTTAATTAAATTCTTTTGACGGATTGTACCAAAAAATATAATTTTATCAGCCGCAAAACAACACCTGAATTGCTTCGTTTATGAGAGTTGCAAAGGCAGTTCTGTATAAATATTCTACTAGTCAGAACAAATTTTTCTGCATCCTCATTTTTTTTTCTGCAACATAACTTTTGATTTTGCACGATGGTTTTTGCATTTCATTGCAATATTTTTTCACTGAAATTTTTTTAATCTGAAATCGAAAAATATACTTCCATAAGTAATAAACTGTCATGAGTTCCCTATGATACCATGTCCGAGCTAAAATATATTCGGGTTCAAAGTTCACCTAAATCGGTCATTCGCCAATATCTCCACTCGTCTATGTCGGGATTAAAATCTGCTTTCAGTAGATCAGGTAATTATCTTAAAAATGCCTTGAACGGTTCAAACGTAAAACATACAGTTTTAACGCTATGCCACTGCTTATGTCTTAATAGTACAAAGTAGAAATTTCTAAAAATTAGCAGATTTTTTAGCAGAATTTTTTCTTTATAAGTAGTACTAGTATAAGTAGTAGGGTGTCCCAAAAAAAAAATCGTGTTTGATGTCCGCGGCTTTTCCACTTCCATTTGACCTTAGAAACACCCTCTGTAAAGCGCATCTCA
This sequence comes from Dichetophora obliterata, assembly GCA_963920525.1. Lineage (NCBI taxonomy): Eukaryota > Metazoa > Arthropoda > Insecta > Diptera > Sciomyzidae > Dichetophora > Dichetophora obliterata. Next base: position 188,020,097 of record OY986436.1, read on the forward strand.
ATTGGTAAATATTTGGAGGTCGCGAATTCATTTTTTAATTTTCCCATACGTGGAAAAATCAGTTTTGCTGGTAAATTGAATTTAGATCCACTATATTTTAAGCAAAATGGTTAAATAAGTATTCCCTCAAATTTTGTCTGACATATCCAAATTTAATTTTCATCTGATTATTATTTGGTGGTATGTGGCTCACTTCTTAGAGCTAAATGAATACTTTAGATATAAATGAATACTTTCACTTAGAATTATTTAATTAAAAATGAATATCTCTTAAAGTACTCCATTTTCATTATTTTTATTGGTCTTAAATTTTAGATAATGATAGTTGGAATGCACAATGAAGAAAAAAAAAAAATTCAAAGAGTTGTTATATGTTTTTGGATCAAAATTTACAACAAGTAGTTTTTTGTATTTATGTTTTTATTTTTAATCGTTTTGGGCTACCACCAAATAATATCTGCAATTTTTCCAACATCCTAATCCGATTTCCATACAAACAAAATCCTGCTATAGATTTGGATTTTGTGAGCTTGTAGCTTGAAACATCACAGCCAGGTGGTGTATAATGAAGTTAGTGATCGGAAAAAGCATTGTTGACAGTCTCATGTTTGCATTCAACGCCATCTAGTTGTCAAGTACTTTTCATGAGCAGCAAATCAAAATCCAAATCCAGATTTGGATGTTTGAAAAAAACTTAGCTATTAATCCGATGAAAATTAAATTTGGGTATGTCATAACAGACAAAATTTGAGGGAATATGTGTTTTTTTAACCATTTTGCTTAAAATGTAGTGGCTCTAAATTCAATTTACTATCAAAACCGATTTTTCCCCATACAAATCGTATGGGAAAATTAGAGAATGAATTCGCGACCTCTAAACGTTTACCAATTGAGATGCGCTTCAAAGAGATTGTTCCTAAGGTCAAGTGGAAGTATTAAAGCCGCGGACATCTGTCAAAATAAAAAAATATATATTTTTGGGACAGTCTAATATGTAAGATTGGCATAATTTTCTCACTTCGAACATTGTTCTCCAAATAATTACAATCGTCCTATTATTATTCAGTGCCATGCAACTAATTAACAGCGATGATACTGCCCGTGCGATCCTTCTTAAAACCACAAATCTTTAGCACAGATGGGATAAATCCTCATTGTTTGCTCTACATAGTACAGGGGTGGGCACGAGTGAGGCCAATAAGAGCCACATTAAGATTTTCAAAACCTTCTAAAGAGCCGCATCGTACTTTAATAGAGACAAAAAACCGAAAGAATAAACTAAGGTATTATTAATAAAAAAAAAAAAAAATCAAAGTTAATATTTATGATATGTATCCGCACACTTATAAAAAAAAGTCATATCAAGTTTTTAAACAACATGAAAACGATATTTAAAACAAATCTTTGGCCAATATTTTAAAATATTGTTCTGTATTGGTTAAAGCCTTTCGCAACACCAACAACTACTAGGGACACTACAATTCGAACAGATGACTTCGGCATCCAGCTCAACTATTATCAGACTTCTCTCTAATCTAAGCTTACCTTGTAATTGTTTCGTGGAGAAAAAGTAAACCACAATTAAAGAAAACGTTCATAAAAGATAAACTGGGCACACATTATCAAATTTTTTGTCAAATCGTTGGTCAAACAACGATAAATCAACACGGAATTCCTTGGAAATTGAATTTACAGAACAAAGCAGTAGCTCGTTTCTGTAACTATTGTGATAAAAGGTCACATTATTTCATTCCAAAATGCTCACTTTTGCGAAAACCAGTGTTTCTGTAACTGATAAGCGAGTAAATAGTGGTCCGTGATGAAAAAGATATACAAGCGAGGGGGAAAACATGAAAGTAAAATGAATGGTAGAGCACTTTCTGAACAATTATATGTGTGCTGCTTTTATAAATTAATAAACTAAACAACTCAACAAAAATACATTGTGCTCTATTTGTAATACCTTTATCTTAATTAAGCTTTCAAACCTTAGTGATCCGCATAGTTTACCAAATATCTTTTATTTTTCAAAATAATTTTATGGTGAAATATATCCTTTACAAAACTGTGGTTTAGAATAAAATATTGTGAAGCAAAGTAACATTATTGTGAAGAACTTATATATCCGATTAGAGATTAACCGAATCCTTCTTTAGGTTTTTTTCAGATACTCACATTCAATGTGCTATGTAAAACATTGTGAAAACTTTACTCGATTCGACACACAACAATATAAAATTCCATGGAATTTGACGAGATATGTGCAATTTTGTTTTATTTTTTTGATATATTTTGAAATATCAAAATGAAAAAAGAGTCGCACTTTACTCCAAAAAGATCCGAATGCGGCTCAATAAACCGCATTTGCCCACCGCTGATATAGTATCACTGTTTTCAACAAAGTATTAAATGTTTTAAATTATTACCGTTACTGAATCAGCTGTGGACTTTTATAAAAAAACATAGAAAAAACATCCATGCACATAATTAGCAACGCTTTTTGCTTAATCGCTTAATTTTTTTCAGTGTTTAATTTTTTTTTTGACGGTTAAAAACAAAATTGTAATTAATTTATAAAATTATAGATCGTGTTTAATAAACGACGTGTATTTTGAGCTGGTTTTTAATGGGTAAAAGCAAATCTTGGACGAAAGTGCAATGGCCATAATCGTAAAAATGCACAAGGACTGAAAATCACACGGACAATTTGCAAAAAGTCTCTGAAAGGATGATATTCAGTGGTGTGATCTTACAAAGAACATGACGTTAAAAAAGTTACCCCCCAAACGTAAGGCCCCTAAAACTACTGCCAGAGAAGATGAGCAGATAATACGCGAATCTAAAAAGTTTCTTCAGAAGACAGCAAATGAAATTCGTGTGTTTGTTTTTGGTGAAAGTTAGAACTCACCTTCAGTAAATGCCATCAAACGACGATTGTAAGAGAATTGGCTTTTTGGAAGAATTTTTCGGAAGAAGCCATTTCGTCTAGTTTTACGAAACAGCTAAGTAGGAGTGGGAGAGCTGCGTATAGAAGTTTGTCGTAAGTTAGTATCCACACATATGCCTTGCAGTTATTAAAAATTATGGTTTTGCCACAAAATATTAAGTTTTTGTCAAGAAATAAAAGAAATTTATCATAAAAAAAAATAGTAGCTTTGTTAATTGCACGACTTTATGAAATTTGTTTCTTAACCATAAAAGCTACCAATCCATCTATTTATTTAAAAAGATAAGATTTTATTAAATGATAACTTTCAGTAGAAAGTGTCATAATCATGTCATAAAAATGTTCAAAGATATTCGAAAAAAATTATATTCATAGCGTCTTTTGAAAACTCAGTTGCACGGCAGAGTATATTTTAAAATAAGTACTGAATAATAAAAATAATATATCTTATAGTAAAAATTTTTACTTTGCACTGTTTAGACATAAACAGACAGATTAGACATAGAAACTGTTAGTTTTACGTTAAAACTATTATGGGTATTTTTGAAGATAACTATCTGATCTTCAATTTTGCTATAATCATATTTTATGTCCAACATAGAGAAGCGGAGTTATTCGCGAATGACCGATTTCGTTGAACTTTGAACCCGAAAATCTTCTAGCGCGATCATGGTATCATAAGAAACTCATAATATGTGTTATTTAATTAAGCGGTTTGCATAAAAAAATTGAAATGTACATTTCTCCATTTTTCCAGAAAAAAAATTTTAAGAGGATTTTTCAAAAATATATGAAACCGATGAAGTTTTTTGCTTCCATTCATTTCGTTCCACTCTTATCTATAGTAATTAAACTCATTTTCTGTTTGTTTGTTTGTTTGTTTCACGTTTTTGCAAATCTAAACGGCTCAATGGATTGCGCTTATACAAGGTACACATATTAATTGTAACCTATATTAAATTGTTATATAATTATTTTTGCCACGCCTCCTTCGAAATTTTTCAACTAACGGTAATTTTGTTTTTGTAATACTATTTTATATCGGAGCTTTTTGTGTTTTAAATTTTAAAAATATTTTGTTATTTAGACATCAAAAAGACTCACAAATCTTTAAAATATAAATTTTTAGTACAACGACTTTTTCATAGAACATCGTTATCAAAGAATGAGAAAAAAACAACATGATGATCAAAGTTTTTTTTCGACGCAAATATATGCGCTGTCCATTAATATATTTCATTGAAACTTTTTTGTTTAAAAGTTCAATGAAACCACTTCACAAAAATAGTTTGAACTGTACCGTTAGGTGAGTGTACATATGTCTTTTAATTTTTCCAAAAAATATAAAATATATTGACTTTACTCAAAAAAAGGCTCAATAATTGTTTTTGTTTTAATAATAAAATCAAGTGAAAAATTCACATCTGACTAACTTTTTTATAACATACCATTAATTTACAAAAATTCTTCCAGTTAAGCACAAAACCTATTTAACTGTGCTTAACTAATTTTTTAACCTCCTTTGATTTTTTTCGCGATTTATATTTTTTTCGCGAATTATATTTTTTCCAATATATTCTTTTTTATATTTTGTACAAAAAAGTCAAATCTCAAAAATAATTTATATGAAAAAATACCCCAATGTCACTTTTCAATCAGATCTTATGCCTGAAATTCTATTTTTCCATACCAGACTTTATTAATAAAAGAGATTTTTGTATTAAAATTTTCTATCCTTTGAGCTCCTCTCTCCCTATTTTTAACTAAGTATACAGTTGCGTGGCTGGAGTAATTTTGCAAACATTTTTGTTTATATAAATATCTTCCTATTATTAGTACGTCTACTTAGATTTGTGGCTCCCCACCCCCCCCCCCCTTCTGTTAAATTTGTTTTGTTGTGATGAGTCTATTTCTTCTCATTATTTTGTCAGCGTTGTCACTTAGTTCTTTATCAATGGTACTTTAGTTTTTGTATTTATATCACCATTTCAACGAAAAGATGACCGCGAATAGAATGCTGTTTAAGTTAAAATTTTCATGTAATCGTTTCAGCTAGATGGCGCTAGAACAAAACATATGCGCATCTGTTTAGCACAATTATTGCATTGGTTTTTATCTGTGTTTTAAATTCACAGGTAGATGGCGCCGAACTAGTAAGTACTGTGAGTACAAACTTTAAACCTTGCGGTGAAAAGCCGAATGATGTCTTCCACATGTTTCTTCAAATTTTATTTCACGCTTTTGGCTCGATATAGTTCTTAATACAACTAATTTTTCATAAAACATCGATACCTAAGAATATAAAAAAAATTATATAAAAACTAAAGCTTTGACTTTCGATAAAAAAAATATCTCCGCTGTTTTTAAATATAATGCATTAAAATTTTTTTGTTCAAAAGTTCAATATATTTTTTAATATAAATTTTTTTTTAGATGTTAAAATGTCCATATCTCAAAAACCTATTGAGTCCCACCATAATATTTATATTGTTGAAAAGGTAATTTTGCTAGCTTTAAGATTAAGTAAATATTAAAATTATTTTGAATTTTTAAAATATGTTTTTCATACCACTTCCTGGGATTCAATTAGCTTACCGCAAGGGATGGAACCCCCAAGACAAAAATTTTCCATAACTAATTTTGGATTAAAGTCCATTCAATTACCTTTCTAACTGTAGCTCAAACTTAAAATTCAACATGATTTTCATTATTCCTGAATTTAAAGCAACATTTAATCGAGAAGTGTAAATTAAAATGTTTACATAAATGACTCTCGAGTAACACTGGGTATATCAGCTTGTATAGTATATAAAAAATAAGTTAAAAAAACTAAAACCCGACAAATACAAAGTACGCTCTAAAAGGTATGAAACAAGAAACTATTCCCATCTGAAAATGTAATGTACAAGCTATTCAATATTTTTTGTCTATTAAATAAACAACTTCCATGTACAAACTATTCAGAATTTTTTGTCTATTAAATAAACAACTTCCACGTAATATATTTTATTGTATATAATACTAATTCACAGTGATATTTAAAAGATATATCTACGTGGTAGTTTGCCATCTTATATGGTTATATGTCGCCCTCTAAATGTATAGCATAATGCACTTTGCCCTACAGTTTCTGATCGCTTACTACTGTTAGAATGTACTGTTTTGTTAGGGTAGGTATCATACGACCACGGATACCTTCTGATATTCTGTGTTTGGTGTCGATTACACAAAGGGGCGTGGTACCACCCATACAGCTTTTACCGCTAAAAAATCAATAATTTTCTATATATCAGACGGTTTTGATCGTATTATAGGCAGTTATTAAAAACATACTAAGAAGTGATTTTGCATTGAAAAAGGGGGCGTGTTACCCCATACAGCCCAAGTTTGTGATATAGAATAGCTTTAAAATAACACGGTGTGACCGTCAAATAGTTTCAGCCTAAATTCTTAGAAATTCCGAGAGAGGAAAATCTTGAGATTATATCACGACTAGTCCGAGCTCTCAATTCCATTCACAATTTTTTTTAAAGACATTTTAAAGTTAAGAAGTAGGAATTTTGATATTCCAACTTTTAAGAATTTTTTACATATGCTTAGGTTGTGAGAATTTACAAACAAAATGCACTTTTGTTCAATAAAATTAAACGTAGAATGTTACTGTGTCAAAAGATTTTAAAAAAAAATATACCAAGTGTATTTATCACAATGGAGAAGTCAATTTTTAATAAACTTTGCTCAAATGTTAGTGTTTCTTTATTTTTTTTAAAAATATTAACTAACCAAAATCCTTGATAGTTTTTTTCAGAATTCATTAAAACTATATAATGTCTTTCTGAAAAGTCTTAGATAGCTTAAATCAGTTAAAAGTTGGAAATATGGCAGCAGTTTCAAGTTTTTTTCTTAAATGACAGTCAACGATTTTTCTTATAAGCTTTCGCAGCATATAAACTGCTGCAATTTAACCAAATCATAACGAATTTTGATCATCTATGGCTTGTTAAAATACACAAACTAAATGTCTCATTTTACCATTTTAATTTTTGTAGAAAATAAAAAAAGCGATAAAAAGTGACTGCGAATTTGCTCCATTTTTTTTTTTTTTTTTTTTTTGAAAGTATGTGTTTGAGTGTGTTATGAATTGTGTTTATGTTGGTGCCCTTCACAATGCCTCATCCAAGGTGTTAGTGAGTTTTTGACAACACCGTGAATTTCTTTGTTTCTGTCAAAAAATTGTGAGCGAAAGAGCGGAACTGTTGATAGTTGTAAAATTGTTTTAATTGTTTGAGTTGCTAGATGATGTGCTATAGTTTTTATTGTGCGAATTAAGTATAAATAAATATTTAATGCAATTAATTGTGTTGACAAAAAGTTTTTGCAGTTGTCTTCGCCGATTTGCTAAATTTGTCACTGAATCTTTGGCCATTTTATCAGAAACGTGCGATGGAAGGTGCCGCCGACATGAAGGTTTGGCCAGCATGCAAATTGTCTTGCATTCACATCGCTTTTTTTTGTGCATAACGCACAGCGTCTCATATATTTTTTATTGTTTTCCATATCACTTTAATCTCAGTAAAAATCTTATAAAATTGCAGAAAGACACGAATTTAACAAAATTTGTTTTCATTGCAATTCACCATCAGCTGTTTTTGACAAGAGCGGGGAAACATAATTTTATCATTTTGAGAGAGAATTTTCAAACTCAATAACACCTCTATTTCTTACACCATGGCCTCATCCGGTGCAAAAAACCAACACAAATCAGTAATAAGAGGTTGCAAATTTTTATTCTTGTACCGCTTCTTCATTGTTTTTGTTCATCAGATTCGGTTGGAATATGCTGTTCAAACTAATCCATATGATGGTGCATTTTAAGCGACATTCGAACATTGAGTTGGTTAAACGCTTCCATCAAATCGGCGACAATGCTCGGTAATTCTGAACGTGGTACTTCCCCAAGAATCCTTCGAACGTTGCCTTCACCAAATCCTCAGTAACCAATTCAGACAAGCAGGCAGGCAGGCAGGCGCAGGCACTAACCTTCGAATAAACGGGATAGAAATAAAGCCAAGTTGGTTTTTATCTCGCTTGTTCACAGAGTTGAAGAACGGCGAATTTTTAAAGATTCGTCAGGTTTGCGTGGACTTTAAGGAACTTGCAACTGGTACACTCGCTATGGTGGTATAACCAGCATTCCGTTATTAATGAGGAAAGTGTGATTCTTGATGCTCTTGTTCCATGTTAAAAAAATCCCGATGCCTCCTCCACTCAACATCAAGCTTGGCGTAATGAAAAATTACATTATATTCGCGTGGTTTTCACGCCTGGTTCTCATACTTACATTTATTTTATTTATTTATTTATTTATTGGCCAAACAAGGCAATGCAATTTACTTATTCTAACTTATTCTAACAGGTTTTGTTTACTTATTACTAAGTTTTTTGTTTTTCTTCTCCCCTTTCCTTGTTTTTATTTTATTTTTTATTTGGTGCTCTTAGTGGGCATACTCCGCCCACCAGATTGACATGATTTCAAAAACCATGTCAAAACTAAGAGAAGAGGAGGAAAACAAGAAAGACTATATACACACTTAAGATACGATGTATATATATTATTCTTAAAGACTATAAGGACAAAAGGATGTAAATGGGAGATTTGGAGAGGGATGTTAAAGAATTTTGATTTATTAAACTAAATGCTTATACATATAAATCCATACATGTATGTAGTTTATCTGAGGCCTGTGTTAATTCTGATTTCTGAGTGATTTATATAGGGTTTGCTTGAAAGAGGATTTGGACATAGAAGGTGAGTAGTATATAGAGATATTATTAAATTCTCTGCAACAACGACTGATGGGTTCATTATTTGCATATGTAGTTTGGTGCTGATATTCAGTTAACAATCGAGTATGCCTAGTGCGCCTAATTGGATCGTTAAAGGAAATCATATTAGAAATATATTCGCTGTGAATAGCACCATTAATTACATCAAATGTGAAGCATGAGCCCAATAACGATCTTCTTGTTGATAGTGGCATCAAATTTAAAAGGCTGAGTCTATGTTCATATGATGGAAGGCTACAATAATCATGGGGGTTGTACATATCTCTAAGCGCGTATAGTAAGAACTGCTTTTGAATAGACTCAATTCTTTCTCTATGGGAATCGAAAGATGGATTCCAAATTATGCATGCATATTCAAGTATTGGGCGCACTAATGCACGGTACAAGGATGTAGTGACCCATATATTCTTGAATTCATTTGCACGTCTTTTTATAAAACCGAGCTGTTTGCTGGCCCTGGACACAATTTTATCATAGTGCAGATTAAAGCGCATCTTGCAATCTAAGACAACTCCAAGATCCACTATATGGTTGACCCTTTTTAGTTCGATACTATTGAGGTGGTAGGTATGTAATGTTACGTTGTTTTTACGAGAAAAGCTAATAACATTGCATTTATTGACATTAAGATGTAGTTTATTTTGAAAACACCATTGCTCAAGAGACAACAATTTTGATTGCAAAAAATTTACATCCACATCTGATTGAATTGAATAGTACATTTTTAAATCATCTGCATACATAAGATGTGGGATATCGTTTAGAACTTCTGACAGATCGGATATGAATATGTTGAAAAGAAGAGGACCAAGATGACTACCTTGCGGAACTCCCGAGGAGACTGCAATTTTTTTCGATAGAACTCCCTGGAATTTAACAAACTGGGATCTGCCGTTTAAATATGATTTTAGCCAACTTAGTATGGACCCTGCAACACCAAACTTTTCTAACTTATATATAAGAATTTTGTGATCAACTCGATCAAAAGCTTTACTGAAATCAGTATAAACAGCATCTATTTGGTGCCCTTTTTCCATTTTGACTAAAACATCTGATACCATAATCATGAGATTAGTGGTGGTAGATCGCCCTTTTCGGAACCCGTGTTGCTGCTCATTTAGACGTGGGTTAATGAAACTTGTTAGCTTTTCACAAATAAGTTTTTCAAAAAGTTTTGGAATGGCTGACAAGATTGCTATGCCTCTATAATTTTCAACTGATCTTTTATCACCATTCTTGTAAATTGGCGTAAGATGGGATGATTTCCAATATGAAGGAAATGTCCCACAAACCAGTGATTCGTTAAAGATTATGTGTAATGGCAATAGCAGTTGGTCTAAACATCGCACCAAAAAGCTTGTAGGTATTAAGTCTGGTCCTGGTCCCTTTAATATATCCAGTTCTTTTATTGCATTAGAAATCTCTTCCTGGGTTAAATATAAACTATCAACTATAATAGTTGAGCTAGGAGAAGTTTCAGATAAGGTGGTAGGAAGACAAAAGACCTCCTTAAAGTGATCGGCATACAAGTTGCTTATTTCAAGAGAATTGGACGAAGTGACATTACCTTTAAACATAGACGATGGATAGCCGCTAGATTTGCGCTTCATGTTAACAAAGTCAAAGAATTTTCTCGGCTCTTGGACAATTTTTTCTCCGATGATGTTCGTGTACAACTTGTACGCTTCTTCTGACTTGATAGAGAACTCTCTTGATAGCTCGTCATATCTAAGCTTCAGTTCATCGCTTATATTATCAGTGTTTTTGAGAAGTTTGTAGATTTTATTTCTTTGATTCCTCAAAAATCTGAGATTGTTGTCTAGCCATGGTTCTGTGAGCTTATTCTTTTTCTTTATTATTGGCACATAACTTTCGATAGCGGTAAAAATGTGCTGATAAAATATAGAGACAGCACTGTCTAAATCTAAATTGAATAGAATATGATTCCAATTTAGAGAACTAAGATAACATTTTATTCTTTCATAATCGGCGTTGAGGTAATCGTACGCAATGGTGTTATTATAAGACTGGGTAAAGTTGATGTTATTAGCAGAGAAAACAACTTTTAAGGCTGTATGATGAACAGTGTTGGTTAATAAATTTTCTGCTCCCATGCATGGACTAACCTTCACTTCTTCATACGAGTTAGTAAAAATTAGGTCCAACCATCTGCCATTCTGATTTTGTACAGAAGAGACTTGCTGCAAGTCACTGCCATAAAAGGTGCTAAGTAAGTTGAAGTCTATGGCATTAGAAAGATTTACAGGAAGAAGAAAGTTGTCGTTTTCGTCGGTGACAAAAGATATATTTGGGCGATTGAAGTCACCAAGAATAACAACTTTATCTTCCTCTTTTAGGGAGGAGGTAAAGGTGGTCAGTGTTTCACATAGCTCGTTGTATGTTGTTTCACTTGAGCCGGGAGGAATGTAAACGACGCCTATGTACACATTGAGACTTTTACCTGAACAAACTCTAATAATTCGGTGATCGAACAGTTTATGGTTAGGTGTGTCTATTAGCTCACTTGAAAGGGAATTGTGAGATGCTACAAGGACACCACCTCCTCGAGAAAGACCTGTTGAGGAGTAGTCCCGATCCTTCCTGAAGACAGTCCAATTGCTATCAAGAATTTCCTCATTATTAAAGGTTTCGTTTAGCCATGTCTCAGTGAATACTAGGACATTGAAGTGGCATGATTTAGCGTCAACATAAAGTTTGTTTAATTTGCTTCTCATGCCGCCACAGTTATGGTAGAATATATTTAAGAAAGAAGAGTTAGGAACGATAATATTGCTGTTGCTCTTTACGAGATTTTTGAAGAAGAGAAACATGTTTAGCTCTGACATGAGCGCCATAGGTTTCCAGATCCACCTTGACTTGATCAACCGTTACACCGAGGTGCTCGTGAAAGCGGACAAATAAATTACGCAAGTCTTCAACACCGGTAGGAAGACCTTCTTGCTGAATTAGTACTCTAAGATTAGTTTTGGTCTTGCCTTCAATGCATGTTGAATCAGGGGCTTTATACATATAAGCGAGATACAGGCGAACATTGTTATAAACGTTGTTCTCCCTGAGGCGAGAAAGGGCATATCTGCTCTCAGTGCCTTCGCAAGAGTTTAGTGTCAATGTCACTTTTGGAGGAAGTAGGGGGTCTAAAAATGACGTAGGACTACCAGGTTGATTGCAAAGCTCATTTGAAACAGAAGATGGTTTTGGTAAACCACTTCCGGTTGGTGGTGAAGGATTAAGAGTATGAGAATGGATAAAATTTGGATATTTCTCACAATTGGTTTCATTATTGTTAAGATTAAATGAAACCCGTTTACGTGTTTGATGAGTTGGCGGTTTAGGTGCTAGATTGCTTCCAGTAATCATCTTATTATAAGATGAAGCCGTATTCTGGTTAATTATGGGAGAAAATATGGGGAAAATGCTAGTTTTCAGATTCCAATTAGAATCTGAATTATGGTGGGACTTAGGTTGCACAAACTTGTTTGATGAATAAGGTTTGGATTCAAGAACAGGTAGGTTTACATTTCTTTTATATAGAGGATTCTTAGAATTATGATTAGAATTAGAATAAGAATTTAACTTAGATTTAGAATTAGGACGGGAATTTATATATGTAAAAGAGTTAGAGCAAGAACTATAATTACTTTTAGATAATGGATTCTTGTTAATGTTAGGATTCCTTTCAGAAGATTCGATTCTTGAACTGCCAGAACTTTGTAAAGATCTTGATGTTTTAGACTTTTTCCCAGGCTTATTCGTCCATTCGGTTATTAACCATTCGCCGTGTCTCTCACCGCTGTTGTTCAAGAACATCCACGCATATTGACTTGGGATGTTTAGTTTGAAACTGCAGAATTTTTTTTGCTTTATTGGATATCTTTGAACAGTTTGTAATAGATATGCCAAATTTATTACGAAAGTAAGTGCTCATCCAGGATATAGTTGTTTTAACTGATGGGCCCTTAATAAACAGAGTGGTCTTGTCAATTTCATTAGAATCATGGAGTTTCTTTATTCTATTCTGCCATTGAGTTGAAGTCCATGACGTTCCAAACTTATGGATTAAGTTGTTACGAGGGGCTGCAATTGGTGGTGAGTCACGAGGTGAAGTGGCAGAGGGAGATCCAGGTTGTGAGTTATTGGTATTTTTGTTTTGTTTTGGAGAAATTGTTGATGAACGAATAGAATGAGCTATTGTGGGTACTGTTGATGGTGGAGATCCGATTTGGGGTGGATTCATTGCAATATTTTGAGGAGTAGCAATCGGTGTTATATGTTCCGTAGTGTCATAGGCAGTTAAAGAATTCAGATTAGCTGGTAAAGAGGTGACCTGTGGCAAACGAATAGATGCTTCCATTATTTCCTCGAAAATAGAGGAAGAGTTATGATGAGAGGCTTGTGGATAACTTATTTCAGCTCTATTGGGTGCAGATCTTATTTCATCCACTACATCTGCAAGCGTCACTCGAAACACTTCAAGATCATCACTGATATCACTTTTACATTTAACAAGATGTTCAGCTCATAGATTAAATTCATTGTTTTTTATGTATGATTTGGTGAAGGCAACGTTCAAATGAGTTTTAAGGAAGCACCGCGTTCAGAATTACCGAAGTCTTGTCGCCGATTTCATGGAAACGTTTAACCAACTCAACGTTCGAATGTCGCTTAAAATACATTTTCTGCACTATCATATGGATGTATTCCAATAGAAAATTTCAACCGAGTATTATGAACAAGGCGAGCGCTTCCATCAAATGACAAAAACAACGAAGTAGCGTTGCTGATTTGTGTTGATTTTTAGTAACGTATGAAGCGTTGTGAAGAGCACCAACATAAGCACAATTCATAACACACACAAACACACACAAACACACACAAACACACACTTTCAAAAAAAATTGAGCATTTATCCCAAAAATTAATAAAACTTTAATTATTCGCAGTCATTATATATCGCTTTTTTCTGGTTGTTAGCTTAACAAGAAATAGTTAAGGAGCTCTTTTTAAGCTGATTGTTATGTTATGTAAATGTTGGTATTCTTAAAAATCATTAACAACATAAAAGTTTAAAAAGCTTTTAAAGTTCACCATGCATGGTGAAAATCGATATGCCTATTGAAAGAAGAGATGCGCTATATAAACAGATGCTTCGAGTGCAGCTTGTGACTTTGCAAGCGCTTGAAAAATTTGCCACGGCTACTGGAAGATTTCATTATTAACACTTAAAATAAGTAAAAAATTATTCCATTTTTCAGTTTAATGTATTTAAACTCAATATTATATTATAATTTGTATTTTTTTATTATTTTCACAACAATATTCTATCCAAGCACATACATTTTATTCGTTGTTAAGACTCTTTCTGTTATCAACAAAATTGTAAAGAAAAGAGCTTTTAGATCTGCAGCAGAATACGAAACCTTAACAAATTGTTAATATTAACTAGTTTGTTATTGTAGTGAGCTTAGTTTAGCTGCCAGAATAGAGCTGTTAAGCTATCTTACAGCCCTATTCTGGTTGTTAGCTTAACAATAAATAGTTAAGGAGCTCTTGTTAAGCTGATTGTTATGTTATGTAAATGTTGGTATTCTTAAAAATCATTAAAAACATAAAAGCTTAAAAAGCTTTCAAAGTTCACCATGCATGGTGAAAATCGATACGCCTATTGAAAGAAGAGATGCGCTATATAAACAGATGCTTCGAGTGCTGCTTATGACTTTGCAAACGCTTGAAAAATTTGCCACGGCTACTGAAAGATTTCATTATCAACATTTAAAATAAATAAAAAATTTTCCATTTTACAGTTTAATGTATTTAAACTCAATATTATATTATAATTTGTATTTTTTATTATTTTCTCAACAATTTTCTATCTAAGTACATACATTTCATTCATTGTTAAGACTCTTTCTGTTATTAACAAAATTGTAAGGAAAAGAGCTTTTAAATTTGCAGCAAAATACGAAACCTTAACAAATTGTTAATATTAACTATTTTCTTAATTTGGTGAGCTTAGTTAAGCTGCCAGAATAGGGCTGTTAGACTTTCCGAAAAGACATTATATAGTTTTAATGAATTCTGGAAAAACTATCAAGGATTTTGATAAGTTAATATTTAAAAAAAAATAAAGAAACACTAACATTTGAGCAAAATTTACTAAAAATTGACTTCTCCAATGTGATAAATAAACTTGGTATATTTTTTAAAAAAATCTTTTGACACAGTAACATTCTACGTTTAATTTGATTGAACAAAAGTGCATTTTGTTTGTAAATTCTCACAACCTAAGCATATGTAAAAAATTCTTAAAAGTCGGAATACCAGAATTCCTACTTCTTAACTTTAAAATGTCTTTAAAAAAATTGTGATGGAATTGAGAGGTCGGACTAGTCGTGATATAATCTCAAGATTTTCCTCTCTCGAAATTTCTAAGAATTTTGTCTGAAACTTTTTTAAAGATCGAATCGGTCACACAGTGTTATAGGTCGCAAAGCCTCGGAATATTCGACCACAATTAACACGCGCCGTTATACTAAGAATATTTTATGGTTGTTGAAGGGGAGCGATTGATACCTAACAATCAACCAAAATCTGCGATATCGAAATGCTTTGGAGTTCTAGGCCGCACAGCCTTATTCGAAAACAATTGAAACAGTTTCAATGAATAGTTTTTATGGGCGTTTGTCAAGGAAGCGTGGCACTTTCCATACAACCCAAATTTTCGAAATCGAATAGTTTTGGAATTATAGGTCGCACAGCCTCGGAATTCGTTATTCGATTACAATTTACATGAACTGGCTTTACTGATAATATTTGATTGGCGTTCGACAAGGGGGCGTGGTCCCGTGCAACCAACATTTGAGAAATTTAATAGCTTTTAAGTTATAGGTAGCACAGCCACGGAATTCAGTATTCGACCGCAATTTACACATGCAGGTTCACTGGTAACGTACTATGGGCGTTTGGCAACAGCTACACGCCGGGTTTCAGCTAGTTTCACACAGACGCAGTGTCGGTTTAGATATTTTTCAAGTATCAATTTCAGAATGAAACCCAAAAAAGAGCATGTTGTTGTGTTTTCCTCGTTGTAAAGATAAAAATATCCCTAAATTTATTTTTAGCTTAATAAACGGCCGTATTCGGAAATTGTCGTTACAATTCGTTAATATAGAATATAAAATAATACAATAATAAAAATAGTTTTACAAAACAGGCAGACCGGTATTTATTTAGTAAAATTATATATTTTTTATAATTACATACAGCAATTCCATTTTAAACGTACCGGAAAAATAAAAATTACGGAATGACCATCTCCGATTTGTATGAAATTTAGATTGGAACATCACTGATGGAAACAAAAATTAAATTGGGAGGAAAAAAATTTGGCGTGATTTTTGGCGGTGTTGCAGGGTGCACAAAATTGAAATAATCGGTACAAACGTCGAAAATTTGTTTTTACTAAAATTCATATCTCAAACATTTCTTATAGTAATGTATACCGATTTGATTGAGCTACCGTTGGAAAGGTAATTAATTGAACTTTATTCCAAAAATAATTTTGGGAACTTTTGGTTGTTAGGGACTCTATTCCTTGCGATATGGTAATTGATTTTAAAGAAGGGGTTCGCAGAACACCATTTACAACTTTTATATAATATTTTTCTTAAAGCTGGCAAAATTACCTTTCCAGCAATACTAAAATTAGGAAACGCAATTGGTTAATTAGATATGGTCATTTAAACATTTTCGTAATAAATTTTTTTTATTAGCAAATGAGTTTCTCCATCGTATTTCAAGTCTGAACTATCGTTGGAAAGGTACCTGAACGGACATTAGTCCAAAAATAGTTTTGGGAAAGTTCTGGTTGTTGGGGTTTTGATCCTTTGCGATAAGGCAATTGATTTTGAAGAAAGGGTTCGCAGAACATCAAAAATATTTAAATTTTTTAAATGAAACCACCAAAATTATTTACCAGAATTTCCCAAAATTCTTTTTGGATTAAATTTAATTACCTTTCCAACCGTATTTCAAACTAAAAAATCTGTTAAGAAATGTTTCAGATATGAATTTTAGTAAAAATCAATTTCCGTCGTTTTTGCCGATTTTTTTCAAATTTGTGCACCTTTTAAATTAGATAGTTGTGCTCCGTGCAAAATTTCAACCAAATCCTAGATGATCATTCTGTAAGGCCGGTACGTACAAAATAGAATTGTTGCATACACATTTTGCATTTTTGCTAGACGTTGTAAGTTCGAGGAAAAAATTACCTCTTTATATAAGGAAGTTCGAGGAAAAAATTACCTCTTTATTATTTTAAACAAAACATTTTATAAAAAACTGCATCAGTAGCTAACACAACATGCTTAATCAGAATAAAACATCTTCAATAAAATTTTATGGCGTTTTCGTTTCTCGAAAAAATGCAAAATTTTTTCTGCCCTTTTGGAGATTCTGCCTCTTGAGAATAAAAATAGTGACCTCTAAAATTGAAACGTGTTCTTTTCGCGAAAATGTTGACCTCAAAAGAAGAAAAAAATTCAGATTTTTCAAAGATGGCAGAAAGAGGACTGAAAAAAATGTAACATTTTTTCGAGAAACGAAAACGCCATTAAATAAGATCTGTTTTTAATATTGTTTTGGTAAAAATGTGATGGATAATTCTTTAATCTTTCATTTTCTGTATTAAAAGTTGAAGTGAGATTAAAGAAAATAAAAGTTTCATACTTTGTGGCAACTTCTGCTGTTGCTTAAAAAGAATTATTTCTGGCAAGAAATAAAAGCGAAAACAAAGAACACCGTCAAGAACAAAAATGATGCCGACGAAACACCCACATCACAACAAGGTGGTGCACAATGCAGTAATTTTTATTCTTTTCACTTTTTTGAAGTTTTTCCTACCATGTTCTCTTACCACAGATTTCGTTGTAACGGATGAATTTCAACAGAAAATATAAATGAAAACCAAAAGACAACAAAACTCTTTTTGAATTCAACTCTTGACGCCTCGTTATGTTTACAAAAAGGCTAGGCGCACAATATCGCGTGCAGAAAAATTTGTATCTATGCTTGCGTTAGGGAGTCCAATTCCGCACGGAGATAATTATTTTGCTTGAATCAACCAAATGTTTTGCTTAATAGCAAATCAGCAATACTTTGCTCAATCACGGTGTGATTTTATAAAAAGATTGCTAAATTGTAATCACTCCTCATATGTTTAGGAAAAAGCAAAATTTTGATAAAACTCAAGTCAAATTTTGCTAGTTATTATAAACTGCAAAAGCAAATTTCTACATAATTAAAGCAAATATTTGCTAAGTTATTATAAACTGCAAAAGCAAATTTTAGCTTAACTCAAGCAAATATTTGCTAAGTTATTATAAACTGGAAAAGCAAATTTCTACCTAATTCAAGCAAATATTTGCTAAGTTATTATAATCTGAAATAGCAAATTTTTACTAAATTCAAGCAAATTTTTCTAAAAACACGAGTAGACGTTTATTCTTAATGAAGAAAATTAGGCGAGGATTGGTTAACAACTGCGGTGGTCGAATGGATAAGCCCATGCACTTGCACTCACGCGGCCGAGGTTCAAATCTCCAGATGGTGATAATTTTTCAATTTAATTTAATGTTAATAATTCTTTTACTTAAAAAATATGCTAGATGTCAGCATAAGCTAATCAAAATTTGCTATTCCAATTTATAACTTAGCAGATATTTGCTTGAAATAAATATAAATTTGCTTTTGCAGTTAATAATAACTTAGCAAAATTTTGCTTGAATTTAATCAAAAATTTACTTAGTTATTATAAACTGGAATAACAAATTTTTATTAGTTTTTGCTGAAATCTAGCATAATTTTGAAGTAGCTGAGAATCAAGCGCAAGTTCTGCTTAACCACAATACAAATTTAGCAAACAGTTTTCTCTATGCAGATGGTTTTCACACTACCAAGATCACGGTATTGCTTCAGAATTTGAAAAATTTAGCACTTGTTCACAATATTAACGGAAAGTCAATTGTATCGTTACATACTTCATAGTATATTCTTGCATAGAAAAATGTTGAGATGAAAATAGAAAAATCTACAGTCCGACTCTTCGAAAAACGACAGAAAAAAGGTAAAACTCAGGAAAGATATTAAGTTGATAGCTTAATAAGAAAAAGTGACGCAACAATGCTTTCAATAAGAAAATAAGAAAATGATTCTGTATATAAAAGGAATATTGTGCGATTTTAGTTAAACATATTTAAATTACTGATGAAAGAAACTTTTGCTGAAAGAAAAATACTTCATGTTTTTAAACATAAATTTTACAAAAGTTTATTGTTTTTTTTCTTTTGAAGCAAATTTTTGATAATCGCCTTACCAAGATATTTTTTTTTAATATGGCAATTAACTATTTTCTTGTTCTATTTGATATGAATGCTTGCATTTATGAGAATAATTCCATAATTTTTTTTAAGTTTTAGTCCCGGGATTCTGATAAAAAATCCCAAGATTCAATTCGGCTACAACTATTCGGGATGCCGGGAATGACAAACCTAGTGTTATTTGTTTGCTTACTTCTCAGTGGACAACGGCTGGGCTTCGAATCACAGCTAGCAGGCATCCATATAGATTTCGTCGACCTAACAATTGTGTGTAGAATAGACACAGGCCAAAAAAGCAGCCAACAATGCTTGTTAAAAACAACAAACCACATATGCAGAAGTCTGGCGTAGCATTGCTTTCAGCTATACAAAATATTTAATACATTTGTGAAGTCAACAAAACCAAAAATATATGCAAACATAGAGTATTGTAATGAACCAAAAGATTATAAATGTGTACGCAAATAAAAACAGTGTAGTTAAAAATATTTCTGGATCATCAGTAAAAGTTTTACATTTTTCATGCCTGCAAAATATTTACACCTGTTAAATATGTGCATTTTTACATTTTTTCTACAGTTTTAATACAGATTTTAATATCCACTGGCGAAGATTAATTGGCCACATGAAGTGTACATAATGTTTAGTTGATCAATTTCATGGTTGATTTAAAATATTTTCGACCTGGTTCGTTTGTAAAAAGCTTACAAATATTAGGGCTAAAAATAAATAATGATGTTTTTATCCATAACCTTAAAGCATTATTCGAAGAAAATGGTAATTGGAAAAGTATTGTCCATCGTTAGCTACGACTTTTTACCATTTATCATTAAGTATATGGATAACGCGTTGAAAAAAATGTCTTCCTTTTTGCAGCGATCCAAGAATTTACCCAATTTTTGGCTTCTATATAAAAAGTTAGGTGCTACTCGTTCAGGCCATAAGTCATCAAACGTAACAAGTGGTAGTAGAAACATAATTTTCTTGATGATTTTTATAATATGCCCCCGAGCGTTGTCGTGATGAAAGATCACTTTGTTATGTCTTTTGGTATATCAGGACTGTTTGAGCTTCAGTGCTCGGCTCAATTGTATTGAATGTTGTTAACAACGTTTCTCAGTGATGTTTTCGTTAGGCTTAATTAAAGGGCCCATTAAAGTTTTTTAAGGGAAAAAAAGCGTGCAATAAAAATTTTATTTTAAAGCAATAACTTTTGCAGAAAATTTTTAGAATTTTTGACTACTAAATATTAATTATTATAGCAGGAATCAGTATTTTAGTGAAGCACTTAAAATATACGATGTACACGATTTTTCGGAGCTTAATTATTAAAAGAAAAAATTAACTAAGGTTCTGCTAAAACCTTTTGAGCTTTTAATCAAAGATTTTGAAAAATATTGGTTCTTAATAAAACGGTAGTTAAAAAACTTATTTTTTACTAAAAAATTCATTTGTTTTAAGATATAAAAAAAAAAATATTTCTCCAAAATAAAAATCGAACGCTAAAAAGCACTTGTATTTGTTTAACTTGTGCATATAATTTGGTAGTGATCCTCGGTATAGTTTTTGAGTAATGCTGTCCACCGGTTTCAAACAGCTCTTTTCGAGAAAAACGTGGCTCAAGTTCCTTCATGTAAACAAGTTCCTTTATTATTGTCTTAACTTTGGACGTTTGTAGTTATACCTACAATAATAATATATTTAATTGACTTAAAACTTTCGGAGAATATTTTTGCGATGTTATAAATTCGAAAAATATATTAAAATAAAATTTGATTTTAGGTCGCCGAAAAACTTTAATGGGCCCTTAGCTCATTGAAGACCATCGCAAGCTTATCTCACTAGATGCACATCATTAACTTCTAGCCAAAAATATTTATTTAGCCAACTGTTTGGCCGTTGAAGTGCAGTTGCCAGCTGCAGTTTGCTTGGTAACCAAGTCGAGCAGTGGGAGGTGAAGTATGGTCTCTATGGCAGCAGTCTGTGTTGTTCTCAGTGAATTGCTGATACATGTAGTTGCCATTCTGTGACCTTGTTCCAGGACGGCTACCATATCTATATATTATTACGCAAACAAATAAATTATGGTACCATTCTACCAGTGTTAACGTCAGCATATTCACATAAATCTTACATCGTTGGAATTTTTATTCGAATAAGTTGTCATTAGAATAGGTGAAACTAAGCAAATGTAAAAACCTTTTTCCCAATGGGACAATGCACACCAATAGCAACACAGCTCTGTTGAACATCGTTGCTGTAGCATACACGAGAGAGAAGAGAGTGACTCAGAACACTTCAACAGAGCTGTGTGGCATTGTTGTTGTTGTTGTTTACTCTCTCGAACTGATAATCTGAACAGAATGAAGTAATTTCATTCAATGAACCCAGTGGTAAATAGACACATGACGTAACCAATTATTTCTTTTATACCTACAATGTAGCTGCGAGACCTCCAACGCCTGTAGAGTTAATAATTGAGTTTTTTAAGTAAAAACTTCCTTAGGCGCGTTTAGTAATTTTGTGTAGAGGAAAATCTTTACTTTAACGAAACCCTTTCTCATGACACGACATCCACAAATTAAGAGAAATGGCATATTTTAGACAATTTCAGTCGTATTAGCCAAAAATGTATAAAATGTAATAAATTTGGTATGTTAGTGCTATTTAAAAAAAGTTGCCATGACTACTTTCAACAGCTGTTAAACGACAACACTGTTTGTTAGTTCATCCTTTATCCTTTTCAGACCTGACGCTAAGCCACTGAGAATTTTTTATGATTTTTGGAGTAAATGGACTTTATATGATCTGAAAATATATTCGAAGCCAAAACTTTGATATTTGCAATTTTTTTTTGCACCAAATGACCTCAGATCAATTAAAATTTTAATACATATTGTTTAATTTGTTAAAATGTGTCCACTTCACTAAAATTGCGCCATTAGTATTTTAGTAAATGAAAAACAACTAACATCCGCTGCTCGTTTTTTAAAAAAATAAGTATGACGCGAGAATTCCGTGTAAATTTAAGAAACGGCAAAATGAACATCGAAACAATATGAGAAGCAAACATAAGCAATATTCAGCGCAATCGATACATGAAAATTTGTTTTACATTCTGATTCTGATAACAGTGAGTACAGAGTACGTTAAATGAGTTGTGTGTATGTATTAGCCAAAAGTATTTATCAATGTAATGTTTTTTAACTTTGATAAACGTTTTTCAATAAAAATTAAAAAAAAAAACAAAAGACAAATCGATTTTGATATGGTCGAACTTCGACCACAGGCGATACTAGTTGTTAATTAATAAGTATAAAAAATAGGTCGAATGACACCTGCAGATAACCAATGAACGATACGGAAAGAAAAAAACCTAAATTATCCCTATAGCTTTTTGCAAGTGTACCGCGCTGATGCTTTCTTAGTACGCTCAGAAATATTAAGTTTACAGCACAGTTTCCACCAAGAATGAATGAGTCCTAGATACTTTGCATTGTCCGAAAGGGGCAATGCAGGCCCATTAAGCACGATTGGTGTGAGGGACGGAACTTTATGCTTCCTGGTGAAAAAAACCTGATCTGTTTTTGCCAGATTTACTTCCAGTCAGCAGTATTTGGCCCATCCCCAAAAAACCCCTTTTTCCCATAACGTCACATAAAGTAGTGGGAAATTTTCCTTTAACTGCGATTGCTGCCACTACACAGCCCTCCCTCTCTAGAGACAGCAGTGCGTTATTCACTACCAAATTCCAAAGCAGTTGAGACAGCACACCGCCTTGAGGCGTACATCTTGTTACTTATCTTATGACGCTATATGCACCCAGTTCTAAAAGGATGACTCTGCAGTTGAGTAGCTTATCTATAAGATCAATAATGATTTTATTCATACCTAATCTAAGCAACTCAAGTCGTACAGAATGTGACGTGACGTTATTGAAGGCTTTCCTTACATATGTCTAGGAAAGCGACTAAAGTTTATTCGTTATACAGGAAGGTTCTTTCAAAGGTTCTGACCAGTGAGTGTAGAGCTGTTTCCACGGACCTTGCCTTTCTAAATGCATGCTGTGATGCCGATAGGAGTGCAGAGTCCATGTTGCTGCGAAGATACAGATATAAAAGGCGTTCTTACGTCTTCAGGAGGAATGACGTTAGGCTATTGGGCCTGAAATCACTAGGAGTGGTGTGTGCTGTCTTCCCTTCTTTAGGTATAAGGATCACTCTTGCTTTTTTCCGAGCATTGGGAATATATGTTAGGCTAATGCAGCCGCTGAATATAATAACAAGAAAGAGCATAATGCCACAGCTTCTAGTATTTCTTCGGGGTAGACATACATTTTTCCCATTTTTAATTATTTTATTTTATTTATTATTAATATTTTTTTATTAATTTATTAATCATTAAAACATAACATTATCATTAGCACACTTAAAATTATGATGATTGATAAATAAAACACTGCATTCTATTTTTAAAAATGTGAACAATTCGCAAATACAGTTAAGTCTAGCATGAGAACATGGGGTTTTATGTATTGTAATGGGGTATTTTAATGGTTTAAAATAATGAAAATAATTTTTTTAAGTTTTAGCATATTAATTACAATGATGAAAAGATGATGACAATAAAAAAATTAAGTACAAAATAAAATACAAAGATAAATATAATGCAAAATAAAAGAAAAAAGAAAAATAACCATTTTGTAATGAAAAAATACGATGATGTGTTGCAGCCCAGAATGCTAAACCCAATATATAGCAAAATAAATTTAAGATAAAACCAGTGATGTGATTTGGTGGGATTTTGGGCTCATTTTGGGATATTTGGCCTACTTGAGAACGTGTGGGATTTCGGAAACTTAGGTGGGATTTTCTACTGTGTCATAATTTTTAAAAATTTAAATTCTTTACAAAACTGCTTGGCACCACTTTTGTGCAATCTTTTACAATTGTTCGTTCAATTGTTGTTTCATTTCATTTATTAATTTTAAATATGTAAGAAAGTGATGTGTTTATTCAACAAGCTTAAAATTAATCACAACGGCAAAGATATATGTTGTTGGCAACGCTTTGCAGTGCACAAACAAAAGGTCAGAGAAGGATGAAATGTAGAAATTAAATTATTTTATACATTTATTTTCTTTCTTACTCCTTAACAGATTAAGAAAAGCTACACAGCAAGTTTCTAACACGAATTCAAAGAAAAATTTGCGCATGCTAAAACTTGTGACAATTTACAAAGATTAAAATTCATTTAAAGTCATTAATTCCAAAGCGGCAGCTCAACAATAGATTAAAAATTTTCAACATTTGTTCAAGTGCCGTTTGCTTCGTACTCGGTAATTTGTTTCATTTTCTTCATTTCAAAGACCTTGAAAGCTAACATTTGCTGTAAATCCTGCTGCGCATCATCCACATACGATTAGAAGAAGCTTCTTAGAAGGTATTTTGAAAAAATTTTGTCTAATTAAGTCATTTTATTATTTGTGATAGTACAAGTTCCTAATACATATGTTGGTAAACATAATTTTATTGATCTCAATGAATTGTTGTTAAAATTGATTTCGTTAATAAATAAAAGTTTATACTTTATCAAGAGATTCTGGTGATTATTTTTTTTCATAAATTGTATAAAAAAATTATTGATATAAATGTTTGGGTGGTATTTTTTGTTGGTTTTCCGAGTCATTTTGGTGGGATAAAAAGGTCTAAATCGGGATTCCATCGGGATTTTTCACTGGATAAAACAGAGATTAAGGAGTCAACAACATTAAAATCAAGATTAAAAAGTCATGATTTCGTTTCTCTAAGAAATACTATTTTATTACGTATGCAACGGATACTATGTGGTAATATATTAAAAAGTCTCGGAGCCTCACATATACATACAGTACGACCTCGCTCAACGCAACCCTCGCTACACGCAACTCCTCGATAATCTCAACACCCAAATTGTACGCAAAGTATAAATTGCAACAAAGTGCAGACCAATTGGTCTATTGGCCAATATAAAATTTTTCCTCGGTTTTTGCAATAACCTCAGATTTCGCAATTGGCTTGAATTTAATTGGTTGCGTTGAGCGAGGTCGTACTGTATATGAGTTTTTTTTAGCTGCATGAAAACTATAAATAATAATACAAGACAGAAATATTGTCGGAATGAATTTTTTATTATTATAATCTGGTAGATTAGTGAGATGAATGGCATTTATTTTTTAAATATGATTTCTGGCAAATATCCGTCACGGCTACGAGTGACATAATCCAATCCAGAGGCGTTAAGTCACACGAACGAGAGGGCCAGTTAATAGGAAATACAGTTCTGGAAATAAAGTTGTCACCAAATTGATTTTACAATAAATTGATGGCTATGCGCGGCTGTATGGCAAGTTGCGCCATCTTGTTGAATCGAAATGTTGTCAATGTTTAGCTGATTAATTTTGGAAACCAAAAATCAGTCAGCATGGCTCGATAGCGCTCGCCATTCCCCGTAACGGCAGCTCCTTCCTCATTTCGAAAGAAATAAGGACCGATGATGTCACCAGCGTGTAAACCGCACCCAACAGTCAATTTTAATGGATGCAATGGTGATTCGTTATTGGCTTGAGGATTGTCTTCGCTCCATATAATGCAATTTGGCTTATCGACGAAGCCAATTGCTTGCTCACTAGGCCGATTATGTTGACCGAAAAATGGACAAAGTGCTCTGTGAAGATCTTCACGAACAGATTAATGTTTTTCAAAGTACATTTTCACAATTTTTAAGCGTTTTTCTGGCGTTAAAAAATTCACGATGAGTTGCCAAACCTTACTGAAAATAAGGTCAACACTGTTTGAGATGTGTCAGCTGCCCAACTGTCAAACCATAGACAAAAACCATCTAAACTTCTCACACAGCATAAAAAACACCCTTAGAAGTTCAAAAAGTGATGCAAGTTGTGAACAGGCACTTGAACTAAATTAAGTTTCTTAATCCATAAGTTATGACTAGTATAGCTTTTACTTACTAAGGGCCAATTTTTCAGTGCGAGTTTAAACTCTAGTCAAATTAAACCGAGCTAAACTCACCAAAATTGGACGTTTAAACTCGATTTAGGCAAAAAAGAAACACATTATATGACCATTTAAGTCAATTTAACTTCAACGAATGCTAAAATATCTAGTTAAACAGAGTTTAAACGTCCAATTGTGGTGAGTTAAGCTCGGTTTAATTTGACTAGAGTTTAAACTCGCACTGAAAAATTGGCCTTAAATAGCTAGACCTTTGAAAGAAAACCTTTAGAACTTTATAGAAATTCATATAGATGTTTTATTTTTAAAATATTTAGGTTTTTGAATAGTGGAAAGCTATTTTCAAAGCGATTTTTATTACATAACGATCTAGTAGCATGTTTTTGTGCGATCAGTAATGAATTTAATTTGTTAGCATTTGCACCACCCCAGCAGATTATAGCATATTGTAGAATGATTTCAATGCAGAATGGTGGAGCAGAATGATTTCAATGGATATAAATGCCTTAAAGCACCCATTCAATACTTTTTGAGGGCAGCAGTATTATCTATCCAGTTCATTTTACAATAATTTATGAGTCCAAGATATTTAAATGATCTTACGGAATTTATTGAAAAACATTTGGAAGAGCAATTGCATGAAACATTATAAGTATTTGAAAAACATGAAGATCTACATATATCACTGCCTTTTAGGTATTTATTACAACCACCACAATGAAAAGTAAAATTGTTTTAATTTTAACTATCATAATTTTAGTTTTATCACTTAGAATGAGTTTATGCGTAGAGTGACGAAGGATAACTAAGTCATGATTAATTTCACAAGAAAGGTTAATGGCAGAGTTGCTAGAAAAATTACATGCCATACCATCTGCAAAAGCAATCATTTTACTCGTAAACGGTTGACTAAAATTGAGTTAATAAAAATCAGAAACAAAAAAAAGAAACGGGTTCAAGAACAGAGCCCTGTGAACCACCTATATTTAAATTGACATAATTACTGAAGTTGTAGTCCAATTAAACTTTTTGCAATCTGTTCGATAAATATGATTGAAACAAGCAGTGAATAGAACCTCTGAAACCACGTTTATATAGTTTATTAAGTAATATTTAATGATCGACAGTATCGAAAGCTTTCGTTATGTCCACGAAGAGAGCTGCACAAAATTTCTTATTGTTCAATCCATTATAAATATTGTTGCAAAAATTTAGAAGCGTGTCTTGAGCTCTCTCTAAAACCAAACTGGCAATTGCTGAAAAATTTTGTTTTTGCTAATATTAAAAAATTCAAATTTTACTTGCTTTTTCTAAAACTTTTGAAAAAACTGACAAAAAAGAGAGAGGTCGGTAATTATTTAACAGTGTTTTATCATTTTTTTTTAAATAACGGAATGACAACTGCTTTTTAAATCCATCAGGAACAATTCAAAGCTGTATGTTGGTGTTAAAAAATGACAAAGAACATCGACAACATTGAATATAATCTTTTTAGGCCCCGGTGATTTATAGGGCTTGAAGCTGTTTACCGCTCATTTTAGTTTTCTATCGGTGACATTTGTTCTTCGTTCTGCTATAAACAGCTAGAGTTACGCATTTGTGAGAGTTACGCATTTGCTATCAGGGAAGTGTTTATCTAATAGATGGCTTAGAGACTCCTCAGTGGATATTGTTCATGTATCATCCAACCTTTTAAGATAGCCAGGAGTGCATAGTGTTCTAACAAGAATCTTGAGCAGCCTGGTTGCCTCTGAGATTTCTTCAATTCCATCACAGAATTGTTTTCAATAGGATCTTTTAGCTTTCCTGGTTTCATTTTTGAAAGATTAAAGGGCTGCCTAATGAAGCTGAGCTCTCAAGCACTTTGCCGCGTTACAGAGTCTTCGGAATTAAGTTCTAAGCCCACTAAGTATAAAGGATCACTACTCTGGTTTGAACTTCCCCTTTTTTGTTATTTTAGGGCCTGTAGAAGCCAGTGAGCAATTCAGTGCTTTTGTTAATGCATCGTCTAGACCATCTAGATCAGCTGCCAATTTCGGTTTGTCAAATTGTTTGGAATTAATTCTTTCGACCATATTCTCGTTTTTGAATGGCTCAGCGGGCAGGATAGCGGCTCTAACGGCTTTATTGTTTTTAGTTAAGTAACAGGTATTAAGATTTTAAAATGGCCTGACACTGTTATCGGAAGTCAGTGAAGTTGCCGGAATATCAGCTTTATTGATGGGATTGTTGTCAGCTCCCCCATTCGGAAGCTTAGAAAAGCAATATTTCCATAACGTTAGTTTACTTTGGATGTTAATCCGAGTTCCAAGATATATTTATGCATTACATTAGTGTTTTTTATTTTGAGTTGGTCCTAAGCTTATTAGCAAAAACTGCGCAACTATACTATTTTGAAGAATATCAATAGAGTTGCGCAGTTTTCGTATTTAAACTTAGAACCAATTAAAAATAAAATACACTGATACATTGCCTTATTCCCACCTTATTCATGCATCTCAACTTAAAATACTTACACTTTTCTGCTTATTATTTCCTCGCCTTAAAATTTGTTTCCCTGTGCATATAGTTTGATATGTGTATCCATTGGGCCGTAAAGAAATGCTATTTGCACCTATTTCTATTGAAAGGCTATTTTCAATCAAACTGCACCCCCAATTATACTAAATTTGACAAAATTAATCCTTAAGCACTGCTAGTTTTTCCCTTTAATATTCGGAGAGTTTGGTAGAAAACCGAAAAAATGTATAATTTCAAATAACCACAAATTTCACGCTCTGCTTATGTCACTTTTATTTCAAAGTAGCAGCGGTCTTATTTTTTACTACTTTCAAGCTACGCTCGTGATTCTAAAAAGTAACATTAAACTTAATTAATGACATTTTCTTGACGTCTTGTTATGACGGTGCCAACACACCGTCATTTATTCTTAAGTTTCTGCGAATTCTGTTTTTTTTTAGTTTGTTGTACTTTAAATTATTGTTGTGTTCTTTGCTGTGGTTTTTGTTGTCCTGGCTGCTCTGATAAATGAGTTAGTTTCACCGCAAAACGCCAAAGAATTAAATGAGGACCTTTGTCTGCTTTGCATGATGCACCTTTAAAGGTGTTGCCAGCAGACAATCGATATTTTTGTTGTTGTTAATATCCCTTGTAGAGTTGGTGATATACAAAAAGTGTTTTAAAGGCAACAACCTTTATTTGCCAATCAGTTAATTTGAAGTCAAGATATTTCTTAATTTTTTTTTATTATGTTGTTTTGCTATTTTTTTTTTTATGTTGTAAAATTTTAAAACGATACAAATTGCAGATGTTTCTCATTTCTTAATTACAAATACAAATCTAATACGACATAATTACAAATCTAAATTCGTTTTGGTTAAAATATTTGGTTTTAACACAACATATAACTAAGTCAATCAAAAATGTAAAATAAAATGTATGCATATTTTGAATACTGAAAAGAAGTGAAGAATTCTCTTTCAAATTGCCATTGTTGTCATTGTTTTACAAAACAATACAATGCAGAGGCAAACTTCAAAAACATCTTATTCATATCAATTGAAGAACAATAAATAAATTCATATCTGGAATGTAAATCATTTTCTTAAAGCACTAAGAAAATATTTCATTAAATTTCTGAATTTCAAGCAATTAAAATTTTCTGCCTGCCATATTTGTGTGATATATTGTTAATTCTCACTTAAATTTGCAGTATGTTGACCTCAAGTTTGCCAAAATGTTTTCTAAAAGTTTCTTATTGTTTTCTTGGAATTCAGAAGAATTTCTCTGTACTTTTTTTTAAAAAAAAGTTAAACAAAGACACATATGTTCTACATTTTTCTAATTCTTCCATAATTTGTTTTTAGCTAGAAATGTTTTGAATACTAAGAAGTTGTGACATTTATTCACTTTTATTTATTTGAAAAGCTTTCTCTTGCAGTGAAAAGTCTTACTATTCATTAAAGTACTATTACAGTGTGTAAAAAATTAAAAATCAATTATTTTTCGTCCATAGAATATGGTTTTAAGTTAAAAGGTTTTTTTCCTCATGAATAATTATTCATTATTTAAAAATTTGAATCATTACAATTAATAATAGCAGGCAAAAAAAATTAAGAAAAAAGGTGTTTTTATAGCAACACACTGTAATAGTACATTAAATTGCAGATTGCCTCGGTAACCATTTTTCAGAAAACTCATCTTCATATATTTAAACACATTAATTTAGGAATAATGCTAAACCACTAGACAGTAAGCAAAATAAGTGGTGACGAACTATATAACAAAAACTTCACCCTGCTTGAGCTAAGGTCTGCCTTGGGTTCATGCATCGGCGCATCCCCTGGATGCCCTGGATGGAATTTAAACAAAGTGGCAACAAAATACTTATTAGACTTTTATAATCTTATTTGGATAAAACAAGTCTTTTCAAACAACTGGAAAAAAGCAATAGTTATCCCCATTCTTAAACCAGGGAAAGATAGTACAAACAAGCCCGGCTTCAGGAAAAACAGAGGAACTGTTGATAACTTAGCCATGCTTCACTCTGATATCATCAGTAAAGGAGAAGATGAACTCAGTATGGATCAGACCCTGAAACATTGTTAAAAATGTTAAACTTAATTGTTCTCCCTACAATAGAATATGCATCAATTATTTATTATTCGGCAAGCAAGTCAAACCTACAAAAACTAGATCCTATTCTGAACACTGGTATAAGACTTTGCATTGGGGCGTTTAAAACAAGCCCAGCTGCAAGCCTCCAAGCAATTGCTGCATGCTCACCTTTACATCTGAGAGGGCTCAAATTGTTGCTACACTACACACTTAAAATTTATTCTATGAAAAACCATCCACTTTACGAAAAAATTTCTAACGAAACCAAAATTAATAACCTTCTACCGAGACACCAAAAACATCACCCTTTTTATGTAACAGATTTTACTGAACTCAAAAAATCAATCTGGTCTATGGTATCTACTATTAATGTAGTCTTTGTTAATGTCTTCTATGGTATCTACTATTAATGTAACGAAACAATACCTTCTAGCACACCTCCATGGTGCTTCTCCGATTTAAACGTAGATTTTTCCCTCGCATACTGCTATAAACGCAATATGTTACCAAAAGAAGTCCAACAGAAGTTTTTAGAAAAAATAAATTCTACCTGCTCAAATCATATACAATTTTATACCGATGGCTCCGTTTAAACGAAAAATCAGGATTTGCATTTCGTGTAGAAAATCTTACTATTTCTAAACGCATACGTGATTACTCATCTTTATATACAAGCGAACTGTTAGCAATCAAGACTTGTATTGAAAATCTTAGCAATACTTACCCAGATCAGAAAACATTAATACTTCCAGACAGTAAAAGCGCATTGGAAGGATTACGTGATCCGTTCAGTACCAACTCGATTATACAACATATCAGAATGACAATAACGAATCTAAGGAATCAACAAATAAACTTTCTATGGATACCAAGCCATTTTAATATTAATTACAAAAAATTCAATACAAAAAAACATATCTTCTTCTTTTAAGCACCAATATTCCGACTATAAACAGTTCACGAGGAAATACTTATTTGAAATCTGGAATGATTCGTGGAAAGCAAATCACCAATCCAAACTTTTTCAAATACAAAATAATGTCAACCATAAATTTAAAACACATGACTTACCCAAAAGGGATTTAATAAAATTAAATAGACTTAAAATCGGTCATTGCCGATTCACTCACAGACATGTTATCGAAAAGTTACAACCTCCACTATGTGATTGCAGTGCAACACTAACTATATCCCATATTTTTAATGAATGTACCAGTAGCTTAATACAAACCAAAAAACACAATATAATCTAACCAGTACCCAAGAAATTTCAAATGAATCAAAATTTGAAAATGTGAAAAGGTTTCTAATCAAATTAGACCTATACAATTTGATTTAAATTTTGCTTTAAGGATTAATCTTATTTTTAACATAGCTCATAAGAACACAATTGTAAAATGGCCTATATAACCTTTATGTGTTGGGGCCCTCTATACCAAATAAATAAATAAATAAATAAATCGATTATAGACTTTTTATTTTTTTTTTTAATTTTTCGATGAACGATTTTTCGAAGTCTATTTTTTTTTGCCTAAATAGTCGATTAAAATTAGTTTTTCGACTTTTTCCATTATCTCTTACATCATTTTTGTACACTGAGTATAAAAGAGTTCAAAGTGTGATAATCTCAATTCAATGCATATTTGAAAATAAACATACTTTTTTAATAAAACTTTAGTATATATTGTAATCCTTGTTTTATTAAAGTTTATTAATTAAAAAAGATAAAAACAAATTAAGAGAAAACAAACATAAAACTAAGTAAATCCTTTTGGACTAGATTTCCAGGAACACTTCTGTAAAAAATAAAAGTGAATTGCACTACAGCTTTTTCGCACTTTCTCCGCATTAGATCATCTTAAGAACCAGCCCAAATAACATTAAATCATCTCAATAAGGCCATTTACAGCGCTGGAATACGCTGGTCTGCCATTTGTACGATTTGCTATTTGCACGCCAATTTACGAAAGCGAATTTTGCTTTGTTGTGAAAAGCTAAAAACAGTGCGTACACCCGAGAATATTGCTGCTGTGGCAGAAAGTGTGCGTGAAGCGCCATCAACATCAATTCACCGTCGTTCTCAACAATTGAACATTTCGGAGACATCATTGAGACGAATTTTGCATAAAGACCTTGGTATGATGCCATACAAAGTCCAATTGGTTCAGGAGTTGAAGCCAACTGACCACCCAATGCGTTTTTTTCAAAAAAAAAAAAAGTTATTTGGCGGACCCTTTCCCTTTACAAACTAAAATGTATTCAATTTTCATTGCTGTGTAGAAATCCTATGCAAAGTGCTCACAAAACAACATTGATATTATGACGTACATGCGCGGAACGACAATTTTGTTGTACTCATTTTCTTGTCTTCGGCGCAATCTTTTTTTGTTAAATTTTTATAAAAAACTTGAACGTTTTTATCTTTTTTTTATTTCTTAAATTAAATTAACATGCAATAACAATAGAGTTCAGCTACTACAGCTTTTTCGCACTTTCTCCGCATTAGATCATCTTAAGAACCAGCCCAAATAACATTAAAACATCTCAATAAGGCCATTCACAGTTCGAATACGCTGGTCTGCCATTTGTTCGATCTGCTATTTGTTCGCCAATTTACGAAAACGTATTTTGCTTCGTTGTTGTTTTGCATACAAACGCAAATACGCAGGCACGCGTAAATAAAAGCAGCCCTTGGACGTGCTCTTTGTACCTCGTATTTTTATGCTCAGTCTACAGCCGCATAATCACATACATCACAGGGTTGCACAATTTTTTTATACGACAGTCACATGGCGAGGTGCTCACAGTTTGAACAATAACAAATGCTATAAATACGATTTGTCAAAAGTACGCTCAAACTGTGAATAGCCTTAATGATATCGATAAGAGTGGTCCAAAACAATCTAAAGTGAGAAAAATTTACCCACCATAATATGGGTTGGGCTCAGGGACAACACAAGACATAACAACTAACCATGCGTTTACATAGATCTAATCATACATTAGTTTTCAATCTACTTTTGAGTTGACCTTTCGGTAAGTTAACATCAAAAAAGCTACAGTTGTTAACAAAGGTACTCATGCGATGTAAAGGAGCAGTAGCCATATAATTTGTTCTACTAAAAGGTAAGTAAATTAAATTGTTAGCATTTCTTCTGCTTCTACGGTTAGTGTTAAAATTTATAAGAGTTAGGACTTCTGGTGAATCGAATACACCAGTTATGAGTTGGTGTAAATAGACGATATCTGCAGACTTCCTTCTCTCGTTCAAAGATTGCATTTTTAATAGTTTTAAACGATCCTCATAAGGAGGAAGGTTTAAAGTGTCCGTTGCACTTAAGCACCTTAGAGCAAACCGAACAAAACGTTTTTGGATTCTCTCTATACGTTCAACATGTACATTGTAACTTGGGGACCAAACTTGACTTGCATACTCTAAGTGAGGTCGCACAATTGCATAATACAGCGTTGTAGTTGTGATCATACTATTCAATTCTTTGGCCCAGCGTTTCATAAACGCGAGCATAGAAGATGCATTTTTACAAATGTAATCAATATGAACGTTAAACGATAGCTTAGAATCCATGCATATACCAAGATCTTTGACAGCATCTACACGACTTAAAGCAGTATCTTTTATCTTATAATCAAAAATTAAATTATTCCTTTTTCGCGAAAAGGTCCTAGTTTGGCATTTATCTGGATTTAGAAAAATATTGTTTTTAGAACACCAAATTTCAAAGGATTTCAAATCAGACTGGAGCAGATCTGAATTGTCTTTAGCATCTATTGTTCTGTATATTTTCATGTCATCTGCATAGATAAGTAGATGAGAGTGTTTGATGATGTGGGTTACATCATTAATGGCTAAAATAAACAGAAGTGGACTAAGGTGGCTACCTTGAGGAACACCTGATTCAGCAATAAATTCAGCTGACAATACGCCTCGAAATCGGATTTGATAAGATCTCTCTGTCAGATACGATTGAATCCAGCTTACAAAAAATTGTGGAAAACCCATTAACTTTAGTTTAAATAGAATTAAGTTGTGTGTCAGTTTTTCAAATGCTTTACTAAAATCAGTGTAAATACAGTCGACCTGGTTACCTGAATACAATGAATTTAAACAAAACGTTGTAAAATCGAGGAGATTAGACACAGTGGATCTGCCAGTAACAAATCCATGCTGACGAGTTGTCATGACCTTCCCACAGCGAATTTTCACACGATCATACACGAGCCGCTCAAAAAGTTTTGGAATCGACGAGAGTTTCGCGATAGGCCTGTAGTTGTTTATATCGTTCTTACAACCTTTTTTATAAATAGGACTTATAAAAGATTTTTTCCAAAAAAGTGGAAAAATACTTTCGCTAATTGATTTATTGAATAACATGGACAGTGGTTGACTTAGAACGGAACCAAATGTTGTGTTATGATTATTAAATAATTTTAATTATGTTACGATATTATTTTTGTGTGCGTTAACAATTGAACGCAGAAAGACCAACATATTGGCATGTTTTGGCGAAAGGCGGTTGCGTAATTGGTTGGCGATAATACCTGCATGCAAGGTACGGAGGTTGCAACTATAGGCAAAATTATTTTTGCAGTATCCCACACGAAAGGCAACTCAACTCGCATTGTTTCCCATAGTAAAAATTGATTTTTGTTTAATTTACGATTTGCTGGTGGTTGTTCAAGGTATTGGCGTAGTTAAATAGAAATTTTATCAACTTCTGTTCCAGTGTTACTCTGTTCTGTTACTCTGCTAACGGATCGGTCAAAAAAGTCCCAAATGTCGTAATTGGTACGTTCAGAAATGCACACAATATCGGGCTCAGCGATTGTTGTTTGCGTGGTTGAAATGTTGGATTGTTATTATAATTTTTTTTTCACCAATTCATAATTAGTTTAAAAATTTTAAATATTTTTTTTTATTCACCATATTTTTTAATATTAAACAATACTGATTATTAACGTATAAATAGTTTAAATATGAAAAAAAGTGGCTTCAGTGTTGGGATTTTAGATTGCAAATTCTTAAAAGGTATCGCAAGGATCACGAAAACAATTGCTTAGGTTTTCATATACATATTTACCCCTCTACTGCAGTGTTTATTTCATACCATGCTACCCTGGAAAAAAGATGGATGAAAGTCTATAAAAATTACAACATATGGCATATAAGGTTGCTTATAATTGCATTACTACTATTCATATTTGGGGAGTATAGTAGGCCGCACTATCAAATAGGAGTAAAATACTACAACTGTAGTAGTTTCGGCAGCGCTGGCACAAATTAGCAATTAACATTATATTTTTTTCTCAAAGTTGACTGCGTTGTTGGCGAACTGAACGCACCAGTGTTGCTGTTGTATAGCAATCGTTTTTCACTAAGGGAAAACTAAGTGCTATCAATAGAAACCTAATTGTTATTTTAACCAAATTACATTAATTATGAATAAAAAAAATTTTACAAAAACCGAATACAGTCGATAAAAAAATCGATTTTCAACTAATAACTGCAATCATTAATCGACTTTAAAAAGTCGAAAAATTTTATGAAAAAGTCGACTAATCGACTATTCGACTACTCGACTATCTATCCCTATTTGATATATTATATTATGACCTTTATTGCTAAAAAATTAAAACTTTTGTTAAGTCGAAAAATTTTATGAAAAAGTCGACTAATCGACTATTCGACTACTCGACTATCTATCCCTATTTGATATATTATATTATGACCTTTATTGCTAAAAAAATAAACCTTTTGTTAAGTCTTGGTTAATTAAAACCATAAAAAACTTTAAATGTATTTAGGTGAAAATTGACATTATATTATATTTTAAATTTAAAGAGATTCTAAGATCCGTTAGGAAAAAACTTGTATAAATTGAAGAAAACACAACACAGTGGTTCCGTAGTAAATCATAGAAAAAAATGGTGGTTAAAATATTCATCGTGGCATGGTTCAATTACTAACAATAACCCAAAATTACTGATTGTTCCAATAAAATCGTTACCGTGACCATAAAATTTCCTTTCCTTCCTTGCGCTGAAAGTGTACCCTAATCATAAATATTTTCAAACCGTTTGTCTCTTCGTTATTAGCGCCTATTAGGAGGCGTGGCAGGTATAGAAAAGTATATATGGAGATAGCCCATGTATAGCGAGGCTATAGTAAAAGGGCTATAATAAGGAATAGTGATCGACACCTTTGCCTCGAAAGCTTTTCCCACCAAAGCTATTTTAGTTTTTACATGGAATATGGACAAGCGAGGTTTAAAGCTTTCTTTGCTTACTTTCAAATTTAATTGGTTAAAGCTGTTTTACCATGATGTAAGAATTGTACAAAAACCGCTTGAGTTTCCAGCGTGGAACGAATTATTTTAAATGCATGAGCGTAAAAGCACAAAAGCTCACTGCACCGCTTGCAAGGAGCGCCCATTGATGCGTCAGTCGGTCGTGCGTTCAGATATATTTTATTTAATTAGTGAAGTTAGTAACGTATATTGGGGCATGTTTGAATCGACACGAGTACGCAAAAGAAAATATAGTGCTGTAATCTATAAGCCACATGCAGTAACAGTAAGTTTTCGTCTTTCAGTATAATTTTTCACCTTTTTCACATTTAAATTGCTACGAGTTAGTCATTTAGCACTGTTTGGCTTACCAGGCTAATCTTATTATATTTTCATAATTTGGTAGATATCAATAAAGGTTTAGTAAGATAAACAGAAAAAAAATAAATATTTATGTAAATCAGTCCCTGAAAATTCAGAAGCTTGTACCAAGTGTAGGATTGGAATGAGCCATTTTCAACCAAGACTAGATGTAAGTTCATTGGAGTCTGACGATATAGTGGAAAATTTAATAGAACAGAGACGTTGTAAAAATAGTCTCAATGCTGCTCTTGTTGCTTTAGATAAAATTAAAATTGATAATAGGAGGTATGGAGTTCAATGAAGTGTTCTTTCTTCTCTCAGCGAGATTTAAAATTTTTTGTTTAACAGATTTTATATATTTTTTGTTTTAACACATAGAAAACTAAAGAATTATAAAATATTTTGTTGCTCACCCCAACCGCCAAAGATCTTACGCTAATGATACCCAAGTCTGTTAAAAGCCATACATAACATATAATTGTTTTTATTATTTATAAATATTTATTTAATACTTTCATATTCCAAGTCTTCATAAAAAAAAAATATGTCGCAAAAACTAGAATCTATACAAAGGTCTTTTAGGCAGAAATTTTAAGATATAACGAATGTAATGAGCGTTGGAAATTCAAGCGGCTTCTTTCCAAAACGGGATCGTCAAAGTTGAATTTGCAAAATTTTTTTATGTCGCAGCTACTAAATATAATTTTTTTATAAAAATCGAAGGATGGGACTTTTGAGATTAACAGACTTTTAAAAAAAAAATTCCTATTTGCAAAATAAATAAAAAAATTTTATCAGAAAAGCTGATCAGGCTAAGAATAAGTGTACAAATTTCCAGAATTTTGACTCAATTTTCTTTCAAGGTAATTCCAAATGAAAAAAAAAAATCTATAAAATCTATAAAATCTAGAAAATTGTGTGCTATAAAATCTAGAAAAATCAACAAAAATAGCTCAAATTTTGGGTTTCGCCTTTGTTTTAACTTTTAATTGGACCTCTTCAAGTCCTCAGGATTTCATCAAAATCTGAGATATGGTGCCTACTTTATCAGCATCACCTCCTGAGTCGATTTCACCATGTCCTTCTGTCCGCATGTCTGTCTGTGATCATAGTAACAGCCGTAATTTTAGAGCTATCATAACGAAATTAAATACATAAGCTTTTAATTCAGAAATGGAGGTTAAGTTCGAAGATGAGAAAAATCGAATAAAAAACACGCCTACCTCCCATAAAAAGCGTCTTTAACAAAACGTAAACATCTTTTTAAATTCCACAATTATTAGTTTTATACCTTCAACCTTTGCACATATACTTAAACTTTTAATATGAGTATGAAATTGAGTTTAAAATTTGTAAAAATGAAATAAAAACCACGGCTACCTCCCATGCAAAGTGACTCTATGAAATCAGTAAAATATCCGTAAATTCCACAAAAATTTGTACAAAGGATAAAAGTTCGCAAATTAGTTTAAATCTTAACTATGCACTCGATTTTTTAAATTTAACCCTCATCCGACCTTCGGGTGAAATTTCACCCATTTTGAAGTTTAAAACGCTACACCGATATTTAAAAAGTAACTTAAGCGAACTTCGGTTTAAATTTCACCCATATGCGAAAAAAGGACCGAAAAGCATAAAACTGCTTTCTATTTTTGCACAAACTGTAAATAATAAACTGTAATTTAACAAAATAAAAGTATATAAAAGAAAATTAATAATTTTATATATTAAATATAATAATTAAAATACTTTTTATATATATAATATTTAAACATAATAATTTTATATAAAAAAAAATCAAGGGAATATTTTGGATTTCCGAAAAAAAAATTTTAAAAATAAAAGGAATATTTTGGGAATGCTCACAAAAATTCATTCGGGCTCTCTCTTGCACGTTGCGTGACAATGTGTACCATGTTTACCACACGAAGTTCGCAAATGAATAATGTGCAATGAAGGTGACTTTAATGATAACACTGTGCAACACATTTTTCTAACGGGAGAGCGGATAACACTGGATGGTAGTACAAGTGTATAGTAAGAAAACCCTAAAAGGAATTTGCAAAGTTAGCTCGCTTTTAAAAGATATAGGCATTAAAATTTTGTCTCTGCAGAGTATTTTTTAAAAATAAAGTGCTCATTAAGGCTTTGAGCCTATATATGATTTTTTTAAGAAAAACTACATGTATCTAAAAGCAACACTAAATACAGACTTTAACTAAAAATATCTCGCCAAACAAAATGCAACTCTCGATTTCTACCCTCATTGTCCTGTGTGAGAGATACTCGAATCCAAAGGTAAATGTTGGTGTTATTGATTGAAGTGTTTACGTTTTCTTTAAATTTGCCGAATTCAATATTTTTTGCAAATGCATTTTCTTGTTTTCGAGAAATGTATTTTGAATGCAATTTTATAAGTTTTTTCAAAAAATTAAGATAATGTTTTATATATTCTTGGTGGTACCGAAGATTATTTTGTGAATTTGGATTCTTAAAATATTTCTGAGCGAAACACTGTCTGAAAGTATTTTTTTAAAACACCAGGTTAAGACCACGATTCTTTTTTGTTTTTTAATTTTTTAAAAAAATATTTTCTGCTCAGCATGAAATTTATTATTTCTTCAAAACACCTCACCTTATCATTTGCCAAAATGTTAAACTAAAATGTTGAGTTTCTGAGCCTGCCATTCGATGAGTCTCCATTGATTTAACGATTGCTTTTAAGATGTGTTTTTAAAAAAAGTAATTACCTTAGAGGAGATATCTGAAGAATTCAAAAAGCCAAAATTATTTTACCACTTCTGATGCCTAAGATATAAAGCCTTATATTAATTTTTTTCAAAAAGTTGAAAAATTGCGTTTAAGTTTGCTTTTCTCAAAAAACAGTAAATGCATAGGCAAAAAATGTGCATATTTTAAATACACCAAATATAAGGAAAACGTAAGCTCTTTAATAAATACCATTAAAATAAACACAATCAGATAACAATCAAAAGTTCTGTGCTATTTCGAGTGTGCCTTAACTCTTTCAGCCACAGTTTTACATATATTATTTTATTAATAAAACAACTGCATTTTTAGTTTGATTAAGGTTAATTTATCATAAAAAAAAGAAAAAAAATAAATTTGCGCTTCAGGCTTTTGTGGAATAGGGTGGTTAGTTAAGTAACCACCGTGACGGTTGGCATAAAAAGTATTCAAGTAAAGTGTAGTATCCGTTGCCAAATTTTATAACAAAAAATTAATTCTGATGAAAATCGGAGAAACATGTATTATTTTTGCGTAAGCAAAGAGGAACTTTGCAGGTTTTGCATTGCCATATAGTACGCACCGGATTCTTTTTGGTGCTGCATTTTGTACATCTTCGTGATGTAGATCGCTCTGGCTGATGCATACTGCTTTCCAGACGCAATTATCTTGGTACTGATTGTTTGTGTTTCTTTATTTGTACCGGTAGCGGAAAAGAGGGTTCCGAAGTTGAGCGCCTAGTGCTTGATTTGGGTTTTTTCGCCTGAACTGGAGCTAGGATCCCAATGTAAACAATTCTTCGAAAGTCTTTAGCACTGAGCTGATCAAGTTCTGGGTGGTGTATTTTCTGAAGCTCTTTATATGTAATATAAGAGTTTATGACGGCGCAGTCCAGAAAAGGAAAAAAAATTCGATGCCACCATTTGCGGGATTTTCGGTCAATGGCATAAGTGCTTTTCAGCTGATCAAATTTATCAACATAGTTCATACATTTGTTATATTGTATGACAGCTTCAGGACAATTTATTTCATTTAGTTCTCCATTGCGTTCTCTGCGAGTAACAACACCTGCCTGAGTTGAATCTATGTTATTGGTGAGAATAAAAACTGATATTTTATCCTTCTCATCACTCATCACTGACCCCGTAATCATGTTCTCCTCGTTTTAGATGTTTGTCCTCTTTCAGCTGTGGTAGAAATTTGCGATTTGATTTGACAGTGCCACAGGCCAATATATTGTCCTTATACAAGTCTACTAGCAAAGGATAGCTATTGAAATAGTTATCAAAAAATACTTTATGATTTTTTTATTTCAAATTCATGCAAAATTTTCGAACAACTTTTCCTCCTAGATCAGTTTGTATCTTCTCACCATCCTTTCCAGTATATATTTCGAAATCTAAACAATATCCGGACTCAGCACACATCATCCAAACTTTATATCCCCTTTTGATTGGTTTTTTTGGCATATATTGTTTGATGGAATTTCTACCCTTGAACTTTATCATGCTCTCATCTATAGCCACTTTTTCTGGTGCGTGATAATTTTTATTAAAATTTATTTTTAGTGCATCTAGCATAGGTCTTATCTTATAAAGTTTGTCGTACTTATCATCTGTTTTTTTGGGCATTGGGACATTGTCATTCAAATGTAAATTATTCAGATACCATCCAAAGCGGTTGAGTGACATAAAGGAAGATATGTTAACGTCCTTCATATCAGGGGCAGAAGACCAGTAATCTTTATAGCTGGGCGATTTTTTTATACCCATCACTAAATTCAAAGCTAGAAATACTTCAATTTCTTCAGGTGTAGTGGGTGTAAAAAGTGCTCCTTTCTGCGTAGCATATAGATTTGTTTAAAAGCATATTGTTTCAACTAAGTTTGCTGTCCAAAATAAACGATATAATTTTGTTGGTGTTATATTCTCTACTTCTACTATATCATCTGGAACACCTCCGCCTCCTGTATATTCACACGGCTCTTCCATTCCGAAATTTTTTTCCACTTTGGTTGCACCACTGCGGAGCTCATAGTAGGTAACTGGTTAGCAGAAGTAGTAAACAAATTTGATAAAGGTATATCATCATCCGAGTCAAAATAATCATCAAGTTCTGGCTGCGGTCCTGATGGTATATCACCGAGTACCGTCAGATCGGTTTCTTGGTCATGATTTCTTTCTTCGTCTGATTCGAAACTACACACACTTTCACCATCAGAAGGTATATCTTCAAACAAAATATCTACGATGTCTTGTTCATAGAGTATGCGCGGCATTCTAATTATATACACAACACAAAATTATGTGGGAAAACAGATTATTTAAAATGTACTATAGTCACAGTGGTTAGTAATCTAACCACCATATTACTTACGTTACAAAACAAAAAAACAAGTAATAAATAACTAAACACCACTGATTTCGTTTAAAAATGAAAACTCTATGCTTCTTTATTTCAATCACAACCGACCTGTTAAAAAATCAAGGGGATGCCCCGAGTTTAAATAAAGATATATATATAACCAGTGCACCCTAGCGACAAAGTCTCGCAACAAATGATCAACGATGTCTTTAAAAATGTAGTTGTTTAATAATTTGTCAATAGGTGGCACGAAAACAAGTTTTAAACAAGCAACAATAAGTGGTTAGATAACTAACCACCAAACCTGAAAGAGTTAAGATTCAAATATCCTTCACACAGGACACTGTGAGTAAAAATCAAAAGTGGCATCTTGCTTGGCGAGATATTATTAAAGTCTTTATTTACTTTTGCTTTAAGATATAAAAATTTTGCAAAAATCAAAGCATTTATAGATCGTTAATTTTTACTGTTTTTATCAAAAAACAACTTTGTCCTTGCGGTAGAGAGAGACATTCTTTATTTGGGAGACCACCCTATGGAACTTTGGAGACCTTTTAGAATGAGAAATTAAAAAAATAATTTTTAATTCGATACGCCCTTATTAGCACTTCATTGTTAAAAATACTCTGCAAGAGGCAAACTTTCAATGCATATATCTTTTAAAAGCGAGCT
The DNA here is from genome assembly GCA_963920525.1 of Dichetophora obliterata. Classification (NCBI taxonomy): domain Eukaryota; kingdom Metazoa; phylum Arthropoda; class Insecta; order Diptera; family Sciomyzidae; genus Dichetophora; species Dichetophora obliterata. Next base: position 188,063,364 of record OY986436.1, read on the forward strand.
AACTTTGCAAAACCCTTTTAGGGTTTTGTTGGTCTAGATCAGTACCATCTATCTGTGTTGGTCGCTTTTCCGTGAGATTCCATGACCCTTGAATTGCCGCATAGTGTAATCTGGTCATACAGCATAATGAAAGAGAAGTTAGACTAACTTCACTAACATTCATGAGCGATAATGTGAGCCCCACTTAAAGGCACCATAAAGATTTAAAATTTCTTCTTTCGTTCTTACATAGATACAAACTTTTCGATAAATTCATCGAAATCATTGTTCCTCTCTCAAATCAATTAACCTCTTCGGCTTCAATAGATAATCTGTAAGAGGTCTGTAAGTCTTGACTGCCCCATTGTAGACCGTAAGTAATCTTTTATTAATTTCAGTTTGGAAAAGCTTCTTTTGCATGAATCAACAAATCGTTGAAAATAATTTTACATCAAGTGTTAGATTCGGCAACGAATCTTTGCATCTGTATTTTGAAAGCAATGTCTGCAGCTTTAGGTTGCCTCCTTAGCTTTGGTATTTCAATCGTTAACTCTTCTTCATTGACCTCATCATGGACTGTGACCAATCTTTGTATTAAGATCTTTAAATCATTTTCAGAAGCAGGTAGAAAACTCGATGGCAGGTTTGCTTCAAATATATTTTGAATTTTTTATAGTGATTTTGTTCTGCACTGAAGTTCCGAATAAAAACCTATCCAGAAATCTAAGATTTAAGATTTATATTGCGGACCTTAAGGCCCAATTCCTAAAAACCATTACATACTTTTAGTTCCTATTTAGTTGCAAAAGTATTGAAAAAACATATATACTTTGATATTAAACTATGCGCTCCTATAAAAAGAATATTTGCATTTATTCAAAATATTGTATAATATAATACAGATTTATGTTGAAAAAACTTTTTTTGGCCAATTTTGCACCTCTTCTGGCTGTGCACCTAGAGCGGACATCCCCTTTTCTACGCTACTGCTTACTACATTATTTTGTAAGTGAAGAGGAAATTGCCCAGCATGCAAAAATTTTGATTTAAGGTACAACTGGTAGCGCATTTCTTCATATTGCAACACATAGCTTTTTATTTATTTTACAAAGAAAATACCTTTAATATTTATGGTGATGCACGGTCGAAAATGGGTTTTAAATTTAAAACAATTTGAAGTGTATGATTAAAAGGTTTTTTTAACTGGTTAAGTGAAAAGTTAAACCAAACCAAAAAGTTAAGAAACTTTCAACCGCTTAGTAGAAGTTAACGGTTAAAAATTCTAGTAAAAGGTTCCTTGTAAATCTTTATTACAAGTCGTTCAACCACCTGTTGAATAATCTAAAAATTGAAATCTTAATTGTCAAACAGTTTAATCTATATATTATTCACATTAGTGAAAACTTTCCTCTCACGATTCTTTACCGGATCGCATAAATATCTTATCAAATCGATATTGTATCATATTAATATCACACAATAAATCAATATCGAACAATTAATTTTTTTTCTGATCTCCTGCAGTTCGTTCCATTAAATTGTATCTTAATTCAAATAAATTGCGACAAATGTTTGTGATATACGCGCTCTTAATGCCGCTTATAAATTTTGCATTGTTGCAGCTACTCAAACCGAGTCACACACACACATATACACTATCTAACAAAATAATAAACACCACTGCCCACAACTTGTAATCTTAAGCAAAACACTCTCAAATGCTTAAATAAAAATTCCATGAAAATATATTTCTTTTGTTGTAGTTGTTTTAGTAAAATATAATGATAAATCAAAAAATATATGTCCCTATTACAAACAAAAAACAATATTTATTTTTGAGTTAAAAAAAAATATTTTTACCCTCATAAAAGCTCACGTTCAATTTTTTTTTAAATTAATTTAAATATACAAAAACAATTAGTGAGAATTTCTGTCTGAAAATAGTAAAAAATATTAATGAAAGAAGTTGGAAAAACTTTTAGCCAAAGATGTGTTTGCCATCACTGTCAAACATGGTGGTTGTAAGATCCAGACTTATTTAAATCAAGAAAATGTTTGTCTTTCTAATTTTAATTACAATAATTGTTTATAAAGTAAACATTCCACGGTTCGAAAATCAGGTCTGAAATTTCAACTAAACTGAAATTTTTGAGGTTGCAATTACAATTTTTCCTATAAAAATATTATGTTTCAACTAAAAAGTAGTTTTAACTAAAAGGATGCAATTTTCAACTTTTAAGCTAATTCTTCATCTATATTATGGTAATATTAACTAAAAGGATGAATTTTCAACTTTTAAGCTAATTTTTTTATCTTAATTATGTTATAGGTTCTATTTCATTTTGTTTAGTTTAAAAATTATTTGAATCTGATATTCGAATTCTTATCATTTAAATGTTAACATTTTGAATTATTTTGGATAAGTTTTTTTTTTTTTTTTTGTTGAAGATTTATATGATTTTTGATTTAAGTTATCAATTAGGGATGACAGCGTTGATGTTCCGCTGCTGGACTATGATGAAAAACTCTGCTTAAAAATAACAAAACCGACGTAGCCGATGCTTACCTGCTGAGCTGTTTAAGAACGGAGAGAAAATGTGACGTGTATTCTCGAGCTTTAATGCAGAATATGGTCTGAGGCATGCATTACGAACGATTAGAATCTCACTCTACCCAATCCACAAGAAAGGCGATCACACTATTTGTGCCAATTACCAAGGGATAAGCCTTCTTTATATTGCAGACGGTGTCCTGTAGAGCGTTTTATGTGAAAGATTAAAGCTCGTCGTAAACCAAATGGTTGAATCTTATCAGATCAGAGCAAGAAAAATAGATCGACACTCATCCATCTTTTGGTCAACTATTAAGCCACCTTCGACAGCCCAATAAGGAATCATCTATATTCCACTATGTCTGAATTTGAATTCCTGCATAACTAATCCGACTTTGCAGGATGACACTGAGCAACACCAGCAGCGCAGCTTAAATCGGGAAGGACCTCTACCCACTTGTTCATAAATCATATAAAATATTTTCTATTCAACTCCTTTTTAACTTAAAAGCTCAAAATGCAACCCTGTAACTCACTTTTTTAATATTTTTTTTTATGGTTTGATATGTAAAGGTGCCCCCAGACTATATTTTTTATACAGATGACATGTCAATAAAATTACATACCGAATTTCATCTGTGTGTCAAAATTAAGTTATTGTCAGACTGTTTTTTCTTTTGTCTACACACTTCTGACACGTCATTTGAAAATAAAAAACAGCTTTTGAAATTTTTGTAAGCCGTAAAGCTCTAAAATGTCCTATTTTTGGCCATTCAACTAAGAATAAATTCATTGTAAATCAATTTTTTGAATTAATATCTCAAATAAGTTAATAAGTTCAAGAATAAATTTACCTTTTCTTCCATTTTCACAAAAAAAAAAAAAAAATTATAAAATTGAAATTTTGTACAGATGGTTCTAATTCAAAAATTTACAGACGCAAATACCATCGACATTTCAAAACCACAGTTTCATATGTTCTACACTATCTGTAGATAAAAACTATTTGTAATTTTTGACTTGTCATATGTATGAAACATATAGTGTAGAGACACTTTAAGCTAACTTTATGTGGATGTTCACATAAAAGTTTGATGAACGAATTTGATATACGTTAAAAAAATAAAAAAAAAATACAGTCCATTAAAATTAATTCGCTAGTTTTCTTTTTTAACAAACACCAATATTTGTTACCAAACAAGGTTTCAGGCAAGGTGATTCCTCATCGTGCGAATTTTTCAACCGAATGATGAAGAATATCATCTGAGCTACTGATCTGAGGTTAGTTAAAGGTGGAGGCAGTTCTTTAGACCTTCTTATATTCTGTGATACCACAGAATAGAAGAAGGAAGTAATCAAGTGACTCTTTTGTGTAGAATGTTCTTAATGTGGCAAAAGCAGTAGAAACATATGATATTAAACCTGAAGCAAGTGTAGATCTGAGACGTAGTGGCACAATATTCTACAAGAGTGTTATTTTGCTTGCGTACGTTGATGACATGAATATTATTGGCTACATACGCTGGAAGCTAGTGCAGCATTCTCCAGATTAGAAGGAGAGTCAAGTCGAATTGGTCTTGAGTCGAATGCAGATAAAACGAAACACTTGTGGTTAACAAGCAAACAGTTCCATCATCTTGGAATGCACGTTACAGTTAATACCGCCTGTTAATACATCCTTCAAGGTTGTGAAGGACTTCATCTATTTAGGATCCAGCATTAACTCAACCAACGATATCAGAATTGAGATCAAATGAAGTATAACTCTTGCCAACAGGTGTTACTCTGGGCTCCGTAGACAATTGAGAAGCAGAGCCCTCTCTTGACGAACAAAAATCGTGCTGTATAAATCGCTCAGAATACCCGGCATCACAAACCTGGACTCTGAGTAGTTCAGATGAAAAATCTTTTAGAGCCCTTGTGAGAAAGATATTTCGCAAAATCTATGGGCCCATCTGCCTCTGGAATAATGAACTACGAGCTGTACGCCGACATCAACATAGTCAAGCGCATTAAATTGACCGACTTCACTGGCTAGGGTCATGTTCGCCACATGAAAGACATTGACCCAGAAGCGGTCAATGCAGAAAAGGACGACCGCATCTTCGTTGGAAAGACCAAGATGAGGAGAACTGGCTCCAGCAAGTGAAATGAACAGAAATGGCTGGCGCAGGATCTAAGATGTGGCCAAGATTAACCTACGGTTGTAGAGCTAACTAAATAAGTAAATCGTTTAAAATTTTTAACCTTTTTGGTTGAACAATTTGACTAAAAATTTGAAATTTTCAGTTACCATTTTCTAATTTTAGGTCTAAATTTTCAACTTAAATGTTAGTTTTTTAAATGTTAGGATAAAATGTTTGTTCTGAAATATTGAACATTTTAAAAAAGTTTTTTTTTGGAAAGAAAAGTGAACCGGAATTTTGAACAGTGAAATAAGGTCAATAATTTGAAGATATATGCTATGGATTGGAGTTGTTAAATTAGTGGTATAGACTGTATAAAAAAAAAGATATACATAAATATTTGAGAAAAACCTTGTCGTAAGTTGGTAAATCAGTAGCTTCAAGAAAAGCATATACACTCAGAAAAAATTTCTAGAAAAATAGTACCCAATCGTTAGAAAATCGGGCTTCATTTAGCGCCATGGCCGATTTTCTAAAAATGAAGTATATATTTTTCGTTAAATTGGCTCTAGGAGTGGGAAATATTTTAGGAAAATTATCCTATCATTTAAGAACTATTTCGGTAAATTGAAGAACTTAGCGCAATTGTGTTGACATCTTATTACATTTAAGTAAGTTTTTCTACCGTTTATTTATCATCGGCTATAACTAAGAGAAACATTTTCTCTTAAAATAAGAAATTTTCTACCGTTTACTAATCATTGGCTATAATTACGAGAAACATTTTCTCTGAAGATAAAAAATTTTTCATCGAATCCCTGGAAAAATTTTGGAATTTTTGCAAAAAAGAAACACCTGTTTTAAGATTCTAAACAGCATTTTGTGAGAATTATGATTTTTATAATGACGAAAAACTGCAAACATTATTATAATTATTATTAACATTACATAAAATTGAAAAATTACCTTTATACGGAGACTTGAACCTCGGCCGCGTGAGAGTAAGTGCATGGGCTATCAATTCGACCATCGCAGTTGTTAAACAATCGTCGCTTAGTTTGCTTCATTAAGAATCACTCACTTTGCAAACAATTTTAATGCATTTTTTCTAGAAGTATAAGAAAAGCATCCTTAAAATAAATCACTTGTGGTGTACAAAAAAAAAGGAAAACTTACAGGTATTTCCATGAATTATCCAAGTATTGTAACTTATATATCTCCAAATTTAAGAAATCATGCTGTAGATTGTTGCAAGCGGACTTGATATCAATACAGTTTTTCTTCAAATTATTTCTGCTTGTATACAATTTTTGGATATTTAACCTTTACCTTTATAACTTTAGGTATGATACCTTCATTACTTATATTTAAGTAAAAACTTGTCGTCAAAACATAGAAGCTGTTTTGATAACATTGCAACGACATCAAGACGTGAGGTCGTTAAATCATGTTAAAATTCTCTACATTAAGGAGAAACCTCTATAAAATATAGAAAAATTTATGCAGGCCTATGAATTGAAGGCATAGTTTCTTAATTTAAGGGAAACAGAGTTTTTTGAGTGTATGAGATTTTGATTATCCTGCTGATTCACCATACTTAATCTTCAAAGAGTACTTCTAGGCTAATTTGTAAAAAGTAGTTGCCACAGAAATGACGATTTTTAAAATATAAAATACATTATTTTTCAAGAATTTAATAAAATTAATTAAGAGTCAAGTCAATATCTTAAAGATGTCAGTCAGTAAAAGACACAAAAGACCCTTGTATCCAACATTAACTTATGTCTAAATAATTATTTTTATATTTGTGTTATGAACTGTTACCGTTTCGCTAGGTGTTTGAAAATAAAATAAATTTTTGTTTTCTTTTTTTTTATTTTTTAACTTAAAATTTTTTATTGAAAATTTTTTCGAAATTATAAAAACATTATCGAAGGTATTAATTTTTTTGTTACATAGTGTACATACGCTCATCTATAACTGCAAGTACACATTTACACGCATTAAAATTAGTTAAATCGTTTTCTGAAGCAGCAACAATAAATTTTAATAAACCTGCGTAACACGCAGAACACTCGCGTTATTCTCGGTATCTATTGGATAGACGCCATGTGAGTGAAGATAAATCTATTGAAAGTGTGACGTACACGATTGCATTACGAGAACTTTGCGAGAGTTAATTGTAAGATACACTGTATATACTTGATATATCTTTCGGTGTATCTTCGAGTGCTAGAATGTTTGTAGGAATGTGTTTTAGCGCAGTCGATTTGACTGAAATTAGTTTCAACGATTTTATTTTAATTCAAGCTAATCGAAATTTATGGTTTGCTTGTGGCTACAACATTAGCTTCCTTGTATTGGCAACTTTTGTTAATGGCGAATGACAAGATATTTAGTTGTTGTTTTTACCAATTACAAATAATGTAATGAAATATTATCTTTTGATTTTCTGTATAGTTGGTGAGGCAAAGCATAATATTAAGCATAATATGATGGTTGAGATATTTTATGTACAAAACTCATTTCTTGTTGTACAGTTCAAATTTGCTGTGAATCCTCCTTTTTAATTGCAATGCAGCTTTTAATTAAAACAAATCCCACTGCAACAAATGATGTGATGACATTGCCAATCCATGCCACTGGATCACATCACATTACATCGCATCATATTGCATTGCATAGCATCATGTCGCTCGTTGCTCGCTTTGATATTGCATTATTTTTAGCCATCACATCATTTATGTTTGTAACCATTGAAATTAGGTAATGCTTATATATCAACTTAACCGCATTGGGAGGCGTGTACTCCACACCAACACCATCTGCAATACCGCACAATTACCACAACGCAGCGTGTTTTTATGACAATTTTGTTAACAGACAATCGTTTTCGAAGCTCACAACGCTGTTTATCGTAGTTAAGTAATTGCTTTTTTGCCTTGAGCGATGAATATAAGTTGACATGCTTGCCTTTTGAATGATTTTATTTCGAATTTTTTTGTTTTGTTATTTATTTTAGCTATCAATTTTTAGCTTTTGCACAGCAAATATTTATATTGACTAAAAAACAATAGAATCACGTGATCGATTCATTGCCACTGCAATCAACCACTCACAACTTATGAATTTACTGACAATCATTCGAAGGCCAAAAAATTGTTTACATTCGCCGCATAAAAAAAATCTAGTATCATTTGAAAAATGTTCTATAAATAAATAATTTCACTGCATTCATCATTGCTATTTTAATCATTGTTATTTAAAATGGATAACGATCAATCTTTGAAAGTAAAACGAGGATAATATAAAAATAAATCATCAAAATAAATGCTTGAAAATGGTCCAGTGTGTGCATACATTTTATTCTTTAGTGTTTAAAAGTGGATATAATTCTCAAACGCATGTAACTGGACGGTACGTACTAGAGCTTTCAATCCCGGGATTACGAACCCATTTCTAGTCCCGGAATCCCGGGATTTTATTCATAAGAAAATATATAAATTTTCAGCAACTATAAATGCAACTGCAATGTAAACGATGCTTTTTTTAAAATATCAAAATCGCCCTGTTCTTTTTTTATCTTTCTACACACTTTGAAAGTTTATTTTTTAGTTTAGGTCTGTTCCCATACCTGAGCATTCGTACCAAAAAATTCGCAAAAGAGAGCGAAAATACGTAATTCAACTCTTGTCAAATGTTGCTATTTTCTGTTACATAATTTTGGCAGAAATTCGCAGCAATTCGTAAGCTGCCATGTTTTAACGGCTGATGTCAAATTAGAGTACCAGCCATTAAAAACAACACAAATAAAAACAGGGAAGCCAATTTATTCTTTTGATCTGACATTTGTCAAAGTTTTACAAAAGAAAGAATTAAATGTTTTTGACTTTTCTTTAAAAGTTGCAACTTTTTGATGCTATTATTGATGCTTAATGCTATTATATTAAAATTTTGACAAAATTTTAAATCATAAATTTAAAGTCCAGAAATCCTGGGATTTATCAGAACCCTTCGGGATTGAAAGCTCTAGTATGTACACTAGAGTGGACCTTATTTTAAAAAGATCACCCCAAGGCTAAACATTAAAGATAAAGATAAAAAAAATATGTTGACTTTATATGATTTAAATACAAATTCTAAATGTTTGATAGTTTAAATCATACTTGATTTTAAATACAAATTCTAGTTGTTTGATAGTTTAAAATCGTTTATTGAGCTTAAGGTCAAAGTAAGAACAATTAATTGTTCTAACGAATTTTTCCAAAGAAACAACAACAACAACAAAGTTTTTTCAATATGAAAAGGAAAAAATCACTAGCTTGATTTTATTGTACAATTTCTGCTATGCTAAAAGCGTCATCAGAAATCTTTGTGATTACCCGTGCAAGCGCGCGCTAACGCACTGCACCATCGGGGCGATGAGATTTGAAGCGTCAATTTCTCATTTTTTCCTCAATTTCATAATGTCACATTTGTTGTTGTATTTCTGTTTTACTTTAGTTTCTATGCTTAGAATTTGTATTTAAATCATATAAAGGCTGCATTCTATCTGAAAAAGCGCTCAGGTAGCGAAGTAACATGTTGCAGAACTTTCGGGCTGAATGGTATACGCTCACAAAACATGTTCCTTGAGCTGTCACAATTTATGTAGCGAAAATATTTTATGCTACTTCGCTACTTGAGCGTTTTTTCGGATAGAATGCGGCCAAAGTAATCATATAAAATATTTTTTTTTAAATATATTCATGTGCAATTCCATTTGGAACAAAAACAGTTAAGATTTTTTTGTTATTTCCAAAAAAATTTCAGTTTAACAAGGGTATTCACCTCAAACCACTTGAAAAACTCAGAGGACAAAATTTTTTTTTTTTATTTTCCCATTAATATTTGTTGTATTTTCGACTAATCTTGGTGCGCTGATTTGAAGACTATTATTACTTTTTTTCTAGCATCACTGGTTTTTTAGACAAACGCCAGTGAAATCGTTTAATTACGCCCGCTAAAGTATCTCATTTCGTTTGACAACTGGTTGTTTGTTTTGTTTTGTTTTTATTGGTTGATATTGATGATGATACACGTGCATAAAATGATTTGTTGCTTGACGTTTTCCTTTGTTTTTAGTGTGCTTGGTGTTTTTTATCCATTCTTCATTGAATGCGTTCGAAATAGTTTGTAATAAGTTTTACGAACGTATCCAATCTCATCCATTAGTTTTTAATGAGATAATTGCAACTGACAATTTTTATGGCAAATGAGATAACTTCGTTTCTCATTTGGCTAAATTGGCTGGAATGAGTCATTTGAGCCAATGTTAAGGTAGTAAAGGGTGGTTAAATTTTAAGGACCGATGTTGAATGTGAACCACACCTAAACTTCAAGTTTTTTCTGCATTTCAATTGACATTTCTCAATATCAGACTAATTCAATTTGAACCATGGAAAGACAGATAATCGAGCAACGCGTAAAAGTTATTCAGGCTTATTATGAAAATGGACATTCAAATCAAAATGCATATCGTGCACTTCGTGATTTTTTCGGTCAATTTAATCGTCCAAATGTGCGTACACTCGGAAAAATCGTGCAAAAATTTGAGTAAACCGGGTCTGTAGAAGATGAGATAACACCAGTGCATGCTCGTACAACTCGTACTGCAGAAAATATTGCTGCCGTTCACGATAGTGTGGCTGAAGAGCCGTCCACCTCAACTCGTCGTCGTGCCCAACAATTGCACCTCTCACGCTCGTCGTTGATGAACATTATGCATAAAGACTTGCATTTACACGCTTACAAAGTGCAATTTACTCAAGAACTAAAGTTTGACTTAAGACTAAAATTTGATAATGTAGTTTGTAATATTTAAAATTTTTTCACAGAAATTATTTTTTAAGCTGTAGAACATTGTAAAAAATATAATAACATTATAGAAACTGTTGATTGAATTTTGTGTCAAAATTAAGCAATTTTTTCAGGCAAATGATATGTACTATGAAAGAGTGGGGGAAAATGGTAACTGAAAAAAAATGCAACAAAAATAACTTTTGGCCTATTTTTTGAGCAAAAATTTAATATTTTAAAGGTTTTGTAAAAACAACATAAAACATTGAATTGGTGAAGTAACGGTAAACCTTTTCTCATTTCTTAAAATTCACCTAACTAACCTTTCAGGCAAAGAAAATTTAATGAACATCGATTTGAAAATGGCGGAGATGTTTGCTTGCAAATTAAAAAATAGAAATTTCAATCAGTTTTTTCTCATTCTAATTCTAAGGAAAATGTGTTATATTGAGAAAATCTGTAGTTTTTAAGATGTCGTAATAATTTTGATGTCATAATAACGGAAATTTTCAATATACTAGATCAATGTACAAAATATTTTAGAAAAATCTTTTGATTCCCGTTATTTTTATTAATTAACGACTTTTCATAATAATGGAAATTTTTCAAAGCTTAAGAAAAATATATTTTTACTCAGAATCTAAATTAAAAAAATTACATTTTTGAAATACAAATTTAAAAAATTGTTTGCCAATATTTTTTATAATCCTGTTATGCAGGACTTATTATATAATCAAATTACAGAAAAAGCCAAGCAATTTTATGTAACCATAACAATTACCGTAAGAAGGTAATTTAAATTAAATAAAGTCTTTTTTAAATATTTATACCATTTTTTAATTATTAAACCAACACAAATATTTATAAATTTTGCATTTCAAGATAACACAAAACACTTTTATTTTAAGATTTAAAATTTTTATATGGTATTTAATGTTTTTATAGCAGGCGAGGCAGCGGGTATTTGCTAGTAATATATACAACTTCAGTTTACATACCGACAAATACACATAAAAGTATAACATAATATGGAGATTGCAAAAGGACTTGAAGCAGATTTCAGGTAAGCGAATCGCGCAGCTGCAAATCTTTATGATAATTCAACGTTGTCAAGCATGTATGTATAAAAATCGAGCATGAGGTCCGCTCACTTGAAACTCTGTATCTTCGTATTTTTATAAGCTTTTATTTAACTTGCTTCGTTCGTATGTATTTATATGTGTATGTATGTCTTCAAAACTTGCAAGCCATTTTTCTACAACTTGTTGGTATCCGATTAAGCTGAAATTTAGCATACATATGTAAGTCCGGTGACAATGCAATATTATGATAAAATTTGTTGCCACACCCCCTTTTACCGCCCACAAATCATTAAAAATGATATATCTCTAAAACTACTGGGCCGATTCAGCTGCAATTTTGGCTGTAAATTTCTTTCGAGTAGAGGCACTGATATTGTGTAGTCAACGGATCGCGGACATCGGTGCCTCAAGCTTTTAAATATAAATGTATTTGAAAAATTCTAAATTTATATAAGTCCTTACAACTTACCAATTTACGTACGCTTATACTAAAATGATGAGTAACCAAGAGAGGGGTTTTTCTGCACCTAGAATATAGGTATATTCTTCAGAAATTCTCACAATATTACTTATTGTTGGATATCTTAAGAATAGATAGTCAGAATCCTAGGACCAAAACAAATACCGAGAAAGTATCCAATGCAAACCTTTTCAAGGCAATCAAGCGCGGCTAAGGTTTTAAGTTTTTGGTTAAAAAATTATTTTAATGCCATATGAGTTTTATGAAAGATTGGACTCCATAATAACATAAGCATAAACTAAAGTAAGCAAAAAACGAACAGCAACAAAAAAGTATGAAAGGGAGAAAAACTGGGAAATAGACACTGAAATCTCATCGGCTCTGTGCTGCAGTGCGCTAAAATGCGCTGGCACGGCGACCCACGCCCAAGTTCGATTCCAGGTGTTGGCATCAAAAAGATTTCTGATGAAGCCTGAAGCAGGGCCGAAATTGTAATAAAATCAGCTAGTGATGTTTCCTTTTCCTATTGAAAAATTTTGTTGTTGTTGTTGTTTGTTTCTTTGGAAAAAATTCGTTAGAGCAATTAAATGTTCTAATGTGACTAAAAGCTCAATAAACGATTTTAAACTATCAAACAACTACAATTTGTATTTAAAATCAAGAATGATTTAAACTATCAAATATTTAGAATTTGTATTTAAATCATAGAAAATTAACAAAGATTTTTTTGGTTTTTGTGTCGTTACTTTGGCTAAGGTCATGCTAGAAGCTCCAGATTGTGTTTGTTTATAGTTCTTTATAGCTTATAGTGGAACACAGCTACATTAACAACTCAGTTCTGTCTTAAGTCGACTAAGTGATTATTCCTTATCGACAAAAATATATTGTTTAACCCTTTCGGGACGCACGGTACACATGTGTACCATCAAAAGTTCAAACAACCCTAAAATCCCATACATATCTTTTTATGAATTATGCTACTGAAAAGCACCTTAACTGATTCCAAAATGTAAAATTTCTATAACTTCATCACCTGAATTGCGTAACGAAAGTGCTAATCTAGGGTGGACTTTTCTTTTGGCATTTCCTTCGTGTCATGTTTTTCATAGTTTTGGTTGTTTTAGCTTTCATTTCACTATTAGTTTAATGAAAATGGAATCGCAGCAATATCTGAAATTTTTCAAAAACAATTAAAGGTGTTATTTACACCACTCACCATTTCAACAAAAATAATAAAAAGAAATTGTTTCCAAATCGCGAACAAAGCCACGGGGGGTTGCTTGTATATCGGTCATTCCATGTCAAATCGGACGCTTTTGTCCAAAAACTAATTTTGACGATTCCGATTTTTTTTTTAAATTTTGCACGTCGATAGAACATTCAAAACAAAAAATATTTGCATACTTTTCTATAATTTTTAATTTTTTCTTATGCAATTATACACAGTGAAAAATTATAAAGAATCTTGAATTGCTCTTTATTGTGGTGTCCTTTTTTACGAACACTTTCGAGAAAAATTTTAAATTTTTTGACCACTAAGAATTTCATTCCCATTTTTCAAGGTCACCACCACTATTTTTTTGGCACTTTGAAAACATTATCGTATTGAGGCATTCATTCTTAATGCATTCTCAAAATTTGATGTTGGAGAATCAACGTTTACTATTTTTAACGAAATTTTTAAAAACTGACTACACAATTTTTAAGTACTTGAATTTTTAAGTAAAAATGGAATTTTTAGTATTTTTTACTAAACTAGGTATATATCGTCGCTGCGCCAGAAAAAACAGTTATATGTTTTTCAGTAACTTTTCAGGAGAGCAAAAAACAAATTTGTTTCAGAGCATTTCTGGTACTGCGATCAATAACTGTTTTTGATCACTTCTAAATCATAAGAGTTATAAAAAACTGCAAATGCAGAAATGTGGGCAATAGATAGTGTAAACAAAAGATGCTATAAAAAGAATTTACAAAAATCACATAACTGGTTTTTCTGGCGTAGCGACGATATGTAAAATCAGTCAAATTTAAAAATTTTATCAACTCGTTAAATTATACCATTTCTTTGAAGAGACTCTATTTTTGAAATTTGCTAAAATATTTCTTGGTTGTTATTCCGTGATGTATACTAAAATACTAAAAATTCAATTTTTAGTTAAAAATTCAAGAATTTTGTACTTAAAAATTGTGTAGTCAGTTTTTGAAAATTTCGTTAAAAATAGTAAACATTAATTCTCCAACATCAAATTTTGAGAATGCATTAAAAATGAATGCTTCAATACGATAATGTTTTCAAAGTGCAAAAAAATAGTGGTGCTGACCTTAAAAAATGGGAATGAAATTTTTATTGGTCAAAAAATTTAAAATTTTTCTCGAAAGTGTTCGTAAAAAAGGACACCACAATAAAGAGCAATTCAAGATTTTTAAAATATGTCCCAAATTTTTTTCTTGTAGGACTAACGGTTTAGAAGATATAGTTGTTTGAGTACATGTCCAAATGACAATTTTTGTTTTATAATTTTTCTTTATAATTTTTCACTGTGTATAACTGCACAGTATAACTGTGTATAAGTAAGTAAGTAACTAAGTAAGTATCCACGTGCAAAGTACCAAATTTTTACAGAAATGTGAGTTTCGAAAAGCGTCCGATTTGATATGGAATGACCGATATATATCTTCAGTTAAATTCATTAAATTAATATTTTCCTTCATACTAATAATAACATAGAAAAGGTACATTGTTTGAGATCACTGAAGTCGTTGAACTGTTAGGCTGATTGACTTTGAAAATATGCTCTTAAAAATACTAAGACATCTATGGTGTCATCCGGCAGGCTTGACAAAATTTTGATTTCAAAATTTCCAGCCAAAGAGAAAAATCTCAGTGTCACTTTTTAAATATATTTTTATTTAATTTTCGAACATTTGAGGCAAGTTTAAATTTTATAAAATTTTTTGTTCGAAGTTCAAATTAAAGTGGTGCAATTTGAAGGCAATCCAGGGACTTATAATCCCGTAGCGGTTTTCATTGTCATGAATCCTATTTTGGCCAAAAAATCATGTTTTTGCATATATTTTGCAGACACTGTAGATCTGCCTAAGTAATAATAAAAAAAATTGACAAACCTTTTTACCACAAATATTAGAAAATGCACATAAACTTTTCGTACTCATAACGGTCCTCATGGTTTTTCTTTCAACTACATTAAATATCTTAAGTCAGTAAAACCCAAAATCAACAGAGATATTCTTAAATTATAACTGTACTTGAACAAGCAAACCACCGACATCAATTGGCATAAAAATGATTTAAATGCGAAGGAGATATGCTGTTTTAGTTTATGTTGTTGTTGATGTTAATTCGTTGATGTTAATGATAATTCGTTATGAGCAATCTTTGGGTGTGCGGCATTTTTGATGATAATTTGATGAGTTGCACTGAATTGAGTTGAGCTAAGTTTCATCGCAACGCATAAAACCTCATACATTTACTGCAGGGAAAACATCAGCATCAAATGATTTGTGTATTTATTAGTTTGCTACTCAAGATAAAAAAACAGGGAAGAAACAAACAAAAACCTGAAAAATATATTCTCTAAAAAGCATTTTGGTGAGTTTTTGTTTTTGTTTCAAGATATCTCTTTTTCAAATTCCTAAAACAATTTAAGTGAATACATTGTTAATTAAAACAACTTGGCAACCCTTAACAAAAAGTTGCACGCCCACTGATAGCGACCAGAGGCCAACGACAACTAACTGGCAACAAAAGTCGCGCGACATAGTGCGGTTTGGTGCCAGGTGGATGCTTGAGGTCACCCACCTGCCGACCTTCCAATTACAGGAACGAGTTGTAATTAGAAACCTCAACGGTGACAATTAAATTAACTCGTTTCATTTTTGCTGTAGTCGTTGTCGTCGTCAACTTACTTAAATACAATGGAAACTTTAGTGGGTGGGTAGCGTGTCGTTAGGTTAATAAGAATGGGATAGCTTTAGTTTAATGTTTTATCTCGTGTCGTTGAGCTTAAAATGCTGGAGCGTCGGATGTAACAAAAAGTGTAAAACTATGTGATTATGCTTAGAAAATTAAATTGGAGTGAAATGTACAAAAATTCTGAAACGAACATTAAATGATTTACGAACTGGGCACGGCCGCTGTCGAAGGTTTAGTAAATATTAGAATTTAGACTGTAATTTTAAGAAATTATTACGAGTGACTCTTAACTAGGAAACACTCCTTTGTTTCGCGGTGAAAAAAATTTACTAGACAAACACAGAAGTGCTTCACGAAGGAGTTCATTTAAGAAAAATAAACTTTTGCCACTAATTATGAGAAACAATGTATTTGGGGTAAGACTTTTTACAGTGAGTATCGAATCAGAAGCTCTTATATAACACAGTACGACAAAATCAAATTTTTTTTGAATACTCATGAGAAATGTTAACAGAATATGAAAAAACTCTTAAAATATAGAAATACGTGTTTCGGCGTTTTGCTGTAGCAGATCAGAATTTTGAGAAAATCGATTTTTAAGCTTCAAAGGACCGCGGAGGTTCACTTGTAATGTAATACTAGTATAAAAATTTCTATAAAAACAGAATGGGTGAACCGATTTTAATGCTTGAGCCAGTTTTGAAAAGTGAATTAAATTTGAATTTTTTCTTATTAAAAAAACAATTTTTTTCTACGCTAGATGGCGCTCTAATTTTCATGTAAAGTTAAAAAATAACCAAAAATGTACGAAGTTCATTAAAAATACAATGTTGTTAATTTTTAACACAAAATAATAGTTAAGATTTCATATTGATTTTTGTATTTTTACATTACATTTACATAACAATACATTACATTTTTTATGTCGAATGGGCCAGCGAAGTCAATGACAGTCGCAGCAAATGGCCGTGAAATGACAGTTCGCTCAGCTGGTAGCGCAGCCATTATTTGCGTTCTTTGGCGTTTCATGTGTACAACACATGTTTTGCAATTATGCAGAGTTGATTTTATAAGAGTTTTAGCTCGTGGGATCCAATATTGCATTCGAATAAGACGAAGCACTAATTGATTCCCTCCATGAAGCGAAATCTCATGGACTAAACGGATTAAAAAACGGCAATTATATGGTAATATAATTGGGTGCCTTTCATCATATGATAATATTGGTGACGAGGCGAGCCATCCACCAACACGCATTAAATTGTCATTGCTTATAAAGGTATTTGGAGCAAGAATGGGACTCCTGGCTGCAATTATTTGGTTAGCTTCCAAACAGTGATATTCGTTGGGAAAAGCTATTTTTTGACATAGAAATGCCAATCGTGTTTTCACGAATTTTATTTCAGCCGTTTCAAGACATTATGATTTTTTTGAAAAGGACGCCCTACGTTTAGGATGGGTGCGATGCAGAAAGCGAAACACGTAAGCTAGTACTCTGACTCCGCGCGATAGGGAAGAAAAGCGCTCCAGAATGTCTTCATATTTCGAAAAATATGCAAAGTGCACTTTTACAGCTTTGCGCTCAAGCGAAGTTTCAAGAGCTGGGTTTGGAGCCACGCTTGACCAAGCTGAACGTTCGATTGTGAGCCAAGAAGGTCCATGCCACCAAAGAGCGTTGTCAATTAGCTCTTGTGGCGTAACTCCACGCGTTGCTAAGTCTGCAGGGTTTTCATATGTATCTACAGGGTTGCCAATATTCGAAGCGCCCATTTTATTTTTAAATAAATCAAAGAAACCACAATTTTTTGTCTGTTCGTCATGAATATCATTTAATTGAGTTCAAGTAGATTTGCTTACATTATTTCTTGAATATGATATCTCGTAAATGGTCGCCATTGGCCTTTACGACATATTGTGCCCGTTTTGCAGCATTTTCCATGGTTTTCTTCAACATTTCGATGGGAATGGCGGTTATTTCTTGACGGATGTTGGTTTTCAGCTCTTCTGGGGTCTTTGGCTTGTTGACGTAAACCATTGATTTCAAATAACCCCACAAAAAGAAGTCTGGAGGCGTTAAATCTGGTGATCTTGGCGGCCAATCGAAATCACCATTTTTTGACATCAAACTGCCAGGGAACAATTGCTTCAAAAAATCGATTGTAGTGCGGCTTGTGTGTGGTGGCGCGCCGTCTTGTTGAAACCAGTAGTGCCTGATACGCTTTCGACGAACGATTGGCATGAAAAAATTGTTTATCATATCGCGATAACGCTCCTGATTGACAGTAACTCTGTGGCCATTATCATCTTCGAAAAAGAACGGCCCAATGAGCATTTTAGCACAAACGCCGCACCAAACAGTGACTTTTGCATCGTGAAGAGGTACCTCTTGAATCTCTTGTGGATTTTCAGTGGCATAAATACGGCAATTTTGTTTGTTTACCGTTCCGTTCAACTGAAAATGAGCTTCATCGCTCATTTTTTGAAAGCACGTTGAGTTTTCACTATTGACTTGTTTTGTTGAATGTAAATTTCAACAATTTTAGAGCGTTCGCGTGGCGTGTACTGTTCCATTGTAAACATTTGCTTGGAATGACGCTTCAAACGCGGTATGTCATTAGTCGATTTGGCATCACTGCGGAAAGTTACAGTGTTGCCAGATTGGCGCTTCGAATATTGGCAACCCTGTACATGAAACCAATTGTGAATTCCTACCTTCTCGGCCATTTTTGAAACTCTATTGGCAACGAAGGTTGTCCAGGAACATGGGGGCTTACAAGGCCAGGCAAGCACTATTGTAGAATCAGTTCAACATTACAATATCTGCGAGAAGGCCTGCACCACATAGTTCAAGACAAGGAAGCGAGATCGTCTTGACTGAAGCAACTTTACTTTTCGCATAAAGCAGATGACTGAATATACAATCATTTTGCTTTACTCGAATGTAAATCGACGCTGCGTATGCTTTTTCAGACGCATCGCAAAAGGCGTGAAACTCCACGTAGGATTCAGGTGAAAACCCAACAAACCGTAGTATGCGAATATTATTTATGTCTTCATAGTCAAGCAAAAAGTTTTGCCACGATTGAAAACTGTGCAATGGAAGAAGAATTTCTGCTGTCACCACTATAGGTGCCAGCCAACCTGCAGGATCGAATAGTTGGGCTATCATAGATAATACTTCACGTTTTCTGTATTATTTAATCTCAAGACGCTTGGCAGAAAAATAGAATAGATCTGAAGTGGCATTCCAACGAATTCCCAATGCTTTGGCGCAGCTTGATTCTTCTAACTTTAAAAAGTCTTCATGCAGAAGATAATCTGTAGGTAGGTCTGCCAAAATACTTGAAGCATTTGACGTCCATTTGCGCATAGTGAAACCTGCAGAGTGTAAAGCAGCGATAAGCTCATTCCTAGCTGTGATTGCACTTGTAACATCGTGAGCTCCTGCAAGAGCATCATCGACATGTGTAAAATGCCGCAAAATTTGGGCAGCGAAAGGGTATTGCTGCTGAACATCATGTGCTAATTGCAGCATGGTTCTAACGGCTAAGTATGGAGCACAGTTTAAGCCAAAAGTAACTGTTTTGAGCTCATAATCCTTAATCATATCATCAGGGGAATTTCTACGCAGAAACCGTTGGAAAGCAGAATGTTTTGGGTACACGAGAATCTGGCGGTACATCTGCTGGATATCACCACTGAACACGTACATAAAAAACCGCCATTTCAATACCAGAAGTAGAGTTGGGTGACGACAAGTAAGCCAATTATGAATGTGAAAGAGAGCAAAAGAAATAATAAATAAAATAAAAATGATATTTTAACATTTGAAACAGAACAATCACGAAATGGCAATGAACATGCTTTTGTTACTTTCATTCTTATAAAGAGAACTGCTGGAACTATATAGTTCCGCGAACATGCTTAAAGCTGATGAACTGTATTCAGGGTAGCCCTTATTCGAAGGGCCCATCTGGCAACACTGTAACTTTCCGCAGTGATGCCAAATCGACTAATGACATACCGCGTTTGAAGCGTCATTCCAAGCAACTGTTTACAATGGAACAGTACACGCCACGCGAACGCTCTAAAATTGTTGAAATTTACATTCAACAAAACAAGTCAATAGTGAAAACTCAACGTGCTTTCAAAAAAATAAATAAAGTGAAAAGTGCGCCTTCCAAGAAAACAATTTATCGTTTGTATGAAAGATTTACAACTGGTAATACTCTTGGTAACCCAAAGAGGCCAAATAAAAAGCGACCAAGGCGATCGGATGAGAATATTGCAGCCGTACGAGCCAGTATTGAGCAGTCACCAACAACATCCCAAAATCGCCGTTCTCAGCAGCTCGGCATTCCCCGATCCACTTTACAACGCATTTTACGTGTTGATTTGAATTTTTTTCCATACAAAATACAATTGGTAAACAAATTGTTGCCTACCGATAAGCCACGTCGATTGGAATGGGCCCAAAGAGTTATCGAAATGGCTGAAGAAGACGAGCAATTTTGGCATAAAATTATCATGAGCGATGAAGCTCATTTTCAGTAGAACGGAACGGTAAACAAACAAAATTGGCGTATTTATGCCACTGAAAATCCAAAAAAGATTCAAGAGGTACCTCTTCACGATGCAAAAGTCACTGTTTGGTGCGGCGTTTGTGCTAAAATGCTCATTGGGCCGTTCTTTTTCGAAGATGATAATGGCCACAGAGTTACTGTCAATCAGGAGCGTTATCGCGATATGATAAACAGTTTTTTCATGCCAATCCTTCGTCGAAAGCGTATCAGGCACTACTGGTTTCAACAAGACGGCGCGCCACCACACACAAGCCGCACTACAATCGATTTTTTGAAGCAATTGTTCCCTGGCAGTTTGATGTCAAAAAATGGTGATTTCGATTGGCCGCCAAGATCACCAGATTTAACGCCTCCAGACTTCTTTTTGTGGGGTTATTTGAAATCAATGGTTTACGTCAACAAGCCAAAGACCCCAGAAGAGCTGAAAACCAACATCCGTCAAGAAATAACCGCCATTCCCATCGAAATGTTGAAGAAAACCATGGAAAATGCTGCAAAACGGGCACAATATGTCGTAGAGGCCAATGGCGACCATTTACGAGATATCATATTCAAGAAATAATGTAAGCAAATCTACTTGAACCCAATTAAATGATATTCATGACGAACAGACAACAAATTGTGGTTTCTTTGATTTATTTAAAAATAAAATGGGCGCTTCGAATATGGGCAACCCTGTAGTTCCTTCAACATGCTTAAAGCTGATGAACTATAAGATGCAACTGAGTTTCGAGCTTATGAGGAACTGATTGGAAATTATTTTTGCTCGCTTTTCAGCAACTTTATAAATTTACTTCATGAACTTTATTTACTAAATGAAATTCTTTACTAAATGATAGAATTTCCTTCTTTTATATAAACTAAAGAAATTTTTTTTCTTTAAATTAAAAATATTGAAATAAAAAGAATAAAAAAGCAAAAAATTATGTTCAATTGATTTAAGACTAGTCAGAGCGATGTGTTGAAACATGGACCTTTACTTATTTTCGCCGCAGTTCATCAAGCACACAATTCAAATGAATGCTTCAAATAGTTCTGCAGTTCAAATAAACAAAAGAACTAGATAGTTCCGCGGACATGCTTCAAATTCCCTCTGTAGTTCAACAAGCAGACAGTCCAAATAGTCTAAACAGTTCAAATAAGCAAAGGAACTAGATAGTTCCGCGGACATGTTTCCGTGAAGTAGTTCCTTTCTTCAAAAGAATCGTTCCATGTCCGTTCCGTCTCTGGAACTGTTAAGCACAAGCCTAACCAGAAGCGTCAAATCAGCTTGAAGAACTGGGCCTGCATGGAGGACATCATTCAAGCTGACCCCATTTGAAGTGGAACTTGACGCATTAAATACTACCCGAACTTTTGTTGTAGTACTCTCTAGCTTTATTAACGCATGATGTGGTAAATAATAATGCGAAGATGATCTTTCGAATTTTGGGGCTGAAACTTTTTTCATACGACCCAGTTTGAGGTAGTCATTTACCACTTCGTCATATTGCGTCTTAAATTCTAGATTTTTGTGCAATCGAGCTTCATTTCTAGCCTATTGCTTGAATGCCATGCCTCAAGAAAATCCAAGATTAATATCATCCGGGAATCCACATTTAAAAGGTAAGGTAACCATATATCGACCATTGTTATCGCGTTTAGTGGTTTTCTGACAGTTTTCCTCACAAAACTTATCAGTTTGGGATAAAAATTGTTTTTAGGCAGTTCCTCTAACTCCCAAAACCGTGCGATCTGTTGATCGATCGCAACTTCACTGTAATGGCTTAAACACGTTGTAAAACTGGATATTTTATTACAAGGCATAGGACCTGTGAATATCCAGCCAAACACTGTTTCTTGTGCCAAAAGGGAACCAAGAATATTTCTTCGAATGCCGTCAAGAATGATGGCAGGGTACAAATCGCCACCGATTAGTATCGATTTGATCGCTTCTGAAGAAATGTGGGTCTGCCAATTGTAAATCTGGCAAACTCTTAGACAAAGAAGAATCAATAGAGTATGACGGCAGATTCCCAGTTAAGCGTGACAGCACAAATGCTATAGCTTCTATTTGGAATTGCCTATTTCTAGGCGAGCTGAGAATTATTTCGCAAGCTTTGGCCACTCGCGCTGAAATTGCGTTGTTAAACAACTTCAATAGCTTCTGCAATCTTTCGGATATGAACGTACCTTCAGAGCCAGAGTCGATAAGAGCTCTAGTTGTGTACGATGATCCTAGGTGACATAAGGTCACCATTACTGTACCAAGCAATACGTGTTTGGTGCAGGTAGCGAAGCATGATTGAATGTCATTGCTAGTGGACTGTATTATAGTGGAATGAGATTGTGTGTTTGAGCCCGGGGGGTTGGGTCGAAAGCTTGACCTACCTGAGTCAATACTCGAAACAGGAGATTGTGGTGGAGGGAGTCGAGTCTCAATGCAAGAGAGTGTTATGACGTTGCTTGCACATCACACACTTATATTGACTCTTGCACTCTTTCACCTCATGAGAGTGAGCTAAGCAATTGATACAAAACTTATGTTTTCTTACAATTGATTGTCGATTATTGATGTCCATTCTAAGAAATTTTGGACAAAAGCGAAGTGAATGTTGTTCTGTGGAACACAGCTTGCAATTCGCAGGGGTGATTGTAATTTAGTAATTATCGGGTTTTGTTTTGAGTTGGTTGAGGTTGAAATTTGTCTGGATATTGCGCCGCTAGAGCTGCGAATATCAGACACGGTTTCAAGAGTTTGAAACCGACTTGTGAGGAAAGAATCGAGGTCTATCTATTTTGGAATTTCGTTTTTATTCACAATGCACTGCTCCCATAGGGAGAGCGTAACCTCTGGCAATCTTGTTGAGCAAAGGTACTCAAAGATTGCATACCAATTATTAATATCAATGTTGTGCATTTTTAGAGCAAGAATGCAACCATTGATATCTCGTTGAAGCTTTTTAAGTTCTGTGCCAGATTCTTTTGGCAATGAGGTAGATTGAACAAAATCTTAAGCTGACTGTTGACCATGATTCGTAAATTTTCGTATTGATCAGACAAATTTTGCCAAGCTTGTGCAAAACCAAACAGGCATCAAATTTTTCCAAACAGGCATCATAGCTCATAGCTTTTAGCTCATCACTTTGAGCCTCCAGTGAAAAAACGTCGTGAGTTTTGACGGCATTAAAGTCCGCTTCGACCACGACTAAAGCATTGGACAAAAGAATAAATATTTTTAACTGCGACATTTTATTTTTGTGGTATTTGGTTTTCTTTAATCTTCTTTTTTAACTTGTATTTTTTTTAAAAATTTTAGAAAACCACAAAAAAAATTTGATGAAAAGTAAAATTACTTCCAACACCTGAAACAAAAAAAAGCAATAAAAAGAGTTAAAAATAAAACCGTTTAAAATATAATGTAAAAAAAAATCTACATCAAAAAATTACATTAAAGACAATTGATTTACTCTATGACGAACCGCAACAACAAATTGGGAATAAAAAAAAGATAAAAACGTTCAAGTTTTTTATAAAAATTTAACAAAAAAAGATTGCGCCGTAGACAAGAAAATGAGTATGACAAAATTGTCGTTCCGCGCATGTACGTCATAATATCAATGCTGTTTTGTGAGCGTTCACTTTGCATACGATTTCTACACAGCAATGAAAATTGAATACATTTTAGTTTGTATAATTAAAATAAAGGAAGTAAGAAGCAATTTATTGGAACGAGAAGAAGGTAAATTGATTAAGTACTCCTTTGCAAACATTATTTTTACTGTTATTTTATTACAGGCAGCGCTTCGTCAAAAAAAAAATTATTCTGAGAAACCAACTTCAGTGAGCATTATTTTTCGACTTGGATTTTATAAAAATGTTTAATAAGAGTTTAATTGATGTAGTTTAAACATTCCCAGATATTTTGTTTTCATTAATTTACCTGTGAATTGAAAGGACTAATAAATGATAGTTCCAAGTTTTTAAATAATGAAACAAATTTTGTTAAATTTTTATATTTTTGTATTTTTGTTTTCGTTTGTGTGCGTTTTCTACAATTTCTTGGTTTAAATTTTGTATTTATTGCAAAGATCAGGTTTCTGAAAAATATTTGTTTGCTACTGTTACCACAGTTAGCAGCTGCACACTTCATTTTTTAAATTTAAAGTTTAAAACTCGCAAATATACTTAGATATACACACAATTAAATAAAACACAACCGATCGCAGTACGTTTCTCAAAGAAATAAAATATTGTGACGTAGTCAACTAAACAGCTGATTGTCAAACTCGATTAGCAGAAGTAACGGACCTGCGCAAAGCGTAATCTCTTATGGTCCAGTTAGCCTCGCATGGCATAGCAGTGCATGGCTTAACAAGCGTCACATCGAAATCTGCTTAGTGGGATTTGTGTGTATCTGATTAAGCACAACATGGCAACGCATGGCAATGCTCAGATAAAAACAGAAATGCATCTCTGACTACATAGATAAACATGGAAGATCTATTTCATTTTAATATCTGTGTATTCTTCTATGTATTTGACGTTTTGGCAAAACAGATGCGAAGTCGTAAAATTGTTTGATCAAGTGCAGTTAATTTATTAAAATAAAATCGTTGTATTCTTCTTTTTTATTGTTTTATTTTGACCATGTGACTATGCTCTGCATAATCACCATTTATTTAGCTGTGTGCTAGCTGCTTATCTGCGTTGAATGCGCTGCTGTGCCATGCGAGGCTAACTGGACCATTATTCTATCATTCTTGAATATATAATTATATGCAACCGGCTGAAGAGCTATTAACCAAACGCAACTGGCACGAGATGCAGTCTCAGCTTCGAACGCAGCGAAAAAATATTTAGTGCGTGAGAGAAACTATTAATTAGGCACAAATTAGGGTTGATTTTCCAAGCACAAGACACGGTTTCGGCTTCGACGAGTGCGGACACCGCACAAAGAAGAATACAAAACTTGTTAACTAAGAGCGCAGAAAAGCTGCTTAGATTCTTGACTTCTAAAATTGTTTGCTATTTTTCGGCTCCAAAAATATCAATACATACAGACGAGTGTACCGATATATTTGTTTTTGTAAATTTTACTTATGGTCACTACCAGAAACCATTTAAGCCATAGAACGGTACATAAAATTTTTTGCTACGCACACAAAAATGGTACGAAAAAAAGCACATTGACTTGTAAAGTCACTACATTCGCAGGGAAAAAAGAGCAATCTAATTAAAAGAGGAGATGAGGCATTTTTTGCGGTTTTGTTATTTAATTTTAATGTCATTTCAATCGCTAAATATTTCAGTTGGGCTTAAGTTTTGAAACTGGACACTAACATCATTCTTCAAAGATTTCAAACATGTGAGTTCCATTTTTTTTTTTTTATTTAGTCACATTTGTTGAATATTCCTTAGTCTAGTCCTAAACTGATGAGACAAACAACTCCAAACTTTGAAATTGTGACAACGTCTGGGTTCTAAGCTCCTTGTGCTGAAATGCACCTGAAGGCGCAGTAGTAATTCCATCTGAAGCGCCTGTGCTACCAACAACTTCTGGGCTGCAAAATCTTCCGCTGATGATTTTAACTCCATTTCAACATGACCAGCTGTTTCCGTAATAGCTACGTAAGATATTATCTCCAGAACCTTTTTCGTTTGTGAGATAATCCAACTGCTCAAGAGACCACATAACGATTTTGTCAAATTCTGGCTCTTTATCATAGTTCTGTATTTAAATTATACCTAAAAAGCTCACTTCATTTTAGGTGACGACGTTTTGGCAAGTCACGGTTATCTATACTTGTATGTATATAAAATTTAATAAAAGTTTTATTTTGCCAGTAAATTACAAAAATTCTGGTTCGATTGTTATATTTAAAAATATCATACTTGTGTTACAACATTATAAAGCTGTATTTTCGTGACTTTCGAAATTTTGATAATAATTATATTAAATTAAAGTGTTAAGTTATTTCAGAAATCAAGAGACACCTCGCATTGCTTAATCGTTTTCTTTTCACGCGTGTGTGTTGCTCTCTACTCTTCTCTGTTTGTAGCAGTATTGCCAGAGAGACGAACTAAAATTTACTACTTTTTGGGAAAAAATTTACCACTTTCGAAGAAAATTTACCTTTTCCGAAAAGAGTATTAAAAAATTTTTGAACTAATCAAAGCCGTTGTCCTTTTACTGCAAGTATACCTCTTTTTATAAAAAAAAACATAATTAAATAAGAGAAAATGTTACAAAATAATAACAATTAAATTTTCAATAACAAAAAATTTATACAACGCTCATAAAAAAAAATAAATAAAAATTTTTGGAGTTAAAAATTTTAATATGGTTATTGTGTACCGATAACTCAAAATCTCTTTTTTGTGCTGCCGATCGCGCATTGCACAAAGCATTGAGAAGAGATTGGCCCATTTTATTTCTTTTTTTTTTTGTGATATCAGTAACTAATGAAAAGATGCATTCTGCTTCTGCGTTAGAATGAGGTTATGTTAGCATATGTATGTACTGCTAAACGGCAAAGAGTTGGCAATTTAAAGTCATCCTCAAAATTTTTAAAATGGTTATTTCAGCCCACATTTTGTAGTTGGTAAAGCACATAGTCGTTCTTTTTCGGCTGTACTAAAACATATTTTTATATCGGTCCATTCTAAAGTTAGTTTTACTGTTCTATATCGTCTAATATATTTGGTAAAATAATAAGATATATTGAATCTTTTCTGTTGTTTATATTAAGTGCTATTTTCGGGTCTAAAAACCGCATTTCTGAAAGCATTTTATTGTAGGGTAGACTTTTTGACATTTCTTAAAAGGAAGTTAAGTAAAATTGTTGGCAATGCCTGCGGACATCTAAGACTTCTTCACTCGACAATTTAGTTAATTCTAGCTCACAATATGGGTCAAGGTATGGTGATTCCAACAGATAACCTTAAAATCTGTTTTCAGCTTCAACTTTATCTTCTATTGAATGGATACTGAAGATAAAGTTTAAAAATTTCATTTCTATTTTTAAAGTATATGGCACGTCTTTGAAACAGTGCAGTAAATTCATTGAAATAGTTTAATACATAGTTCATGAAGTGAAAATTTTCTTTAACTTTAGAAAATGCCAAGCTTGGTGTCTGTTGGTTTCGGTGCAAATAATTGCTCAAGTCGAGATGAATTGCTTATTGCATTCAAACTAGGGGTGTCCACTTGGAAAATACATCGACGTTTTTTTCGATGTAATGCATCGAGACAGTGCATCGATACTTTCCGATGTATCGTTGAGAAACATCGATGTTTTCTAAAAGTCGAGTACTTTTTCTACCATTCCATCACAATGCTAAAGTCAGCCCCTCTTCCTTAACTATATTTAATATAACTATAGCTCCTAAAATACCCCTGTCTTTGTCCGCACGCATTTTATCCGTAATTAAGGAAAAGAAAAACAAAATTTTTTACAATCATTCTCTGATTCAGTTGTTGTTTATTTAAAAACATAAACGCAATAAACATAAGAATATTGGTTATTCTAAAAAAACGTCAATATATGAGAATATTGGTCATAATTATTACAAAAAATAAAAACAAAAAAGCCTCTACAATCATAGAAATTCCAGTATTAATGTCCTATTTCCAGTGTTTTCCTTTTTAATTATTTTCTTTATTAATTTTTTTTTTGTAATAGTTTCATTAGGTGGTTAAAATCCATTCGATGTTATATGAAAATACATCGATCCATCGAGTATATCAAAAGCTTTTCAAAACATCGGATCAAGTCGATGTATCAAATTGTAAACATCGAGTAAATCCGATGCATCGATGTATATCGAATATCCCTAATTCAAACTAGCAATATGCTTTTCACCCTGATGATGCTTAGCAACTTCACTACTTCCACAATAAAACGTAACTTTGCAAGCCTTGCAAAATGCTTTCGTTCTATCCATGCAAAAAATGAGTAAAAACTTACCTCATTTCGGGAAATTTACCTCATTCTGGCAACAGTGGTTTGTAGGGAGCGCAATAAAGAACAGGTGTGCCTTGAGCAAGGCAAAAAGTGAGATACATATATATGCTGTGCTCCAATTATATCCAAACAAAAGTAAAAAAATTACCAGGTACTTGATGTGCCACTGTTGCCTTTATGGGCAACGTATGATTTTTCGTAAACCCATTTTTGGTAATAATAAAATAGCACAAAAATAAATGGAAAGTCATTAAAATCGTTCTTAAAAGGAAATTCTATTTTTTATATATTTATAATTGGATCGGTCATTTCAAAAACAAAATTAGTCAATTTTTTTCGCACATAGTTTTCTTGTTGCAACGCTTCCCAAAAGGTCTAAAAGTTGACCCTTATTTGTAAAGCTGTGTTATTATTCTTAATTCAATTTAGCACAAAATAAAGTATCCGCAGATTTTTCACATGACTAAAAGTGCTAAAAAAAATTAAGTTAAAGTGGTGAAGGTCGGTGATCATATGGCTAGTAATGCAGAGGTATTTTTGATTTAATTCAACACAAGACTCATGTTCTTTTAATGCCATTTAAATTACAAAAAATGTTGACGAAAAATAAAAATTTTATCGAAAGTCTTGAATTTTATAGAAAGACTAGAAAGTAGAGAAGACAACAAAATTTCTTGAAAATACAGAAGAGAAAATTTGTTTTATGAATTAGTAAATACATACATACTAAGCAAAATGATAATTTTCATCAAAACTACTGGGAAACAACTCAATAATATTTTCAGAAAATAAAATTTCTAATTTCTATATATAAAAAAAAACATTAAAGATGATCGGAATCGGTTGCATGATTAAGGGCTGGTTCTCACGAAACTCGTCCAAAAAAATCAATTATCTTTTTTTTCAATAGCTTATTATAAGTAAAATAAAGCGGTTTCGCCAATACCTATTGCAAAAAGAAGCTGTCGCGTACGAAAGGAACCCATATTTTCATAAAAGAACTAAAAAAATATTTTCTTACACTTTAAGAATCAATAAATAATTAACTGTCAAACAACTCAAGGTATTCATTTACATCCTTCTATGAAAAAAATCACATCACAGTGTTTTTGGACCTCTAGATGACAACCTGTCCTTAATTATCAGAAAAATTTTCGTTATCTATATTTTTGCTTATAAATTCATTACTCGAGCTGAAGACAAAATTATATACCAAATTGTTATAGTTTACGTCTAAAATTATTTTACAATTGAAGGCTTTTTGTAAGAATATGCCACATTAAGTTTAAATAATTGACTTCAAAAATTAAGAAAGAAATTAATTTTTGTATGAAAAAATACCAAGAACGAAATTTTATAGAAATAATTAGAAATACCAAATAAAGGGTGTTTTTTATAGAGTAATACAAGTTTAAATTATAATAAAACATAATGATATATTTGAAGTATCAATGAAGCGGGCTTTATTGAATAGGACATTTTATGACATTAATGCTTAACTCTTATGCCCTTATTTTGTATGCCTATCCGAACACTCGTTTCGTGCAAAACACTGTTCGTTAGTGGTTTTGAAATTTGCAATTCGAACAGATAACAGCTGTTGAACTGGCGAACGAAGCCGTAACAGAGTAACATTTGTGCAGTTTGCATCCCTAACGATCAATGAAATTGCGAATTCAAACGTCAAAATTACACGAACACTCAAATGCTATCGTTGTGTTGTGTTCGTTGAATTTGATTGTTCAAAAAATGGATAGTTCTGCAAAAAAAAAAGTCGCAAAAAATCTCGCATCCTGCGCCTGTGCACCATCAATTCGCGTTCACCAGGCTGCTCAAAATCAAAAAATGCTAAAGCTGCATACATTTTTTTTTAAACACTTAACACTTCAATGTCACTTTATTATTGAACACTTGCTCAATAGTTATAGTTTATTTCAAACACAATCACAATGAAAACAAATAAGCAAATTACTTTATTGTTCAAAATAAATTGACTGAATAAAAACAAAACAGCTGTTCACATAAATAAACCAAACAACGGCGTTGCCAGCAAACAATAAACGAAACAAAATTCTTAAAAAATCTTTAAACTAAATAGACAAAAACAGAAAACTTGTGAAATGTTTGATCTGGCATTGCCGCATTTGACAACTACTTCTGTATAACAGTTTGAATTACATAAGAAACGTAAGCATGTCGTAAGAGTTATCGAGTAGCTTCGTTATGGATACAAATTTCCATTTGCTTACAGCAGCATTCACATAACATTCGATTGTTGAATGCTTCTTTAGGCATACAAAATAAGGCCATTAAACCACTGAAATAGAAATACGAGGTATTTTGTTACGAAAATTTTGGTTTCTGCATGCTTTTAGGCTGGAAAAAACGAATCTGAAGTTTTTTTGTCAAAAAAAGTTCATTTGGAAGCCCCAGGTGAAAATATTGAAAGACGCTCTGTGGAGGGTGTTAGTGGGTTAGCCGTAAAAAATTAGACATATGAAGTATAAATCAAAAATTAAAAATTTTTATTTATTTAAAGTTAACTGTTAATACATTTACGTAACAGGTAAATACTTATAAAAAACAAATTATTCGTCCAAATGATATTTTCTGAAGCAGTTTTTTTCTTTAGAAAAACACAAATGGATATTACATTTGACACAAAAAGTATGTGTAACAGATTTTTTGCATAATTTACACGTTTTTTTTTATCCCCATTCTGAAAAATGGTTCAGCTTGTCGAATCTGACACTTGACACCGGATGAATTGATTTTTAAACTACACTGCTGCTGGCTGTTGGCTCAGTAGCAGCTGATGGACGGCCTATTGGCCGTTTTGCAATAGAAACACATAGCTCTTTCGCAACGCTCAATCGAAACTCATACATGGTCATATCTTTTATTTTTTCGTCATTTTCAGCGTTGAGTCTTCGATATAAAACAGAATAGTTTGTTATAGCCATGTCCAGAAGGTGGTAAAAAAATCCTGGTGGCCATATCCTGCGTTTTTATTTTGAGTCCATTGCGACCCATATACGAGTCCATTAGATCGACTCCACCCATGTGCGCATTGTACTTACGTAGTATTTGTGGACAATCAATTTGATCATACGATTTCGCCTTTCTATTATAACGAGCAACTTTTGCTGGCTAACAGACTGAATTCGCCCTCTGGAATGGCTTAGTGCCCACATACGTGAAGCACAGTCTAACATTCTTTGTATCCTTCCACAAAACTGTTGTAATGCCGATACCATAAGCCGATCCTACAAATTCAGTCATATAACCTCGTGCCGCTTTCTTCAGTTCTTCACTTTTGTCAGTGGGAAGTTTGCAGCTCGGAATCCGGTTTGCTCTCACAGTGCCAAGGCTAAATATTCCACGTGCTCTGAGGTATACCATAAGCGGTAGGGAAGTATAGAAGTTATCAAAATATAATATGTGGTTCACAAAATTTGGCACAGTTTGTGTCAACCTGGTTTAAAAAAAAAGATAGCATAAATGGATATCAGAAAAATGAAAATGTATATCAAAACAAATGTTTTACCGGATTACAACATTTCCTGTTGCTCTAATGTTTGGTGTACCAGCCAAAATTATATCATCATTTTGTGCTCCAGTATAAACTTAAAATCGGCACGAGTATCCATTACTGTCACGCAAAATAAATAACTTTACCCCATGGATGTGGTTTGTCAGGTAAATATTGGCGTAAATGATGAGTCATTTTAGTCGAACACATTTGTTCGTCAATACATAAACGAGCATTCTTAGGAATTGAATCGAAACGGTCATTCAAATAAGATACAACTTTTCTAATTCGGAAAATAGGATCCTGTATCTCCTTTTTTAACCCGCTGAGATTCGTCATTGAAAGATAAATGTTTTTTATTTGTTAAAATTTGTTTTTCGACATGCAATCGGGTATGTGTCGAAATCCGTATTCGCTCCAGTGAGCTTCAATGTTTGGGTAACGGAAAATAGACATAAAAATTAGAATTCCAGTGTATCGACGAATTCCGTAATTATCAATTTTAAATTGAGTGTTTAAATTTTCCGCGACTGCAGCTATTATATTAAATCTAATTTAATCTAATTAAATTCTTATTTAACTAAACTAAATGATTTTTGTACTATAAAAGAACATAGTTCTAAGTGTACTGATGTTAGCTTTTTTAATTTTATAAGTAAAAAAAAATAAAATAAATACAAAACTAACTGTTAATATTACAAATGCAAAATTATGTGTATACAATTTTTTTCAGCTAAGCCACTAAGACGCTCTACACAACGTCTTCAGAAAAAACACCATTAGAACAAATATATTTGCTATAAAATCAAACTAGCAACAAAATATCACAAAGACACGTGAGACAACTTACCAAAAAAAATTCCCGACTTGGTTGAGATAAGAAAGATTATTTTTTTTAACTTCAATCTGCACAAAAAACACAAATAATTTTCGCGTCTGTTTTCTCAAAAATCTTCACATGAATAACGGTATCCCTCAAAGTATTTAAAATTGTGCGTTCACACTGGTAGCATTAGATAAGTAATTTTAAACCAACCATAAACTTCTTTCAAGTTTACAATGCAAAACCACTGAGTTCAGCTTCAAATTAATTTTAGTGATGCCCTTCAGTAGAGGGTGTTAGTGGTTAAAGGGTTAAATATGATTTCTGCCATGTGGCTGCCACGGCTGGCGCGTACAAGGCGCAATCTGGAACACCAATTTTCATAAACTTTTCGCAACAATTGCCACCGTATCTCGCCGATAACTCTTCGAATGTTGATTTCCAGGTGTTCAATTGTTTGTGATTTCGACGTAGACAAGTGACTTTACATAACCCCAAAGAAAATAATCCAATGGGGTTAAATCACACGATCTCGGGGGCCAATTAATTGGGCCATTTCGTGAAATTATTTTTTCGTCAAAAGTTTCCTTGAGTAAATCAATTGAAGCTCAAGCTGTGTGGCACGTGGCTCCGTCCTGTTGGAACCACATACCAGCAAGATTAATGCCAGCTAATTGAGGTACGAAAAAACTTCGAATCATGTTCCTATACCGTTCACCATTGACAGTAACATTCTGACCATCATCGTTTTTGAAGACATATGGGCCAATGACTCCGCCAGCCCATAAAGCGCACCAAACAGTAATTTTCTGTGGATGTAATGATGTTTCGACAAAAGCTTGTGGATTCTTCTCACTCCAAATATGACAATTCTCTTTATTTACGTACCCATTCAACCAAAAATGGGCTTCATAGGAAAATAAAATTTTACATGGAAATTCAAAATCAATATCATTTTGTGCTTCAGCCCATTCGCAGAATTGGCGGCGCATACGATGGTCGTTTGGCTTTAATTCCTGCACAAGTTGAATTTTGAAAGGTTTTAAGCCAAGATATTTTCGTTAAATCTTCCATAAAGTGGAAGGACACAACCCCAATTGCTGAGAACGGCGACGAAATGATTGATTAGGATCATCTTCAATGCTTTCCTGTACAGCGGCTACAGATTCTTCAGTGCGCACTGTTCGGCGTCTCACGGGATGCACATTATCAGTAACAGTAAATGTGGTCCGAAAAAATCTATTTTTCTTCGAATTAGTAGCTATGAAGGACGATTATGTACGCCATAAAATGGACGAAGTGCACGATAAGTTTGACGAACAGAACCATTATTTTGATTAAAAATTCCCAGAATTTGCACGCGTTGCTCTGGTGTAAATCGATTCATAATAAAATGTTAAAGTAAACTAGACAAAAAGCTTCTATCAGCGGTTAAATGGGTGGTCAAATAAAGCAGTGATGCCAACTCAAAGTTGTATCACTCTATAAAAAACACCCTTTACAAGAACCATACAACTTTAAACAGGGAGTCTGAAATTTATTAAGAAATAGCCGATATATTTTCAATATGTGATGCTAATCCATTAAGTTGGGCATCGTACCGAAAAAGCCGATTTTGTAAATCATGTGGCTTATCATGTTATTGCAATAAGCCCTTTAATTGATTACCGTATGTATTGCAACTTTTTCACTGTTGCTTTGAGCTTAAATTTAGAGCCGGAATTGTAATCGAGCTCAACGTGTTTTCAAAATTCGGAACTTGTAATCGTCGAGTCCTAACAACCCGAGTTTTCAAAAACTCTAATAACTCTAACTTAGTCTGAGCGGCTAGCTTTATGCCAACAGCAAACAGAAAAAAACAATTAAGTGGCTACGAATGGGCCACTTCAATGACAACTGACTATGCATAAATACAAAAACTTAAGGAGAAAAAACATAAATACCATTATGGTTGGTTGCGTTGGCACAGAAGAAGAACATGGTCCAGGCTGCGTTTACCGTCACTTGCAATTTTAACTCGAGTGGTAATCAAGCATTAAGCGCTGCAGCAATGCTTCAACCACGAAAGAAATATGGAAGGAAGGAAGGAAGGAAGAAAGAAAAGAAGGAAGGATGAAGCAACAGAGACCGTCTGTGCGAAAATCAAGACTCATTTGCACCACAATTGCTGTTGCGGTTGAGGAAACCAAGAAAAAAATAGTGCTAAAAAACAAGCTTACTGATTGCACAGTAGCGATGTGGTTATCAAAAAGGGGCAAGCGTGCTGCTGCATGACGAATGGCAATGAAAGTGAAGTGGCAGCATGAGATGTTTTTGTTGCCATAACCGAGCAGAGTTATAAAAGGGTTGGTTGATTTGTTTGTTGTATGTTTAACCATTTCAACATTACATAGAAAATTAAAAAATTAAATAATTTATCAAGAGAGGTTAACTGCAATTAAGTGGCAGCCACTTAATAAGAACAACAATAATAATTTGCGGTAAGTATTTTTACCGAAAACAAATTACAACAACCCCTTTTAGAGGTTTAAGGCTTGCCACATGACTCAGCTATAAAATTGTGTCCGGTCAGCGAGGTCAATGTCTGCCATCAACACAGCAACCAAACGCAATTAACTCCATTCTTAACAAAGAAAAAGAAAATTATGTTTTTTTTTTAATTTTTTTGCCACATTGTTTGAAGATAAGTCATAGTATGCCAGAGTTTATTGAAAAACGTCCCTCATAAAAGCCACAGAGTGAAAGAATTAGTCATTTAATTCAATAAGTTTATAAAAAAAAATGCGCACAAAAAACACACTTCATCCAGCTGTCATGCACAGTGTTGTGTTGATTATCTCGTTGGACACTCACACACCCCGCAATTTAACTGGTAAAATTTACAAAAACTCAACATGCAATGTTTTCCACCCAAAAAAGGAGCACAATAAATAATAATACGGAGCTACACCCTCATAAAGTCTATATTGCAGTTAAAACAGTTTTAAAAAAAGAGAAAAAAAAGTGTGAAGAGCGCGTTTTTTATGCCATAAATTGGCAGATAACCATACATTTTTTTAATGAAAACGCTTTGAAAATTCAACATTGTTAAATTTTAATTTCAAGCGCAGTTGTTTTAAAAATTCTTTTTCATTAATCATAGTATTAGTAACAAAAAAAAAAAACCCCCACTCGGTAAGTGTTCAAATTGCGTGATATGATCGTTTCACATGCATCGTAGTTTGTTGAAGGCTTCTGACTTTTCTGCTGGCAAAATTTTAAGATGAAAAAATGTTGAGATTGCAAAATATTGCAAGCAGACAGGAGCATGTGCTTAGTCAGCCCTCTACATATAGGGTAAAGGGCATGAGACCATAAAAATTAAATCAAGTTCAATATTTCTGTGCAGTGGTTGCTAAGCTCCATGCGCTCCAGTGTGCAAATAAGGAATAGAAGGGGTTAAAAGCGCTAAAAATCGTAACTGTCACGATACAATCGTACATTTTTTTTGGAAGTGTGTTTAAAGGTTTATATGCTCTTCTATTCAAGTAATTATATTTATTTTTAAACATATCATCACAAAAGGGTTCAAATATATATTACAGCATACTGATTTCTTATTTATCTTCATATATATATATATTAAGCAAACGCAAATTTTATCCGGCGTAAAGCTTTTTAAGTAAAAGTTTAATCTTAGTAAATTTAGTATGGACTTTTTTTTCTTAAGAGTTCATATTTTTAAAGTTATAGCGAGTTAAAGTTTATATAAAATTCGTGTTGCTATGTTGCTTTTTCTCTTCCTAATTTCATTTCAGCATATGCCTAAAAATATGTGAGGTATTTACTTAGCGTCTATCGGCTAATAGCTGTGAAACTGTTATACTGACGAATTATCGTTTATAATTTTACATCTAAAACTATGAATTGATATATTCAATATCAAAGTGATACTGGAATGATTTCTTACACTTGAAAAAAGATTTCTAAATTGTTGGTCGAAAAATTTTTTAATTTTTAAAAATTTAATAAGAAATTGGAAACTGGTTATGAAACATCTTTATTCAAGCATTTTTCAACTAAAATCCAGAAATATTCTTACTCCTGTGCAATTAAAATAAATTTGGGTATGAAATTAAATATGCTAACATTATATCGTCATTGCGTGTGCAATACCACGTATCCGCCACTTGCAATACCGCGTATATTGCAGAAAGGACAAAATTAAATTCATTTCAATTTCGATCAAACCTGATTGATTCAATCATTTTAATTTTTCATTAAATGCTTATTAGAGAACAAAAGAAATATCTTATTTCAATAAATGTTTAGTTCAATTAAAAATCTTTTCGGTAGCTTATAATAATATCAGTTTTTCTGCGCTCGTGAAAAACTTTACTCTCAACGTCTGTGTGTATGTGCAAGTGGCGGATACGCGGTATTGCACGCGCAACGACGATATATTACGAGGGGTGCCTTTTATATTTCGGGATTTGGCAACCCTGGTGTTGCAATCTGTCAACTGAAAGCTCTATCGCAAAGTTTGACATTTGTTGGCTTATACGTACTCAGAACGTTTTGACATACAAGCGCTATTTTTGTTGTTTATAGTAACTTAAAAGATTCATCTCGGTCCAAAAATGGAATGAAATCGTGAACATTTTCGTGCGATTATTTTTTACAACTTTTGACGTGGATTAACACAGCAACAGTGCATGGATGAACTTAATTCAATTTTTGGCGATGAAGCGCCATCAAGGACCAGTGTTTATCGATGGTATGGTGAATTCAATCGTGGTCGTAGTTCACTCCAAGACGAATTTCGTGAAGGTCGTCCGAAATCAGCTGTTGTTCCGAAAACCATTGATGCTGTGCGCGAACTGATATTGGAAGATCGTCATGTTACCTATCGTGAGATTGAGGCAACCTTAGGCATAAGTGGGACCAGCATACATTCAATATTGCAAAACATTTGATTGTCAAAAAAATTTGTTCGCGTTGGATCCCACACAATTTGTCAATCGCTCAAAAAAAGGCTCGTGTCGATTGGTCGAAGGAAATGCTCAAAAAATACGATCGCGGTGCTTCGAAACACATCTATGACATCGTGACAGGTGATGAATCGTGGATTTATGCGTATGAGCCTGAAAGTAAACAGCAGTCGACTGTATGGGTGTTTCAAGATGAGCCAAATCCAACAAAAGTTGTTCGCGCACGAAGCACTTCCAAGCAAATGGTCGCCTGTTTTTTCGGAAAATATGGACATGTCGCATAACAGTCAACTCTGAGTGGTACACAACCATTATACACAACCAGTTGTCTTCCAAGAAATCAGGAAAACCAACCGCCGAAGACGGATCACTCTTCACTACGACAATGCGAGCTCTCACACATCGGCTCAAACAACTGCATTTTTGAGCACCCAAAACATCGATTTGATGGGTCATCCGCCGTATAGTCCTGACTTGGCACCGAATGACTTCTTTTTATTCCCAACCGTGAAGAATAAACTGCGTGGACAACGATTTTCGACGCCCGAAGAAGCGGTTGCGGCATTCAGAATGCATGTTTTGGAGATACCTCAATCAGAGTGGCAAAAGTGCTTCGACAATTGGTTCAAACGCATGCAAAAGTGTATAGATCTTCATGGAGAATATTTTGAAAAACAATAAAGTGATTTTCGATGATTAATATTTGTTTTTGTTCTCTAAT
The DNA here is from genome assembly GCA_963920525.1 of Dichetophora obliterata. Classification (NCBI taxonomy): domain Eukaryota; kingdom Metazoa; phylum Arthropoda; class Insecta; order Diptera; family Sciomyzidae; genus Dichetophora; species Dichetophora obliterata. The sequence continues at coordinate 188,101,909 of OY986436.1, forward strand.
CCCGAAATATAAAAGGCACCCTTCGTATTTATAATTAAAACCTGCATAGTAATGCCTAGACGAGTACGCCCAAATGTAAGTGGGAGGACAAGATGTAGTATACATCGTTCTCAGATACTAGAATTGCGAGCTTGAAGAAGACGTAAAAGAAATACATATAAGATAGCTCTCAGCAATCCACGACCAAAACGTATTGACGTTGGACAACTCAGGACAAAATGTATTTATTGTCGAGCTCTTCATTTCGATAGTCAGTTATTAAGAAGCGAGCTCTACTCATGTTGTCACAAAAGTAATCCTGGCAAACAACTCATTTATGCACAAATATATATGCATGATACGGATGTAGCCACCCGAATATTGGCCGATTTGTAGGAAAATCGAGAATGTGACATTTCGATCATGCGTAAGCTATCAGAATATCTTACAGCTCAAAATCTTTTTGTGCAAATTTTTCGAAACGTTACAACTTGCGTCTGAGATCAACTTGAGATGTCGCAACACAAAAATGTTATGATGGTCATTTTCGCTAATAGGTCATGTAAATTTTGCTGATCTGATTTGGCGTTTCATTTGTAGCTGACTTTTAATTTGTAGTAAATGATGTTGTAACAGTTTTTTAGATGAATGTCTAATTGGGGAGTGCGACCTAATTGTATATCCTGTTGATGTAGGTTTTCGAAGCTTACGATGACAGTATTCAAGTGCTGATCCCATGCTTAGTGATGAAGGTTGGTATCGTTATATGGTCATGATGGAGACCACGCAACAGCAGTGAGAAACAATTTAATTTAACTACAATATACATCATATCGTTTAGCACTACGGGAAGAATTAAGTACCCTTCATAGATCCCAAAAGCTTTTCTTGGCCTGGGTTGTTGATATACATAACAGCAGCTTCTTCGAGCTGAGCAGTATTTAAACCTTAATGATGATGTTAGATTTAAAGCTCAAAACTGAGGATTTCGTGTGTTCATTTCAAAAACATTCCACGGCATCTATAGACATTTACGTTTCAACTATTTAAACGCGATGAGTATTGTTCGTACAATTGGAAAGCCTTATTTATTCTTCACTATTACTTGCAATCCCAATGGGGTGCATATCAAAGCAAATTTGAACCCAGGTGAACAGTTTTTCACATAAAGTTATTGTCTCTTGGATGATATAAATAAAAAAACCGTTTTAGAGAAATTAAACTAATTTTTTTTAAGAAAGTAGTAGGCAGCGCATCCTAACTAAGAATGTCGGTTTTACAACTTCTAATATAGTTTACACAGAAATATGTTAAGAAAAAATAATACTGTCCTAATGAATACCAAAAAAATAAAACTAGGTATGTTTGATTTTGGCATTTTAACGCCACACGGGCTACTAGTAATTATTATAATGCATTTAAAATTGCAATAACTTGAAACTTATTACGTTACAAATAAAAAATATTATAAGTTGCCGTATGATTTTTAATTTGTTATTAACCCTGCTTTGATAACCTTATTAAAAGTCACTGAAAAGTTAACTACACGTCTATGAGACAAAGCATTGTTTTCATGGCTTAAAGATATGTAAGTAGAAATTAGATAATTTCTGTACTTACTGGCTTTCTTACATTTTAATAGTAAAATGACATATTACTTAACTAAAAAAATATCGCAAATATTTATAAGCATTATTCTATAATGTATGATTTGCTTTTAATTTTTAATTTTTTTAAGCAATTAGTGTTTTTTTTTCCATATTGGTGTTTATTTTCAAATCGACATTCGACATTTTTAAAAAATCATATTTAAAAACAATGTTCGTTAAACTTAGTACTTGTGTAAAATTATTTTAAAACTAAAAAGGTTCGTTTTTGAGAAAAAATGTAGTTCCAAAAAAACGTTTACATAGTATATAATGATTATTTTTTCAAGCATATAAAATGCGTATATAAAATGCGCACAGAAGGAGGCGTGGCAGATATAGAAAAGTATTTACATTCTTCATCAGCATCACCTCCTGAGTCGATTAAGCCAGGTTCGTGAGAACGATAACAGCCGTAACTTTAGAGCTATCGTAACGAAATTGAATATATAAGCTTTATATTCAAAAATACAGATCCAGCTGAAAATGTAAAAATCACGAAGTGACTTTACCAAAACGGTAAATCTCTTTAAATTCCAAATCAATCTAATGACTTAAAATGTTGCCCATCTACTCTTAATACGCACTTTGAGTATGAAATTTGTAAAAATCAAATGAAAACCACGCCTACCTCCCATACAAAGTGTCTTTATAAAATCAGAAAAATATCCATAAATTCAACAAAAATTAGTGCAATGGCTTCAAATTTTGCAAATTAGTTCCAATATTGACTATGCACTCGATGTTAGAATTTTGTTAAAAAAAACTGGAAATTCCGCCCATCTCCCATAAAAAGTGACGTCATCATAATAGTACACATTTATAAATTAAAAAAAATATAATGTTTGAACTTGATATTGCGCACATAAACTTTAGTAAATAAAAAGGACTCTGAGTTTTAAATGTGAAATATTTGGATAAAACCATGCCCTGTAAAAGTGACGTCACAAAAGTAATACAACATTCAAGACTTTATTCAACATTCAAGACTTCATTCAAGACAATAAACTAAAAGACGGTCGTTTAACTTCCGTCCAGTCGAATATAACTTCTTACTAGTTTTGTTTCATTTTCGATCAAAAATAAAGTTTGTTTTTGAAAAGATCTAATTTAAATATAATTTTTGGTTGTTCAAAACTTACTTTTCCACTCGAAAAGGTGACTCACAAAAATTTAAAAATAAGTGAAAAACTGTTCGATAAGAGAAGCACCTTGCTATAGGCTCATTGCTAGCATAATTGGTCCTGTGAAAGATTTTATCAACCATATGATTATGCCATGAATTCCTTGTTTCATCACACATTGTAAAGAAATTAGACAGTTTAACAATTAATTTTTCCAGAAAAGATTTAAAGACAAATAAGATAGAAAAAGACGTTACGATATATGTAAAGGATTGCAAGCTAAGTAATTTACAACGAGTCGCACATGTTAGCAGACCATCAGGCCAATCAAGTTTTTTAAGTATTTATTTAACAAAATATATACTTTTTGTTTTTGCTTAATTTTGTTGTTTTTAGAGCACTTTATTTGCTAAAGTAGTATAGTTTTGGAGATATGATAAATTAACGGTTTAATTAAAATGTAAACATAAAAATGAAAATAGAAAATACGGGTCGTGTTATTTTGGTCAATTAGTGATAAAATGCCGCATTGTAAGTATTTCAGACAACTGAAGCAAGATAAAATTCTTGTTTTAAGGCAGTATTCTAGTGTAGAAATATTCGATTATTTATATATATTCAAGAATATCTCTTTTAAAGGATTTTTCGATATTCGAACTATGTCAAAAGTTACAATAATTTTAGTGTAATCAGATAGACGCTTGAAACTTAACTTAAAAACTTTATGCGCGTATTTCTAGTAACGTCTTTTTCCAGTTTGATATGATATCTCAAGTTCTAATAGAACGACCCTCTTAAAATTTAGGCCTTTTTTTATATCCTACTATTATCCGGACTAAAATTATGTACAAATTTTGCTTTTTAAGATTATTAAAAAATTCAACACTTGACTTTTTTTTTGAACAGGCGCCACTTCGCGAAATGAAAATTTATTTTTCTTTCCCTAGTCCGGGACAAAGCGACACTTTTACTTATTAACAATAAATTTTTTTGGTTTCAGTTAACTAGAAGGGTTGAAATCGTGTAAGGATGGGCACACCCTTTTTAAGCACCTCTACACTCTAACAGCCTGTAAATTTTGCAATTAAAAAATTTTTTTTTAAAATTTTTTTTGTATTATTGAAATAAAAATAAACATATAATAAAAAATGTATGGTAAAAGTATTAATTGGTTCTTTTTTATCGACCGTCGAAAGAAGCCCTACACTATAATTCTGCCTAAAAGCAGTGCTCGGCACCTCGCGGCAACGCGGGTGAAAAGCTTTTCTGCCGCTACATGTTATATATGGCTGTAGTGAAAGCTCTCTGTTGGCAGCGACAAAATGCCGACCAATGCTTTTAAGGAAGAAGGCCTCACCATTCAAATAATTGTAAAGATAATTAACTCTAGGATACGCGACTGGGCTTTTTGAGGCCCATTTCGACTTTGAGAAGTCGTCAATTTTTTTCTTGGCCAAATATTTTATGCCAACTACCGCTAATGTTTTCTAGACAAAACAAACTAAAAAGAATTTGTATTATTTTCGGAGAAGAAACTGATCTTTTCTTATAATCAGGACTTTAGTGCACCTACTGGGCCTCACGAGGCCCGTCCGTTAAATGTATGGGAAATGTCTGTAAGCTACTGAACTAAATATGTTCACACACAATCGATCACGTTCGACGACTTTATTACGCTACATGTGTAAAGCTCTTGTGTGGATATGGTCACATTACATATTTATTTTTTTATTGCAAATAATATTTTAAATGTCGGGAATAACTGAAGAAGTGTGGGAAGAGCTTGATATCGGCTGGAATGCATAAAAAGAGAGCTTTTGCTCCGACTCGATTTTTCTATTAAAAAAATACATAAACTCTCTTGAGTATGTCACTTGTAAAATCGAGTTGGTGCAAAAGCTCACTTTTTATGCATTCCAGCGATTGTTCTAAATTTGTTAGGTTGCTGACAGACCAGCAGCAGCACACTGAGGACAGGTTTTTTGCTACTAAAAAACTAGAGAATGAAGAAGACTATCCTTTCGGAAAAACAAGCTATATAAATTTCTGGATTACAACGAAAATAAAGTCAGTGTAAGCACTATGGACCAGATGCTCAGTTGCTACTCTTTCAAGAGTTGCAAAAACTTATAAACGGATAAACATCGTGAAGTTCTAAAGGTTTTGATACCCTAGGATGTTACTTCTCACATGAAAAATAGGACAATGTTTAGAAATGTTCAAATTTCAATTCAATGATTTTGTCAATAATTATATTTTTTTTTTAATTTCGTAATTCTACCTGTATTATAACATACACAATTGTATTACCCTGAATTATATGGAACGGAAAGACTGTAAGTTGTGCAATGCTCAGAACTGCAAAAATAGGCGCAAAACATTCTTGTCGTGTAAAAAAATTGCAAAAAAATGTATATGCCTTGAACACGACACCACGCAGAAAATTTGTCATTGCCATGGCTACGCTGCTGAATAGTTATAAATCCAGTACAAGAGTTCAACGATCGTTACGTCATTTTTAGTTTTTTAAATTAGTGTTTAAAAATATATATAAATCAGTGAGAATTGAACTTGTGCCATAAAAAAGTAATTTTCTTTTTTAAGGCATCCTTATACCTCCAGCCCCTTAATAAACCCCCTAAAAATGACACCAACACACAGATGCAGTGTTTAGCAATACTTCTACATAATAGGACATGACAGGACATCTAGATGGACGAATATCGTAAAGGCTGCTGGCCATGATGGGCCTCGCGATGCCCAGTTGGGTCACTTCAACGTCGTCAAAAGTTTTTTAGCTGACACACAAATCAACGGGAAAAAAAATAGATGCGGCCGTAAAAAAAAGCTTACGAAGAGCGAGGAGCAACAGGATTCTGTAATCCTATAACTCAGCGAAGCCTTGAGAAGTATTTACAATAGATCTCATTACGTACGCATCTCCACCATAAAAATTAACATTAACATGACGTCTATAACAGGGATACAACCACAAAGTTTTTTGCTTGTAAGAAGTTTTAAATAAATACACTGAAAAATTTGTATTTAAAATTTTTAAAAAAATATCCGTTTTTATTGTTATAGGCCATACCTTTTTTCGAATTATAGATATAAACATAAAATGATTTTATTGTAAAAGAATTATTGTTAAAGGCTTAATAGTTGCTTCAAAAATTTGTATATTTCTTTAAGAAGTCTTTTTTTATTTGAAAAAAATTTAAAAATTTTTTTCGTAAAAAGGTTACTAGTTATATATGTGTAAAATACTTGTTTAAAAATTCACATCGATATCATTACTAATAACATTTATATATAACATGTATATATATATATATATATATATATATATATGAAGGGCTTATTCCAATAACGAGATAAGCCACATGATCTTACAAATCAGTTTTTAAGGCTGAATACATTACTCATTGCATTGCCAATAGCCTCTGAAGAGATTTAGGCTAATTAATTATTAATTTTCCAACCTATTTGTAAAAGCTTCCGTGTTAAATTCCATTTCTTCATACAAAAATACATTTATTCAAACTTTAGAGACGATTATTTCAAAATATTTACTATGTGGCCTATCATGGTCTTACAATAAGCCCTTCATATATATCTCTGTCGATAAGCAATAACAACTTAAGTCTAATTTAAAAGTTTCGAAATCAATCTAAAGATTGGACAAAAGAAAGACAAAAATCTCAATATATTATAGTTATAGCAGTAAAATAAAAATTGCTTAGAATTTCGGCGTAGGTTAAATATTTACACTGAAGAAAAATATTCCGACTTGAGACTATCACCAAAGATTTCAGCAATGAAAAAATTTATCTAAAACCGGCAGACATCTGCATAGAATCATATTCATAAAAGGACATATGTATAAAATCGGGGTGGTGAATAACCTTTTGGTTGTTTTTATCAGTATCTGTTGCTATCTTTAATCTTTACTTATCTTATCTGGGCTTATGAGCCTCAAACCTTTTCCTCCATTTAACTGCTCTTACACTAGCATGTGTTTGATTTGATTTTTGTCATCACAGCAATTTTCATATTTTATCTCTTTAACCCTTTTCGTAAATTGACCATCAGCTGCAGCCAACTGACAGCTGTCAACGTTACTGACAAATAAGCATTAAATGACATTAAAATGACAGATAAATTTTAAAAAATAGCAACAAAAACACTTCAAAAGTCAATTCAAATAATACACCCTAACTTGGGGGAAGTCCTTAACGACTGACAGATTGAAAATGTGTGTAGTTCACACCTTTGTCAAAGCAACTTTAACAATAACCAATACAGTAACAGCACCAACAACAATAACTACATCATAAAAAGCAACAACGTTCCTGTCACATCTGCATAAAGTCTTGCCACGTTCAATTTAATGGAAATCGATTCTTAGCATTGCATATCAAGAATCTTTTAAAGCGCGTCCGATACAAACGCATTATAATTCTGCCTTGAACACTTGGCACGCGTTTGAAACGATTTCATTCTGAGCAAGACAAAGATAGATAGTTAGAGGGTGAATAAGTAAAGAAATATACTTTTTTGTGTAAAACAGACAGCAGCAGGTAAGCAAGGACAATAAAAACTAACAGACGGACACGGCAATCAGGGACACCTTTTGAGCAAAGTACAACAACAGAGAAACGCAACTACAGCAAAATGATATCATCCTTCGCGCTAAGCACGCTTCGACTGTCAAAGAAAGCAAGATGCAGCAAGGTGCAAGGTCTGACTGACAAACAGACCGAGAAACAATCAGATGAAGGAAGAAGCAGAGCAAGAAGAAGACTTGCAATCGAAGTAGAAGGATTTCACTTTTTAATATGTCTTGCTGTCTGATGCTTGCCGCCTGAGGACCTGAACGAAAGAAACGTCCACAAAAACCAGCATAGCGGAAAAAGTCAAGCTGCATTTATCTGCCATGACCAACCAATCAGCTGGTTAACCAAACGCATTTTTCTTTCTGGTCTTTATTGCACTTTAAGCCGTTGCTTGCCGGACAAACGGCGTTTTTTGCTTAAAGACGTGTATAAAGCCACAAACATGTGTTTACATTGCTACCTCGAACTGATATGAGTATGAACAGGAATGACGTTTTAATATTTAAGTCTTAAAAATATGAAATGAGTTTTCGCAAACACTCAAAAGTGTTTGTCGTTAACAATTCTTTATCGAAAAGTAATTTTTATAGAATTCGTCAATGTAAGACAATTTAGAAAAAGTACCACGAAGAAGAACACTAACGACAAGCAAGATACGAGAAACAATACAATTTTGTATGAAAGATAGAATTGTTTCTCGTGTCTTTCTTATTATTGGTGTGCTTTATTGTGCTACGAAATGAAGCGATAAAACTAGCAAACCATTAAATCCTATCTCCTTCGCAGCCGAAAGATCATACCTACCTATTATATCTGTCACTAGATTGTTTTAATTTTTGTAGTAAGAGACCCCGCTTTTAAAAACTTTGGTCAGGCGTTTAATATTTTAAAAAAATTTATGAGCCTCATTTCTGTCCCAATGCAAATAAATCTTCTCGTTCCTGCGTTTTACTGCATCTCTTATTTTCCACCTGAAAATACCACTCTTTTCCTACTTCTTCTCTTGCTCCTTAAATCAATGAGTTTCGATAAAAACATTTTTATTTTCAAGTTTTTGCTGAATTTTAGAATTATGTTTCCAAATCATTCTTTCATTCAGAAGACATACATTTTTCAACTAAATGAAAACAAAACTACCGTAAAAATGTTCTTTCTACAAATACAGATATATTTTACATTTTAAAGCTATATTTATGAGAAGCAATCTCATATTTTTAAATACATAGCAGTGTACATCTTCCTTATGGAATCAGGACGATTGCTTGAATGTTAAAATCTTGAAACAACCAAAATTTTGAAAAAAATTATCTTGAAAAAAAATTTTGAAAAATAAAATCTTGAAAAAAAAATTTAGAAAACAAAAAATATGCATAAATCCTGAAAAAATCTTGAAATTTTAAAAAAGATTGTTATTTCGAATAAAGTGTAACATTTCGAGAAAAAAATAACGGAAATGGTGTCAAATTTCGAAAACAACAATATCAAATTTTTCGCAAAAATATGATGATTTTTCACGCATTTTATCTCCTAAGCTGCTTGCGAGTGTGTTTTTTTTTCATATTTGAGTTCAGAATTTCCAAACACACATAATAAAAATATTAAAAAAAATTGATTTTAGTATAAAAATTGCTTTTGCTGCACAGCGGTAGCATATTTTTAAGAGCTGTTGCTGTTTTGCTGGCAGTTTTTTAAACACTGAGTGTCACTCATGATTGCTAATGTGTACCCCGCTTAAAGAAAACACAATAACAAAAAAAAAAAAAAAAAAAAAACAAGAGCTTGATGAGCAATATCGGATAAGTAGTTTTGCTGTTGTAAGCATTTGTATACAGAGTAATTAAACACGTGGTCAGTTGTTTGAGTAACTGTAACTTTAGAATATCTAACTGTAGAATTAGATATATTTTAAAATTAAATGGAGTTTTCATAGAACACCAACCTCAGTTAAAGTAAGCCTGCGTAGTAGTAATTCAATTTTTTTTAGAGACAAAATTACTCTGAAGCTACATGCATCTATATTATTTATTGTATTAATCTTGCTGAAGATTAAAAATACCAATAAAAAAGTAACTGATACATATGCATTTATGTATGCGAATTTTACGTAGATACCCAGTGTGCCAAACGGATCCGTTACGAATCCGTAACGAACTCACTTCTTCGTACATTTTGTCCGAAACGGATTGCGTTTCGCATCCGGAACTGATCCTTTTTCGTATGAAATTCCTCTCTCCGTTACGGACTTCAGTTACGAATCCGTTTCGGACTTCAGATACGAATCCGTTTCGGACTTCAGATACGAATCCGTTTCGGACTTCAGTTACGAATCCGTTTCGGACTTCAGATACGAATACGTTTCGGACTTCAGATACGAATCTGTTTCGGGCTTCAGATACGAATCCGTTTCGGACTTCAAATACGAATCCATTTCGGACTTTATATACGAAACAGACGTTTCAGACTCTTTTTTTTTTAAATAATGCGAACTCGCAACGGACTCGTTTGACGCATTTAGCTACATATGTTAAAAATATAGGTTCTCTAAACAAGTTTGACGTATTCAAATTCGAAAACTTTTTGCAGGAAATTAAACGTAAATTAAAACAAAAAAAATTATTTTGTAATAAAATTTATAAGAGAGTAGTGGAGGCTAGTTTAAATGGTAAAAAAATAATTCAAAATATCAAAAAAACGAGTACAATGTTGGTGAGTTCCAGGATGGCTCATATTTGTTTCTTCAAACAGATAAACATTATTTTTCATTGAAGCATCCCAATAACTTTTACTGCTATAATGACAAAGCGTACCAAATTCAAGCAATTAAAAAAGTTTCCGAAAAATATCTTGTGTACGGCTATCCTATAGTCACATTTAACTTGATCACTAATGATAATTATTTAAAAATTCTGACAAGTACTTTTCTTCGATTTGAAGGAGAGCTTGAGGAGCACGAGCTTAATGAAATAAAAAAATTGTTTAAAATAAAAATAAGTACACAATTGTATTTCGTATCCCTAATCCACTGAAAATAAAATAAGAAATTGTAAAACAAATTTAAGACTGTCTTTTATGTTAACGTAGTGGTAATTTTTTGACGGATTCGTAACGGGCTCGTAACGGGTTCGTAACGGGTCCGTCAAAACATAAGAGCGATTCCTCTCAAAAAAACAAATTGCTTTTTCCATTTTTTCGGATCCGCCTCGAACTCAAAACGGACTTCAGAAACGAGTCCGTAATGGACTTCAGATACGAATCCGTTACGGACTTCATATACGAATCCGTTTCAGACTCTTTTGGCGGATTCGTAACGGGTTCGTAACGGGTCCGTCGAAACATAAGAAAGCGTAGTGCGTACTGACGGACTCGTAACGGGTTCGTAACGGATCCGCATCCGTTTTTGTGCACATTGGGTATTAATAACAACATCAACACAAGCAGTTACTGAGAAATATTGGTAAAACGATTCGCTTGAACAAACAACACGATGTTGTGTTCGAATCTCGGTACGAACCAAAACAGAAACCATAACAACAACATAAGCAAAAACCAAGAATGATAGAATAAGAGATTGCGCTTTGCGCAGGACCGTTACTTCTGCTAATCGAGTTTGACAACCAGCTGTTCAGTTGACTACGTCACAATATTTTATTTCTTTGAGAAACGTATTGCGATCAGTTGTGTTTTATTTATTTGTGTATTTATCAAAGTATATTTCCGAGTTTTTAACTTAAAATTTAAAAAATTAAGTGTGCAGCTGCTAATTGCGGTAACAGTAACAAAAAAATATTTTTCAGAAACCTGATGTTTGCAATAAATACAAAAATTAAACCAGGAAATTGTAGAAAACGCACAGAAACGAAAACGAAAATACAAAAATATATTAACTTAACAAAATTTGTTTCATTGTTTAACAACTATAATTTATTTGTCTTTTCACAGGTAAATTTATGGAAATAAAATATCAGGGAATATTGAAACTACACCAATTAAACTAGTAATAAACATTTTAATAAATCCAACTCGAAAAATAATATTCACTGAAGTTGGTTTCTCAATTAATTTTTTTTTTTACTAAGCTGCTTACTGGCTGCAATAAAATAATAGTAAAAATAATGTTTGCAAAGGAGTACTTAATAAATTTACCTTCTTCTCGTTCCAATAAATTTCTTCTTACTTCTTTTATTTTAATTATACAAACTAAAATGTATGTAATTTTCATTTTTGAGTAGAAATCGTATGCAAAGTGAACGCTCGCCAAAACAGCATTGATATTATGACGTACATGCGCAGAACGACAATTTTGTTGTACTCTTTTTCTTGTCTTCGGCGCAATCTTTGTATTTTATCATTTTTGAGCAAAAACACTGAATCATTTTATGCATGATTTTTCTCATACAAAATTGTGATTTTTTTTTTTATTTAAGATTTTGTTATTTTGCGACTTTATTAAAAAAGTGACAAAATATAAAGTTAGATATTCGTTTCGTTTTCCATATAACTGATATTTGGGCATATATCTTATATTTCTATGATGAATATTAAAGGCTGTTAGTGTACCCCAAAATGTAAGCAAAATGCTTCTTGTGCTCAAAAAATCTTATGAACAAGAACCTTTTACAAACCTGAAAGACGTATTTCTACGTCAAAAAAAATTTGCAAAATAAGCAGGCAAGGGAGTAGGCAGGATGAAAATAAGGGGGGGCGGGCTGCTAAAAACCTTTTAAAAATATTTTACCATATCTTTCATTTATGCATTTTACGATTCAATGAAAATTGTTCAAAAAGAATGTATGGTGTCTTGTTACCTGATACTTTTATAAATGTATAATTGAGCTAAATGGGAAAAAAATTTTCAACTTATGTACATATTTAAAAAAAGCAAGCCATGATATCAATCAAGTTACATTTATTGATTTTGAAATTTACTTAAAAAAAAATCAACAAAAATGTACAAAAACTCAAACTAAGGAAAACTGAAAAAAAATTATTAAAAAAATTAAGGTGCAAAAACACATACTACGAAATACCAAACACACTGGTTAGTTAAAAAACAATTATAAGAAACTAATACAAGATAAAAATGCTTTAGAATAACACAACATTGTGAAATATTTAATTTTCCTGGTTTTCTGCCACAAATTTGCGATAAAATATCAACATTCATAATCTTAAAATGTCACTCTGGCTGTAGTTTTAAATGAAAAGTTTGCTACAATTCACGTACTACTTGCAATAACGAAGCGGGTTAACACTTTGCCTGTTTTGTTTTAGGTATTTTAAATTTTTAACTTTTTTTTGTGTGATCCGATCAAGTGCCGAAAAAACGAAAAATATTTTGAAGCATTTCGACATTGGCAGTTCCCAGATTTATTCGGTTACTACTGATACTCAAACCTCCAATGCAAACGGTATTAAAAAAGATTATTTTAATTTTAACGAATAAAATAAAAATGTTCACATGAAAGTGTTCATATAAAAACTTAGATATTATTCTTGAAGGCTAAGTATTTTTAATACTTATAAAAACAACATGTTAAAAAAATTCAAATCGTTACAAAAATCAAAGGAGTACCATTACATTTTTCTTAAAAGAGCATCAAATTTTTTGCCAAACAGAGAGAGTTTTTTCTTCAAAGTTATACGTCATATAATCATATCGCTCGTTTTCTTCAATAACGTTACAACTCAAAAAAACTGATTTTTCAGTAGAAGCATTTGAAGTTTTAAACAGATACAGGAAATTAGTCCTTAACTTGTTAACTATTGCTCAAACAGAAACTATGCCTTAAGTTTTGAAATAGTTGAATCTTTACACAATGGTACCGCAAAAATAATTTCAGGTATACTCGTTTCTTACGAAAATAATAAAAAAAATTATTAAGGTGATGTATTCACAAAGCCAAATTTAACGCGGAGAATATGAAAGACATCATCACCAAAATAACATATAATAAAGAGCATGGTACAACGAACGTTCCTGCATAGTTTACTCAATTTTTATGTTTTTTGAGTTGTAACATTATTGAAGAAAACGAGCGATATGTTTTTGGAAGAAACAAAAACTTGTTGGGCATTTTTTGAAATAAGATTAAAAATTTATTCGACTTTCTATAGTTTTCAAGATATTGAATGTTTTTGGTGTCAAGGAAACGGAAAATTTTTTAACTTTATTATAATTTTTAATTAGTTCTGGTAAATTATTATAGGCCCTAGGACCTGCACTTAAGTAGCGTTGTTTTGTGACCTCTCGACTGCACCACGCCACAACTAAGTTATTTCTATTTTTGGTACCGAATGCGTGAGTATGTTGATTTAGATGTGTAGTATTATAGTTTACATTTCATATGTTCTAAAAAACTTGCAGTATCATATATAGTATAGATAGATTCTATCTAGGGATAAGACTTTTTAAATTCCTCCACATAAAGTTGATGGCTAGGATGAAGTGGTGGTAGCTCAAAAACTGCTTTATTTGTTTGTTTATTGTGCGACGACTGTTCTGACAAGACTGAAGTCTATGGCAAGCGCAGTAACAGAAGGTTATGATTTATAATGACAATTCAATTTTTTAAAAATACAAAGATTATTTAAATAATTGAACCAACATCAATACATTAAATTTAAAGTGAACTAAAAGAAAAATAGGAGAATAATAATGAAAACACAATGAAGATGTAAAGAGTGTGAATGAGAAACAAAATGACTTAAGTTTTATCATCATGCATTTATTTTGCATTCTTTTTAATTTTTTCATCTCCGATGTATTTTCATAGGCCCAGCACATCATCATATGTGACCATCTCCGAGAAAAGGGACCTAGTTTGTCAAAAAACGGGTTTCGACTTAAGAGTGGATTTTGGTACCTAAAAGAGTGTAGAATAAGATGAAATGAGTTAGATTTCAAATCGCCATCAAAACCATACCAAATCGCATCTCCCAACTGAAGGTGTGTTCACAGCGTTATGAAACTTTAAATGCGTCATTCTCAAAACTTCATTTTCACACACTAAGTCCCATTTCTCGGAGAAGGTAACATATATGTCAAGTGTGAATGGACTATACATATATATGAAAACTTGGTGTACACTGTGAGAGAATTTTTTCATTTATAAAGTTTTATATGCGAATTCCATACAAGGTTGCTACTTAGGGTAAGCCCCAGGAGAACTTAACTTTATCCTCTTCCACGACTTTTATTGTTTTCATTATCCATTATTTTGTAAGCTGAAAGATAAAAGAGCTGGTATTGTTAAAAGAATTCTGTGATAAAAAGTTACCTATGTCCCGACCAGAGACGTTAGAACCCCAAATGTTAATGCGAGTACAGACAGACATAAATATACAAATGTTAAAAATGAAATTTTTGAAATCCACATCCTTCAAAAATTCCGCGCAAAAAAAAATTCCAAATAACATTAAATGTACAGATTTTTTTTTTACAGTTTTATTATATGTATAGATTTATGCATTTAACAGCACAGGGCCACTAATTATAAGCATAAAAGAAAATAAACAACGTTTAAATCGGCTTATTAACTCTGTCAAATACCACGTGAATTTCTTTGCATTAGAAATCAGGAAACACCTGAATGGGTCGACATAGAATCTAATGAAGAATTTGAATAATCCTCAACAAAGCTTCGACTCTTGGATCGAAGATGGAATAGCTTTAAATGATGATATAAATAATAACATATTATTTTTTTTATATTGTAACTTTAACTTATATAGTCATATATATTTATATATGTATGGGTCATTCTTTAACCTATTTTACCACAAAAAAAAAGAAACACGTGTTCGAGTATTTTTTTTTTTTTGATAATAGAGGGAGTTAAAATTTGAGATTTTCGTTATTTTTGCCTTGGAGACTAATTTTCAAAAATTCAAAAATTCAAAACTTTGGTTCTGTTTAAGCTAGAGACAACTTTTTGTTTCATTTTGAAGATAACGAACTAAATTTTAAGAAAAAATAGTTTAAAAAAAATTTATGAAAAATTTTAAATTCTTATACGCAGTTTAAATTTTTAAATAAATTTTAACCAATCTTACCCACCACTTAGCGTGTTTTAACCATAACCATCGTATTCTACGTCAAACTTTACATAGAAAACGATTTTTTTATCGATGGAGAAATGATTACTACTATTGCAAAAAAATTAAATAAACTCGCATGGTACCTGATGTCGGCGCGCCAGTTGCAAAGTAAACCTCATATTCTCGCCTCATATCATTGTTCTCTGTATTATAATATAATAAAAATTACGTAGTGTCTAGAGCTTCCAATTTCAGTACTCAAATCAATTTCCGAATTACTAATTAAGAACTCGGGGAGCTCGGAATTAGTATCGGGATTTGAAACCTCTATACCCGTAAAATAAATTTCATGGAAATCAAAAATGCAGCAGTCAGTGTTCGGTGTGTAAAAGAATGACCCATATACAGTTAAACAAGGGAAAGTTCTGAGAGCTATTGTGTAAAATAATATTGTTGACATTTTTTGTGCGATTATTTTTTGCAACTTTCGAAGTGAATTATCTCAACAAGAATGCATCAATGAACTCAATTCGTCAATTCAAGGGCGTCCAAAATCAGTAATTAGATTAGTTTTCTAAGAAAAGTGAAACAATTGATAAAGTACAATTCTTTTCTGTTTGTAATCGTTATCAAATAATTACTTGATTATTATTTATTACAAATAATCAAATAGTTATTACGATTACTTGAGACTACGAATATAATTAAAAAGAATCACAAGTTATCAAGAAAAAATAATCCGCCTACTTTTGGAGATCACTTTTGATTATTTTAAGAATTTCAGTCTCAATTACAAAAAAAATTTGTTAAACTTTATTGATTAACAATTAAAGATATTTATTTATTTATTTATTTACTTGATTGCTTAACCTTAACAGGTTTTATAGCAAATTTAAAATTATAAAATAAGATATTTAATGCAATTCAAAAATATAAAGTATGATTTTGATTGAAATCATGTATTATTAACAAACTAAAAAGTTTTAATAAATTGCTTAAAGTATATAATTTTATTAAAGTATAAAAAACAACAACAAAAAAAAAGTTACGTCAAAATCGATAATATCAGACAGCAAAGCAGGGTAGCGTTTTCAAGACAAACAAGGTCAAGTTAGCAACAATTTTTGTATACGGCGGATTCGTGTGACAAACAAGGTCTCATACCCAATAAAACACCACTCCAATAGGTATATATATAATAAATATCGTTCCATCTTCCTGAAGCCGGTGAGATCCTGGCTTGACAGGGTGGTTACTCGACAAACTAGGTCAACTTCACCAAACCACTTTTCATAAAATAAAGAAAACCAGTTGCGAACGCAGGCACCAAGACAAACTAGGTCTTATCGGTAATCTTATCTTTCAAGAGGTAAAAAGACCCAAGACACCACGGTACCGTCGACAAGTGTAGTTACAATCATCATGAAGATATGAGGCAACTGAAGATCCCAGGTTTAGGTCCATTCAGATTATTTAGATGTTTATTCACCAAAATTTTCCATTTTACGCTTTGGTCCATTTATCCATTTAGATTTTTATATTAATGTGTTTACAAAT
Source organism: Dichetophora obliterata (assembly GCA_963920525.1). NCBI lineage: Eukaryota > Metazoa > Arthropoda > Insecta > Diptera > Sciomyzidae > Dichetophora > Dichetophora obliterata. Next base: position 188,118,868 of record OY986436.1, read on the forward strand.
CACCAGATGCATCAGATATATGTTTGAAAGAACTTTACATAATCAACGACGGTACTGCAGGTAATCTATAATTTTATGTTTGATTGAGTCCATGGATTCGCTTAAGGATATAACATCAGATACAAAATTAAAGTCACCGCAAGCGCTTCTAAGAGGTTCATTTTGCAAATAGTTAGTTCTACAAAAGTTCATGTGGATTAACTCAAAAGATCTTCTAGGACGAAGAGCAATATTAAAATATACTTTACTAAATAAATATGGACTGTTGACATATCCATGTAAAAGTTTTGTAATCCAACAAGCATTTATCATAATTCTCCGATTTTTTTAAAGAAGGAAGATTTAAGAGTTGTAACCGATATTCATAAGGTGGTAAGTGAAAATCAGTATTACAATAGAGATAGCTTAAGCAAAACAAAAGAAATTGTTTCTGCACTGATTCAATGTCGTCTATGTAACAACCGTATCGTGGGCACCAAACAACTGAAGCGTATTCTAAAATAGGCCGCACTAGAGAAGTGAATAAGGTTTTCGTTATGAATGGATCATTAAACTCTTTTGCCCAACGTTTAATAAATCCTAAATTACTATTTGCTCTATTTATTATTTTATTTACATGAATATTAAAGCGTAGCTTAGGATCCATTGTAACTCCAAGATCATTGAAAATATCTAAGGACTCCAATGGATAACCACAAATTTTGAAGGTAAATTTAATTGGTGGTTTGCGCGAGAGAGACATATGCTTGCATTTCTTCATGTTGAGGTTCATACGGTTCGTTTTGCACCAGTTATGAAGATGATCAATGTGGGCTTGCAAAAATACAGCGTCATTATCATTTTTAAAAGAAAGGAAGAGTTTGACGTCGTCAGCAAACATTAAGATGCTAGAATGCATTATGACAGATGGCAAATCGTTTATAAAAAGTTTATATTGAGGTACTCCTGAAGTAACAGGAAACTCATGTGATTTCTTGAGCTTAAAAATAACAGATTGTGTTCTATTGCTAAAGTAAGATGCAATCCACTTTACCAACGGTATACGAAATCCAACATGATGTAATATTAAGATCAATAGTTTGTGATTTACAACTTCAAAAGCTTTGCTAAAATCCGTGTAAATAACATCAGTCTGCATGCCTTTTCCAAAGTTTTCTATAGTTTTTGATGTAAATTCGAGAGGGTTAGTAACAGTAGATTTTTCAGAAAGGAATCCATGTTGGAAAGGAGACATTAAAGATTTAACGCTATGCGATAGTCGTGATGTAACAATTGCCTCTAAAAGTTTAGGCAAAGCGCTTAATTTTGTGATGCCACGGTAGTTATCAATTAAAGACCTATTTCCGGATTTATGCAGCGGAATGATACATGAATGCTTCCAGGCTGCAGGAAAATAGCAGGATTTTAATGATGAAGTAAATAGTAAAGAGATTGGAGTTATTAATTATTCACAGCAGTATTTTAATATACATGAAGGTATGTTATCAGGTGCACTTTTGTATGATGTTTTAATATTTGTTAAAAATGAAAAGACTGTGTTTGTGTCAACTATTGGGAAATAAATATCCCCAGATTGAATATTAAAATTATAACTTAGAGAACCATAGGACGATGATGAATTCGTCTTTGACAAATTGTTGAAAAAGTCAGCAAAAAGATTGCAAATACTATTATCATTATCAGACTCAACAGAATTATACTTCATAAAAGAAGGATAGGAATCAATCTTACGTTTTGTGTTAGCAAAGTTCCAGAAGGATTTAGCATCAGATTTGATGTTTAATTTTATTTTTGCTAAGTAGATATTATAGGATTGTTTGCATAACTGTTGGTAACTGTATTTAATCGAGGTATAGCATCCAAAATCGCATATGTTATGTGTTTTTTATTATTTTTTATGGTATTTAGATTTCAAGTTTATCATTTTTCTTAATTCATTTGTGTACCATACCGGACCCGATGTCAAAGAGGCTTTCCTTTGTGGAACAGCCTTAAGAAAACAATCATTGAGCGTTCTATTAAACGCATATACCGCATCATCAAGACTCTGAGAAGATAAACTTTTTATATTAATATTTAGAATAGAATTCCAGTTTATATTAGACAAGTTATTCTTCAAAATCACGTAGTTTGTTTTTTTTAAAGTTAAACTCAATAGGCGGTTGAGAATCATAGTACTGCACAGATGGTTTGGAAAATTTAAAATAATTACTAATGTTGGATGATGAGAATCTTCAGGTGTAATCAGAGGATCTGATTTAGACACAGAAGCGATATTGCTGTCATCAAAAAACACCAGATCAAGCAAATGATTATTTTTGTTAAAGTTATTAAAATATGATCATTAGATTGCTGTTTTGAGCAAACTTTACTAATAGAAGCCAAATGTTTGCTATAAACTTCTAAGGTAGAAAGGGGAGGAATATATGAGCATGTAATAAAAAGGCTCAAGGAACCAAACTTAACATGAACACAACAGAATTCAATGTCCAAGGATTCTGGAATTAATAACTCTTCAGAGAAATGTGTCGCTTTGACTGCAATCAACATACCCCCACCTTTAGAGCAAATACCAGGAATGGAGTTTCTATCTTTGCGGTATATGCTAAATTTGTTGCACAGAATTTCAGTATTTAGAGTGTTAGGTTTCAGCCAAGTCTCACTAAAAGCAATTATATTAAAGTGAAGGTTGTGACTCAAAATTAATATATTATTTAGTTTTGTGTTAATGCCACGAACGTTTTGGTAAAGGATAAGGAACTGAAAGCAACAATCTAGTTTTTTGATTCTTGTTAAAAACCGGAAAAGAAGCCAAGGAATTTGTAGGCCGAGGTCTAGAAATAAATTCATGCACCATCGTATTGTCAGGCCAAAACTTTTGATCCAATACCTTGTGAAAAAGATCACCAGCAAAGATATTTTAAAAGAGGACGTAATATGCTCGTATGAAAAAATGAATTTGTAAACAGAGATATTTTTATTTATAACATTCAGCTTAGAGTTTATAAAGAATAACACGTCTTCACCGGATGTATCAGCTGCAAAACGAGAAACAAATATAGATTTTGCAGGCTCAATAATCACAAGTTCTTTGTGAACAGGGGCTTTGATACTGCTGTTTGATATTTGTTTCGGTATCGCTCGTGTAGAAACCGAAGTAATTTGAGAAGGTGCAGGGACCACATTTGAGGCAATACAAGTTTCAGCGTAAGTTTTTTGTGTGCCAGAAACGCGAGGAGAATCAGCATTTTCCTCTATGATTGGTATTGCTTCAACAGAAGGAGAAATCTGATCAGCTGACGCAGCGACCTTTGTTGGTGCGATATTATCAGTTATTTGATCAGTATTGACAGCTCCAGTTGATTGATCTTCAAGCTGTATGTTCATATTAGGGAAAACAGTTACAGTAGAAGGTAGAACAGTATTATTATTGGGCGATGGCATGGCTTTATCAGTAGTTTTAGCTGAATTACGAAGATTTTTGTCTGAACGTTTACGTTTTGGAGAATTGTAAGCTTCATCCATAATTTTAAACTTTTTAAACCAATCTTCGTATTCACTCAGTCTATCTTGTGCTACCTTTAGATCCTTAGCCACCTCCGAAAAACCTTTCCGAGATTGTCTAAAGTTTAAAGATCTCAACGTTTGTAAACCTGCAATCTTCACAGGACCAACGAAGTATCTTACTTTCGTTGAGTGCATCGAAGATCCTCGCAGTCAACGCTGCACACTTGATATAAAAAAATGAATCACACAACCAGCAAGTAACCAGCTGGTCTGATTAACCTTTAACAGCGCAGTTTCGGAAATTGCAGATCATTTTCAGTTAAATAGAAAGTTTTGCAATATAGATGAAAGTAAAAGGAGAAAAATGAACTTAAATGCTTGTAATGAAAAACAGTTTATTTTGTTTAAAGACACTGTACTGTAGAAACTTTGCTGCCCTGATTTTGAAGAACCAACGAATTGAGAAGTTTTATAAGCACTAGAGTTTTTGCAGTAGCGTTAAAACAGATGTAGAAAAAATGCGATAATTTGCTCTATAGAAACCTGTTTGCGCTAAAAACAAAACAGGAAGAAGGAAAGAAGCAAATTATAAACAAATATACATATATATATTAGGGCGGGTCAAATTTTTTTGGTGGTCTGGCTCAGCGAAATTCGTAAAATACATGTAATTTCAAGACTTTTTCTCCACTACAGCATATACAAATTCTGAAAAAAAGCTGTGCGGACTTTCGTAAATAGATTTTTTTCTCAATTATAAAATATGAATGTATGAAATTTGAAAGAAGTGTATAAAATGTGTATAAAAAAGATTATTTGTGCTGTCATTTCTAAGGTAAATTTGGGCGCTGAATCTGAATCTGGCATTAAAAATACATTAAATCCAACTATCAATAAAAAAAATCGTGATTTTTTATCAAAATATCGCGATTTTTGGTCAAAAAATAAAAAAAATGTTGGAAAATTGTCTTTATTTCAAATGTAAGCTCATTTTCAAGGCTTGATTAAATATTAAACACGTTTTATTTTGATTTATGGCAGGAAATTCATTTAGTAAAATTATATTTAACACGCTTGTGTAAATTCTTTTGTCTTAATTACTTATCATAAACTTTTTCCTTTAAATTCTAAAATCCAAATTATTTTATCTTTAATTTTCTTGGTAAACACATTTAAATTTATCCTTTGTATTCAAAATTATTTTTTTTATGAATTTTAAAATCTTTGAAATTTAAATTCCTTATATTTTATTTTTAATATTTTATTTTTAATATTACATTTCAGAATACAAGCTATATCATGGAAACCTCACCGTCATCATCACAACCCGAGCTGGACCGTAAAATAACTTCAATATTGCAGCATGATAAAACTTTATTTGGTGAAGCGAAAGAATTGAACGTTGAACGTCTACCGACGTATGGCGATATTTTGTTACATTATTTTTTCATGCAAGAGCACTATTTCGAAGACAACCCACACATTTCATTCCAATCAATTACTCGTCATGTGGCGGATAAAATTGTTGAAATTTGGAATAATCTTCCAACGCCAATTATTCAGAGAAAATCCATTTGCAACAAATTAGACCGATTCATGGCTCAATATAGAGAAGCATCAAAAAACAAATCCAAATCACCCGATGTTCTTGTTGATTTTCGTGGTTTGCTAGGAAATTTGTTTTGGGTTTCAACATGTAATTGCAATTTTTTAACAACGGATTGCAGATGTCAAAATACACCACTACCACTATTCATGAAAACATTTTTTGTGGACCAGATGACAGATAGAAATGTCACTATTACTGAATTTCTTCAAACGCTACCACAACCAAGTTTAACAACAGTAACAACTACAGAAGTGACTAGATCAGAGGTGGTTTGGCAACCTGAATTATCAATGGGTGCAAGTAGTATGGATTTTGAATTTGAAGAAGGAGTGGCAGCTCCAGGTGCTGTTTGAGGGCCGTATATGCAAAACGTAACCTTATCAAACTTTGCTATGGAATGCGATAGATACGGTATATCAAATAGAGCTGCGGCTGCACTCGCATCTGCACTTTTGAAAGATTTAAGCGTAAAAGATAAAAATGATCAAACGTTAATTATCGATAAAAATAAAGTTCAAAGAGAACGCAATCGTTGTAGGAATGAGGTCTTGAAAAAACGATTAGACACTTCCACGTTATTGGCATTTGCTTTCGATGGCAGAACAGACGAAACATTAGTTACCGAATTTATCAACAATAAAATTCATACACGCAAAATTAAAGAACTGCATATAGTTGTTGTAAGAGAGCCAGATTCCAGATTTTTGGGCCATATTATTGTGGAAGAAGAAACCGCAGAAGCAAAAACGCATAAACTTATTGAATTTTTTGATAAAAACGGCTTGTCATTAGATAATTTGGTAGCTATCTGTTCTGACGGTGAACCTGTTAACACTGGAATTAGAAGTGGTATAATAAGACTTTTCGAACAACATTTACAAAGGCCATTACATTGGAGTGTATGTTTGCTGCATTTCAATGAGTTACCGTTTCGTCATTTATACAATACACTAGAAAAAAGTTTCACGAAAGGGCCAACTACGTCAACAGGACGATTAGCAGCGGTTTTAGGCATTTGCGATACGATACAAGTAAAATACGATTATTTTGAGTAAATAAATTATATAATTTAACGAATTAAAAAAAAATTCTGCTTTTCAGGTTGTCAATAATTTTGAGATAATTTCACTCCAAAATATGCCACCATCATCACCAGATTTTGATGAACGTTCTTTCTCAACAGATGCAAGAAATCTTCTCAAATTAGCAAACGCGATTTCAACTCGCTCAGTATCAATTGATCTAGCAAACATCAAGTTGGGACCAATACATCATGCTAGGTGGTTAACAAAAGCTGCTCGAATTTTACTTACGTACATAACTACGGACAAACCGTCAAAAAACTTGCGAATTTTGGCCACATACGTGATGAAAGTGTACATTCCAATGTACTTCAACGTTAAATATTACAATTCAATGGCATACGGAAGTGTTTTGTTCTTCAAATTTATACAATGGACGAATTATCTGCCACCGAATTTACTTTCCGTTGTTCATAGTGTAATGTCAGCCAATTGCTACTTTGCTAGCTCTGAAAATGTTTTGCTAGCAATGGTTTGTCACAATGTGAAACCTATACGTCAAATGGCAATCGACAAAATAAAACATATCCGAAGTGATCTCGATCGGACAACATTGAGAGAATACAAAAAACCGAAAATCAATTTTGACTGCACCCACTTTTCCAACATGATAGATTTGAATGATGATGATATTCTACACGAGCCGCCATACACAAGAGACATTCCATTGCAACATTTGACTGAAGATTATTATGATTCTGATGAGGTTATGATTAACGTCGAAATACCATGCCACATTCAAAGCACCGAACGAAATGTCCAAGAGATGACTAGAGCATCCAAACACGTTACTGAAAAACACAAAAGTGGTTTTATTGCGACATCGATGGAATCGAGAGAAAAAAGGCCCAAAACTGAGAGCAAACGAGACTTGGAGTACTAGAATTGGTACTAAATAGTACTAAATAGTAAACGAGAATTGGAGTAATTTAAATGGGAGATTTGAATTCAGCGCCAAATTTTCCAACATTTTTTTTATTTTTTGACCAAAAATCACGATATTTTGATAAAAAATCACGATTTTTTCTATTGATAGTTGGATTTAATGTATTTTTAATGCCAGATTCAGATTCAGCGCCCAAATTTACCTTAGAAATGACAGCACAAATAATCTTTTTTATACACATTTTATACACTTCTTTCAAATTTCATACATTCATATTTTATAATTGAGAAAAAAATCTATTTACGAAAGTCCGCACAGCTTTTTTTCAGAATTTGTATATGCTGTAGTGGAGAAAAAGTCTTGAAATTACATGTATTTTACGAATTTCGCTGAGCCAGACCTCCAAAAAATTCGTCCATACAAATTGACCCGCCCTAATATATATATGTATATATATATATATATGTATATATTGAAAATTAAATTAAATATCAAGTATTTTAAAAGGATGAAATCCACGTTATCACGCTTCCAGATGTATGTGCAAGTTGATTAAAGCTGTTTATTTATATTTATATTTTCTAATTTAGAACTCTTGGCGGGATAACTTTAAAAGTTAGAGCTCGCAAAAACACGTCTAAACGGTAAGACAAGAACGAACGATTTTGATAGGTATATGATTATTAAGCAAATATTGTCAAAAAACAAGAACGAGAAAAAAATTCATTTCAACATAAACGCAATAGAAATAAAACTTTTTTTAATCCAAATTACTATTTGCCTTCAAAATAACTAATATTTTTAATAGATAATGATGTACATATCTGTTTTTATTAATGAATAAAATTTCACAACATATTCCGTTCTTTAGTCTAAAACTCTTAAAATAATCAAAAAGAATCTAAAATAATCTTTCAAAGTAGTCAGATAATTATTTTTTTTTTATAGTTTTGATTCTTTTTGATTATTTTTGTAATTTCAAGAAATCGTGATTATAGCTAATTTGATTATTTTTAATCGTAATCAATTACTAATCATAAACTTCTCCCTCAAGGTTAGAAATCTTGGAATAAATTTAAATACAAGCAAAGTATAACAAAGGTTTTTAATGCAAAAAGTATTCATTTTAATATTCCTCAATAGATTACAAAATTCTTCAATATATTTTGTTTTAAATTTTTATATAGTTTTAATATTACAACGATATTTTATACCCTTGGAATCAATTCGATACTATGGTGAATATTGTGTTTACTTTTTAAGACATGCCCTATTATATTTCAATACAATTTTGTATTAAATTTTACAATAGTTTGAATATTACAATGATATCTTATACCCTTTGGAATCAGTTTGATACTTTATTTAATATTATACATAATTTTTAATACAAAATCAGTATTAAAAATTAATATAAATACTTATTTTTATTTTAATACTTAATTTTATTAAAAATGCATTTTATTATTTGGTTAGTATTTAATTTTAATACAATTTTGTTGTGTTCAATACGTAAGCCCAAAAATATTGAAATTTATTCCAATATTTTTATCCGTGTAATGATTTAATGGCAATGCACAAAACATTGATGCTGTGCGCGTACTGATAATGCTTGATTGTCATATATTCCGTGTGTTTGAGGCATCCCTGAGCATTACTTCCACTAGCATCATTTTACATAAGCACATAGTTGTGAACAAAATTTTTTCCACATCAATCGCAGTGCTTTAAAAAGTTTATAAGATCGTGACTGGTGACGAATCATGGACTTATGCGTATGAGCCTGAAAGTAAACAGCAGTCAACTGTATGGGTCTTTAAAAAATAACCAAACCCAATAAAAGTTGTTTGGCTCGAAGCACTGCAAAGCAAATGGTCGCCTTTTTCTTCAAATAAACTAGTCATGTGACCATGGTACCACTTGAGACACGTAGAACGGTCAATTCAAAATGGTACACAACCTTTTTTTCCAGAAGAATTTCATAAAATAAGGAAAACAAACAAGCGCCGAAGAATTAGTCATCAAGACAATGCGAGCTGCCCCCACACATCAGCTCAAACAAAGGTGTTTTTGAGCACTCAAAACACCGATTTAATGGATCATCCACAGTACTGTCCTGAGTTGGCACCTAATGACTTCTTTTTGTTCCCGCACATCAAGACAAACTGCTCGGACAAGGATTTTCGACGGCAGAAATATTGTGTTATTCTTTTTCTAATCTTCAGTATATGGAATTGCTTGAATTCTTGATTTATTAACTGTAAGTGCTAAAATAATTTTATCCATTTTTTTGTTAATAAATTTGGACTCAAACCTCACAGCTATGGCGACCAAAACCATTACACCAGTTTTCTGGCCAGTAGTTTTGCTTAACCCTTTGCCGCCTTTCTTGTGGTACAATCAACTAAAATTGTGTTTCTGTTATGTTTGTAACATCGGCATTTCTCAAGCTTATGTGAATTGCTATTAAAACGAACATCGGGACGCAGCTAAGTATGCATTTAAACCGCAGGGCAGAACCATGTCTGTGCAAATAAAGGTATTTATTGACATCTTAACGTTATTTAGTAGGACCTTGTATGAAGGGAATGTAATATAAGAGCCACGGTCACGATATATTCAAAATTTAATGCAGGCAAAAGCTGCTATCATTGAGCATCAAGTTAAAAAAGGTAAAAAAATACAATAAATGCGTGGCTTAAGCCGACAACGAGCGCATAAGTGTCCCTTAAGGATTAGAAGTATTTTATACATGTTTTTTATAATGATATATTTTGTTAAAAAGCTGCCTGTATTTGTTTAGCTGTGACAAACAGGGTTTGGTAAAGGTGTCATTTTAATGGTTGTGCAGCAGGCAGGCCTTTTTTCACTAATCCGCTTTGTTTTTAGTATAAAATTATGTGAGTGCATACAATACAAACATGGTGCTGGTGTGAAACAGGGTAAGTATTGACGTACACAACAACTTGTATGACTTGTAATTTGTCCTTTATTTTTGAAGTTTCATTTTATCACTTAATTAATTTTAAATATGGTATAAAACCATTACATTTGAGGCAGCTTATTTTTCAATTAAATTTAATTGATTCTAATGAAAAACTTAATTATATCCTTTTAGCACTTCGTAGTTAATTGACTTTAATTTGAAGTCATCACAATCGCTTCGTTTAAAAACAAACCACAATTAATCAATTATTGTTCAATAAACAAACTGTTGAAGATCATTAGTATGTTGTTTATCCAAGCCCAAGATTTAATGATTGTGTCCGTTGTACCCAAGCAGTTTTTTGTTTTAAACAATTTTTAAAAAAATTACTCTAAAGCTGGTGCATTTCATATCAGCATTGTTTTTATTACCTCTTCTCAGAACGTGTGCCACTAATTTACTCACGATGAAGTCATGCGGTGGCTTGGTTTATTTAAGATAACTCAATTTCTTCTAATTCGCTTATCGGTTGCACTCAAATCAAGAGTCAAAGTCATGGGAAACTCAATCTGGCACCATTAGCGAGCCAATCATGCAGCACATCAAGCTGAACCGTAGCGGTTCCATGCAATGAAAGTAAGAATGGTACTAACAGCATGCACTTTGTTTAGTGTCGGTATGTGTGGTTGCATTTGAGTCTGCAATCAGGGAAACGGATAGTTTATTTTAAAGCTGCAGCATTTAAAGCTGTAAAAAAGGAATAAGTTTCATTCAGTGAAAACTGTGTTCAGGCTGGCATACAGTCTCGAAATTTTACCATTTAATTTAAAATTAATTTAAATGAATGCTTAATAACTATAGACCGATATCGCTTTTGTCGTTTTTTTAGCAAAATTATTAAAAAAGAAATAAAATCACGTATGCTAACTTATTCAAAAGCATACACGTATTCAAAATTTTTCCAGCGAATGTCAATATGGCTTGCGAAAAGGTCTCTCTACTGAGGGGCCGTTGTCAGTGCCGGCTTTGGAGGGGGGGGGGGGGGGGTGGTGACCGGGGCGATTATAATTAATTAATATTTATATAGAATTTTCATATACTTTTTAATCAAATTTTTTTCTCAACTCACATTATTGTGCTTCTTCTTTTTCTAATATTCCTTTTTCTCTTTCTTTATTTTCTTTAAAAATTTCGCTAGAACCGTGTCCATCGCGTACGTCTGTACTATTCAAAGGCTGCATAAAAATGATGTCTGATATGGTACACAATTGAAATTAACTTTTTTTAATTATAATTAAATATAAAAGGGCGCTAAATGCATGACTCGCCCGGAGAGCCTAATTGGGTAAGAACGGCCCTGGCCTATGTTAAATGTTTTGTTCAAACATTTATAATGGTTTGAATCATAAAAAGACTACCGCCGTCCTATTTGTCAACCAAACAAAGGCGTTTGATACTATCGACCACAAAATGTTATTATCGAAGCTATTTAAATGTGGTTTAAGAGGATTTATGTACGTTTAGTTTGTGTCATATTTATGTTCTAGAACGCAAAATGTCAAAATGGGCGCTATTTTGAGATCATCCATCGAAAGAAATTAACTAAGTTGTTCCACAAAGATGTGTATTCGGCCCAATTTTTTTCTTATCTACATCAATTCGTTAGTAAAATCGCATAAAAATATCTCGCTTGTGGCTTTTGCTGATGATATTGCTTTTACTTTTTTTACAGATTCCCCGCTTTATCTCTACGCTGAGATGAATTTGAAACTTGAATGGCAAGAATATCCAAAATAATTCTGTAAAGTATGCTGTGTGATTGACTCACATACGGAGTTGTTGTTGCTGTTGTTGTTTTTGTTGCCTTCTTCAAACCGACTTGATTTAAATAGCTCAAAATTAAAATCATGTAAAAAATCAATGTATAGATCACAAGTAATTATCAAAATAATATCAACTATTGGCAATTATCTAATATTTAAGGCAGTTCGAGAAGTCATCGATATTTTTAATTTAACAAAATTCTTGAATCGTTTTCTCATTTTAGTTTTTACCAATCTGCATGGCAAAAAATTTTAATTATATTTATATTGTGCACTTGGTGTGAACCAGACCTTTCATATGGTATAAGTTTCATTCGAATGTGTTGTCTAAAAGTCGGTAAAAAGTAATAGATTGCATAATTTTTTTTGGGTTGTTTCAAGATATCGGTAGACATGTAGTTTCGTTCAGGAAATCATATCGATATTTGTCAGTAAAAAATGTCGATATTTGTCAGTTCTCTTTATACAAATTTTTTTTAACATTCGAATAACAGTTCCTATTATTATTTTTGTCAGATCTTTTATAAAGATCTTTTTGGTTTTTCGGATTTTCTTAAAATTGAAAATATTAATCCTTAAGTAAGTCAAAAGTATTTTCCTTCTCCTAAGGGAATGCAGCATTATAATAGCCGGTAACAGCTGAATATATGGGAATTTCCAAACTGGCGTTACGTACGATTTGTATGAAGCAATATTAAAAAAATACAAAAGGTCTAATTTTTAAAAGGCTTTTTATATTTGTGTATTAATTAAATAGCACTTATTAACCCTCACGGGTTCCTTAAATTTTGATACAAAACGGTTCCATTGTATGCGAACGCATTAGGGTGGGGCGATTTGAACATCTTAATAGGCGCTTCGCGTTTCTGATTCTTGGGATTGTACTGAGCAAAAAAGTCCACTAGACCATACGTCTACGGTAAAAATCGAGCTTCCAGATTTGGACTTGCAGTTTTTTCTCAGACTTTTGTCACGTTTTTTTGGATATTTTGGCTTATAACAGCCAAACCATTGAGATTTTCGATCCAATACTAAGACAAAAATCTCAATGGTTTGGCTGTTATAGGCCAAAATATCAAAAAAAAAAAACGTGACAAAAGTCTGAGAAAAAACTGCAAGTTAAAATCTGGAAGCTCGACTTTCACCGTAGACGTATGGTCTAGTGGACTTTTTTGCTCAGGACAATCCCAAGAATCAGAAACGCGAAGCGCCCATTAACACTTTTTTCCTTCCATACTAACCGCCCCACTCTAGTACGCATACACAAATACTATGTAACGAGTCCGAAATCGCAAACATTGCATGGGTGTAATGCACCAACAAAATCGTGAGTAGTTTTTGTTGTTTATGTTTTATGCTGAAATTACAAGAAACAACAGCTAAGCCAAAAACAAAATACTGCGTCTTGATTTGTTTTTGTCAAATATTTTTTCAAAAAAATACTAATTCTTTAGTGCATGTTACAGTATTTCGTTGCAAGTAAAATTGAATGCGTGCGCATACACAAGAACCAATGCGTAACTTTTCATGTCCAGAACAACTGAACTGTCGAATTTTTTTATTTTTATTATTTCAATATTTTAAGCAATCCTAATTTAGATATTTTACAAATTTTCATTGTAATCCATCTAAGCATATATGACCTATGACCAAGAAAAGTTACAAGTTCTATGCGTGCGCATACAATGAACCCGTGAGGGTTAAGTTAAAAAAAAAGGTTAAAATGAGCAAATGGATTAAAAAATTTGCAAAACTCTCTGAATTGGGCAAGACTTTTTGTACACAACTTTTTTTAGAAGGGTTTGAAATAACATAAGTTTATTTTCCAAGTGATCAAATTTAAAAATCTTTTCAGGCTTTTTTATAAAGCTTTTTGATCTGGCGTTAGTTTACTTAAATTTCCATTGTAGTTTAATTGAGTAATTAAGTTATTAGATAGTTAAGTAATCATATAATTTAGTAATTAAAAAAAAATTAATATATTTTCCTTTCCTTGCCTCAACCATTTTTTCCTTATCTCTAGCTAATGCCTTGCATTTTTACTACAACAAAAAAGTTTACGAAAAAGAAAAACTAAATTTTTGAAACAGTGCAGACGATTTGATCATCATGGCAAATGAATGTATGTTTAAATTGCTTAAATTAATAAACTAAAAATATTTCTCTTAAATAATATTATCATCAAATATTAATTTTTTTATAAGTTTCAATTATTTGGTCATAGTAGACTTTTGTGTGGTAATGCTCACATGTAGTTATTCTTATATCTCGTATTTTTATGTTCAGATATTTTGATAGCCCAAATAGTTAGGAATTATTGTTTAAGCATAAAAGACGAATAAACTATTTATTATATATAATAAGAAGAATACTTAATAGTCCGTGAACATAATTTGTCAAGCAATTTGCTATTGGACCAATGCTTGACCTGCCTGGTGTTGTTAATTCCCTTGACACTCACTTACTTTTGTGTTCTTTTCGTCACCATTTCCACAAGTTTTTGTAAAATTATGAGTACTCATTGACATACATACCTTATTCCTTTTTCTTTCTGCTGATTTTTGTAAGTATGTCCTTTTGAGGTTGTTGTTTCAATCGTGTTTAATTCATGTTTAAACACTTTAATGACTGACGCCTTTTCACCGGAAAGCTGGCTTGTAATTGAATATTTACAACAAAAACTACAACCATAAAAACAACAATGTTTAGTGCATAATTATGCAGCAAAAAAATTATGTCAGCAGTAATTTTGTTACTGCTGCTGCTACCTTTTATTGTAGCGTGTTGCCAACAAAAGCTTCCTTCCTCAGAGTATCGTAGCTTATTTTATTTGTACTCTTTCTCACTTTCTTGCCTGACCACAAAAATTAACCCAGCATTAAAAAAAAACTCTTTAAATTTGAAGTCAAGTCTTGGTGTTTTTTAACAATTTTTTCCCCAGCGCTCTTGTTGTTGTTGCTGTTCCTGCTGTTGCTGGCAGTAATTAAATGTAGCTCCTCCGCAGCAGCTGCTGCAACGTATCCGTTTTCATTACATAAAAAAGGAAAACAAAAAATATATCAGCATAAAAAAACGAACAGCGACAGCAAATTGAAGGCAACTAGTCTCCATGCGCAACATCCGAGGACATCCCATCGCATCAAATCGGCGAACATGAAGCCAACACCAAACGAAGCAGCAGTTGGTGTCGCACTAAAAGGAAAAATGAAAATAAAGCTGTATGTATGAATAACACAACCTGTCTGTCTGTCCGTCTATGTCCTTAACTGTATCTGTCCGCCTGTTCGTGCCATGCCATGAACTCTTCCATCTGAATTGGCTGGTGTCTTTAAGTTAAATGATCTTCATACGTTGCATCATGACAGTCGGCTTACTCAATGACTCACTTGTTGTTGTTCTTCATCTTCTTTCCTAGCTCTTCTCAAACTCCCTGCTGTGCTGTGTGCGGTCCATGGATTTGCTTTGTTTGATAACGTCCCATAAACGATTCTCTCAAAAAAAAATACCTCTACCACCATGGTTTATAAATACCATGGGCGCGGGACATCAGTTCGGTGCTGACCGTTCGGTAGCTGATACCAGCAGCTCAGGCTAAGCTCCAGGGAGAACTACTACTGCAAGCAGCCAGGAAGCCATCTGCACGATTAATGATAAATTAGGCCAGGTTATTTTTTAGTTAACTTTTTTCCATTTTATGTTTTGTTTGTGTTCTTTTTTTGTTTGTTTTTTGTGTGCACCTTTTTGTGCCCTTTATTTGGCCTGATTCGTTCGTTCTGTCTAACTTTACTCGTACGTATACCATCCTATGCATCCATACATTTAGCTGTATGTCTGTCTATCTTTAAGTCTGCTCATCCGTTTGTCTGGTTGTCTTGCGGGTGCTGTTATTTGATTATTTTATTTGATTGTTTCTTGTGTTTTTTTTAGCAGTATCAGCATCATCAGCGTCATTATTAGCATCAACATCATCATTATAATTATCATCGTTATCATAATTATCAGACTAGTGCGTCATTGTCGCTGTGTTAGTGGCTCATTTGTTAATGTTTGGCCCCTAAACGATTTTGCGTTCGCTTTAAAAAAGAAAAATATTTCTTTGTTTCACATTCGTTGTCTACAACGACAACGACTGGCTGCTGGTTTGTTCGTTTGCTACTAATTGTTTTTTATGACTTTTTTTATGTTGCACGCGCGCCTTATGTTGTTGATATCAGTTGTTTCTTTTCGTTGCTGATATCTTGTTTATTCGTTTTGGTCATATATACTGTAGGAGTATGTGCAGCAATCTTTATTCGTTCATAATTAAACTGCCTGGAAGTCAAATTTCCTTCATGCCATTTTGATAAAAAGTATGCAAGTTGCACAGAAAAATACGATTTTTTTTTCCTTAATATAATGTAATTTTTATTTCTAATTGTGTCCATAGTAAAATTAGAGAAGTGCGTTCTCTTTCTCATATCCAAAATTGTCATAGTCGCTGTTTTGCGAATGAGAACGAAAGAAAATCAATGGCCGCATTCATCGGAGTCAAGACTTGGTAATAGACTGTTGTGTTAAAATTCGCTGAAACACTAAAATAATGCTGCAAATTTAAGTGAGGAAACTTTACAATTTACATAGTTAAATAATTACAATAATTAAATTAAATAATTTTCAACTTTTCTACGGTATCGCTACCATATTAGTTCACAACAGTTGACTCCGCTGAATGCGGCCAATTTTCGTTTACTCATCGTTTTCAGATTTTCTATAAGCTGTCAACTTCGTTTTGATAATTTAATCTTACTATGATTGTATCGTTTTCTGACAAATAATGATATTAAAAGAAACAAAAACCAAAAATAGCGATATAAAAATTTTAAAATTTTTCACATCATAGCCCTCTAAAAAAAATTTTTTTCAATATTATACAAAATGTACTAATGGGTTATGAATGGTGTCCGACCGAATATTAATTTTCGGTTACTGCCAGTTTCGAACATTTTTGTCAGTTTCGGCTAGTTTCGGCTAGTTTCGGCTAGTTTCGGCTAGTTTCGGCTTTTCGGCTTCAATATGGTCGAACCCTGAAGCCGAAAGTGAAACAAAACACCTTCTCTCTAAATCATCAACTTTTAAAGAGAGCGAAAAAAACTGTTAAAATGCCTGACAAAATTTGTTGTATAGTAATCGAAAGGAATCTTATACTTACTCATTATACACAAATATAAAGGAAACATTTTACGACATTTTTTTCCTCTAAGAGCTATAGTTTTCTTTGAAACTTTAAATGAAAACAATAAGATAACTTTTCAAATGGATTCTTAACACAAAAAATAGCTTTTACCACACAAGTCGTTTTGTCAAAACTATTTTTATTAAAAAAGAAAATGATCTAAGTGACTTATGTGAAGACAAGTCGTTTTGTTAAATTTAAATGCAGAAAATACTCGAAAGAAGTTAGTTTAGCAAAAATAAATTAAAGTTTTATTAAAAAGTTGTATTTAAATTTTTCAGCCATCAATTTTTTGCACTAATAAATAAATGCATTACTTTTGAAGATATAACATTTTACGTATTATGCACACTTGATGGTTCACCCTTTTACGAAATTACAAGTTGGCATAATACGTTATATGTTATATCCTCGAAAGTAATGCATGGATTTAGTAATGCATAAGATTGAGAGCTCGTTAAACTGTTAGCAGCATCACCTTTCTTTTGATTACCATAACTATTAGTTTTGTAGGAAAAAAAATCACGAGTTTTTTAGGCTAATTTTTAAACTTTGGACCTCTATAACTTCTAAAAGTCTTGAGAGCGGCCTGAAATTTTTCCGGATTTTGACTTAGAATGTCTGAATACATGTAATTAAAAATATGTAAAAATTGAGTTTTAACTATTCTTCACTTGTTCCGAATTTTTATTAATTTGTTTTAATTCTATTTTAGCAGCAAAACAGCTTCCTTTTTTCTTTTATTTCTTTATTCCCTTTTACAAAAAGCACTTGTATTAAGATAAGATTAACTTTTTTTAAAAATTTTGTTTTTAAATAAGAACTTGTACCGACACAGGACGTTTTGTCGCAATGAACGAAAGCGATGAACTGATTTAAAACTCAACTTGTCTAAGACAAGTGGTGAATTTTTAAAATTTTGCTTTAGACAAAACGAGTTCTTTCGAAAGAAGCTGTTTTGTTAACCCTCCCCTCCGTTACTAACCCAGGGTGAATTACACCCAAAAGTTATGAAATATGGAAAAAATTTATTGATAGTTTAATGGTGCGAACATTATATCAAATGTAATCTCTTTTGTATATTTTGCCATATTTTAAAACAAAATTTAGTACTGTTTTTTAAACTAAATTATAAAAATTACTCATTTTAAAAAGTGTCTGGGTGTTTTACACCCACGTTAGTAATGGAGGAACAAGAATATCGGGTGGTTTACACCCACGTTAGTAATCATGTTACATTATTTACTATAAAAGTGTGATTTGTTTCTCAAGTAAAATAAAAAAGGTTTTAAATAAAAAACCTCTCCTGAGCAACGTAGGAAATTCAAATTAAAGATTTAAACTTTTGCTAGACTTAAACAGCTTCGACGATTTCATCACGTTATGTAAATCAATATAAAAAATTTTTAAGAATGCGGACGTGTTTGTGCTTGCAAGATCTCATCTCATCTTTCTCAACACTGGGAATTTAGTTTTAGCCCAGTGGAAATGGTCGAATTTCTCGTTGTAATTTTAACGGAACATTCAGTATTGTTCTTTTTTATTTGACTAGCCATTTGACAAAAATTTTGAACATTTGAACAGGGTTTTTTTTGTAATATTTTGCAATAATATATCATTCAATTACTTTTGTAATGGTCCAATTAGCCATGGCTTAACAAGTGTAACATAGAAATCTGTTTAAAGGGATTTACGTGTATCTGATTATGCACAACGTGGCAATGCGTGGCAATGCTGAGATAAAAAAAAAATGCATCTCTAGATAGATAAACTTAGAATTTCTATTTAATTTTGATTTCAGCGTATTCTTAAATGCATTTGACGATTTGGCAAAACAAATGTGAAATCGTATAATTCTTTGACCAAGAATTCCTGTGATTGTTTTATTTTGACTATTTGACTAAGTTTGGCATAATCGACATTTATTCTATGTGCTAGCCGCTTATTTACGATGCTTGCGCTGCTGTGCCATGAGAGGCTAATGTTTCAATTATAACGAATAATTAGAGGTCATTATTTTAAAAAATGTTCAAAAATTTTTTAGATAATTTTTTTCATACATCTTTTAGATTTTCAAATTGGCCCTCTCGAAGAACGTGGCAAATAATTTGACCTCGGAATGTGATATAATCCAAACCATTATGATATTTTTTTTTATTTTTATTTCTCTAATTAACGTTATTCTGATATATTTTTATTAAAATGAAATATTAATTAAACTGGACGAATTTTATGTTCAGTAGAATAATAAAATATACGAAATTATAAAAAGCAGAACAGTGTTACTGTTTTAGCGTTCTTTTTTACAAATTAATGAATTAAAATTTATGGGTGGATTACACCCAGGTTAGTAATGACGTTACTCCGAAGAGCGTTAGTAACGGAGGGTTAAAAGAGCATTGTTGCAAATGTGCTAAATGCCCGTTTCCCAATTTTTTTAATTGTCTGATAGAAGTTGTTTTGTCAAATTGCAACTGAGAAAAAACCTGAAAGTGGTCGTTTTGCCAATTGCGTATTTTATCTTCTAAAATTCGTAGAAATTCAGCGATAGAAGCGCTTTAAATTTTTATATATACTTCAAAAAAACTGGGAAATCTTCTTATTTGGAGAAAAGTCGTTTTGTCAAATGTCCACAGACATAAAAAAATCAATTGCTGTGCGTTAGTCCTGCTAAGGCTCGAAAATAGCTCAACCGATTTAAATAATTTTTTTTTGGTTTTGCTCACCTCATGTCAGGGAAGGTTTAGAAAAAAAAAATTTGTCACACCAATTTTTAATGCCTACAAATGATTAAGCTTTTTGTATGAAAATTTTGTATTTTTTATGGGAAATATTCGAACAGATTTGGAGTTATAAGCGTACATCCTCGGAATTCGGTATTCGACCACAATTTGCACGTGCCGCTTCACTGATAACATTTTATGGGTGTTGTACAAGTTTCGTGGCAACTCCCATACAACCCAAATGTAAGATATCGAATAGCTTTGGAGTTATAGGCCTCACAGCCCCGGAATTCGGTATCAGACCACAATTTACACGTACCGTTGCACTGATAACATTTTAAGGGCTTTGAAAAAGGGGCGTGGCACCTCCCATGCAACCCAAATTTGCAATAGCGAATAGTTTTGGAGTAATTGGCCGCACAGTCTCGGAATTCGGTATTCGACCACAATTAATACGTTCTGTTTCACTGATAAAACTGTATGGCGTTGTACAAAGGGCGTGGCATTTCCCATACAACCCAAATTTGATAAATTGAATAGCTATTGAGTTATAGGACGCACAGCCATGGAATTCAGTATTCGACCGAAATTAACATATGCAGTTTCACTGATTGGCGTTTGGCAACGGTTCCGAGGATTCAGTTTTAAGATTTCAATATTGTGCAATTGTCAAGGTAAGTTCGACAGATTTGAGTTACTGTGAAAACAATTCCGTGTCGTTTTTTTGTGTTTATTACAATGCTAAAGAGAGGAAGAGCTAACATAAGTCGTCGAAGTAAGAGGTAATCCCGTCGAAGTAACAGGTTCGGGGATTGCTTTGGCCTTATATATTTTGCTATATCTTGAACATTAAAAGGAGCTGTAAGGATTTATGAAACAGTTTTGAATGCCATATTTAGTATCCGACCGAATATTCGGTTTCGGTTACGGCCAGTTTCGGCCCTTTTTGGCAGTTTCGGCTAATCGGCCTCAATATGGCCGAATAACCGAAACTAGCCGAAACTTTTGGTAAAAATTTCGGAGCATTTCAAGAATAGCGACAACTATAATTTTGATTGTTTTTTTTTTTTGCAGATTATATGGATTTTGGCATCCTTACTCCAAATCTGAAAAAAATTGCAAGCCGCTCGCAATTGGTTTAAAAGTTATAGACCTCCAAAGTTGGAAAAATAGCCTACAAATCTTGCTATTTTTCTAAATTTTTCAACAAAACTACACTCTATGGGTATCAGAAGAAAGGTAATTTGAGTACCTATTCAACAAGGTACCAATTCAAATATGAAATGAATCCATGCCTAACTCTTAAAGATATACTCATTTTTAGTGTTGTGCTTTCGTAAAAAAGAAACCACTAGTTTTCCAGACAAATTGTAAATATAATAGGCATATCTTAAAAAGTTATGAATGGATTTTCATGTTTGATACATTCCTCGTTGAATAGGTACTCGCATTACCTTTCTTTTGATACCCATAACACGGAACGCTAAAACAAAACAGAAAGATTTGTAGCCCATTTTGCAACTTTGGAGGCCTATAACTTCTAAACCAATTGCCAGCGGCCTGAAATTTGGATTTGGATTTAGGAGGTTAAAATCCGTATAATCCAACAAAAAAATACTAAAAAAGAGAGTTGTCGCTATTCTTGACGTATACCAAAATTTCTTGCATCAGTCATTTAATTCAAATATATAAGTTTGGTTTAATAAAAATATTTACAACGCATTGTGCAAAACAAAAATTATTAATTCGTCTATAATTTGATTCATCGTGTTAACGTAAAACATTTTGGTTAATTTTATGCGTTCGATACTATCATTTTCGATTTATGGTCTCTACTGGAATTAACATTCAAATTTTATAGGTACTGAAGCCAAAAATTGATAATTAAACTTCCGAATGATTTCTGTGTGTGTGGAACAAAGGAAAAGAAAACGAATTATTTCTATTTTTATAAAACTAAACCTTAAAAGAAATACTTTGTTTTGTATTTGTAGTTCTATAAAAATGTACATTGTAGGTGCATACTATCTTGCGTGTGTACGGAAGTGTGTAATAAAAAATAAAATAAAAAAATTATCTCATTTATTATTACAATAAATTTCAATAAATTATTACAAACTTCAATATTCAAATAATACTTTTTCTATATTAACAGCCCTTTTCTTGCAAAGTATAGATTGTTACCCAGTATTTTTATAATTTCTATTTGGTTTTTTTGTTAATTTTTGTGTAACAAAATTTGAAGCTTAAAAATAATAAATTTTATAAAATTTGTCACCTGCTTTTCATATAATCACAATTTCATAAAAAAATTTTGTTTTTGAGCTTCAAATTTTGTTTTGAAATTAAAAAAATTACAACAAACACAAAGAAATAGTAAAAATACTGGGTAACAATTTATTGCCAGAATAGGGCTGTAAATTTTGTTCTTATGTGTATGAAAGTACTTATGTTTCCTTTAAAAAAAAAATATTTGTAAAAACTTAAACTTTCATATTAATAACCAGTTTCGGTTTCGGCCGAATATTCGGTCGGTCGGACACTAGCTAATTGGCTTCGTCAATATGGAAAATTGCCTCATATGGAGCAAAGATTTTTTTCAAGCCATTAATAAATTACCATTACATCTATTAAAATTGATTGGTGTGGTTTACACGATGATTTTCTTTCGAAATGAAGAAGGGAGCTGACTGATTTCTTATTTCCAAAAATTAATCAGCCAAACATCGACGACATTTCGTTCCAACAAGACGGCACAACTTGTCACACAGCGCGCTTAACCATCAATTTATTGCAAAATCAATTTAGTGACAACTTTATTTCCAGAAGTGGTCCTGTTAACTGACCCCCTCGTTCGTGTGATTTAACGCCTCTTAATTACTATTTATGGGGCTATGTTAAGTCATTGGTTTATGCCGACAAACCAGCAACTTTTGAAACATTGGAAGCCAATATTTAAGCCATCATTGACACCATACGGCCAGATTTATTGGAAAAAGAAGTGAAAAATTGGACTGATGGAATGGACTATGTAATTCGTAGCCGCGGCAAACATATGCCGGAAATCACATTCAAAAAACAAATGCCATGAGTAGTTTCATGATTAGAATAACAAAAAATTAATTTCAATAATATTTCTGTCTTGTCTTATTATTTTAAGTTCTCATGCACCAAAAAAAACACCCTTCGAATAAAGTAAAAAATTTTTCTATTTTATTACTATAATAAACTTCAATATTTAAAGAATACTTTTTTATTTAAAATATTTATTCTTCTAATATTTTCTTCGGCCAAATATTATAAAATGGCCGAATATTTGGATCCGGTTTCGGTCAGAATTCCGGTTTCGGTCGAACACTAGTTATGAGTTCAAATTTAAACGATTTCGAGTTGTTTTTATGTGTGAATTCCTCTGCAGCACCCATTCGTAGTAAGATATTAAAATATTATTAGTCGTATTGTGAAGTAATGTATGTTCAAGAAATGAGCCGTTTATTTTGAAAGCTGGGAAAGTTCAATTTTTTTAAAAAAATAGATATAATGATAACTATACATAAAACTTTATGTGATCTAAAAACAATTTATAGTAAGAAATCAGATTGCCTTATTTTTGGGGAGTGAAGTTTTAGGAATAAACGGCATTGTAAATATGCTTATTTTAAAAGTGGTGCGAATCCATCTTGGGTTGAAACTATTCTTCCGAATACATTACGACAGCGATTAAAATAATGAGAAGTATATCATGTAGTGTTTTGATAATAAAAAGTTAACTTTCAACACTGGCAAATTTTAGTAATCTTTATAATACTGCGGTCTTAAAAAGAAAGTAATACATTTACAATTTCTAAATCAATAACTTTATACTTTAGTTCAGTTTTGTCTTATTGAAAGTGAATATTTGTTGAAAAAAAATGTATCCTGTGACAGGTTTTTTAACTTAAAGACACTCATTTCCATATAGAAAGCAAAATAAAATTTTTTGTTAGTGTTAGACCTAATGATCAATTCAATAGCCTTTTATGAAGAGCATAACTTTACATTTTCATTGCGCGAAGCATGAATGTCAGAGGTTTGAATAAGAAATTGACTTGAAAATTTTGAAAAATTTGATTTTGGCTTTTACATCAATAAGTGCAATTACAGTTAAAGTAACTACCCAAAAGTGTTAGTCTGTGAATGTTACATTAAAATTATTCAATCAATTTTCTTCTAAGCCCAGTTTTTAAAAGTTATAAGCCAATTATGTTATAAGTTTTTTATATAAAATTTATTCGTCATTTTTGAGATGACTGACGACGACGGCTGACTAGAAGAATGCCGTTTTTTTGCATATCTCACTTTAAATCCCTTTTCTATCGGACAATACGCGTGGAGTTCAAAAAAAGACATGGTTGCAGATATAGGTACTCTAATATAATTTTATCGTTTAAAGTATATGCATAATTCCATAAATTCTTAAAAAAATTATTTCTTTTTTATGTTCTATTTTCCACTGTAATATTTAAAAACTATTTAATTAGATCTATTTCACTTTTCAATTTTGATTTTGTTATTAAAAAATCTCTGATACCCATGAAATATTATGCTATTAATAAACGATTACAGTAATTCATTAATTTTAAAAGTTAGGCAAGTCCACTTAAATACAATAAAGCCTTTATTTTGTTAAGTCAACACTATAAACACTATTGAATAATAAACTTACATTATCAAACACCACAAAAAACAAAAAAATATGTGTACTCTGTGTAGCAATATTTTTAAGTTTATTAAAATGCAACTCTTTAAATATCTCGAATTATCAAAAAATGGACTGCCCCACTTTCAAAATAGTTGGCGCTACAACCGCAGGTTAATCTTGGTCTTTATCTGTCCCTTGCTTGATAGCGCCAGTTGGAAAATCCAAGCTTCGTCAGATTGCCTCTTACTTTTTCTTTGCGAATGAAGATGCGGTCATCCTCTTCTGTCGTCTTCATCGCCGTTGGGTACCGAATGAATATTTTTCTTCACTGGAGCATCGTCTTCCTTCTCTCGAAGGCTCCTAAAGTCTTTTCCTCTGAACTGATCAGCGTCTAGGTTTGTAATGCATAAAGTAGGATAAGCAGATTTATTTATAGAGCGCAATTTTCGTTCGATGCGAGAGGGCTCTGCTTCTCAACTGCCTACGGAGCCCAAAGTAACACCTGCTGGCAAGATGTTTTGATGAAGATGCTGGGTCAGTTTTATTTTACTGGTATACATTTCAATTGATATTGAAAATTGGGCTTATTACATTTTTCTGATCTTATAAAAAATTTAAGTAAACTGTGTTTTTCAATTCCTTTGGACAATTTTTTATTAAAAAACTATCCTAACTTTCATACCTTGATTTCTTTTTTTTTTTTTTGTTAAATAAATTACTTTTTATCTGTTTTTCGAATCCCGGGATCCCGGATTCTTAATTAGTAATTCCAAAATTCCGAAATTGCTTTTGATTCCCGAAATTGGAAGCCCTAGACACTATATAACTTTTATTATGCTATAATACAGAGAACAACTGTATGAGGCGAGAATATGAGGTGTACTTTAGAACTAGCGCGCCGAAACTTTTATTATTAAAAAAATTCTTAACCCTCAACTGCAAGCATTATGATCCAGATAGAAAAAATAAATATTTTTGTTGGATTTATGTTTGAAATGGAATAATGAGAGACACAAAAAAAATTTTTTTTCAAAAAAGTAGTTCCGTTTCCGTTTAAAGTAATTTATGGCTGTTCGAAGGAGTACGTGATTACATAAGTTCTACATGCACTCAAAAAATCTAATTTCCTTAAATTAAGAAACTGTGGCTTCAATTCATAGGTATGGTTTTTTCTATATTCTTTAGAGGCTTCGCTTCTCATTCTAATGCAGAGAATTTTTACATGATTTAACGACCTCACGTCTTGATTTTGTTGCAACGTTACCAAAACAACTTCTTAGTCTTGAAGGCAGGATTTTACTTAAATATAAGAGATGAAGGTATTATAAAAGATAAATTTCCAAAATTTGTATAAAAGCAGAAATAATTTGAAGAAAAACTGTATTGCTATCAAGTCCACTTGCAACATTTTACAGCATGATTTCTTAAATTTTGATAAATATAAGTTACAATACTTGGATATTTCATTAAAATACATGTACAATTGAAAAACAATCACATAAACACTAGGCTATAAACCCAGTGTGCCAAACGGATCTGTAACGAATCCGTAACGAACTCACTTCTTCGTACATTTTGTCCGAAACGGATTGCGTTTCGCATCCGGAACGGATCCTTTTTCGTATGAAATTCCTCTCTCCGTTACGGACTTCAGTTACGAATCCGTTTCGGACTTCAGATACGAATCCGTTTCGGACTTCAGTTACGAATCCGTTTCGGACTTCAGATACGAATCCGTTTCGGACTTCAGATACGAATCTGTTTCGGACTTCAGATACGAGTCCATTTCGGACTTCATATACGAAACAGACGTTTCAGACTCTTGTTTTTAAATAATGCGAACTCGCAACGGACTCGTTTGACGCATTTAGCTACATATGTTCAAAATATAGGTTCTCTAAACAAGTTTGATGCATTCAAATTCGAAAACTTTTTGCAGGAAATTAAACGTAAATTAAAATAAAAAAAAATTATTTTGCAATAAAATTTATAAGAGAGTAGTGGAGGCTAGTTTAAATGGTAAAAAAAATAATTCAAAATATCAAACAAACGAGTACAATGTTTGTGAGTTCCAGGATGGCTCATACTTGTTTCTTCAAACAGCTCAACATTATTGTTCATTGAAGCATCCCAATAACTTTTACTGCTATAATGACAAAGCGTACCAAATTCACGCAATTAAAAAAGTTTCCGAAAAAAATCTTTTGTACGGCTATCCTATAGTCACATTTAACTTGATCACTAATGATAATTATTTAAAAATTCTGACAAGTACTTTTCTTCGATTTGAAGGAGAGCTTGAGGAGCACGAGCTTAGTGAAATAAAAAAATTGTTTAAAATAAAAATAAGTACACAATTGTATTTCGTATCCCTAATCCACTGAAAATAAAATAAGAAATTGTAAAACAAATTTAAGACTGTCTTTTATGTTAACGTAGTGGTAATTTTTTTGACGGATTCGTAACGGGTTCGTAACGGGTCCGTCAAAACATAAGAGCGATTCCTCTCAAAAATACGAATTGCTTTTTCCATTTTTTCAGATCCGCCTCGAACTCAGAACGGACTTTAGAAACGAGTCCGTAACGGACTTCAGATACGAATCCGTTACGGACTTCATATACGAATCCGTTTCAGACTCTTTTGGCGGATTCATAACGGGTTCGTAACGGGTCCGTCGAAACATAAGAAAGCGTAGTGCGTACTGACGGACTCGTAACGGGTTCGTAACGGATCCGTATCCGTTTTTGTGCACATTGGGAACCTATGAAAAAATTATATAATTAAACTAACTTACACGTAGCTTAGAAAAAGCAATGTGTTATTTTCTGAACTCTCTGTTTTTCTAAATTTAATATATAAAACCACACATGCAATAACAATAGAGTTCAGCTACTACAGCTTTTTCGCACTTTCTCCGCATTAGATCATCTTAAGAACCAGCCCAAATATCATTAAAACATCTCAATAAGGCCATTCACAGTTCGAATACGCTGGTCTGCCATTTGTTGGATCTGCTATTTGTTCGCCAATTTACGAAAACGTATTTTGCTTCGTTGTTGTTTTGCATACAAATGCAAATACGCAGGCACGCGTAAATAAAAGCAGCCCTTGGACGTGCTCTTTGTACCTCGTATTTTTATGCTCTGTCTACAGCCGCATAATCACATACATCACAAGGTTGAACAATCTTTTTATACGACAGTCACATGGCGAGGTGCTCACAGTTTGAACAATAACAAATGCTATAAATATGATTTGTTAAAAGTACGCTCAAACCGTGAATAGCCTTAATGATACTGATAAGAGTGGTCCAAAACAATCCAAAGTGAGAAAAATTTACCCACCATAATATGGGTTGGGCTCAAGGACAACACAAGACATAACAACTAACCATGCGTGTACATAGATCTAATCATACATTAGTTTTCAATCTACTTTTGAGTTGACCTTTCGATAAGTTAACATCAAAAAAGCTACAGTTGTTAACAAAGGTACTCATGCGATGTAAAGGAGCAGTAGCCATATAATTTGTTCTACTAAAAGGTAAGTAAATTAAATTGTTAGCATTTCTACTGCTTCTACGGTTAGTGTTAAAATTTATAAGAGTTAGGAGTTCTGGTGAATCGAATACACCAGTTATGAGTTGGTGTAAATAGACGATATCTGCAGACTTCCTTCTCTCGTTCAAAGATTGCATTTTTAATAGTTTTAAACGATCCTCATAAGGAGGAAGGTTTAAAGTGTCAGTTGCACTTAAGCCCCTTAGAGCAAACCGAACAAAACGTTTTTGGATTCTCTCTATACGTTCAACATGTACATTGTAACTTGGGGACCAAACTTGACTTGCATACTCTAAGTGAGGTCGCACAATTGCATAATACAGTGTTGTAGTTGTGATCATACTATTAAATTCTTTTGCCCAGCGTTTCATAAACCCGAGCATAGAAGATGCTTTTTTACAAATATAATCAATATGAACGTTAAACGATAGCTTAGAATCCATGCATACACCCAGATCTTTGACAGCATCTACACGACTTAATGCAGTATCTTTTATCTTGTACTCAAAAATTAAATTATTCCTTTTTCGCGAGAAGGTCATAGTTTGGCATTTATCTGGATTTAGAAACATATTGTTTTTAGAACACCAAATTTCAAAGGATTTCAAATCAGACTGGAGCAGATCTGAATTGTCTTTAGCATCTATTGTTCTGTATATTTTCATGTCATCTGCATAGATAAGTAGATGAGAGTGTTTGATGATGTGGGTTACATCATTAATGGCTAAAATAAACAGAAGTGGACCAAGGTGGCTACCTTGAGGAACACCTGATTCAGCAATAAATTCAGCTGACAATACGCCTCGAAATCGTATTTGATAAGATCGCTCTGTCAGATACGATTGAATCCAGCTTACAAAAAATTGTGGAAAACCCATTAACTTAAGTTTAAATAGAATTAAGTTGTGGGGCAGTTTATCAAATGCTTTACTAAAATCAGTGTAAATACAGTCGACCTGGTTACCTGAATAAAATGAATTTAAGCAAAACGTTGTAAAATCGAGGAGATTAGACACAGTGGATCTGCCAGTAACAAATCCATGCTGACGAGTTGTCATGACCTTCCCACAGTGAATTTTCACACGATCATACACGAGGCGCTCAAAAAGTTTTGGAATCGACGAGAGTTTCGCGATAGGCCTGTAGTTGTTTATATCGTTCTTACAACCTTTTTTATAGATAGGACCTATAAAAGATTTTTTCCAAAAAAGTGGAAAAATACTTTCGCTAATTGATTTATTGAATAACATGGACAGTGGTTGACTTAGAACGGAACCACATCGTGTTAACACTGCGGCAGGAATTCCGTCAGGTCCAGCATTAAAATCCTCATCGATCAATCCAATATACTTTAAAATATCCTCTGAAGTAAAGGATATAGAATCCAACGAAACCCTGGGTGTAGAGTTCATATATTCAAAGTACTCTTCATCAGGATTAAAAGAGTCTGAACAAAATGACTCTTTAAAGAGATTGGCAAATAGACCACAAATTACGACAGGATCGTCAGTAAATCCGTCAGAGGTTTTAAATGATGACACGCACAAATAAACTAAATTTTGTGTTTTCTTAGCAGCTGTGTAAAAAAAAAGAGACAACAACATTCTTATGCTTAAATAAATGTACGGCAGATAGTGAAAGCTTCGCACAAAATGCATTGGATTTGCAAGTTACATTGGTGAAAAATTATAATTGTTGGGTTTTGGTGTTTTTTAAACATCTTTGCACCATAAAACTAGAGTTTTATGTGTTGGCAGCCCTTGAAATCAAACATATTTTAACTAAAATATTACTAAAATACTTTTAACTTAAATAGATAGCTAACATCAAAAATACTTTTTTTTAATTCTTGAAGTAATTTTAAATCAAAAATAAAGTTTTGTCGATTTTGTATAAATTTTTTTTTTTGAGTTCGAAATGCTAGAAAAATGTACTTGGCCAAAACATTCTAAAACAAATTATTCCTTGTTGTAATTTTTGTTCCACAAAAAAGCTTAAGGCTATATTATAGTGTGATGCAATTTTTTTAATTTTGCATTTTTGGATTTCTGAGGATTTTTTTTTTTTTTGTAAAAAAACCCTAACTCGTAATTTACAAAATGGTACACTTCTAGTAAAAAATTCCATAACGTCCAAGTTATTCAACATAATCAAATAATGAAAACTCAATGATGTCTCATTTTAATTACTGATTACACTGTGCAACAATAGTTTACAGATGACTTTGAAATTTGAAGGAGTTTATTTCTTTAAAAAAATGTTTAATCAAGAAAATCTTATCCTATCATAACAAATTTGGTATCAGATTTTGGTATAAAGAAAAAAGTAAGAATTAAAAAAATACTAAGTTAACAATTTTATTGAAAAAGGATATGAAAAATGACCTTTTAATTTAAAAATCGTTAATATCCTCGAAGTTTTTATTTCCATTTAATTTAAAAAAATCTTGAAACAAACTGACTTTTAACTATGTGTCTTCGAAATTTCACGAAAATTTGTTTGATTTTCCATAGTTTTTTAAATGTCTTGAGCAGAGACCGACAAAAACAGCTCGAATTTTACATATTTTGAGCTACAAAACTTTTTTTATTTTTAATAGTTTTGTGATTGGCCTTCACTTGGCCTTCAGTTCGAGTGGAACCACTTTGAGCTTTTGGCAAATCTTATAACACGTTTGACGCTTGTCCTTCACAGGTCGTCAAGCTCAGAAGAGAAGAACGATCCCAGATATTTATGCCTTCTTGAGCGCGGGACAGGAACATAGAAGGTAGAAGATGGTTTCTTGTTCCTCCTCGTCTCTGCAACTTCTGCAGAAGTCATTGGCGATGACTCCTAGTCTGGGGGAATGTCTGCCTATTAAGCAGTACCCTGTGGTAACGGTTGCCTCTAGTCTTCCCAACCATGTTACAACTTCCTTAATTGCCATCATTTCAGCTTGGAAAACACTACAGTTATCTGGCAGCCTACGAACCAAGGATACCCAAATTTTTTTTGAGTAGACCCTATACCCGACCTTGTCATTTTATTTGGACCCATCTGTATAGAAGTGTAGACAGCATGGTTTCCACGGCGCATCTTTTTTCAATCAATCGATATAACTAACAACCTATATTTTAATTGTTTACACTATAAAATATAACATAATTTTGTATGGTAGAAAAAAAATCCAATTAAAAAATCTTAAAAAATTTTGCGTAAGTTTTCGCACTCTCTAATAGTCAGGGCTTGAAAAAACTGCAATGCCTCCGTATATTTTATTGATTAGAATGTCCAAAATGTTTTTCTAAATTTGACGACTTTCTGAAAAAATATAATTTCGAACCGGCTATTACTTGAAAAAGTTTTAAAATACGAAACTAAATTGAATACCACCCGACAGTAAATATTTCGACCATAATACGTGATTTCTTTTAACTTGTTTAGAGTTATGGAACTATTTTAAAAAACTTTTTATTGTAAGCAGTTTTTATAACCGAAAAACTCAGTTTTCACCCATTTTCTAAGCCTGATATTATTTAATAACAAGAAAGAGGTAAAAATTATTATTATTCTCGCGGTCAGCCTATTTTTGTTAACATATCGTCATTTAAAAAAAAAATTAAAATTAAATTTTTACTTTATAGTATTATTATTTAGCATTATTTTACAATGCGAACTGTAAACTTTTTCTTAGCTTTTTCTACTGCACCTATTCAAGTGACGAAGAGTATGTGTATAAGATATTTTGTGTTTAAGAAATATTGTTTTCATAGATAAACAGCTACTTGAAAAGTTCCTATGGCATCGTTGATGATAGTTTTTAAATCTCAATTAGCTTCAATTCTTAATTTTCAAGTAAAAAAACTACGTTAAACATAAATATGTACTCTGATTCGAACTTTAAAGAGTTAAAAGAAAACTTAAGGGTATCAAAAGATATCAAATACTTGACTATTTTCTCAAGATTTTCAAAGTGTTATAAAGTTACAAAATTACAAAGCTATCCAACAACAGCCTCTTGTAGCGACCTACCTTCTGATTGGCAGACAGAATCACTAACTGACTGCCTGACTGACTGCCACATTTGGTTCATTCATGATACCTTATACCAGAACAAAGTGAAATTCAATGGCCGCATTCTAGCCGAAAAAGTGCTCCAGGAGCGAAGTAGCATAAAATATTTTCGCTATATAAATTGTGACATCTCAAGGAACATGTTCTGTGAGAGCATACCATTCAGCCCGAAAGTTGTGGAACAGCTCTTGAGCACTTTTTCGGCTAGAATGCGGCCAATGAAAAACAAACACTTGTTGTTGGTGCGCTTTCTATAATTTGTTGTTATCATTGTAGCTAAGATTTTCCATTGAACTTAAGCACAAAGATAGAAGAAATAACAACAAAACGGGTTACCATAGGCCGCTTGCTTTTGGTAAACGTAACGTCGAATTTAGTCAAGTTGGTAAACAAGGGTACTTTATTGCTTTGTTTATGCCTAAATGAGGCATTGTTCTTGGTGTGAAATTTTAGGTGACACAGTTGGTGGTAACGGTGACATAAAAGAATTCTTATCACGGTCTTCAATTACAAACAAGGATCTGGCATTATATGCAGAAAAGTCTTAAAGGAATTCCACTTAACTGTTTTTGTTTTGTTTATGCTTTAAATTTGAGCTATGTTGTATGTCAAAACCACTTGGAGATAAAAAGAACAAAGAAAAACACGCTTAAGCGTTAAGTATTTAAGCGTTACAGATATGGCTACAGATCCTTTCTTTTTTCTTTTATTTTTCTTAGAACGTGACATACGAGTGCGTGTTGAAAGATTAAAAGAAAAAACAACATAAACAGAGTACATTTTCTCAACAGCAACAACAACAATAAATGTAAACAAACGTCAAGCGCCACTCAGCGGCAGCAAAACTGACACATTTTTTATCTTCCTCTTATGTTGTTACTTTTACTGCATCGAATATCTATTAGATATAAATACAAATGTACGGAATGTGCCTGTACCTGCAGCATATGCGATCGATGTAATCGTTTGGCTTCGATTTCTTAAGCATTTATGCGCTTGAACGAAAATATAATTTAGGTCAACGATGCGGCAGCAATTTTCATGTTGTTGTTGTCAATGATATTACATCTTCTTCTTCTTCTTCGATGGCTCTTCGAGATTGTTTTAATTTTTATGCGTGTGCCCATGGCTTGCTTTATCGCTCATATATGTTGTTGCTTCACATTTACGCTTACAACAGCCGAAAATTGCTTGCAATTTTAGTAGCTATAAATATGTTGCTGCAATTTCATGTTGTTAGTTTGTTGCTATGAATAGTTTTGGTGAGAAATTTTTGTAAAGTTTTCAAGAAAAAAAATTGTTATTTCTAATGTTTATTTATAAAATTGGCAGCAATAGCAACATTGTTTCTTGGCAAACTAATATTTTTCTCCTAAAATATTTTATAATTGTTTATATTTTGCATTTTTTTTTTAACAATCTAAATTTGACATACTATTTTTAATTGTTGTGTTTATGTTGTTGACATTGCAGTAAGACGACAATGTTGGCGCACCAACAACAGCAGCAACCATTTCTACATCATGTTGCCGTCATACAAGTTGTCATCACTCACTGGAAGGAAGCACTGTTAATATGTTGCCTTCTCTGTGCTGTGTCTTTACAGCACTCTTTTAGCTCTGTTGGACTATAGAATAATGTAGGTGTTAGATACTATTTTGGTTCTATCCATTGGCAACAGATGGCGCTCACTAACTTTTGATTGTATGGAAAAATGTAGTTTCTCTGACAAAAATCAAAGCATTTAAAAATCGTTATTTTACTGTTTACTCAAAAAAACCACTTTGTCCTTGAGTGAGAGGAAGACATTCTGTTTCTTAAAAAAAAAAAAAAAAATTTATGACTTTACAAACCCATGCAACTTCTGAGACTTTTTAGAAGGTGAAATTCGAAAAAATACGCCCTAATTCACATATCAGTTAAACACAGTCATGAATTAATGACCTTACAGTAAAAACATTAATGGTATTCACTACATTTGTTAAGCCCTGCTAACTTGCTAAACTTAACAAATTTGTTAACTCCTGTCAAAATTTTGTTTGGGAAAGACTTAGCAGCTTGTTAGCAAGTTAACAAGCTCAGCACCGTGTTTTTGTTTAGCAGATACCATTTGTTAAGTCTGAAACGTCAAAGTTATTGAGTGTAGTGATGAATCGTTTTGTGAATGAGTTTTAACAAGTACCAAATTATTTATGAATTGCAGCTTCAAAATCTAAAAACTTCCCTTTTTTAATAAAAAAGTGAAAACTTTGTAAAGATGTTGGTAGAGATTTAAAACATTTCAAAGTTTCTGAGTAGCAAATGTATCAAAAGTGTTAACGCACTGTAATATAAAAATAAAAATACATTTTTGGTTACTGAGAACTGGTTACACGGGTTATTAAAACCACCGATCTATTGCTACATTGAAAGTTGTCAAATTAACATTTGCAAATAATTTTTGGAAAATATTTGCAAATCAAATAATTAGTTTGATTTTGTAATAATTCAGTTTTTTTCAATTTTAAGCTGTAGAAGTCTTCCAGCTGATTTTGACATATTAGTTTAGCACTTGATTATAAAATGTCTTAGCAGGTATGTTCACATCAACAGCTGCTAACTTCAACAATTTAGCAGATTAGCAGGACTTAACAAATGAATACCATTATTGTGATTTAGACACGTAAATATTTTTTGCATTTTTCAATAGTGTTTGCATACTTATAAAAAGTAATAATTCTAAAATTTTTAGAATGTATGTTAAAGACTTTTAAGCTACAATTCTTTAATAGCGAAATTACAATGGAGCAGTGTCAGTGGGAGTGGCAGTGATCAGCTGTAATTTTAGGAATAATGTTATTCAATGGTATGGATGCTCACATAACAGCAGCGACAGTAAATTTACTGCCACTGCCACACTGCTGCCAATATAATGAATGAAAAAGCAAACTGGCCACATAAAAAATAAAACAAACATTAACATTTGGAGCCAAAAACTAAAATTTTAGAATATATTATATTGTATATATATAAACATCTGTAGAAAATAAGAAAATTTCCGTTTAATAAGGCGTCTGTTTAAACCTTTAAACTCAATTTTCTCAAAACAGCTTTTTTTGCCAAGGTGCCAAGGATTATGGAAAAAATATAACTCCGATTGAGATAAAACTTTTACGCCCAGTTTTACAGTACGAGTTTAAAGTCAATTTAAATTAAACCAAGCTTAATTCACCAAAATTCAACGTTTAAACTAGGTTTAACGGGATATTTTACCCTTCGTTGGTGTTTATTTATTTATCTATTTTTATTTAATTTATTTCATCAAATAAAGTATTTTATTCCCTTACTGATTACTTAGATAATCTTGTAACTTAAGTGAACTTAGTAATTTGATTCAAATTTAAAATTATTCTCTAGAGTTGTTATAAAGGGTCCGCCAAATAACTTTTTGAAAATTCTACAAAAAAAAACTATTGGATATTTTCTCAAATTTCTTATTTATTTTAAAAGTACAATCCTTTCGGTTAATAATGAAAAATAATTTCATTCAAATGGCTGCCTCGGCTGGCCATGCAGTAGCCTACACGATCGGTTCAATTTTTAAGCACATTATCGATTGTGTGCAGCTGTATTTCACCAATGGCTTCACGAATATTGTCCTTTAAAGCGTCAATTGTCTCTGGCTTGTCGGCGTTACACTTATCTTTGAGGGCACCCCACAAATAATAGTCCAACGGTGTCAAATCGCAGCTCCGAGGTGGCCAAACGACATCAGCTCTGCGGCTGATAATGCGATCTTCAAAAACAGGGCGCAAAACATCGAGTGTAGCTTCGGCTGTGTGGCACGTAGCGCCGTCCTGCTGAAACCTAATGTTGCCAATATCCTCCTCTTCAATTTTTGTGAACAAAAATTCGTTCAACATGGCCCGATAACGATCACCATTGACTGTAACGGCCACTCCTTGCTCATTTTCGAAGAAAAATGGCCCAATTATGCCTCTGGACCAAAATGCGCACCAAGCAGTGACTCGTTTTGGGTGCAGCGGCTTTTCAATGTATGCGTGCGGGTTTTCTGTGCCCCAAATGCGACAATTTTGCCTGTCAAGATCAAAATGAGCTTCATCTGAAAAGATGAATTTTTTGGCAAAATCGGCATCTTCTGTAAGTCGATCGCAGGCCCACTTAGCGAAGCGAAAACGCATTGGATGGTCAGTTGGCTTCAACTCCTGAACCAATTGGACTTTGTATGGCATCATACCAAGGTCTTTATGCAAAATTCGTCTCAATGATGTCTCCGAAATGTTCAATTGTTGAGAACGACGGTGAATTGACACTTTTTGCCACAGCAGCAATATTCTCGGGTGTACGCACTGCTTTTGGCTTTTCACGCTTTGGTTTATCGATGAGGATGCCAGTTTCTTTCACTTTTTTCACAAGATAACAAACATACGGAGCTGACGGTGCTTCTCTTCTTCCAAAACCCGTACGCAATTTTCGCACACATTCTGCAACATTACCATGATTTTCAGAGTAATGTCGCAATATTTCCCAGCGTTGTTCAAGCGTATACACAACCATATTCGTTCAGCGGAAGGATAAAACTAATAATCTGTCAAATGTGTAAACCTAGACATGAGCTAGGTGTTACCATTCACGAAATAAGTACTAATTGAAAAAAAGTTAGATGGCAGACCCTTTATAAACTGTTAAAGTGTAAAAGCAAAAAATTTTTAAGCGCACTTCTGCTTAAACCTAGATTAAAATCTGTATCTTGGCACACTGAGTTTGCCAGTCTTAAGCAACGTGTTATGGGTTCATTCATGCTGTAATTCACTCTGTGAAAACTTCATGCAATAACAATAGAGTTCAGCTACTACAGCTTTTTCGCACTTTCTCCGCATTAGATCATCTTAAGAACCAGCCCAAATATCACTAAAACATCTCAATAAGGCCATTCAAAGTTCGAATACGCTGGTCTGCCACTTGTTCGATCTGCTATTTGTTCGCCAATTTACGAAAACGTATTTTGCTTCGTTGTTGTTTTGCATACAAATGCAAATACGCAGGCACGCGTAAATAAAAGCAGCCCTTGGACGTGCTCTTTTTACCTCGTATTTTTATGCTCTGTCTACAGCCGCATAATCACATACATCACAGGGTTGCACAATCTTTTTATACGATAGTCACATGGCGAGGTGCTCACAGTTTGAACAATAACAAATGCTATAAATAAGATTTGTTAAAAGTACGCTCAAACCGTGAATAGCCTTAATGATATTGATAAGAGTGGTCCAAAACAATCCAAAGTGAGAAAAATTTACCCACCATAATATGGGTTGGGCTCAGGGACAACACAAGACATAACAACTAACCATGCGTTTACATAGATCTAATCATACATTAGTTTTCAATCTACTTTTGAGTTGACCTTTCGATAAGTTAACATCAAAAAAGCTACAGTTGTTAACAAAGGTACTCATGCGATGTAAAGGAGTAGTAGCCATATAATTTGTTCTACTAAAAGGTAAGTAAATTAAATTGTTAGCATTTCTACTGCTTCTACGGTTAGTGTTAAAATTTATAAGAGTTAGGAGTTCTGGTGAATCGAATACACCAGTTATGAGTTGGTGTAAATAGACGATATCTGCAGACTTCCTTCTCTCATTCAAAGATTTAAACGATAGCTTAGAATCCATGCATATACCCAGATCTTTGACAGCATCTACACGACTTAATGCAGTATCTTTTATCTTGTACTCAAAAATTAAATTATTCCCTTTTCGCGAAAAGGTCATAGTTTGGCATTTATCTGGATTTAGAAACATATTGTTTTTAGAACACCAAATTTCAAAGGATTTCAAATCAGACTGGAGCAGATCTGAATTGTCTTTAGCATCTATTGTTCTGTATATTTTCATGTCA
Organism: Dichetophora obliterata; assembly: GCA_963920525.1. Lineage (NCBI taxonomy): Eukaryota > Metazoa > Arthropoda > Insecta > Diptera > Sciomyzidae > Dichetophora > Dichetophora obliterata. The sequence continues at coordinate 188,156,832 of OY986436.1, forward strand.
TCTGCATAGATAAGTAGATGAGAGTGTTTGATGATGTGGGTTACATCATTAATGGCTAAAATAAACAGAAGTGGACCAAGGTGGCTACCTTGAGGAACACCTGATTCAGCAATAAATTCAGCTGACGAAACCCCTCGAAATCGTATTTGATAAGATCGCTCTGTCAGATACGATTGAATCCAGCTTACAAAAAATTGTGGAAAACCCATTAACTTAAGTTTAAATAGAATTAAGTTGAGTGGCAGTTTATCAAATGCTTTACTAAAATCAGTGTAAATACAGTCGACCTGGTTACCTGAATAAAATGAATTTAAGCAAAACGTTGTAAAATCGAGGAGATTAGACGCAGTGGATCTGCCAGTAACAAATCCATGCTGACGAGTTGTCATGACCTTCCCACAGTGAATTTTCACACGATCATACACGAGGCGCTCAAAAAGTTTTGGAATCGACGAGAGTTTCGCGATAGGCCTGTAGTTGTTTATATCGTTCTTACAACCTTTTTTATAGATAGGACCTATAAAAGATTTTTTCCAAAAAAGTGGAAAAATACTTTCGCTAAATGATTTATTGAATAACATGGACAGTGGTTGACTTAGAATGGAACCACATCGTGTTAACACTGCGGCAGGAATTCCATCAGGTCCAGCATTAAAATCCTCATCGATCAATCCAATATACTTTAAAATATCCTCTGAAGTAAAGGATATAGAATCCAACGAAACCCTGGGTGTAGAGTTCATTTATTCAAAGTACTCTTCATCAGGATTAAAAGAGTCTGAACAAAATGACTCTTTAAAGAGATTGGCAAATAGACCACAAATTACGACAGGATCGTCAGTAAATCCGTCAGAGGTTTTAAATGATGAAGGGAATCCATCAGATTTTTTTTTGGTGTTTATGAAACCCCAGAATTTTTTCGGATCAGACAATATTCTCAGCTTAGTACTGTCTAAATAATTTTGATATAAGGTAGCTGAGCAATTTTCAAAGTCCAGAAACCCTATTCCTGCTGTTGCGAAGAATCTTTAACTCCTTTGTGTACCAGGGGTAAAAACAATTTTTCGTAAATTTGAGGCTATATGGCACGGACAGAGAAAACATAGCAAAGATTTCCATATAAAAAAATTAATTGAATCATCAAGAGTGTTATTATTAACATATTCTAAAATAACATTAAGTTTACTTTGAAGTAAATGATTCAACTTCAAAAAGTCAGCTTTTTTAAAATTGAATTCATAAACTTTATCTATTGAGTTAGACTTAACTATATTTTCCCTGTCTGATTTGTACCATATTCTCAATGGTGGATGGTATTCATCAACAGCAGTCAAAACATGAGGGGCCCTCTCAACAATCACATTGTTACTATCTGTAGTTAAGACCAGGTCAAGAAGTCTTTCACGACTATTATAAATACAACTCACTTGTTGTAAGTCAGAACATATATTATCAACAAATATATGCTCTTGGCGAGTCTTCGAATGAGATGCACAAAAATATGTATCATCGTCAGAAGATTCCCATTTCAAGTCAGGCAGATTAAAATCACCTAACAATAAAATGTCGTCATTAAAGTCAATTATGCTTATGACATATTCTATGCAATCCGCAAGGCTTGCATAAACTTCTACACTGCTCTTAGGAGGAACGTATGCATTAATAAGATATACATTAGAATTGCAATGTACAACCTTGACGCATATAAGTTCGATGTTAGCAGAGCAGGGAATAACAATAATGGAACTAACTAAGGAGTTCCTTACAGCTAATAAGACACCTCCACCGACAGCAGAAGTATTGTCAGCATGTCTATCTCTTCTATAAACTTCAAAACTGTTATCAAACAATTCTAAGTCAGTAATGCTTCCGTTTAACCAAGTTTCAGTCAGTGCGATAATATCCTCAGAGAAATTCTGAGACATTAAAAATATGTCTCGCATCTTAGAGCGTAGTCCCCTTACATTTTGATAGTAAAGGGATAACCTATTCAGTTTTTTTGGGATTGACGAGCGGCTTGAGTCGTCCCTCTAGGCTTATTCTTAGGCTGAAACTCTGTAACGAGTATATTATCAGTCCACAAATTAGAGTTTATAACAGTTGCAAACTCTTCAGCAGGAACTGTGAGAATAAAGGAAGCATGGGAAGGTTTATTACCTATTTTTTTGCATGAGCAAAATGCATTTTGACTCAACAATTTATTATGTTTGATAAAAGTCAATACATTTTCAACAGTTGTGTCGGGCTGAAGACGTGAAATAAATAAATTTTTTTTCCTCGACACTGCCCTTAAGCTTGATAGATTTCTAGGCTCAATAGGAGTCAAAACTGAACTATTAGTCAAAGAAGGACGGTTAGAAGGTGACGAGGAAGTAACTGGAGTGTTCCTGTTCAAAAGCGGTGCTGAGGGCTGCTTGGCCTGAGAAGTAGATCCAGATGATTTTCGCTTCTTATTAGTTTTTTTATTTTTTCTCTTTCTATTTTAGATAATATGGTCTTCTGATGAAAGGATTGTTTGTGTCCCGGAAGAAACAGTCTGTGACAAAGCAATCGGGATATTTTCCGAAATGGAATTTTCATCATAGACGCTAGTACTGGGTGCGGCCCTAACTTCACTAAAAAATGTTACAATTTCTCGAAAATTGTTGTTTAACGAGTTAAGACTTTCCCCAAAAAGCTTAATTTTAGAATAAAGTTCATCTGGGGAAAGTGCCCTACACGAAGCACAGTACCAGCGAAGACCTGATCGCAGAGATTTTAAGTCGTCAAGGCATGACTTGGAAATACCGGCACAAGATGCATGAAACATTTGCTCACATGGACCAGAACAGCTGAACATGGGGTTCAGAATGTTTTGGCTTTTGCAAAGTTCGTCTAAAGAACAAGCAACGATATTTTCTGCAGAAAAATAATCCATGTTTAATTTTTAAAAAATGAGCAGATGCAAAATGTGCTTTTAGGGTTATTATATTCAGGCAGTTTGTGCACAGTTTAGTAGAAACTAAAAAACAAAAACAACACTCACTGAGCTGAAGATAAACAAATCACCGCACAAAGAAGAAACTAAAACACAGTAAGCATGCAAAAACAACAACACTGCATTAACTAAACAAGTTAAACAAAGTTAATATGCAAGAATTAAACTTACACAACTTAAATGCACAATTATTATTTAATAAAATAGTTGTATATTAATGATATTAGTAAGTATAATATAATATTTAATTAATTACGATATTGAAACTGTTTTAATACATTCACGAAATATAACAAACAAAGGCTTTTACATAACACGATAAAACACAACCGACACCAACTAATATAAGAGATCAACTGAAAAGGTTCATAAAATAAATTTTGAGCCCTTAGAATACGTGAAGGTATGTGAAAATTAATTTGATAAAGAAGAAAAGAACAATTAATATCAAAGCATATTATATCTCTCACAAACATATTAGCAAAATATTTGCGCAGATTAAATAAAGATTGTATACCCAGAAGAATCCTTCTAGCATTATATTCAGGCATATCAATATTCCATCTCAAACGACTTATTGCAAATCTCGTAAGTCGTCTCTGATTTTTTTTTCTATTCTGTTAGAAGCACATGCATAAAAGAGATCCTATATTATGCAACAATATTCTAAAATAGACCTAACAAAGGCAAAATATAAAGATTTTAGAGAAAAGGGATCACAAAGGTCTTTAGATTTCCTGATTATAAAACCTAACATACCATTGGCCTTTGCAACAATATAGTCTTTATGTCTTAAAAATGTGAGTTTGATATCAAGAATAACTCCAAGATCTTTTTACTCGGTAATTCTTGACAAAGTCGTATTTCCTAGCTTATATGGGTAAAACGCTGGAGAAAAAATTCGGCAGAAAGTCATGCTTTGGCATTTTGATATATTAAGGGGCAATAAATTGCTGCTACACCAAGAAGACAGTTTGGACAGATCTTTCCCCATATTTATACTATGATTAATATCTTATATAACAGAAAAAAATTAGACCAATAAGGTATGATTTGAACCACTCAAGTAAATTTGAATGAAATCCAATTTATTTAAGTATTTTAAAAGTTGGTAATGATGAACTCTGTCAAATACTTTTGAATAATCAGTGAATATAATATCTCATTGATGTCCGTTTTCAAAACAGTTTGAAATATATTTAGTAAATATTGCTAAATTTGTAGTTGTAGACCTTCCCTTAAAAAAGCCATGCTGAAGAGGTGATATTACCTCCTTCACTAAAAATTAGTCTATTATAGACTAATTTTTCAAAAAGTCAATTAATAGTAGATATTTTACAAACTGGGCGATATTTTGAGACCTCATTCTTTGACCCAGAATTATGAATCGGTATAATGAAGGTGGTTTTAAAATTCTCTAAAAATTTGCCTTCACTTACAAATAGTGAATGGTATTAGGAATACCCGTTGACTTTTTTTTACTGTCAATAAAATGCCAAAATCTTTTGCTATTTGTCTTGAGTTGGCGTTCAATCTGAAAGATATAACTTTTATATAAGAATTTATTTAAGAAATAAAATTTTCTTTAAACTGATCGATAGTTATTTAAAAGAATTGGATTATTATCAGATTTCCTATCAAGTTTATTTGCTTTATTCTTCATATTATTTATATTTATAAGTTCATTATTGAACCATATTGGTTTTGAAGAATTCCTAAATGAAACGTTAGGATTATATAAATTTATAGCTTTATTGAGCTTGTTCGAAAAAAAGTTATAATTACAACCAATCAACTGTGCTCAAGAAATTTGAAATACTAAGGAAGTCACCTTTAGCAAAATCAAAACTAAGGCTATTTTCAGTTACTGATTTCATATAATCGTAGAACTTGACACTAATTCATAATACATTGTGGTGATTTGAATTATGTAAGGATGGAGAGCTTAGGCAGTTGACATCCGCATTTAATTCGCTGTCAACGAACACGAGATCAAGAGTGCGATTTAAACTATTTTGAATACCATTAATTTGGCGAAGATAAAATTCTGCTAGATTATCAACTACCTCGCTCTGACATGAGCTTGTAGCCAATAATGCAAATCATCATCGTAAATCCAATTTATGTCGGGAAGATTAAAAATCCCCCATTATAATTGCATCGAGGGCGATTTTTCAAAACGTGCTATTTGCACTTTTGTCGAAAATGAGGTTTTGATGGCAATGTGTTCGCTGATTTAGTTGTCATGTATTATATTTATTTTAAAGTGAAAAATTATTTCTACAATCATTTTATTGTAATAATATTGTAGAAGAAAGATTAGTTCTTACTCTTTACATTAACTAAAGAAACAGTTTTTTTAGCACGTTTTGAAAAATCGCCCTCGACATGCTGATTGTCTTTAAGATTTTTTAAAATACTAATAAGTGAACGGTTGAAAATCTTACATTAAATTCTTAACTTATTTTGATTACATATACGACAACGCCACAAATATTTATTTTTTTAAGTCAGGAAAATTTTAACCCTCATCGAACCCTCAGGTGAAATTTCAACCATTTTGAAGTTTAAAACGCTATTCCTAGCTCATTTTCAATGCAAAAGTGATGAAATATATGGTATTTGTATAAAATGTCCCTTTCTTTTAGAATATGATATTAATATTAAGGTTGATAAAAAATAACGGTAAATATTTGAAAAGTAACTTAAGCAACCTTCGGGTGAAGTTTCACCCAGATTGGAGTTTAAAACGCTATATCTAGCTCATTTTTAATGCAAAATAAATGAAATTTATGGTATTTGTATAAAATGTCCCTTTCATATTATGGTTGATAAAACATAAGGGTAAATAAAATTTTTTATAAATGACCTTGTTACATATTATGTTGATGATTTAAAAACAAATTCTAAATTTTTGATAGTTTAAATCATACTTGATTTTAAATACAAATTCTAGTTGTTTGATAGTTTAAAATCGTTTATTGAGCTTTAGGTCAAAGTTAGAACAATAAATTGTTCTAACTAATCTTTCCAAAGAAACAACAACAAAGTTTTTTTCAATATAAAAGGAAAAAAATCACTAGCTGATTTTATTACAATTTCGGCCCTGCCAAAGGCTTCATCAGAAATCTTTGTGACACCCGTGCAAGCTCACACTAGCGCACTGCACCACAGAGGCGATGCGATTTTAAATGACAACTTCTCAATTTTTCTCCCATTTCGACCATTAAGCGACTTTTGGGTGAAATTTTATCCATATGTGAAAAAGGGACCGAAAATCATATTCTCTCCTGCAAAAAATACATATGAGGTGAGCATAAGACTGCTTTCCACTTTTGCACTAACTGTAAAGAAGAAACTGTAATTCAACAAAATAAACGTATATAAAAGAAAATTAATAATAATTTTTAGCTAATTAGGTGTATAAAATACCCATGGGTGAAATTCCACCCATTATGGTTTTATTTGTGACTTTTTTTGAGAGTCGGATGAGGGTAAAAATTTTCTAATCCAAAAAGGATTTCTTTTTAATCCGAAAAAAGTATAAAATTTTGCGAATGCATGTTTGCAAAAAAAAAAAAAATATATGAACACACTAATTAAAAATCAAATTTATCAATGACTATTTCCTAAGTTGAACCCAAGTCTTCTCGTCTGACCCACTCATACAAAGTTTTTTTTATATATTTTGTTCTTCTTTGACATCAAGATTTTGTAAAAAAAATTGTCTGTTCATTTTCAAATTTTTTAGAATGTTTTTTAACAACAATGTTTTTTTCATACAAGAACTTAATGTCCTATCTACTTGTCCTACTCAGTTGTAAACAAAGTTGCGCTTATTTTACATCATTACGAATGTATCACAAACGAAATAAACTTTTTGTAAAAGATTTTTTAAGTTTGCAATAGAATATAGAATTCACGATTACTTTATCGATGATATGAGCATATATTAGCCAAAACCGCACATTCTATGTATTTCTTAAGATTGGATTTACACTTGCTATGGTTAAGAAAACAGTCAAATAAAATAAAAAAAGGCTTAAGAGGAAATAGGGAGGGGGAGCTGGGTGGGTTGGGGGTTAGACCCAAGTAATTACTCTTAAGGGCAAAGCATTTTTTAAAAATTATAAAAACGACATTTGAAAAAATTGAATTGTCACAAAAACCAAAGTAGGTCCCTTGCATTTTTCTTAAAATAAATAGAAAAACCAATTTTGTGTCAAATTGCAATAGTTTTTGCATAAAAGTGATACGTCATATGAAAGAGTATTGCAATTTTCGGTTTTTATTATTTTTACTGGCTGTATGTAACGATGTTATGTACAAAAATTCATTGTACTAATATTTTCTTTAGTTTTCAAGATACGAAAATATTATTGGTGTCAAACAAATTTTTTTTACTTTATGATCCTTAGGAAAATTGAAAAAGTTAGTATACATTAACATCTATTGGAGTAAATGCATATTGTAGGGTACTCATTAGAGATAACTGAAAAATGTCCAGGTGGTGTTTGTAGCCCTTTTAATTACCAAAAACTCATTCATTGGTTATTCAAGTGTATCTTTAATTTTTAATTCAGTTTTCAGTGTTTTTATTTTCCATTATTTTTTAAAAGAACCGTTATTTGAAGAGAGTCCTTTTTTGGTGATAAAAAGTAGCCTATATCCCAAGCAGGGACGTAAGGAACCTACTACATATGAAGTTTAAATAAAAACCATCCAGTAGTTTTTACGTGATGAATGTTAGGACAGACAGACAGACAATATTTTTAAAAATTACATTTATGGAATCTACAACGATCAAAATGTTCAGTTCAAAAAGAATTTCGAAAAAATATTCAATGTACAGATATATTTTTTTGCAGTTGTATTATACGAGGGGCGGCTGAAAAATTCCAGGCCTAAGGTGCTTAATAAAAAAAAAATATATTGTTTTTATTTTTTTTTTTTTTCAATATAATCTCCCTCAAGTGCAATACATTTCTCAAATCTCGCATACAATACTTTTAACCCACCCAAAAAATATTCTGTATCTTTCTCTTCAAAATGACAATCAATTGCAGCTTTCATTTCGTTGCCATCTGCAAATCTCCGGCCCCGTATGTCCTTTTTCAAATTGGAAAATAGGAAGAAATCAGAAGGTGCTAGGTCTGGGCTACACGGAGGGTAGTCAATCTCTGAAAATCCCGTCTCTTTTAGGGCTTGCCTCGTAACATGTGCGGTGTGAACGGGCGCGTTGTATTGCAGAAGAGCACTCCGCGCGTCAGTTTCCCACGTCGTTTCTGTGCAATAGCCTCGCGAACCTGAGTCAATTTAATAAATTTAATATAATTCTTCGGTCGGCCAGAAGTATTTTTTCGACTTTTTGGACGTGTTCCTCGGTCAGTATCATGACAGGTCGGCCTGGGCGAGGGTCGTCTTCACAGCTCTCTCGTCCTTGTTAAAAAGGCGGGTCCATTTTTTCACCATCTTATTTGAAGGCGCAGAGTCCTGAAGAACCGATGACATCTCTTAAAAAACGTCGTTCGGTATATTTCTCTTCTTTGCGAGGAATTTTATCACGGCGCGGTGTTAAAAATTCCGAGAATTTCCAGATTCGGCTGACTTGGTGATGTTTGTTGTTCGATAAATAATTGAACACTGAGTACAAACTTCATTAGTGATTGCTTTTATAATACTACTATGTGTCGCAACTAGTGGCATGAGTAACATGCTAATTACTCATCGTTAAGTGCCCTAAGCCGCGAACTTTTCAGCCCCTCTTCGTATGTACAGATTATTTATAGCAAAAACTTTAAGATTGCTTACAATCATACCTTTAAATAAAGAATTCGGTTTTTAAGAACGTTTAAAAAAGAATAGGGTAATTTTTACATTTTTTTGTTCAAAATGGCGCAAAAAAGTATGTGTTCCGGCTGACTGACAATAGTTTTTAGTGTAATCTTTCATATGAACAAAATTTTTTTTTCATTTATCTCTTTTAAATGCTGAGAAATAGTTGGCAGCGCTTTGGACTCCAAAAATGAAGTCCAAACTGCGAAAGGCTTACAAGCGCAGATAGAAGGGGAAAAAATAAAATAAGCAATATATACATAATAATATATATTAACATTTATTTACAAATTTTTTTTTAATTATTGTAATTGTTTTTTTCCCAAAAAAAATTCGAAAGCAAATGTTTTCTTAATGGCAGGTTCTCATGAAACTCGACAAAAAGATTCAATTTTTTTCGATAGCTTACGAAGTGTAGCGTAAGTTCTCAAAGCGGTTTGACCGATTACGACTGCATAAAAAATTTATCATCATCATTAACGAAATCTTACAATGCGTTTTCTGAAAAATCATGTTTTTTAAACTGGCCTCCACGATATCTCAAAAATTAATCTTTAGATTGGTTTGGATTTTTTTTTTAATTAGATAAAAAACAGTGGATCGTAAACATAAATTCAGATGTCATTGGAAGGTTGTTTTTTTAAGAACACATAAAAAAGCGAAAAAAATCCACGTTTCCGCCATTTTTGTAATTTTCAACTATTTATTAATATTATAGCTTCGAGCTATAGTAAATATCATAGTGGTATTCCATGAACGTCGTATTGGCGATGTATACAGCGTATGTAGGGTAAGTTTAAAGCGCTTAGAGTAAACCTATAGCTTGACGATTTCAGAAACTATATACGTCGTTCATTGAATACCATTAATATAATTTATAATTTTTTGTTTGTTTTTTATATCAGATGACATGAACGTGCTGTGCGATGAAGATCGTTTGGGTATCTTTTTTTCAACGTGATGTTTGACAGCGTATTGACTCTTAATATCACACATTTATGCACAAAAAAATTTTTCCTACACTTTAAGAATCAATAAATAATTTTTTGTCAAAAAACTCATGTATTCATTTACTTCCTTCTATGAAAAAAAAGTATCTAGAAAATCACAGCGCTTTTGGACCTCTAGATAAGAACCTGCCCTTAAGCCTTTCAAATGAAAATTACCCCTTGAAGAATTAAAAAACATAGTAAATGTACGTTAAAATGCATAAATTTACATATAATATTTGTTAGAACTAAAAGAGTAATAGACTCTGCTTTAAAAGTTTTTTTTTCTTAAGTATTTTTAAAAAAAAAAAATTATATTACATATAAGTATTTTTTTAAAAAAAATAATATTACATATAAATTATTTGAAACTAAGTGAATAAAATAAAAATATGTGGTATATTTTTAAATTCAATAAACATTTTTGTTAAAAGTATCAAAAAAATAAAAAAATCAAAACAATGTACATGACAATATATTTGCTACTTATATTTATAATCTAATTCTTATAATTGATAATTTTAAATTCATTTGCAAAACTGTCAACACACTAAAAGGTGTCGACAAGAAATCATTATACGAAACTTTTTAACTTTCTAGAATGAAGCTTGTGCTCCATATGAACACAAAGGATAATTATAGTATTGATGATATGTGATTGCCATGCATTTTGATTTATTTACTTTTTACTAAGGTCTCTTCGCCAAATAAGGCCCAAGCCTTAATAAGGTCCGATTTCTAATACGCACATGTATTGCATTGCCTGCAGAATGATTTTTTGCACGTTTAAACATGTTCATATCTGCATCACGATGCAAAAAAAAATACTTCGATTGCGCATCTTTGTAGCGAGTGACAGTCGAACGAAGTCAGCGGTAGCGTCAACAACATGGTTGATGTAATATTGTGCTCGCAGTAAAAGTCCGTTATTCTACGAATTAACTATTGCCTATGTCCAGCTTTGAATTAAAAATCAAGAGAGGTATTTTAACGAAAACAAAAAGGTTAATTGATCAAATCTAACTGTGGTGTATTCCGAGAAAAACTTGATTAATGAAATTATATTGAAATTATATTGGGCCTTTTTTAGACATGGTGGTCCTAATATGGCAAAAATCAGACCTTTTTAAAACCTACTGAGCTGGATATATTTTTTACTTTTTCATGCTTTATTTTTATGTTTTTGAAAAAAGAATTGAATAAACAAAAATACAAAATTGCAAAAATAAGTTTAAAAAACCCGTTCTCTTCTGTTTGGTAAAAACCGATAGGTTGGCCTTATTTGTGTAACTTACCTTACAATTATTCAACTTGTTTTCTTTGAAAAATGTTGTTTCTGTTAATTGTCGATTTGAAAATTCCGTTTTTTTTTTACTGCAAGCAAAATGTTTCTATTTTCCCTTTCAGCTGAATAGAAGATTGAAAAAACCCTCAAAAAAGGAAATTACCCTTCAAAAGGCATTGCTGGTTGGGCCTTTACTCTTCTCAACAATAATACCAACAACAGCAATAACAACAAAAATAACACCAACAAAAACAATAAATTAAACAGATTAAACTCTTACATGACGGTTAAAATCAAACGATAATTTAAACTGTTTGATGTATGTTTAAACAGCTTAACTGTTAACTGTTTCTACATTTAAAATCTTTTATGCTCTGAAAACCTGTTGACAATGACTTTATCTGTGGATTAACTCTGTAAGAAGGCATTTTCTTAAAGTAATACCAATTACATCGGTCGATAAGAAGTGAGTGTACAAAGAAAATACAACTTTTTTGCATATGCATGAAATTTGTGGGCAAAACGTTATGTTCCCAAATTAAAATACGTACTACATAAATCAAAATAAATAACAGATACTGTAATGTATATGTTAATATAAGCAAATCCACTGTTATCAGAATAACATTTATGTTATCAAGTAATATTTAATAACATTCAAGTAACTTTAACACAACAGATTCTGTTATTAAAATGCGCGTGCCACGCACTCCCGCTCTTTAGCTCTCAGTTTGTGTGCGTGCGTGTGCTTTGTACTCTCTGCTCTTCTTATTAGCTACACTTTCTTGAAACTAGCCAACACATCATACCGTTAGAAAAGCCGGCTTACAACATGCTCACATGCCAGAAACTTCTTGTTAAATGTTGTGTTGTTGTTTTCATCAAACTTACAACAACAAGAAACCATATGTCAACAACGAACCACATGTGTTCGTTGCCTAGGTTTCGAACCATCGACTGAGAACTCGTTTTTTTTTAATCAGAGCTGCTTTCGTTACGTTTGTGAGCTCATTCGTTCGTTCGTTCGTTCGTTCGTTTGATCGTTCTTCGTTCGTCCAGGTCATTCGGTTGTGCGTTCGTTGTGGAAATTGGAAGTGCATTTAATGTTGTTGCTTGTGTTGGGTCCTTACCACCATGTTAACCCCCCCACAAAAAACAATAACACTACCAACAACCGTTTGTGTGCCAGTGTGTGCTGCTCTTTGCACTGTTTAACGCCTCGTCTCTAGGCACTCGGCTCTGATGGCTACGCACGAAATTCAGTCACTTTAGACGCGCGCGTTAAGACAGTTGATGACGATTGCCACAACGGATAATTACAAAATTTTCACATTCTTGCATGTATCTCCCCCTCTGTGAGTGTGTATGTGTGTGTGTGTGGAATAGAAATATTTATTGCAAAATATAAATGCTGAATTTAATATAAAATTGATTGAAAATTAAGCAATTTGTTTATTGTAACAATAAATCTTAAATTGATTGATTGCTGTCAAATACAGCTAAATTTGATTTAAAGTGAGTGATTGTCAAAATGTTTTAAATTTCGAAACTTATGTCAATAGGCTTCAAAAATATACATCCTAAAACTTATAAATTACAACAAGTCAAAGTTTACAACATTTTAATTAAATGAAAAAGTTTTAATTCAATTTAAAAATAAATAGATATTGTTGTCCATTTAATGAAAACTTTTAACACTGAATTTTAAATTAAGTGCGCGAAAAACCTTTGAGATCTGTATTGCCAAGAAGTTTTAATCATACACTCAAGCAAATTTTTGTGAATTTAACTTAAAGAAATTATCATAACTGAGTTAACACCTTTCTAAACTCTGCAGACTTTCAAAGGATTTTTACTGACATGACGTTCTAAGGCCAAGATTTAAAGTTCAAGTAAGTATTTTAGCAACAGATTATATTCGCTAGCAACGATCATGACATTTCTCTTGCATTTACTTGTTATAGTATTTATGATATGAACAGGCCCGTACAGAGCCAAATTCAGGAGCTCCCCCTGAATATATTTTCAACACAAAAAAAAACAAACAATTAGAAAATTATAAACATGGGTAAGCTTTTGCGAGATATACACGGCTGAAAATCTTTTACTTAATTTGAAACTTTTCTGTACTACATATAAGTCCACACCAGGGCTTTCAATACCGGGTTCTGAAATCCTGGGATCCCGAACATATTCTAGTCCCGGAATCCCGGGATTTTATTTACAAGAAAATATAAAAATTTTCAATTGCAATGCAACCGATAGTTTTTTTTTTATCGCAATCACATAGTTATTTTTTATATGCCTATACACTTTGAAAGTTTATTTTGCAGTTTATTTTGGTTCTGATCTTAAAATACTCTGTTTACGAGGCTGTTAACCTTTCATGGAATTTTCAAACAGTAATAGTTTATTCCAATACTGTAGTTTTTTTCAGTATAAAGAGGAATATTTTATTCACATCATACATTTTACTAACCGCTTACTAATTAATTTATATTAAAATTTATTTTTCTTTTTATATATTTTTAAAACATAAATTTTTGTTGTTTGTTTTGTTTAAATTACTTACGTTTTTATTTTTATGTTTATAATGAAGTTAAATATTCAGTTTTTATAATTTTTTGATTTCATTCTGAAATATATGTTGAACTTTTCTGAAATATAAAAAATCCACACTTTTTTATTAACTAATTAAAATTATTCAAATAATTGAAAACTTAACAAATATCTTTAATTAAGAACCGTAAAGGTTATGATTTTCTAATTTAATTTTTTTCGATCTGGTTTATTCTGGTGATCTATATTTTTTCAAAAATACAACTCAGAATTCAACTATATCTTTCAAAAAATGTTTAATTTTTTCCTTATATTATTCTTTGTACATTGTAGCTATTTTGTAACCTTTGTCTGCATTAAAAAATATGATTTCGTTTTAGTGTTGTCTTATAAACTTTTGAGTGTTTTCGAATTTTTTAAGTATGAGTAACGATTACTTTTAAATTTCTATTTTTTTTTTTGCCAAAACGCAAAAATTAATAGAAAGAGTTAGTAATGTTCCCTGCTAAATGTCATTATTTTAATATTTTGGCATTCCGGTAACCAAGGATCATGAATTTAAAATCCCGAAATCCCGGGATTTGGTTTTAAATCTAGTATTTTCAAAATTCTAATATATGATTTTTATACAGCTTTGGTTTTACAGGCTTTAACTAAAATATTTTAAAAAAAATAACAAACACTGTGAGATTCGAACACACGACATCCAGTTTATAATTTCACTAGTCTAATCACTGGGATATAGCGCAATATGTATCAAAAGCAATAAGCAAACATATGAACAGAATCTCCTAATATTGTGTCTTAGCATTAACAGGCTAACTTTTCACGGGTCCATATTTAAATTTAGTATCCAAATGCACTAGAATTTAGTAAAAATTGTATTAAAAACATAAAATAATACAGAATTGTTCTCAAATTGAAACCAAAAAGCTTTAAATAGTGCTGTGATGTCTTTGGTTTAAATTTTAGTACAGTAAAGTTTTTAGTATGAGTTAGTATTTGCAAAGTTTAAATTTTAAACTCCACGGTTTAAAAAATGTATTAATATTTTAGTGGGACTAAAATTTAGTTGAAAACTTTTAGCCGTTTATGCGAAAATTATTATTTAGTTCTCAGTTATTATTTGTAGTACATAGTGATCTTTAAGTCATGCACCATGTCAAGTTGTCCATCTTATTGTCTATATTAATTGTTTCTACCAAACTACAACTTTTTTATGTGAGATTCCAAGTAATTGAAATCTGTGGATGTTTTGATTGATGCTAGAAAGTAAACATTTTTTTAAATCGAAATAGGGGAAAAAATCGTGGACTTAACCTGGCGTTTTAAATAGATACTCTTAGACAGGGTGTTGGAAATAGGTAAAGAAAGCAAATTTAAAAAGTTATCTACGTTACCATTTCTGATGCCCGATATTAATTTTTGTGAAAAAGTTAAAAAAATTGCCTTCAAGTTTACATTTATTAAAAACAAGAAAATGCATATGCATCCCAAAATATGAAAATTAGTAATTACCGCAAAATTTAGACAATCATATAATAATCCAAAGTTCTGTGCTGTCCTGAGTGTAATTGTAAGTTCGAGTATTTTTCTCACAGGACACTGTGGGTATTGTTAGTAAAAGTCTATATTTATCTTTGCTTTAACCCATTAACCCCGTCTCCCAAAAACTTCACACATTTTTTTTTTTAAATTGCATGTGCTTTTTTATATTGATCACAGGAACTACCACATCAAATTTTAACTTTGTATCTTTCACCTTAGTTTAGATATGAGTTGGGTAAACACCCTATCGTTGCCATATGGCAATGCAAACACTTCAAAACTTCAAAATTTGCTTATTTTAGTTTAAGTCATTTTATATTTGTGTTAACAGGTCATTCTGAAAATAAAAAAATGGTGATTTGTTAATGTATTGCTCAGGGTGATTTGGGTTAATGTATTCTAAATGGGAACAAATTTCTTCTGCAACGATAGCACAGTTTTATACCAGGAATTTTCTATCATAAGCAGTTATATTTGGTTTATTGGCTAAGAGAGCTTTCATATTTTTTTAAAATATAAAATTGTTAACAAATGATAATAACACAAATTTACTGATTTTTAAAATTAATCATTTATGACTTGGAAAATGTAGTAGGTAACTTAAAATTTTCTTGACACACTCCAAAAACATTTATAGCTCTATGTTTTCTTAAACCAACAAAGAAAAAATTAAACAATTAGCTCATACCAATCCTGAGATATGATCTATTCTGCAGAAGCATTTTCATATGTAAAAAAATACCCAATTGTGGTTAATAGGTTAAAGCATATGCATTTGTTCTTACAAAAATCTTAGCATTTTGATAACGTTACTATTTACAGTTTTTCTCAAAAAACAACTTTGTTCTCGTGGAAGAGAAAGACATCCTTTTTTCCTATAATATTTTTTGGGAGATCGTAATAGATTTTTTAAGAAAACCCTTACCAAAAATATTGTTTTTTTTTAAATACTGTACCAAGTTCTTTTGAAGCCATAAATAATTTTTTTTTTAAATAAAGTATAAAATGTAATCCATGTATAAAATGTGCCAAATTGTGATTGACAAGAAGAGTTTCTTAGAATGTTTTTTTTAAATATATCATTGTTTTTTTTGCAGAAAACTGCAGATTAAAAATTAATTCAGTTAAAATAAAGTCTATGACAAAAATAACTTATGTAAAATATAAATAAATGCATATCAATTGGGGTGTTCGTTATATAACTACAAGGTCATTTTGAGCAATTGTAATCGGCTCAAAACTTCTAAAAAAAAATTATTATGTAATAGATTTAGCAGTTGTGATCTGATCATTCAATCTGTTGGTCCGTATGTCCTTCTGTTATGATGATTACCATTACATCCAAACGATGGTACAAATAATACAATTAGGGTCGGCCGTGGCGATCTGGTTATGTACTTGACTCGTATACAAAGAGAACCCCGGTTTCATCCTCACCATCTGCACAGAATGTTTTTCAGTTGATTGAGAATTTCTGTTGGGCTGTCACCTTTCTGCAGACAATCGCAAATCTCAAAGAGCAAAAACTGTTATGTAAAGCTTCCTGAGAACATAAGCCGTTCTAAGCAGGTTTAATCCAGTTATCGATCATTTGTTTACAGACATTTAATAACACTCCCAACATAATTGATCATAAGAAACTCGTTCAAAGTCCAGTTAAGGGTTGAAATGGCCTACTCGTTTCGTTTAATACTCAGGGCAATATTCTGTATATCAAAGTGCGCGTAACTTTCTAGTGTGGTGGAGAAGATTTCCAAAGTTTCGGTTAGGTGTAACCTATGTGCAGAATCTAAAAAATGTATTTTTTTTTTGGCATTTCAAAAAATTCTATATCATACAGTGTTATTTAGCACAGTACTCAACTTCTAAAAAAAGGACCAAATAAAAATTTTTTAACGATATAATGAGTTTGATAATTTTATAAAGCAGATTAAATGGTCTTAGATCAATTTTTTCAAGTGTATGGCTTGGACTAATTTATGTTTTTAAATTTTAATTAAATTTTAATTTAAATTTAAAACATTTCTGTTACGTTTTTTTCTTAATTGATTACATTATAGGCAGCACTACAGCTCTCCTGAACAGTGTGACCCAGAATAAGTTTCATTTAAACAAGTGCAATAAAAACTAAAGTTTATCATAAAGCCTTTATCTGAATAAGTCGAGAGGATTAAGAACTGGCAACGCAGAAATCAGTCTTGAGTGCATTTTGCCTGGTAAAGATATAGCAGAATCTTGCTGGAAAGAAATATATGCATTGCCATATAACTCCTAGGCATAAGTTAATAGATAATTAATGTAACAATAACATAACAAATTTCAATAATTCGTATTATTTTTGACATCTCGATCTATGAAAAGAACCAGTAACTTGCCTTTTGCTAATTTTGCTCTCAATACAATTACTTTCAAAACATTTTAGCACAGGTTCCAGGCCTTTTTATCCCTAAAACTTTTTGTGGTGTTTTAGGAGGCCTTCATCATTTCAAAGCATGGCTGATAACCTAAAAGAACATGACATGGTGCGTTTCGCTTGCAAATCATTATTTAAATGTTTGCGTCAAATATCTATATATTTATTTCAGTAAGGATTTCTGAGATGTCAGGATTGGCGGGGTTAAGAATGAGGTATCGAATAAAAGAGCTGGATGGGGAGGCGTGCACAATTTGGTTGATTTTTCGATTGATGGCCTTTGACCTAAAATATGAGCGTTAAAAGTGAAAATCCGTAATAACTCCTTAACTAAAAGAGATGGAAGAGCATATTGTAGGAGGGAATTTTAGAAATTGCTGAGATGTACAAAAAACAATCGCTATCACATACGGATACATTAAGCATTATTGTATGTAACTTGCGTGAATAAATACTGTGATGGTGAAATTTTTTACATGTAGTAAATTTTGAAAAATTTACCGTTTTTATTTCATCACAATTATCACGATATCTCGAAAACTATAGATTTTTTCTGTAACGTATTTTTGTAACGCAGGCGAAAGCTTTTTCAAAAATATTATGTAGTAAAAGTCAAAAATCAAAGTCAAATTTTATTTGGGGCTTATATCATTTTAATTTTTTTTTTTACTTTATTTCATTCGGTTTTTTGGGTTATTTTGTTTCTTCTAATTGGGTGTTATTTCATTTTATTTGGTTATTTCATGCCGGCACTTGGAACTATATCCCGTCACCAATTAGAGAAGTGACTATTGATGCGAGTTTTTCATTCATTTTGGGAATAATTAATTTTGGGAAATCTTTTTTATATGTTGCTTATTTTATTTTTTTTTATGTTTCAATAGGGCTTATTTCATTTTGTTCGTTTGGTGCTATATCATAATTAAATATACCCCAAATTTTGGGACTTATATCATTTTCCATCTGGGACTTATATCATTTCCTTATGTTTAGGTATTCTTTAATTTTTTCGTTTGGGGTTTATTTATTTGCGTTGCGACTTATTTCATTGGGTGTTATTGCAATGGGGCTTATTTCAATTGGGGTCTATTTCGTGGTGCCCCAGAAAACACTTTTAAATCGCGGCGACCCAGGAATCGGAATCGTGTCTTTTCATCTTCACGAATGGGAAAATCGTACGTCAAATGACTTATATTAATCTCAACTAGAACTATGCAGTGTAGTTACTTGTTGTTATTTGTAGCTTACGTCTTATTTTATTCGGTCAGTTACAATTTTGTAACACGGCTGTACAATGGGTTAAAGTGTTATCACTGTCAAATTGCGATATTAAGTAAAATTTGTAATAATTAATGAAAAGTGACTTAAATCAGGTTTTTGAACACAAACTACGTTGTAGACTCTTAACACGGAGAGAAGTGTGTGCTAAATTTGTATTGTGGTTAAGCAAAACTTGCGCTTGATTCTCAGCCACTTCAAAATTATGCTAAATTTCAGCAAAAACTAATCAAAATTTTCTACTTCAATTTATAATAACTAAGCAAATATTTGCTTGAATTAAGTAGAAATTTGCTATTCCAATTTATAATAACTAAGCAAATATTTGCTTGAGTTAAGTAAAAATTTGTTTTTACAGTTTATTATAACTAAGCAAATATTTGCGTGAATTTAATCAAAATTTTGCTTAATTATTATAAACTGCAAAAGCAAATTTTTACTAAATTCAAGCAAGTATTTGCTTAGTTAATATAAATTGAAATAGCAAACTTTTATTAGCTTTTGCTGAAATCTAGCATATTTTTGAAGTGAAATAATTATTAACATTTAATTGAATTAAAAAATTACCAACATCTGGAGATTTGAACCTCGACCGCGTGAATGTAAGTGCATGGGCTTATCCATTCAACCATCGGAGTTGTTAACCAATCGTCGCCTAATTGTCTTCATTAAGAATAAACGTGTGCTCGAGTGTTTAGCAGAAATTTGCTTGAATTGAGTAAAAATTTGCTATTTGAGTTTATAATAACTAAGCAAATAATTGCTTGAATTAAGTAAAAATTTGCTATTCCAATTTATAATAACTAAGCAAATATTCAGTTGAATCAAGTAAAAATTTGCTATTCCAATTTATAATAACTAAGCAAATATTTGGCTGAATCAAGTAAAAATTTGCTATTCCAATTTATAATAACTAAGCAAATACTTGCTTCAATTAAATAATAATTTGCTTTTCAGGCTATAATAACTTAGTAAAATTTTGCTTGAATTTAATCAAAATTTTGCTTTTTCCTAAATACACGTGGAGTGATTGCAATTTAGCAATATTTTTCTAAAATTACACCGTGATTGAGCAAAGTTTTGCGTATTTGCTTTTAAACAAAACATTTGCTTTATTCAAGCAAATTAATTTTCTCTGAGAACCCTTTCAGTGGATTTGCCCAATATATTGGACACGTCAGAAAGCTATTTTTATTTTGCAACGCTTTTTATACCCACACGTTTTAAAAACGTAATAGGGGTATAGTAACTTTGTCGCTCTATTTGTGACGGCGATAAGGAGGCGTGGTCAGTATAGAAAAGTATATATATTCTTGATCAGCATCACCTCCTGAGTCGATTTAGCCATGTCCGTCTGCCCATCTGTTGTCACGATAACAGCCGTAATTTTTGAGCTATCGTAACGAAATTCAATATATAAGCTTTTTATTCAAAAATGGAGGTCAAGTTCGAAAATGAGCCAAATAAAATGAAAACCACGTCTACCTCCCATACAAAGTGACTTAACCAAAACGGTAAAATCTCTTTGAAAACAAGAAAAATTAATATAATGACTTCAAATTTTGCACATAAGCTTTAACCTTTAATATGCATTTGTAGTATAAAATTTGTAAAAGTCGAATAAAAAATCACGTCTACCTCCCATACAAAGTGAGTTCACCAAAATGATAAAATCTCTTTCAATTCCACAGAAATGAATGCCAAATAAATCTAATGACTTCAAATTTTGCACAAAACCTTTAACAATTAATATAGACTTTAGGTATGAAATTTGGAAAAATCGTCGGCCGTGAACTTCGGCCCAGTCGAAGATAACCTGACCAGTTTTGAAATTAAATCGTTTGGTTTTATGAAAAAAAGATAAACCAACATGATAAAAATCAATTAAGGGAGATATTTGGCATTAAAGCTAGCTAGATTTTGTGCCAAATAAAAGCAAATATATTTTATTTTACCTATTTAATAGAAAAAAATCCATCGAAAAAAATTAAATTTATGTTTTTTGTTATATTTTTATGACATTAACTATAATTATATTAAAAGGGTTTTAGAAAAAATATCTAAAGGATTGAAAAACTTTCAAGGAATGAAAAAAAAAAATGTGCCAAACAGGAGAAAAACAATTTTTTCTTTGTTAAAATTTGCAAAGTAGCACAGGTGAAAATCAAAGCTATGATTTTTTTAATTTTTTTATGTTATAAATAATAGGAATATAACCTCAAAAAATTGTTGTTCTTAGTTTAGGCTAGCCATTGAATAAGTTGAATAAGCCATTGAATGGGTTTAAATAAGTGCATTGAAAGGTTTTCATTCAAATCTGTCCTTATACAAATGATAACATCCCTAAAGAAAATATCTAACCCACCCGATTTTCGGTGGAAATCACTAGTTCATAATGGAAAGTTTTAAAATTTTAATAAATGACCTTATTACACATTTTTCGTTATACGTTTTGAAAAAAATGCTTGAAATTTCATTGATTAATTCAGTCTTTATTGCAAATTATTTTAGTAAGTTTTCTTTGTTATAGACTTATTCTGGGTCACACTGTAATAAAAAAAGGTTTACTAGTTATTTCTTATTTTATCAGCATTATTTTGTCATAACTACAATACTACCATAGAATTCTTACAAAGTAGTGATTTATATTTAAAATACGTCTCTGATGTCTAGTCTTATAGTTGTATATGTTTGTTTAAAAATCATTCTTAAGATTGTTGTCTTGGGATAAATGCCAGTATTTGTTTTTTATTACAACTTTTACTCGTCTTTTTGTGGGAAAACTTTTTAAGCTTAGAAAGAAAGCATTTTTACACGACTTTTTAACGCTGAATGTTTTCTTGCCGCTCTTAAAACTTCTTTCTTTAATGAGCAAGAATAAATAGATCCTCAACAGATTTTTTAAATAATGCGTTAAATTATGACTTCATTCTGTTATGGCTATGCTAAGAAAGCATATTTAAGGTTTATTTGAACTCAGCTAATGTGTAAGTTAGACTTATATTTTGCTTGAGAATATTTTTAAAAATTTTTAACATATCGTCGCAAGTTATTTTGTTCTATAACACAAAATTTAAAAAAATTAGATAAGACTGATTTTAAGGCAAACTTTTCGAGATCTGTCGATCTGTGTTATCAGTTTGCTCTTATCTTTTATAGTTTTCGAGATATGAGAAACTTCGTAACCTATTGCGTTCTACATGTAAAAAATCGTACATATAGAACAAAAAGGGAGCAAAAATACTAAATAAAAAACATTTTTTATTTTGTTCTACATACATGCTAGTCTAAGTTAAGTTTGGAGCATCTATATGAGCGGCTATATGAGAATTTTTTTTAACTCAAATTTGACAAACCTCTTTTAAACACCCACAAATCAATAAAAATTCAAATTTTCAAATGGTTTTGGTCGTACTAAACTTAAGTTTGCGAATTCGTTTTGTATGTTTACTTTCGGCAATTGAATTAAAAATAGGCGTGGTCGAACTAAAGCTATGCCCACTTTTTTGAAATGTAGATTAGAGAAAAAAACAGCGTTAAAATAAAAGCTTTGACTTTCGATGCAAATATCTCTGCTGTTTTTAGAAATATTTCATTTAGGTTTGTTCAAATTTTGAATAAAAGCATTTAACAAAAATAGTTTGAACTTTACTGTTAGGTTAGTGTATATTTTTTTGTTTTTTTTTTCAAAAAAGATCAGATCCATTGCTTTTTTACTCCTAAATACTTAAAAGTTGTTTTTATTGTAAAAAATACAAACATGTTAAAATAGTATTATCGACTACCTTTCATATGACATCACATCAATTTAGGAAAATTCGTCCAGTTTTGTGCAAAATTGTTTAACTGTTCATCAAAACAACCCTATGACTTTTTTGGCTAAATTTATTTTTGCCAAAATGTTTTTTTTTAAAATTTTTTTAGAAATAGTCAATTTATGTGCAAAAATTGCCCCACTATCTCTTTCCAATCAAAAATTATGGATAAAAATCTATTTTTTCTAAACACTGACTTTCTATAGGAATATAATTAGTTTTTGTATTAAAATTCCTATTACTTTATAATTTAATTTTTTTTTTAACTGATATATGAAGACTTTCATGTGCATTCAGTAAAATCAAAAAAGTTTAATATTAAAAATGTCCCTTTTGTACGTCATCGTTGCAATATGAAAAATAGGCTATTCATAATATCCTATAAAACATTCTTATCGCAAAAGTAATATATGAAAATTAATATTAAAAAAACGTCAAAAACAATTATTTGAAGAACATCTTCAGAATTAAGCTTCTCAAAAGATATCACCGGCGAAAATTAACGATTTAAAAAGTAAATACATTTTTTATTGCTAGATACAGTGGCATACTAGTTATAATAATTTATTTAATTCAAGTTAAAATACAGGTACAACTTTTTATCTTTGTTTTTTTTTTGCAACAAGCACGGTTTCTTAAATCAAACTTCGTGGAATCGAAGTTGAACCAATTTCATAAATTTTTTGCTTATTTTACAGTCGAAACTAGTGAACTTAAAACTAGCTAACCCTGCATTAATATACGTAGATCTAACTACATAATACTTTTTAGTCTACTTTTGAGTTGACCTTTCGACCAGATAACATCAAAAAAGCTACAGTTGTTAACACAGGTACTCATTTGATTTAATGGAGCAGTTAACATATCATTTGTTCTACAAAATTTTAATAAATCAAGTTGTTAGCGTTTATATTGCTTCTACGGTTAGTGTTAAAATTTATAAGGCAAAGAAGAAGAAAACGATATCAGCAGATTTCCTTTTCTGCATCTTTAATAACTTTAAACGATCCTCATATGGAGGAAGGCTAAATGTGTCAGTTCCACTCAAGCCTCTCAGAGCAAAGCGAACAAAGCGTTTTTGGATTCTTTCTATACGATCAACATGCACATTGTAATGTGGGGACCATACTCCAAGTGAGGATGAACAATTGAATAATACAGAGTTGTAGTTATTATTAAGCTATCAAACTCTTTGGGCTAGCGTTTTATAAAACTAAGCATAGAAGATGCTTTCTTACAAATGCTATCAATATGCATGGTAAACGACAACTTAGAATCCATGCATATACCAAGGTCTTTGACGGTAGTTACACAACTTAAAGCAGTATATTTTAGTTTGTTATCAAAAATTAAATTGTTTCTTTTATGCGAAAAGGCCATAGTTTGGCATTTATCAATATTTAAAACATATTATTTTTAGAACACCAAACCTTAAAGGATTTCAAGTCGTACTAGAGTTGGTCAGAATTGTCTCTAGAATCATTTGATCTGTATATTTTCATATCATCTGCATAAATAAGCAAATGAGAGTGTTTGATGATGTGAGTAACATCATTAATTGCCAAAACAAACAGAAGTGAACCCAGGTAGCTTCCCTGAGGGACACCTGATTCTGCAAAAAATTCAGAAGACAACACGCTTCGGAACCGTATTTGATAACATCGCTCTATCAAATAGGATTTGATACAGCTTACAAAATATTGCGGAAGTCCCATTAAATTTAGTTTAAATAAAATAAGATTATATGGTAATTAATCAAAAGCTTTGCTAAAGTCAGTGAAAATACAATCGACCTGGCTAGCAGAATCAATAGATTTCAATCAGAATGTAGAGAAGTCGAGGAGATTAGACACAGTGGATCTGCCGGTAACAAAACCATGCTGACGAGTTGTCATGACTTGCCCATAGTGAATTTTCACTCGATCGTACACTATTCGCTCAAAAAGTTTAGGAATTGAAGAAAATTCAGCGATAGGCCTATAACTATTGACATCCCTTCTGCAACCTTTTTTGTAAATAGGACAGATAAATGTGTTTTTTTAAAAAAAATACTGAAAATTACTTTCATTAATTGGTTTATTAAAAAGGAAAGAAATTGGTTGACACAAAATGTAGCCGCATTGTTTTACCACTACGGCAGGAATTCCATCTGGACCAGCGCTAAAATCTTCATCGATTGATTCAACAGACTTAAAAATATCCTTTGAGGTAAATGATAAATTCCCCAAAGAAACTTTTGGTGCGTTGTTCATATAGTCAAAATACTCTAGATCAGGATAAAAAGAATCTGAACAGAATTCTTTAAAATTTGTTATTCCTTAGAAATCTTTAAAAAGATTGGCAAATAGGCCACAAATTATAGTGGAATCGTCAGTAAATCCATCCTGAATTTTGGAAGAAGAAGAAAGTCCATCAGTTTTCTTCTTAACGTTAATAAATCCCCAAAATTTCTTTGGATCAGACAATATGCTCAGCTTAATATTAAATATATTCAACCTCAAAAAGTCAGCTCTTTTGAAATTGAATTCATAAACTATGTCAACAGAGCTTGAATTTACACATATCCTCCCTATCAGATTTATGCCAAATACTCAATGGTATTGTCAACAAATATATGATCTTGGCGTGTTTTCGAATTAGATAAACTAAAATGTGTTTCATCGTCAAAAGAATGAAATTTTAAGTCAGGCAAATTAAAATTGCTCAACCATAAAATGTCGTCATTAACGTCAAGTAAATTTAATATGAATTCTATGCAATCCGCAAGGCTTGCATAGACCTTTACACTGCTCTAAGGAGGAACGTATGCAGTAATTACTTATACATTAGAATTGCAATGTACAACCTTTACGCATGTAAGTTCGATACTAGTTATCAATAGCAGGGGTTATCAATAAAGGAACTAACATAGGAGTTCCTTACAGCTAAAACGACACCACCAACAACTGCAGAATTATTTTCAGCGTCTCTGTCCTTTCTATGCACTTGAAAACTATTTTCAAAGAGTTCAAAGTCAGTAATACCTCCGTTCAACCAAGTTTCAGTTAACGCGATAATATCTTCAGAAAAATTCTGAGTTGACAAAATTGTCTCGCGTCTTTGAACGTAGTCCCCTTACATTTTGATAGTAAAGAAAAAGCCTATTTATTTTTTTGGGTCTGACTGGCGATATTGTTTGTCCTTCTAGACCTATATTTAGGCTTAAACTCAGAAACGAAAACATTATCTGCCCCAAATTAGAGCTTAGAACAGTTGCAAACTCTTCAGTAGAAAGCAGTCTGACTTACTAATTGATTATGTTTGACAAACGTCAATACATTGTCACTTGTTGTGTATTGAAAGCGTGAAATGAAAACCTTTCTTCTCGACACAGCTCTTAAATTTAATGAACTATTATGCTCATTAGATATAGCAATCTCATTTCTAGACGGGGGAAAACAGATGGAGGAGATAGAGTACTAACTCTATTATCTATCCTCACTGGTTTATTCATGCGTCGCCTATTATTTTTATTTTTGGAATTATTCATCTTTTTCATCGAAATATTTAAGGGTTTTTAGAAGAAATTATTTGAGTCTCAGAATAAGAGGCGGGAAGCGTCTGAGACAACGCAGTCGAAATATTTTCCAATAAAGAATTCTCATCATAGATTCTAGTACTGTGTGAGGTGCTTACTTCGTTAAAAAATGTCTCTAAAATTGTTATTTAAATCGTTAAGACTTTCACCGAAAAGCTTCATTTTTCAGAGAAACTCATCTAATGAAAGAACCCTACACAAAGCACAATACCAGCGAAGGTCTGATATTGTTGATACTAAATCATCAAGACACGACTTAGAGATCCCAGCACACGAAGTATGGAACGAACGCTCACATGGACGTACGGTTCAGAATGTTTTGACTTTTGCAAAGCTCGTTTAAATAACAAGCAGCAAAGTTTTTTTACAGAAAAATATTCCACAGCGAAAGAATAAAGTTAATTAATATTATGTTAGCAAATATAATGTCCAGTAAGTGCTAATGGGTTAATGTACTATGTTACAGTTTAAAAGCTTACAGTTTAAAGACCGATTTCTAAATGAACAACAACAAAATTACCAAGGTATATATATCCAGTAGGGAGTCCAATCACGGAAGCTTTTCTCGATCCCGGGATTATCGGGATTGAAAATCTCAATCCTGGGATTAGTTCGGGATTAAAAATTTTAAGAAGTAAATAATTCAAAACGTTTTTAATACAATTTTTTTATTTACTTGAAGCTAAAAAATGTAAATTAATTCTTTTATAATGTAGCAACAACAAAACACATTAAGGGTATTCTCAATTGCGTTGTTTTGAGTGTAGTTTAAAAACCCCGTGGTATTGATACCACACTTTACTGAACGGTTTTATATTTTTTATTGTTTTACATGAAATCTCTAAAAACCAAGTGTGGTAATTTGAAATAGCCCAATAATAAATTTAACGAACGTGGTTTTTAAAGTTCCATAAACAACTGATCGGTTGCCCGTTATTTTCTAATTGCAAAAATGGAAGAAGCTCAAAATGCAAGTTAAACATTTTTATGCCATATATTACTAAAACATATCAAATTGGATAGTCAATTTGTTTGCATAGTAATGAAAAGCTATAGTGGGAGGTTCCCAACTACAAATTATATTTTAAAGGGTGCTCATAATTGTGATTTTCAACTATGGCAAAAAAACAACAATACTACTATACCACACAATTGTGAATACCCTTAATTTTAAAAAACAAAGAACTTAAATAATATTAATGACTAGCACATTGTATTAATTTAACCCTTTCAGTGGATTTGCCCAATATATTGGACACGTCAGAAAGTAATTTTTACATGTATTTATTTAACAAAGCTTTATTTTAAATCAATATGAAAAAAAATGAACCATCATGATAAAAATAAATTTAGAGATATATTTTATATTCAAGTCAGTTGGATTTTCGATTTTGTGGCGAAGGAAAGCAAAACAAATTTTTGTTTGCCTATTTTATAAGAAAAACTCAACCGGACAGAGATCAAATTTATGTTTTTTATCTTTTTATGGCTTTAAGGATAAGAATATTAAGAGGGTTTAAAAAACAAAGATCTAAATGGTAAAGAAACATTTAAGGGATTAAAAAAAGACTTTGTGCCGAATAGGAGCAAAACAATTTGTTCTTTTACAAGCTGTAAAACGTAAGTAGCGCAGGTTAAAATGAAAGGTATGTTTTTTGCATCTTCAGGACCTTAATGATAGGAATATAACCTCAAAAAATTATTTTGTTCTTAGTTTCGCCTAGCCATTGAAACGGTTAAAGAACAAAAAATATAAAAAGAACAGTTTAAGGTATTACTATGTAAGTGTTACCCTTTTTTTTGTACACCGTTTTCATGTTTTTCTGAGTTTAAGGCAAATTAAGGTTGGAAAAAACTTTTCAAACTAAATTTTGTGTTTTAATTATTTTTAAAGTAATAATCCATTAAGCTGATCAACGCGTCTTATTTTTCATAAGAGAGTTTTGTTCGAATATTGTTACAAATATAACCCGCTGATGAGAAGCACCGTTCTGATTCTATGCTAGTTGGAGAAATAGTTGTACAATAGTCGTAAGCAATTTGTAAGTTGAATTTCCTAAGTCAGAATATCTGACAATTTTTAAATACATAACTGACTTCCCGATTTTGCAAATTCTTCAAAATTTATGTAAAGTCCTTGCTCCAGTGATTCACACTCATCGTCCTAACAATCTTTTTCAGCCTCAATAAAATTTTTTTCCATTTCTATATTCAGATCAACTTAAACTGAAATGCTTGCATTTACATGAATATTTGTAATATAAATTTTTTATATAAATTTTTTTTAAATCCCGGGATCCAGGAAAGACAATCCCGGGATTTAAAGTGGCTGAAATCGTCCGGTATCCCGGGATCCTGAGACTATCCTAATACCCGGGTACTATAAGAAGCGACTGCGCTGCCGGCTTTTAGGAGTATAATGTCAAAACCGAGTCATGCAAACTCAAACACAAAAAATTTAGGGAATTTTTGAAAATTTAACTCCCACTTTTCATAGAAAATGCTTTTTTCTGAGCATGCTGTTTTTTTATAATTTTAGTTTACTTGTCATTGAAGACGAAAGTGTTGATTATTTACTTTTTCTAATTGTTGTACATTACGGTGGATCGAAATTTTTTTTTGACTTTTTAACAATGGAGGGGTATTGAAAAGTTGTGTGTTATTAAATGTTATTAAATATTTCTGAAAGTTTCAGGCGAATCGGATATTGTCTTCAGTTTCCGCTTTTAATTTTACAATTTTATATACATAGCTGTCGTTCGAATTATTTTTCTTTTTCAAGTTTCGCTAATCACTTTTGCTGTGATCACCCAGATTTCTCCACGTAGAGGTATTTAGAATTCGAAATCCTTTTTTCCATTTTTTTAATTTTTTTTTAATTTTTTTTAATTCTTTTTTTAAATTTTTTTATCTTTTTTAAATATTTTTTTTTTGTTTTTTTTGCTGTATTTTTTAATATTTTTTAAATTTTGTTTCTAAATTTGGATTTATAAAGAAAGTTTTGTAAATTTATTTGATTTTATTTGAAGCTGTTTTGAAAATCTGCTTTTGTTTCAAATTTTGGTAGAATAGCTCTAGATGCGATCCGTGCACGAATAAATCCATCTTTTGCTTGTTCACAGTGAAAAGTTTTACGGAACGCTCAACCGCTTGGGTATGGCATGGAAAATGTACAATATTTATAATTTCGGTATTATTTTGAATCATATTTTGGAAACTAACATCAGAAAGATGATTCAATACCGGTGGAATTGAGATACTCTCTTCTTGCCAAATAATTATATCGAAGTAATCTTCAGCAACAAAATTTAATGTAGGTATTTTAAATATGCGAACATCTTGCTGAACTGTAATAGGATTATTTTTAATTTTTAATATACGTCTTACAGCAATTTGTCTTATGTGTCTCGTTTCATCCATTAGCATTAGCAGTAACAAATTTTCAGAATGGGCAAAGTATCTATTACGCTGAATAACTGGGTCTATTATTTTCAATACCGTTCTTTCAAAATGTCTTGATTTCGCTATCATACTGAAACCATATATTCAGTAAGCTCCCGTACTGAATATATGGTTTAATTTTGATTCAAACCATACTGGAACGTAAACTTGTACGACTAATTTGGCCAAAGTATGAAAATTATTAGAAGGATTTAAGGTGGAGACATAAAGCCGAAGAAAACGATTGGCAATTGTAAGCCATCTCTAATGTGATATGTTACCTGGATTTATATTTAACAAACAAGCAGGCGTATTGCCAGTAGAAACTGCTAGAGCAATTTGGTATAGATATATAGATAAGGTTTACATCCGGTAAATTCGTTGTAATAGGAACAAATGAAACTATTGAAAGGTTTTCACACCCAAAGAGTTTCTTTCCAATTGGACCTGAAAAGGCTTTTGGACCACTAGTTCCCCCATCTAGTTCGAGAAACAAGTGACGTAATGGGAGTTCATTACAATGCAGTAAGCAAATATTCCACTATAATGGATTTCTTAGTTCCATTTCTAGTAAACGAATTATTACTCCCTTGGTTCCAGTATTTACAGGAGTCCCGTCGCAGCCAATCACTTTCAAAATTATTTATGACAAATTTATTACCTGTCAAAAAATTAAGTAGATGGTTCATTGGAATAGCAGGGCCAGAAGATGCAGTAAAATGGCCTATGTACTTTGAGCCCGGTTCTGTTAAAACAACTACATGTTCTTCAAGAATTGTTTTTCTGGAAGATTTATTACCAATTTTTACTAAAAGTTTTTACTAAAAGTAAAGTCCATGAAGCTCTCTATTTTCAAGTGCGAATGTGTTCTGAATATCATTTCGCAAAGATTTTCAAGCTTTTCGAATCTTATTGCGATCGACAACCATTGAGGAATCAGATGTAGAAATCATTCCTACATCTTGTAAAGCTGAGCTTACAATAAGTGCTGCTGCACGATCTGATATTCCCACTCTATCGCAAGTCATTGCTACATTATGAAACTTGATATCATTAGGTACTTACGATAGGTATATTTGGTTGCACGTCGATAACACTCATATTAGCTTCATTATCTGATTCTGATTCAGTCTTTGAGTCTTCATATAGCACATCGTTAGATTCTGATGCAATTGCCGGTCTGGACAAGCGTTGCTGATCCGCCGTTCGCCTTTCACTTGTCCTTAAAATTTTGGTTGATGCTATGACATCTATGGTTCCGATGAGCATTTATCTTAATCCCCTTTGGTCCAACAAAAATGGTCTTTCTAATATTGGAACTTTTGTTGGGCAATGGCATTCAGAAAAATGTCTGCATTTGCAGGAGCATATGTCAAAGAGCTTATATTGATATTCTTTCCTAAATGTTTCGACTTTGGTACTGAAATTTGGTTTAGAATTGTTTTTTTTTTTAGTTCTTGCATATTAAAGTGAAATTCTTTATATTTTCCCATAATTGTGTGAATAGTAATTATTGGTAAAGATGCCTTTTCCCAGATATTAATGATTTTATTTACCAAGATTTGACTTAGTTTGTGAACACTTTCATATTTTCCAGACACTATGTTATTTTCTCTTATAAATGCGTAACATTTGGCGACGTCCTGGTAGGAAGGCAATAAATAATCGACAAAATCAGATGGTTGCCCGAAAATATGGCAATTTATAGAATTGCGTGTGTGCAGTATTTTTTCAAATAATAAAATAAAATAATGAAAAATCAAATCAGTAAGGGGAAAAATTTAAAATAATAAAAATGTTCCAGCCTTTTATGATGCTTTGCTGCTTCTACAATGAAAATTCAACTCGAATGATTGAAATAAATGCAATAATTTAATTCAATTTCATTTAAAAAAATGTTTGTTATAAAATTTCATGGCATACCACGACAATTTCATAATATAATAAAAGAAACAAGTGGAAAGAAATTTTCACAGTTTCTTGGGAAAATAATTGTAAGTTCCCTACATATATGATACATTTAGCTAGATGAAAGATTCTCAAATGAAAAGCGGAATCTGAAGACGACCTCCAATCAAGCCAAAACTTTCTAAACTATCTCTTTATGTACATTCACAACTTTTCCACATCCCCCGTTATTAAAATTTAGATAAAAATTTCTTTTGTTCGAGCAGCGATCCACCCTATTGTACATGTTGTGTTAATTTGTGTTTAAACCACTCAAGCGTCAACAGTGGGTTGGGAGCTGTGGCCTGAATTTGGGAATTCACTCAAATAGTGCGAAATGTTGATTTTCGAATTTGCATCGAACTATTTTAAATTAATATTTTAAAAAACTATTTTAAATAATGAACGTATTAATTTCTAAAGGGTTAATAAAATTTTATAAATGTAAATATTTTATTTCAAACAATTCCAAAATCTTGAAAGTAAATGTAAATGAGTTGTGGCATTAAAAAATAAAATGCCCCTTTTTTGTTTTTAGTGCAGAATCAACATTGATTATTGTCATTTCCTCTGACTGACATTATATTCCTATGACTGACGGTTTATTAAAATATAACAAGGTATCACCTTATAATCACATATATATTAAAATTAAATGTATTTTTGAAACACAAATTAACAGCCCTATTCTGGAAAATTAACAATTGTTAACCAGTATTTTGAATATTTCTTTATGTTTGTTGTAATTTTTTGATTTCAAAACAAAATTTGAAGATGAAAAATAATAAATTTTGATAAAAATTGTCAACTGCTTTTCAGTCATTGAAAATTTCATTCAAAAATTTTGTTTTTCTAGCCTCAAATTTTGTTTTGAAAACAACAAGCATATAGAAATATAAAAAAATACTGGTTAACAACTGTTAATTTGACAGAATAGGGCTGTAATAATAAATAAAAACAAATGAAATTAATAAAACAATTAAACTCAGATTGCATTAAAAAAAGCAACAAAAGGGAATACGAACGACACCGGCTACAAGACGAAATCAACGATTTTATATGAAATAAAGTGTTTGTTGCGTGAAAACACATTGCTTTTCATTTCACACAAAACTTTTTTACATTGTTTTTTATGCTATAAAACTAGAAGAGTTTCATTAAAAAGTGCATATAGAACAAAATATTTTTTAAAGCGCTACTTACTCTTACAAACTCTAGAAATTTCCTTGGTAAGAAGGTAGCGGCAATTTTTCCGGTTCAGTTTTTTGTAATTAACAACTAAACTTAAACATCGATTTACTAAAAAAATAATTTTGTTTTATAGAACACGATAATTTGCAAACGACGATGTTTTTTACGTTTGGTCAAAAGTTACCAGTTTTTACTAAAAAGCATTTCAGTACTTTTTGCTACTGCACGGAGAAAACTGTTTGCTAATTTAGTATTGCGGTTAAGCAAAATTTGCGCTTGATTCTCAGCCATCTAAATCAAAATTAGCTATTCCCGTGTATCCAGCTTGCACTGTGTGATTTTAGAAAAAGATTTCTAAATTTTAATCACTTCCCATGTATTTAGAAAAAAGCAAAATTTCGATTAAATTCAAGCAAAATTTTGCTAAGTTATTATAAACTGCAAAAGCAAATTTCTACTGAATTCAAATATGATAAGTTATTATTAATTGGAATAGCAAATTTTAATTAGTTTTTGCTGAAATGTAGCATATTTTTGAAGTGAAATAATTATTAACATTAAATTTAAATAGAAATTACCACTATCCGGAGATTTGAACCTCGGCCGCGTGAGTGTAAGTGCATGTGCTTATCGATTCGACCATCGCAGTTGTTAGCCAATCGACGCCTAATTTTCTTCATTAAGAATAAACGTGTGCTTGTGTGTTTAGAAGAAATTTCCTTGAATTTAGTAGGGACGGGCAAAAACGGTCGATGTTTAAGAGAAATCAGTTATTTTTTTGTAAAAACCGGTGTTTTTTCGGTGTTTTTTAAAAAGGAAAAATACCGTAACACCGTTGGAAAATGTCCAAAACCGATATCAGGAATTTATCAACCAGCAATCCTGACAAAAAGGCGGCGATGCTGAATGAACATTACCACTTTGTAAAAAATAGATCAAAATAAAAAATTTTAAATGTTTATGAAAAAAAAAAATGAAACAGAAAAGTGGAGAATGGTGTGGTAGAGTGTAACGTCTGCATCAGAGACCTGCAGCGATGAACTGCAACTGCTTTTACACTCAGTACATACTTGGTTTTTGTATGACTTCAATATCATTAATACCATGCAACATATTCTACGCCATCGAGCTCACTTACAACATCAAGCATGTTGCATTAGCCAATTGTACCAAAGTCAAACACTGTGTGATGTGTGCTTCGACTTCAGTGGAAAGTATAGATGTTTGCATAAAATAATTATGTGTATAAAACAGCGCACGAACCAGGGAACGAAAATAAACCGAACGATATTTTAATGTGCCTCGCATGGCATGAATTTCCGTTAGGTTGCGTATATGTCAGTGCAGACGAACATAAATGTTATTATTCTGTATCGTTCGACAGCATGGCATGCACTACATTATAATTATGTTTGCATACTCTCTACTCAACACATTCGGCATACGATATTTTTTACGTAGGCTATTCTCTCTCATTTTGGGTCTCAGAATCAGTGTTGCCAACACTTTTTCATATGTATAAAATTATATATATAATGTAAAAAATGTATTTTCAACCAACTCTTGGATATTTAACTCTATTTGTGCAAAAATTCCCTCATCATCAGATGAATCGTAATATTTATATACAGACACGGGGTTTTGAAATATTAAATTTCAAGAAGCCTTCTGGTATGTCACAGCAATAGCTTTTAAATCTTATTCAATAAACACTATATCACATTACGCATATGCAATTCTATTTTTTTTTCATGCTCTGTTTTTACAATGTTCATTGCGCTTTTTACTTACCTTTCCATTCTATGTTATTAAATACACATATAGGTTTTTATTTTGCGTAAATGAAAATTTTAATTTGCAAATATTTTATTCATAAGAATGCGCTAACATTAAAACCTTAACAGATTGGAAGAAACAATTTTTCTATTGTTTCTTAAAAAAAAGCCGGCAACACACTTAAAAACAAGCATTGAAAAATAATTTAAATAATTATTTTTAAAAAAATATTCACTTTTCAAAACAAGCTAGAAAAAGCTAGAAGATTAGGGTTGTCAATTCGGTGACCAGCGTGTAGATTGACTCGTAGAAGATTTACATTTACTATTTAGATCGCTTTCAGAAAAGAACAAAAAAGCTTAAGTGTCTCCTTAATGCTCTGTTAACTATTTGCCCAACGTCTAATACTAGCGAACGCGTTTTTTCTGTGTCAACTATTATTAAAAATAAAGTGAAATTGATTTTTTATATCAAATATTTAATATCTAATTGAAAAATACCTTACTTATACTTGCTAATATTTTGAGTTAAGATAGATACACGTTAAATTACTTACAAACGGTTTTTTCTTTTATTTTGGATTAAATTTAAAAAGCTGTCATTTTCACTATTGTAAATTTTTTAAATAACATGGAAATAACAGTAGTAAATGCAGTTTACTTATGTTTTTTTTAAACTGCAAAAATTATTACATTATTATTATTATAAATAATAAATTATTATTATATTTACTTGTCATTGAAATCCATTTGTGAAAAAAAGACCGAAATATATCATAGACAGATACACCCAAAACCTCAAGATAAATTCCGAAAAAATATGTTAGCTTATAATATTGCTAACTTGGCAACTCTGAGCAGAAGCAATAATTTTTTCCCGCTGGTAAGACTTTGTGTGTTCCAAATAAAAGAAGTATACTTTAATAAAACTGCTTGCTTTTTTAAAGTTCAAACCTTAACTGGGAAATTTCGATCACGACTAGTAATCAATTACATTATATTTAAAAAATAGTTGTAATGATAAAACAATTCTTATGCAAAAAAATTCTATTAGTAATTGATTAAGATTACAAATAACCAAAAAATAATCACGATTACTTTAGATTACGCCAAATAATAAAAAAAATAAAAGTACGCAATAAAAAAATCGAAGTACTTTTAAATAGGACTGTCATCTACATCGTAAGAAGAAATTAAGAGGTTATGTAAAGAGTTAATTTACCACTGGGATGACGCTAACACTGTCGAATTGTTTTTGTTTTATTGCATCATTATTCTCTATTCATAGCATTGAGAATCAGGAAGAGTTGCACAGTGGTGTGAACGCGGAATCAAATAGTTTTCTAGTGACAATTTTGTTATAACCCTTAAGCCTTTGAGGTGATATTAAAATTAAAACGATTGGCTGCGAACCTGCTTAAAAGAAACCAAGAGGGTAAATAAATGCTAATATTATTTTTGACAGAGCAGAGTGATAGCTTAAATTAAAAAATTTAATTCCTTATGAATTGAAATTGTATTTTGCTTACAATCTTAAAGTTAATATTAACATTTAAAATAATTGGCTGCGAACCTATCTTAAACGAACAAAAGAATAAATAAATTCGTATACTTTTTTTAAAGAGCTGTTTTACTATATCTACAACAAAAGTATGTAGCGTTCATAGTTTTTGTGTTACATGGAAAGTAGTCGCGGTTTGGGGCGGGTTTGTTTGTTTTCTAATTATAACTCACACGCATAATTTTATTGATCAATGACGAATCCTTCTATTTTATTCCTACATGAATACAGTATGGAACCACTGTGCGGTGTAATTCCATGAAAGTTCAGCAATCATCTTATTCGTGTTAGTTCGCACTAATATAGTAAAATTCACAAGGGGCCGCACTCGGATCTTGCTGAACAGGAAGGGCCGAGCGCTAAAGTAAATATAAACTCTTTCAGTGAATTTGTCCAATATATTGGACACGACAGAAAGTAATTTTTAATATTATCTTGCTACGGTTTTTTTTAATTAATTTGGTTCTATAAAAAACAATGTACCAACATGACAAAAATAAATTTGGAGAGATATTTGACATTAAAGTCAGTTGGATTTGGTTTTTGTCCTATTTTGTAAGAAAAACCAACCATACAGAAATCATATTGTTTTTTCTTACTTTTTATGACAATAAAATGATAATAAAATTAAGAGGATTTTTTAAATTTTAAAATGATTTTAAAATGATAATAAAATTAAGAGTAAGTAGCGCAGGTAAAAATCAAAGGTATGTTTCTTCATCTTTTTTAGAACCGTTATGATAGGAGTATTAACATAAAAAATACTATTTCGGCTTAGCCTAGCCATTGAAAGGACTTAAGAGACGTTGAAGTGAAATCGTTGCAGTGTCAGTCAGATATCTTTAAACCATTTAGATGTTCTCTTTTCTAATATTAATTTTAAATACCTAAGTACTTTCTATAAAAATTGTTTTACATTACAAAAATAGTGATGAATATGGTGAGTTTTAATTATCGAAACATGTAAAAATTTTAAGTCATTTAAATAAATTTTCAGACTTTTTAAGAGAAAAAACTTGTTATAAAGTGATTTTTTGGGAGTTAGGCGTTGTTTCTACCCGAGCAACTAATTTTCGCACTTCATCTTTATTTTTAGATAGAATATTAACCCACTACTACACGGTTTATGATCCAGCTAAAATTTTTTTATGGATTTATACACTGAGAAAAGAAGCATATTAAAATCAAAGAACATTTACTCAATATTAAAAAAATTTTTTATTTGTTTCAGCGCAATTTTTTTTTTTTTTAAATGGAAACTTTTCTTTAAAGTAAAGAAATAAATTCCAAAACAAAGAAATAGTTTATTCCTTTAAAGAAAATTTCTTTCTTTCTGAAAGAATAATTTCCATTTGCAAAAAAAATTTGAAAAAATAAATTTCTTTGATTGTAGTCTGAGTGTGCAATTCATTTTTAAAATCAATATAAAAAATAAAACAAATAAAATTTTACTTTTGAATCCAAATTCTTAATTTTTTGAAATAAATGCTAAATAGATGCAATAAATTGATATTGTTTAAAGAAATAATTTCCTTAAAACTAACGAAATTTCAGATTTTAAAACAAATACCTGTGTTTTTTATTTCAAAGTTGAACTTTTTTCTGAGTTTGTTTAAAATGGAATAACTAGATACACAAACAAAACTTTATGTAAAAAAGTAGTTTCATTTCCGTCAGAAGCCATATATGGCTGTTCGAAGGAATGCGTGATTTCATGACCTTAACATGTACA
This sequence comes from Dichetophora obliterata, assembly GCA_963920525.1. Taxonomy (NCBI): domain Eukaryota; kingdom Metazoa; phylum Arthropoda; class Insecta; order Diptera; family Sciomyzidae; genus Dichetophora; species Dichetophora obliterata. The sequence continues at coordinate 188,194,755 of OY986436.1, forward strand.
ATTGAAACACAATTCCATAAACATTAAACAGTAGTCTTATATTCTATAAAAAAATTATATTATACAAGTGAACTTACTTACATGTAACAAGGAAAAATTAATATTTTATTTTCTGAATTCTCCAGCCATAACGTGATAACACGCACTAATAAAATAAACTGAGATTTTCTTAGCAGCTGTGTTAAAAAAAGAGTCGTGTCGACAGACAGACAAACAGACGGAAACGGCTAAATCGGCCCAGTTAGTGATGCTGATCAAGAATATATAATAATGGTATTCATTAAAATTTGTTAAGTCCTGCTAAACTGCTAAATTGTTAAAGTTAGCAGCTGTTGATGCGAACGTACCTGCTAAAACATTTTACAATCAAGTGCTAAACTGATAAGTCAAAATCAGCTCGAAGACTTCTACAGCTTAAAATTGAAAAACTGAATTATTATGTTTATTGCACTTAGCGTTTATATCGCACTGAGGCGTTTATTTGCACTTAGCTAATAAATAAAAAATAAAGCTTAATTAAATAGAAATATAACTTTCTTACTTCAACCATTTATAAATAAATAAATTGCAAATATTTTGCAAAAATTGTTTGCAAATGTTAATTTGACAACTTTCAATGTAGCAATAGATCTGTGGTTTTAATAATTCGTGTAACCAGTACTCAGTAACCAAAAATGTATTTTTGTTTTTATATTACAGTGCGTTAACACTTTTGATATATTTGCTACTCAGAAACTTGGAAATGTCTTAAATATCTACCAACATCTTTATAAATTTTTTGTTTTTTTATTAAAAAGGGGAAGTTTTTAGACTTTGAAGCTACAAATTATAAATAATTTGATACTTGTTAAGACTCATTCACAAAACGGTTCATCACTACACTCAATAACTTTGACGTTTTAGACTTAACAAATGGTATCTGCTAAACAAAAACACGGTGCTGAGCTTGTTAACTTGCTAACAAGCTGCTAAGTCTTTTCCCAAACAAAATTTTGACAGGAGTTAACAAATTTGTTAAGTTTAGCATGTTAGCAGGGCTTAACAAATGTAGTGAATACCATTAATATAATTTTCTAAACCAGACACGCCTTTTTATGGGCGTTAGAAAGAGTATAAAAATAAATAAACTGAATAGCTAAAAAAATGCTTTGATTATTCATACTAAAACAAGAGCGCCCTGCAAATGTATGCTACCTACAAAACTGGATGCGCCCTTGACACGCAGCATGTGCTTGAACAAAGATAAAATGTTTTTCTCTCTGCTTTCTCAGTCTCTCAAACAACGCTTCTCATAAGGTTCTTTAGTGTAGCTTATACTACGGAACAATGATGTTTATGTTCAAGTATGCAACTTGAACGCAACCGAATAATGGCCTTGATAATGAATGCTACACAACATAAACGTTCAGTTCTCTCAAATGAACGCTTTACTACCTTAACGAACGAAACGTTAGAGTTTATTTTCGTTCCCTGGTTTTTACGAAGGAAAATTTTGGAAAAACCCTCCGGGAAAGTCCGATAGGTGGCGTTGGGGTGGACTTATATCGAAAATTTGAATTTATGGACCAATTTAACTGAAATTCAGAATGTATGTTTGTTTAATCATAAGAAAATAATTTGTGTATAAATGGACCCGATAGGTGGCGCTGGGGTGGACTTATATCGAAAATTTGAATTTATGGACCAATTTAACTGAAATTCAGAATGTATGTTTGTTTAATCATAAGAAAATAATTTGTGTATAAATGGACCCGATAGGTGGCGCTGGGGTGGACTTATATCGAAAATTTGAATTTATGGACCAATTTAACTGAAATTCAGAATGTATGTTTGTTTAATCATAAGAAAATAATTTGTGTATAAATGGACACGGTAGGTGGCGCTGGGGTGGACTAATTTCGAAAATTCAATGGCGTGAAAAGTGATTTTGGTATTGCCACAATTTTGAAATGCAATCCTGGTACGAGGGGGGTAGCGAAGCACACCGGGTTCAGCTAGTAGAGTAAATAGTTTTAGGAAGTTTTAGGGGTAACTTATTTCGAAAATGATGTCAAACTTTAAAATTTAAGATGGCGGATAGAGTTGCCACCTAGATTTTTTTCATTTTTTTTTCATCTTGTAATTTTTAAATTCTGACAACGGATTTGATTTCGAATATAATGTCACAGTTTTAAAATTTAAGATGGAGGTTAGGGTTGCCACCTAAATTTTTACTACAGTATTGCCACCTAATAATATGTCTTTTCAATTTGGGGCTGGCAAAAAAAAATCGTATACCAAAAATGGGTCGCTGAATCCGAATCCATTGTCAGAATTTCAAAATTATAAAATTTTGAAATAATAGGGTTGTCACCTAATAATATGTCTTTTCAAAAGTTTTAAACGTCATTTATCAGTTTTAAACTCTTGAAAAGACACATTATTAGGTGGCGACTCTATTATTTCAAAATTTTGAACAATTGAACAAAAGTTGTAGCTTTATTAAAGATCTGCATGCATACAAAATCTTATCAAAATCAGTGATTAAAGGTGTTTTATAGTAAAATGGCGTCTGATATAATTTCTTAAAAAACTAAATTTAATAAATATCTTTAAAAATTTACTAAACAAATTTTATTGCTCACTCAATTAAACTTTAGAATTTATTTTAAAAAAGAAATCAGCTCAATTGAACCATTAGATTATGAGCTAAAAGCTTTCAAAAGTCACGCAAAGTAACTGCAATGTTACTGCAATGTTACTGCAAATACTTTGTGTTCGGAAAACAAAATAAGCGCTGTTTTTTTTATGCAGGAGTTACGCTTTATGTCTTTGTTTTGTTGCTTGTAAATGACCATACTTACCATTGCATACCAGAAGTTGAAAAGACCCTGCGCTGGTTATCAAACCAACAACTCGAACATGCATTATTGTGGTCTTACGACACGCTCATACACAGTTGGCTTCAATGTTGCAAGTATGTTCGACACAACAATCGCAGCGCTTGCGTAGTGCGGTCAGACTGTCACTGTATTTGTTGAGGGTAGATTGCAAGTAGCGAAAATGCCATCGCTTGCAGATCACTGGTCTGCATATAAAGGTTGAAAATAGGAGGTAGCTCTTTACACATGCGCCAACATCTACAAAACAGACAATCGGTATAGATGCAAAAAAAGGTTTTCATATAAACCGGTGTTTCTCTTCGGTTTTAAGTTTCGGCGGAAAACCGAAATTTACAAAACCGGGTATACGAAAAGGAGGTTTTTTCAAAAAGTGGCCATACCTAGAATTTAGTAAAAATTTGCTATTTGAGTTCATAACAACTTAGCAAATATTTGCATGAGTTAAGTAAAAATTTGCTATTTTAACTCTTAATAACTTGGCATATATTTGCTTGAATTAAGTAGAAATTTGCTTTCGCAGTTTAGCAAAACTTTGCTTGAATTTAATAAAAATTTTGCTTTTTCCTAAATACATGGAGTAATTTCAATTTAGTAATCTTTTACTAAAATCACACCGTGATTAAGCAAAGTTTTGTTGATTTGCTTTTTAGAAAAACATTTGTTTGAATCAAGCAAAGTATTTATCTCCGTGTGGTATTGCTAAGAGACAATTTATTTGCTTACTCTCTCAAGTTTCCTACAAAAATACGGGAACAGACCAACGGATGCATTTGATCTGCAACGGATCTACACGGAGAAAAAAAATCAAACAAATAGGCTATCAGCTTACACTCAAGCGTAAAATTCTCAATTCAAGCAATATATTTCTTTAATGGAGCAAATTTCAAACTGTACTGTTAGTGAATAATGATTATACTTACTGTAAATAACGATATACCTACTTGTCACAAAGTCGAGATACGGGTTTGATAGAAGTGCTGCTAATTTAATTACGTCCTATTTTAGTAAACGTCAGCAAGTAGTTTTCTGCGGGGATGAAGTCTCCAAATTTCTTGAGTAAACGCGGGGAGGACCCAAGGATCAGTTTTGGGCCTTCTTCTACTCTCAGAAAAAAATTTCCAGTAAATCTAGAAAAATAGCACACAATCGTTAAAATTCGGGCTTCATTTAGGGCCATGGCCGATTTTCTAAAAATGAAGTATATATTTTTCGTTAAATTGACACCAGAAGTGTAAAATAGTTGAGGAAAATTATCCAATAATTTACGAACTATTTCGCTTAATTGAAGAAACATTGTGATGAAATCTTATTACATTTGAGTAAGTTTTTCTACCGTTTATTTATCATTTTTATTTATTTTCTCTTAAAATAGGAAATTTTCTACAGTTTTTTAACTATCGGATGTAACTAGAAGAAACATTTTCTCTGAAAATAAGAAATTTTTCATCGAATCCTTGGAAAAGTTTTGGAATTTTTGTAAAAAAAAATCCGTTTAAGATTGAAACAGCATCCTATGAAAATTATTATTTCTAAACTGACGAAAAACTGCAAAAATTATTGTTCATATTTTTATTATTAGCATTAGCATTTTATATAAGCATTAAATTAAATTAAAAAGTTACCACTATCCAGAGACTTGAACTTCGGCTGTTTGAGAGTAAGTGAATTAGCTTATCCATTCGACGATCGCATTTGTTAAACAATCATCGCTTAATTTGCTTCATTAAGAATCGTTCGATTTTTAAGTTATTTTAAAGCAGTTTTTTAGAAATACAAGAAAAGCACCCTCCAGGAAAAATCGGAAAGCTTCAAATCTAAAAGTGATAAAGAAACATTCCCCACCGTATCTTACGGAAGCTTAAGGGTAGTTTTGTATTTATGTTGTTTCCAAACCGCTTCTTTAAGAATGCATATGGAAACTTTTACTTATTGTCAAGCAATCACAACAGAAAATATTAATATCATTTTTTCCTAGACTGCTTCCAATTCGCTTTTTAAGACAGCGGAGAGGAATGTTTCCACATTCGTTTTTAACACAGCGGAGAGGAATGTTTCCCTTTAATGACATACTATGTAAAAAAGAAACGGAGTGTCCAATGGAAGGGAATGCTTCCTACATTCCATGGAATGTTTCCTGTTTATATCCGGGAATGTTTCCATTCTCGGAGGGCAACTTTAGAAAAAATCAATTGTGGTGTACAAAAAAAGAAAAACTTACATGTATTTCTATGAAATATCCAAGTATTGTAACTTATATTTCTCCAAATTTAAGAAACCATGCTGTAAAATGTTGCAAGCGAACTTGATAGCATTACAGTTTTTCTTCAAATTATATCTGTTTTTATACAATTTTTAGAAATTTAACTTTTATCATACCTTCATCTCTTATATTTAAGTAAAAACTTGTCTTCAAAACTACGAAGCTGTTTTGATAAAGTTGCAACGAAAAAAATTTCGCTGCCCTTTTGCTGTCAAAAACCCAATGCATTTCTTACGGAAGTTTTATTTTCGCTTCTACAGCATACTAAGCTTAAGAGAAAAATTTGCCTGATCCAAGTAGTTCGTACAAGTGAAAATAAAAAAGTTTTGCTCGATATATAAGATTGTTTTGTATCTGAAAATAGTAAATAGCTACATTGTGTTTTTAAATTAATAAAGACATGTTTTAGAAATTTATTATTTAATTATGTTTTTAATTAATTTTTCAATATATTCTGATATTTTGTGATAAATTAAAAATTTGAAAAAATTTAGAAGCAAAAATTAAATTTTTTTAAAATGAAAACTTTTTGTATCTCTAATTATTGAAAAGCTATATTAAAATGGCTATCGAGTTCAATGTGGCATTATTCGAGGGCTAAGTAAAGGGTAATTATTCGCTTTTCCAGTGTACATTTTTTGACACCTCACGAGTGATTTGTAAGATGTGGCAAAACTAAAATGCTCAGTAAGGTTTGCCGTTTCACCATAACTAGACTAACAAACAAACAGCGCTTGCTAATCATTGAATTTTATTATAAAAATTCGTGCTCAAAAATGTTCGATTAAGATCCGCTTTTTCATGGGAAAATTTCGAAAAAGCTCATTTTTGACTCAACGGGTACGTCAACAAACAGAATTACCGCATTTGGTGTGAAGAGCAGCCAGAGACAGCTCAAGAGTTGCCAATGCACCTTAAAAAATTCACTGTTGGGTGAGGTTTGTGGGCCGGCGGCATGATTGGACCGTACTTTTCCAAAAAGATTTTACCAAACTATATTATTTTTTGTGGAGCTAAAAGAAAGAATATTATTTCTCTGCGTGTATGAGCAGTATGGACAAAATTTGTTGATTAGATTAGATACGATGAACGTTTTCACTACTTTGTTCAGTGGATGTATTATTTTATGATCAATAGAAATACATATTGAGGGTATTTATAAGGTATGCTATCATATCATAATGTCATATTATCCTAAGATTTTACACTAGTTTAAACATTTTATTGTTCCTTTCAATATAAAAAAGTGCTAATATACTACAATTCTTAAAGCTATGTTTATTGAAGTGTCGTAATCAAACAGCTGTTTCTTATTTGCATTTATTTATCTTGTAAATTTTAGTTGTAAAATTTTGGCACAATATGACATGATAGCACTCCTTGTGAATACTCTAAATATGTTGCACATTTAATGATGCCTTTCGGCGAGCACAAAATTTACTCACACATTCCGTTGAACTTTTTGCGACCTGTTTTATCTTATTTTCATTTTTTTTTTCTGCCGATACTCATGAAGATTTTCAGCATTAGTTTTCAGCATACTTTGAAAATGTTTTAGTAATGAAATGAAAAGGATAAAATTTAACTATTGTCAACATGCAAACTACGAAAACAATTGAGTGGAGAGACTACGAAGCACAGCACTAAGAGAAGATATGGTTAATAGGAGCACTGCTAATGAATACACATAGCAGCGTAGAAACCCGCTAGTAAAAATCTGTCGGAGATGACATTGCAATACAGAACTATAAGCGGAAACAAAATCTTGTTTGTGTTCACATTATTTTATTTTTATTGTTCAAACAACAGTTTGACTTTATTCGCCAGTGTAGCAATTTCGTGTTTTTTAACAGAAAGTTTTGCAGTGGAGTGTGTTTGTGAAAACTATTAATCTTTATGTTTAAACCAGAACAAAGGCTTATGTATAAAATAACAAGGTATTATTTAACATTAATTTTGAAGTGCTAGATAAAAGGGTACTATATTCGTTCATTAAATTGTAAAAATTATTGTGGAAATAATTTGTGGCGTCATTAGCATTTGTTTGCTCCGTTTTGGTAAGTTCTCTTTCGTTTTCGTTGTGTATTTTTCGTAGAGGCTTTTTGTTCAATTTATTTGTGTTCTCTCATATTTTGTGCGTCATTTTTTTTTTGTACTATCTTGTGCTTACCTACTCCCATCGACGCTCACTGTGTAAGGTAAATGACATCAGTGTTTTAGCAGCCATGTCCAAAAAAATTAAATTGAGAAATGTAAACAGACTTCGGAGGCCCCACAGGTACATTGTATTTAGGAAATAATTGGTTACGTCATGTGTCCATTCACCTTTAAGAATATTAACTTGGTGTACTTGGCGCCTTCTAGTGCGAAAATGGGAACATAAAAATTCGCTCCATCTACCTTTTCAGAGCGCCACACAGTGTTGCGTCTAGTGGACAAAAATCAAAAATTTTTTTCATCAAATCATACAAAATAGGTATCCTTGTAAAGGAAATACCCCAATTAAGAAGAATTTAAATTTTTAGTTCCATTAAATAATTTTTGGAGACGCTACACCTGTTTAAAGTCAATACAATTTCATAGTTTTTTTATGGTACAATTTTCGTTTCCGAGCACTTAGGCAAATTTTTTTTTGTTAACTCATTTTTCAAGATATTTTAATATTTTTAATTTTCATTTAAAGTTAATTTATAGTAAAAAATAAGGTTTTTATTATTGGGAAGAAAAAAGTTAAATTGAATTTTTTCAAAAATTTCAAAAATTGATAAAACTATGGAAAAATAAAAAATTTTGTTAAATTTATTAGTCAGCTTCTTCCAACTTCCGCTGAGATCACCTTTGAAACCAACAAACATTGTAAGTATGGTTTATTATCTTTAAGAATCTATAAAAAACTTTTCCGAATACGTCCGATTCTTTGAGTAATCGTATTTTTAAAAATGGTCCAAAATGCAATTTTTCATAATTTTTCGAAAAATTGTTATTGTTTTAACAGCAATACAAATGTAAACAAACATGTTTCTTATTTATTTATTAAAAAATGATCTAAGTCTGTTTTTTAGATGTTTTTTTTAAATTATAGGACATTTTTTGAATAATATGTATTTTAATATATACAAGAAATATATCATACCGGAAAAAAAAACTTAATTCATTTTAGAAATAAGCGAACAATTTTAAAAATTTGTACCCTACAAGTTAAAGAAGGGCTTTAAAGATCTTGCAATATTTATTGGGCACAAATTAACTAAAAAATAAAAGATTCATATTTAATTAATTGTATTTTTCGGAAATATATATATTTTTTTTGCAAACATATATTAACGTAATATTTTTTTAGGCAATTACTGGAAATTACGTAAATTTTTTTAAGTAGAGTACACCTATGATTACTATTGCCACCCACAATGAATTTACCGTTTTTAATTAAACATTTTACATAAAAGTTTAACGCGTGATTTGTAGTAAAAATGTCATATATTTTTAATAATTCCGATTTATTTAATAGTTGGATTAGTGCTGGACCACGAGATAAAGTATCTTTCATCGTAGCTTTTGTTAAAGAAAAAAAATTGATGAAAGAGTATTTGATGAAAATCAATTAAAACAAAAAGTACGCGTTTTTTGTCAAAAACTTCAAAGAAAGTGGATTGAGTGTGGTTACAAAAAAGAATATTTTTTAAAAAAAAATTCGAATTGGCTAAATCTCAAAGCTTTCGAATTTCCACATCCAGATGATGTAAGTAAACAGCTTTAAAGAAAATAAAATATTTTTAATATAAAAAGTTAAAATTAATCTATAATTTAGCAACCTAGCACAAGTCGCGGAAGGCCTCAAATGCAATTTCACTTGGCATCAGAAAAAACAAAAAAAAAAAGGAGAATAGCTGATATAGCTGGTGAATATTCTGCGGAAGAGTTAGATTTTGCTTCCCAATTTGCTAAAACAAATAGCAATCCTGAAAGTGAGCCTAGAAAAAAAAAAAATTTGTCACCAATGGAGGCATTAACGCTGTATATGGATTTGGACCTTTCTGTAGAAAAGTACAATATTTTGCGAAAAACAGTGAACAAATTGCATGAAAATTGCTTTCCTAGTTATTATGCTATACAAAACTTAAAAAAAAACGTTAGTACCGCCAGTAATAGCTTCAGAAAATTCTGCTGAAGTTCCTTTAAAACCTTTAATGCGAAAGACAGCAGAAAGCGTTTTGAGTTTATGTAAACCTAATTTACTCCAAAACAAAGTTACACTTATCTGAAAGTGGGGTATGGATGGAAGTTCTGGCCATAGTTGGTATAAGCAGAGTTTTTCTTCAAGCGAGTTCAACGATGAGTTCTTATTTTTAATTGCTTTTGTTCCAATAAAGTGAGTAACCTTTGTATAATTTTATATAGTAAAAAAACATTTTTATTACTTTAGATTAATTGACTCAACATCCAGAAATGAAATTTGGGTCAATGAAAAATGCTCTTCCACTCTTTTCTGTAGACCTGTGAAATTTATCATGGCAAAAGAAAATAAAAATATTATTATTGGAGAAAATGCTGCTATGAAAAACCAGATAAATGAGTTAGAATGCGACATAATCGATCTTGATGGAAGACCTATTGAGGTCTCATACATAATGCACTGTACAATGATAGATGATGCCATTGTAAATATTCTAACTGAAACCAATTCAACAAGTAGATGTTTTACATGCAAAGCAAGTCCTATTGAAATGAATCGAATTGATTTGGTTAAAACTCCAAATATAAATCATTTAAGGTTTTTTGAATGTTTACTGCATATAGCCTATCGATTGGCATTTAAAAACTGGCAAGTAAGAGCAGAACATAATACGGTTTTTGCTGAAACTAAAACACGAATACAAAGAGAGTTTAGAGAGAGACTGGGCCTGCTAGTGGATTATGTAAAAACAGGTTATGGCACCACAAACGACGGAAATACGGCTAGGAAGTTTTTTTTAAACTATGAAGTATCTGCAGAAATCACAGGACTTAACAAAGATCTTATATACAACTTTGCATTAGTGTTAAGAATCCTCTCATGTGGCAAAATCATTAAAATTGATGAATTTAGTAAGCTGCTGAGAAAAACGAGGAACTTGTACATAGAGTGCTACAATTCGTATTATATGCCTTGCTCTGTACACAAAGTTTTAGTACATAGATGCGAAGTAGTAAAATGTTTCGATTTACCAATAGGTGACTAAACTTTTAATATTGTAGTTTGAAGTAATTCGATCTAAGATATATTTTTTCACAATAATTATTTTCGCAGGAACTTTATCTGAAGAAGCTTTAGAAGGAAGCCACAAAAATATTCGATATACTCGTCTTAATCACACGCAGAAGTGCTCAAGAGAAAATTCCAATACAGATCTTATGACCTATTTGGTAATCTCATCAGACCCTCTTTTATCTTCTCAAAGAAAAAGTAAATATAATAAAAAGATAATTGAGGAAGATTCTAACATCAATTTTTATATTTATAATGAAAATAAAGATGAAGATTATCACTTTTTTAATTCAAATAATGTACATAAAGAAAATTTTAAATAATTATTAGTAAAATTAATATTTGCATTTCATTATTCAAAGCGAATATCTTTCAAAAAGAAGAAAACGTCAATGTATTAAAAATATATAAGTTTTTCCAGCATAGTTTAGTACAAAAATACTCTTACAAAAATATTTATATCTTTTAAACTATATAACATATTTCAAAGAAATAATTTTTTTTTGATAAATCATAAACCATATATTAAACCAAAATTAAAAAAAATTGTAAATTTAAGAATTTTAAATATGGTAATAATTTTTTAAAAAACTTAAAAATCTCAAAAATTGAAATTTATAACCTTAATTTAGACATGATGGAATTAATTTTTCATATTTGATATCAGCGACCTTAAATAATTCACCACTCCAAATTTCATCCAAATCGGACGACTCCTTTTATTTTTGTCCAACTTTTGTATGGGCTCGCAACACTGTGCGCCATCTACCTTTTCGTTTGGCTTTTTCAAATTTGCATAAAAGAAGACTAAAAATTTGTCCGAAAGTTCAACAGCTACTGCAAAGCTTAAAATGTCTTTAAAACTGGTTTCTGTACATGCTTAGCGGTAGCTTTTATTTTTAAATGTCGTTTTTTGTTTCATCGAGCTTCAAATCACAAAAGTGCCAAAAAACTTTCACTTAAAAAAAAAATTAATTGATCATTTCAGTTCTTGAAAAAACTTTTATCGAGTTTCTATTGATCAATTGTGTTGTGCGTGTTATTAAATTTTTAAACAGAAATGATCAATCACTCTGCCGAGTCTTATGTCATTTCCGAACGGCTCATATTTTCAAGAAGCTTTACGTTGAAATTTCTATTCTCTAAGGTTTGTCATTGTCTGCAAAAAGGTGATAGACGAACAGAAATATTAATTTTAGTTGAAAAAACATTCTGTCTCACATCTTACATTATCTGAACCCGAGTGATATTAAGTGTTAAAAACTCTTTTTAACACACTTTTTTTAACAAATTTAGAAATTTAATTAAGTAAAAGTAAGAATATAAAGAACAGTATAAATATTGAAACATATTGCAATTAGTGAGTGCTTTTTACCAATTCAGAAGCTGGAGCTTAACCGGAAAATCCTGCGAATTTTTTGTATCTAGCTCAAAAACATAATTGTTACAGAAAGCCAAAATAATTGTATTTTTCGCAAATTACGCTTTATCTATTAAGCTAAAACAAAAAAAAAAAACAAGTTTTAAGTCTTTGCCCTATGTGTTTGCACCTTTGGGTGATTTGGATTAAGAAAATGTTTTTTAGTTCTACGAAGTTTATGGAAATAACAAAATTCATTTCAAACCATTTAAAGGAACCTTTATTCGTTTTAAGACGAAGTATTTTAATTTCTTATTCACTTTCAACAATAAACAAAGGTCAAGGAAATTAATTGTGTTTCTAACATAAATGAGACTTACTTAAAAAAAACATCGTGCTTATAACAAAATTCGAAATGAAATATGCTTATTGCAATACTCTTAAGTCCATATTCATTTTCAATTCCAGAGCTAAGCCAAATAGAAAAACAGATGAAAAAATAAAAATTAAAATTGATGTATTTAAATCCACGATGAAAACATCCATCAATCTGTCTGTCTAGCTGTCAGCTGTTTAAGCACCCACAAAGTGGTTGAAAAGTGATTTTCAATAAATACCAAAAAGCAGAATCTTTTTCTTCGAATAACTTCTTAAAGGAGGAAAAGACAAGAGCCAAAAAATAAGAAAAAAAGACACTAGCAATATTTTGCGTGTATTTTTCTTTTTTCATTCAATGCATTCGTTAAAATAAATTTTTTCTTAATTTAAAAAGCATGCCAGATAAAAATACATCAACACTAACTAGAGCACAATAAGAAAAAGCAAAAAGTACACCATGAAGACACAAAACAACAAAAACAAAGTAAAAAGAAAATTCAATAAAATTGAAAACTCACAAAAACCAACAAGAAATCGTGTTTCAAGCAAATTTGAGACTTTTTTTTGAGTAAAGCGCATTTGTGTCCCTCTTACAAATACACAATCAAAGAAATAACAGAGAGAAAATAAAAATAAATGAAAAGAATATTGGAAAAAAACAATTTGTCGTTTTCAACAAATCCACAAATTGTGCACCTCAACAAAAACAACTCGAAGCTAGCTTGCTGCTGCTGCTATGTATCTTAGCAATACCGTTGTTATGCCGCTGCGTATCTGTCAGATGCATAAAACTATTTAATTGAAGTGGTGTGTCCCTATTAACAGCCACTGTTGATTGATTTTTATGCGCACATCAATTTGGTGAAAATCTCTGTTAGCTCCAAGATGAAGTGTGTGTGAGAAATGGTGAGAACTCAGACGGCACCCCAGACAATATTTGAATGATTGGGCTGAAAAGAAGTTCTGGGTTCTGATTTTTCAACGCCCAAATACAAAACTTTGATGCTAATGAAAATTAAGCATTCCGACTTGTTGATGATGGTGTTAATGTTAATGATGAAAATGGGCTAAAATGATAAAAATGTAGTAAAATTAATCGTTATTGACGCCATAGTTGAAACAGCGATTGAGTGTGTGAGTGAATGAATGAGTGTCAAGTGTGAGCAGGACCGTCTGAAGCCATCGGGCGGCCCTTGACACGGAAGTAGACTTAGAATTAGTGCACATCGAATTTTGAGGCCCTATATTAAAAACATAGCTGACTGTAAGCATTTCAGTGTACTTTTGCGTTGACTTTAAGCCCGTATCATTCGCAAAAAAAAAATTTGCTGAATTTTTCGAAGAATGTTTTTAACTCTGTACGATTTAGCTTGTGGAATAGTACACTCAGAAAAAAGTTACTCGAAATATGAGAAAAAAGGCATTATATTTTAAAAAAAATGGTATTGACTTTGTTCCAGCGAATACTTTTCTCCAAATGTAATAAAAAAATTCCATAAAAACGGTAGAAAACTTCCACCAAAAAGAGAAATATTTTCTTATCAATAAAAACACCTTCTCTTTTACACAAAAATATTTCTTTATAACAGGTTCAACTGTTTTCTTTATTGTGTAAATTTTTTCCGAAAACAATGTATATTTATTAAATTTTAATAAATCTTTTATTCAAATTGCGTTTATATTTTCTCACAAAAAATAGCACTTTCTTCAAAAGAGCGATATATTTTCTCTATATTGGTACAACATATTTCTTTATTGCGTACATTTTTTTCTGAAACAGAGAAATGTATCTGCAATTACGATTAAAAATTTATTTTTGTAAAACATTCGTCTTAACTTAGTACTACACAAAGTAAAAGTAAAGATATAGTATTGTAATTCTGTTGTAAAAATATTAGTTAAAAATATGTTAAGAGGTAGATTTATTGTTGTGGCATTGTTTTTCGGAACCCCTTATAAATATTCGAGAACTTTCTTCTGAAAAACGATTTTATAAATGCATCCAAAGAACCAGTGGTAATAATAAAAAAAAATCCTTTGAAAAAACAATCGTCATAATATGCTGAATATGCAACACGTGCTTTTCACAATATCATTCAATTGCTTTCTTTTTTTTTCGTACCTAATTCAATACAAGAAAAATTATCGCTTTTAGAAAAGAAGACTTTTTTTTTTTGAGAAAGGATTTGTTTTTATTGAAGGAAATATTTCGCATAGTGAATTTCTTATCTATGAAAAAGACAATTTTTCATTTTCTATGAATTTTTCTCTAAAAATGAGAATGTTTTCGTGCGAGAAAATTACTTATCATTATTACAGACATGATATGTTTTCATTTCCCACAAGTGAAGAAATATATTTTCCAATATGTGAAAATTTGTTCTATTGAAGTAAATTTTGTTTGAAATAGAGAAAATTGCTGTTATCGAAAATAGAGAAATTTTTTTTCTCAAAAAGATATGCGTTTTTTTTCTGCGTGTATACCGCACGTCAGCATCATTTTTGCCAAATCTGCATACAACTAATTTTTTCCTGCTGTTTTGTTTTTAGCTTTTAAAGCGAAAACAGAAATTATTTCAAAATAGCCAAATAACACTTACAAATTGTAATCTCTTAAAAAGTAAGAACTATCTGGAACAGATGTCTGGAAGTAGTAGGAAGAAATGTGCTTCAGAGTACATTTTAATAAATGTAAAAAAAATTATATACTCAGATTCCTTAATTTTTGTGAGATTTAAAGCCTTCATCAAAAATAAGGACTTCCATACCAGAAGTATTGCTACAATTCATAAAAAGTCTTTGTCTGGAGAACTAAGTAGGAACAGGTGTTAAAGGAGCTATGCTAACTTTGACAATAACTATAAAAAATGTAGCTAAAAATGTTCAAAGTTAAAATACATAATGATAAACTCAATTTAACTCATGTTGTAAATATACAATTTGTTACTAGCTTGTTTCTGAGGTTTCAGATTACAAATCTAAGGTCTATTGATGGGGTGTTATATCCTTTTGATGGACGACCTCCTTTCAAGCGCGGATCCATGCTCGAGCCATCGCCCCCCCCCCCAAAGCTTTTTAAAAATGGTTTTTATATTCCTTGATAATGTGATAATGGATTAAAAAAATTGCTTTTCAACAAAAACTTTGGATTTTAGTTAATTTTTGTACTGTATCTTTATTCTGTTGCCTAGAAAACATTACATTATCTACTCAAGATCTAAAAAAACTGTATAACAGATATTCGGTATTCTTCGAAGAATCTCCAGAAATTTAAGATGAAAAGTCAAAAAAGAAAGGTATGATTCAAGTACAAGTGCTATACACTAGGAAATGATGAATATGTCTCCAAATTCGGTTTTTTTTTTATATATTTGATCGTAATTTTTAAAACACGTACAAACTAACCTAAAACGTTTGTGGTAATTGAGTATCAAGTAGAGCCACGTGATTCAGTAAAAAATAATTTTGATTGGCTTTCATAACTAGTGCTAAAAAAATTCAAAAATCATTGTTTTTTCCCAATGGCAGAGTTCAGACAAGCATCAAATAATGAAGTTCATCATCTTTTTTTATTCTCTTTGATTGCGCTCGAAGTTCATTTTCGCTATCGCAGAGACTTAATTTTTTTTAGCTGGAAAACAACAACAAATTTGGTTTTATTCAATCATTTGCTTCTCGTCTAATCTGTTTTTCGGAAATCTCTAAAAATGTCGCAAATATTATTGAATATTGACGAATGGAAAAGAAAAAGGTCTTGTGAAGATTTATCGATTAAATAAGTAAATAAGAATTACAAAATTCATTAAAAAATTAATGTGTTGGTCCCAAATTAAAAAAAAAATTGGAGGCAAATCCATCGGCATTTCCGGTGGCTAGAGACTCAAACGATATTCCTCAAATTCAAGATATCTTAGTTTTTTAGAAATTGAGTGAGCTTTATGAAATAATTTTAAATACAATTATTTTGTATTAAATTTTATATTCCCATATGCTTCGAGCCACCATACTAAATACTCATTAGACTGCTGCGATGCTAAAGTGTATTCTCTACTTCAAAGTCTTTTTAAAATTTAATTAACATTGCCTTTAAGTGGAGAAATTGAATTTTCACTATCGAATGATTTCAACTATCGACAGTTAACTATCGAATTATTTTAACAGTCGAAAAATTCGTTCGAATATTTTATTCATTCTATTTCTTTAAAAAAAAATAGTAAATAGTGCATGAAACTATAGAATTATTTAACTATCTAATAATTTACTCATTCATTCGACTTAAAAAATACACTGGTTTACAAAGAAAAACGAAAGTCCATGTACAATCATTGTGACTATTTTTTTTATGGATTATGGTATGCCTAATGCACTGATCACATTTACAACTACACGACATAACGATTCGACATGAAGAAAGAGTCAACAATATGGAAAAATCATACAATTGTTTCATTCTTGCATACACGAATCCTTATATTTGCTCTGTTGTTGCCCGTCAAATTAGAAATATTTCTATACCAGATACAGCAACATTGCCATGTAGCTGCAACATTTTCACCAAATTCACCTCCATAAGAAAAGCATGTAAAATAATTTTTTGTCGCGTCGTAAAGTCGTTGCCGTCTTGAATGTGTTCAGTGCATAACTCGAAAATGATATTAAAAAAGGATAGGTTTAAAATATATAAAAATTTTCGTCTAAACCACATTTTTAAGAAACAAATGAGTTGTTGCAGAAAAAAATCTATGGAAAAATACCGAAGTTTTCAGCAATTGGGTGATGGTATCAAAATTCAATATTTTCAAATTTAGTATTTATACCCTGTCATTTCTCGAGTTAAAGACATCCAATTGGGTCGTACTAGTTATAAAATCAACGGATATCAAATTTCAATAATAACTTTTAAGATTTTTATCCAATTGGTGTTTTTTTTTAGCTGTAATGGGTCAAAATATACGAGAAGCATCGATTTTCTTGTCAAAAAAGAAATAGTATATAAAAAAAGTTTATTTAATTCATTTCATTTAATGTTATTATTGAATTTCAATATTATGTGCTAAAGTTAGAAATATGTTGTGCCCTAGCTTTGTCTTCTGTTTTTCTCTGGGTTCGTTTCTCTGAAAAGGTACCAAATATAGTCTCCTAGCATTCTCTCATCCCAAAATCCTTTATTTTCATTTCTTGGTGAAGTCTTTCACCTTACTCGTCGCTTACGTCACCGAGATTCTCTGGGAAAAACTCTAAGTGGGAATGCAAAAAATGAATTTTGAGCGACATTTAATTTACAGACTTTATCATTTAGTAAACAAAAGCGATTAATAAATACTTGAAAAACATGGACAAAAAATTTAATAAAATAACAGTATATTTGTAAATAACATACCCATTTTTGCATTGTAGTTTTTTTTTGTTGGTTTTTTTGCGATTTCTAGCTGCTACTTTCAGCTCCTTTCAATACTTTTTACGTTTAATGGCTTCACAACCCACGCAGTCTGCCGGGTGATCTATCCCTCGCGTCCATTAATGTCCATACAAAACTAATTACTCTATGGAGGATGCTGATCAAGATTTACTCTATTTCTCTTTCATTCCATTACTCTTTCTGGCCCTTAAAAAAGTTTTTACAAAGTAAATACACTCTTACCAGATCATCTGGAGGGTATAAATAAAAAAACAATGTAAGAATTGAATTTTGACACCATCATTCAATTGCTCATTACTATATTTCATATATATCATCCATATATTTTCTATATAAATAACTCATTTGTTTCTTAAAAATGTGGTTTATACGCAAATAATTTTTTTATATTTTTTGTAAATTTGTTACTAGTTTTGCATGGCGAAAGAATGAATTATAGATTTAAATTTTGGCCGAAAAGTTAAATTTTTTTCATATATTTTGGCCTATCACGCTTAAACTATGAAATTGATTGGATATTAATCTTGAAAAATATTGTTGAAATTGAATTACCTTTATAATGGTATCTTGTGTGACTCCATTAGACGGCTCTAACTCGCGATATAGTCTGATATGTGAAGCTACCTCAGAAAAACAATACAAAAAATTCAAAAATTCATATCTCAAAAACCTATTCATAAAAATTTTTAATGTAATTGTAGAGTTAAGCAGACCTTAATCCATAAGAAAAAAATAGTTGCATTAAATGAAAATTTTAACTGTATGCAAGTGATATTAATTAGAACAAAGAACTGTCATACAATTTTGACTACCGAATAAATTATTCATTCATTTGAATTATAAAAATAGTATCTTGTACAAAGAACTATCAAATGATGTTAACTATCATTTCTAGTAATTATTCATTCGACTTAAAAAACCTCTAAATAGCTATTAACTAGTGTAATTTCATTATAATTTTCATTTTAACACTATGCAAGAAGTGTTGTAAGCGTACTTTTTCAGTTAAATTTGCTCTATTCAAAATTCCTTTAATCAGTTGAATGATTTTAAACTGTCGAATAATTTGAATATTTTTATTCAATAGTTTCCATCACTATTTGAACGGATTTGCTTTATAAAATATGCATTATGACATTAAAGTGACTGGATCAAGTCGCCGATAGATATGGCAAAACAGATTTTTCAAACAGGGTTTGGAAATTTTGTAGTTCATTTAGCTTAAAAATTAAAAACAATTTTATTCGTTTCTTTTTATTTTCATTTAAGTTATGTAAACGTTTTTATATTTCATACTTATGATCTTTATATATAAAGTCACCTGAAGACTGGCAAACTGGTATTTTATGTTAATTAATCGAAAAACTGATTTTTTTCCTAAATCGTCCTTTTTGTATTATTCAAGAAACCAGTTTTTATATTTTGCCAAATTTGAATTAAATTTTAAATTAGATTGCAATTTTTAGTGAATTAATTTTTGTACACCGAATTATTCTTTTTCATTAAATTTTATTATATGCTTACCACGTAATAATAGCAACTATCGTCAACATCTGCAACTACTACGAAGTCACATTCTTTGGATCGCCACACTAAATGAAGTGTCTGGATCTGCTACAGCCTCCTCGTCAATCCATCTGAGGTCTGGCTGAAGGGACATTCGTTCAAAATATTATATACCGCCTGAATATCCGTTTTAAACCCAATCAAAAAAATACATCCTTTGCCAAATTGTGATCTTGGCACTAATAGCATCTTGCTGTGAAACGAAGCCTTCGGCTGAAGCCTCGTTCGTTTGCAAACGATGTCGGACAAAATTGGATTGCTGCATTTGTTCTTAGGGTCATCGTGCACTATTACGCCACTTACGTTTCTCAAATACTCTCGATGTGAGTACTTTTCAAAAACATCAATACCAGACTGTAAAAGTTCAGCATTTAGGGGATAAGGCCTCGAAGAAATATATAATCTATGTTTAATAACTTTTTTTGTAAGCAAAGTGCTTGCCTGGGGCCCTTTTAATCATGGGGCCTTGAGTATAAGCACAACGAGTGTACAGATGGCTCCTAGTGTGATAGCGGATATGTGTTTATGTGGCATTTTTCTTTGTTGACTTAACTGCTGATAAATCACTTATAACGTAAATATTTTAGCCACCAAACCGCACAATGGTTAAGGACACTCAACCGGAATGTTAAAAAAACACACCAGCCAATGCGTCAACATGACTTAATGACACTCAGAAACAACAACAAACACATACTCAACCACATACACACACATTTCTACAAATGCAATTATAATACTCATTGACAGTATGTCAATCGTTGTGGAAATGGATTAAATTTTCAATTGGTTTTTTTATGTTGGTGTTTTTCCTCCATCCGCTTTTTCCAAATTTTTTTTGAGTGTGATGACTGTTTTGGGTTGCTTTGGTCGTTGCCTTTCCCAAACATCATTTCCACTCTTATTTTATTTATATTAATTATGTGTTGGGCGTTAACATGTGTAAATTCAATTTTCTGCCGCTTTTCTGTATATCTTTCTGTTTAATTTTAGGCTGCATCTTTGTTGAGCGAAATACTATTTAAAGGGCGGTTTGAATCTGATTATTAGGGTGTTTTTCTAACTTGCCTACTTGTCTTGTCTACTTTAACACTTATGTCAACAGTGAGTTTCTTGTTTTTTTTTGCTTGCCCCAATTTCTGTTACTTTTCGTCAATACAACAACACCAATAATCTTAGTGAACTATCAAACAAAACACCAAACAAATTGATCGATTTTTTACTTACTTACTTATTGTTGATATTAAGTGGAATTATTAAGTATTCTTAGGCAGACATAATGTCAGACATTGTTTGTATTTCATGACTTCACAAATGCGATTACAGTGTTGCCAATAAGTCTTCAAATGAATAGACACTTCAAACGTATTAAGATTTTGACATAAGATACTTAAATGTTTGTTAAATCAGTCAAAGTTTGTTAGTCTACTGAACTCTTATAAAATTATTTGGAAATTGTTGAACGCAATTCCATGTTTTTGTGATACTGCACTTTGGGCTGAATTTACTAGAAGTAATATTATTAACGATGAGAAAAATTTAAGCTTGTGACTTTTAATTAAGTGTCTTCAAAAATGTTATATTTTTGTTCTCATATCATAGGAATAGAAACGTAGCTAGAAAATTTTCCGCCCCTTTTTTATAAAAAAAATTTATTGCTAAAAATTAAAGAAACATACAACCCTTTGTAGTTATTTTTTAACTTTTTTTTTTCTTTTTGTAATAATTGAACAAGCCTTAATAATAATGTCAAAACCTATTTAATCGCATAATTGGTGCTCTAAGGATATATGGGACGTTAACGAAACTTTTAATGTAAACGCAACGCTCACTGTAGAACGCATTTAAGTTTTTTTGAGTCTTGATTTATAAAACCTACTTTCACAACTAGAGACACTTACGGCAATGCAAAAAAAAAATTTGCAAAAAGCGGAATGGTAGGCTCTTCAAAATAAATTTTTATAGTTCAAGTGGTTATTTCTTGCATGTCTCTAAATCATTGAAATTAGATGCAACGGAAATAAAATTCTGAAATTTTTTATTCATGGTAATGAAAAGTGTCATTTAAGAAGACGTCCTAGCGAAATCGCTTCCATTAATGGCAGTGTTTCGAGTTTGATGACTATTATTTTATTGTAGGTAATATAGTTACAGTATAAAAAAACAATAAACACAAAAGGTATTAAAAATTTTATACATAAATATATAATGTGTTATACTCGAAATGTGTTCAGTAACGCATTTTTTGACCGATTTATTATTTTCTGTGCTTTGATATCAAATGAAACAAATAAAACATTATTGTTAATATAATAGTTTACGAAATCCCATCTAGATAAATTGTATCTTAAAGCTTTCCGAACACTTGTCGGTAACAAAAGTAAGCACTCAGAAAACAATTTCCAGAAAATCTAGAAAAATAGCACTCAATCGTTAGAAAATCGAGCTTATTTAGCACCATGGCCGATTTCCCAAAAATATATTACATATTATTCGTTTAATTGATACCAGAAATGTGAAATAGTTTAGGAAATATATCCAATCATTTATGAACTATTTCGCTTAATTAAAGAATCTTAGCGCAATTGTGTTGAAATCTTATTATATTTGAGTAAGTTTTTCTACCGTTTATTAATCATCTGCTATAACTTTTCTCGGAATCCGTGGAAAAATATATCTGTGACAAGAAAAAACTTCCAGTGTATGAATAAAAATAACAATGCATTTTCACAAACAAAACCCCATTTTTAAGATTTTAAGCAGCATCATGTAAGAGTTACGATTTCTATACTGATGAAAAACTGCAAGCATCATTATTATTTTTGTTATTAACAATATTAACATTAAATTTAATTGAAAAAATACCACTATCCGGTGACTTGAACCTCGGCCGCGTAAGTGTAAGTGCATCAGCTTATCCATTCGACCATCGCAGCTATTAACTAATCGTCGCTTAATTTGCTTCATTAACTCCAGAAAGATAATTATATTGTGATGTACATAAAAGATAATCATGCGTCAAATTGACGCATGAGTTTTACCTAGCTACAACGTCAAGCCTTATATATTGATTTGAATAAGCCAAACATTTTTATATATGTACACATAGGTATAATAATAAATATCACAATTTGTGTGTTTTTATTTATTTATTCATTAAAAAAAATTATTCGTACACGCATGCGTAAATTTGACGCAGATAACATTTCTAGGGTTAAGAATCGTTCGCATTGTTATTTACAAAGTAAGTCATTTTAAAGCATTTTTTCTAGATTTTTGTATTTTTTTTCAGAAATATAAGAAAAGCATCCATATAAAAAAAGAAAAACTTTCTTGGATTTCTACGAAATATCCAAGTATTGTATCTTATATATCTCCAAATTTAAGAAATCATTGCGGTACTAAACACATTATAAACTTGGACAAAATGCTAATATAATTTCACATTACTATATCTCTAAAGTAAATTTCAATGTTATTATTTTTCGGAAGAGATTGAAATAATATAAGTTTTTGTTATTATTCATCTATAATAAATTATTTCATTAATAACTATTTATTTATACTATGGACACATGGTATCGATACCATAGTATTGAAACCATTATGAGCATACCATATGTATGCCAATGTATACTAGCTATAAACCAGCTCTCGAAGCTAGTATCGCACCTCATTCATGTTTTACGAAACACGACAATTGAAACTATTTATTTATACTATGGACACATGGCATCGATACCATAGTATTGAAACCGTTATGAGCATACCATATGTATGCCAATGTATACTAGCTATAAACCAGCTCTCGAAGCTAGTATCGCACCTCATTCATGTTTTACGAAACACGACAATTCTTCATGGTTTCGCCATACTAACATACCTTTTTTTACTTGCCACCTGATATTACTGTAGTTCAACTGATATCAACGCCTTTTTCTGATAGCGACAAAAATTCTAACTACATAAAAGTCATAAAATTTAAAATTTTTAATTTGAAAACAAATTAACTCAAAGCAAATAGCTGCCTATACATAAGAGCTCGACTTCTTCTATTGAGCTTTAAATAATTTTAATTGCTTATTCGATCTTTCAAGAGTGCTTATGTTTATCAAATTATTCAAGTACAAGAAAAACAGTTTGCTTGAATTAATTTTTATTCAAATTTTTTCTTTTCTTTTTGAAATAAGAATTTTGTTTAAATTTAAATAATTTTTTGAAGCAATTGTCAAACAAAACTATTTCGATATGTGTGTCACTACTTTGATACCACATAGTATAAAGTCGTTCACGGTTTCAATACTATAGTATCAATACCATATCTGTGTCCTTAGTATTATTGTTGTTGTGTAACTAAAGCTTTAATGCCACCCTCAAAATTCTACAGCCCAGGGCGGATCACTCCTCCTGACGAACCCTAAATACGCCCATGCATTAGATTGCGATACTTTTAAAGTTTTGCATACGAATTAAATTTCGACATATAGGCCTTATGTATTAAATTTTCCATTTTTAACTATTTTACGTTTCCAACTAGAGATGGGCATGTGCAACATTTTTGACGCACGGGCACGTACCAGCACGACGAACATTTGCACGGGCACGCATGAATACGAAATTTATTTTGCGTACTTGGGCAAAAATGCACGAACACGCAAGACAAAGGATCAAAACACACAAGCACGCATGATTTAAAACTTAGCAAAGTAGCTATGAAAAAGTTACAAATATTTTTTTAGTTTATATTTCAACTTAAGAATATCGGAATTATTATAACATTAGAACGAGTTTTTATTATTTTTATTAGTTTAATTTAAATGACATATAAATACTGATAAAATTAAAACATAATTGCTCAAGTAAAAGTAGTAAAATTTTACTATACAAACACGGAAAAGCACGCACGACTTTGCTTTTCTTAAGCACGGGTACACACGTGCACGCACGAAGTTATTTTATTAAGTAAGAGCACGGAACGCGCGATCATTATTTCCAACCAATATTTCAGACAAGGTTTCTATTCAACAATAAAAACACAGCATGAACATGTTAATTTTTGACAAGAATAACAATTTTAATACTAACGTCCTTTTACTAAAATCATTCCGAAATAATTTTTCATTCATTTATATATATATACAATCGAGATGCATTTTTAATGATATTTTAATGAAATTTTATGATCTTTAAGGAACTTAAATTGAATAACTAGTTGCAACCTGGCGCATTGCTGACCCGAAAGAAATAATTATGGAAATATCGTTAAAAATTTTTAGGAGTTATCAAGTTAAAAGTATTATCAAATTAAAAATAAATGGTAATTAATCTCAATCACACGTATTTATGTATTTATGACGAAAAATAAATTTTCTTCACGCACAATAAATTTTTTTTGTTCACTATTGTTTTCTTTTAATTCTCACGCAAGTGAAAGCAATAAGTTGAAAAGGTTTAAATAATAAGTTCGTACCGATTTTCATTGATATGTGACTTATAAAAATTAGTTCACTACTGAAAATGTAACACGCCCCTTGTTCAACGCCCATAAAAATTACACGTGTGAATTGAAGTCGAATACAGAATTTCGAGGCTGGTAATCTATAATTCAAAAGATATTTGATATATCAAATTTGGGTTGCATGGGCGTGCCGCGCCCCCTTGACCAACGCCTTTAAAATGTTATCCGAAGAAATGCACGTGCTTGTTTTGCACACAACCTGTTTAGCATTCCACACCCCCTTAATGTTGCTGAAATAGAGCTAATAAGGAGAGAGCTTTTTTCTCGGTGAGGAGAAGATATAGAACCTGTATGGTTATGCTCTTTTATTTTTAATTATTTATTTAAGTAGTGAGTGATTAACAAATTTATATAGGCGTTATCCGTACTGAGACAATAGCAATCTACAAGAAATTTATATTTTAACATAGCGCCTGCCGTTCTCAAGCTTTCGATTTGGAACAACCGTGAATACAATTTTAGATAATTGTATAAATTTGTACTAAATTCGTCCCAATTTAAAACAAACATTTTATTGCAGATATCGAAAAAATTATTTATTTATTGTTTAGCTACTCTGTTTTTTCAATTAAATCACAAACTTACCTATGTAATAGCCAAAACAACCTAATAAAATAAAACAAATTCCATTAGATTTCTTTCATCCGAAAATAAATCTTAACTCTATTTGACCCACATTTATTTTTTCGAATTTTTTTTTTTTTTTTAAATTAATTCGATAATCGGCTATAGAAAGCATCAATAGCAATTTGTTCACTTTTCAATGTTTTGGTTTTTTTGAAAAAGCATGGTCCCATATGGTACCGCAGGGCACAACTGAGGTTTTCACTTTTCAAAAGGAAAACAGAATATGTTTTTGGTATTTTTTAAATCATGCAGAAAAAACTAAAGAAAAAAATCATAGTATAGAGTGTATAATGTACAGAAGGAAAACTTCTTAGATTTAAAAAGATAGATTTTTGTGAAAGAAATACAAGTAAAAATTTACATTAAAAATATTCTGTTTATTTAAAATTAACACTGTCATTGGTTGGTGCTTCAAACGTAATAAAGATTTTAATGGTTTGTGATAACATAAATATGAGATATCTGCCCGTAATTTGCGTTTTTGACGAGAGAAAATTGCATGTGAGTAAAGATTATTTAAACTAGCAACCTAAAACAGGAAGTCGTAGTTTTTATATATTGTATATAATGAATATTATTGAAGTGTATATGAAAAAAAAGAAATTGCAATTTTTTTAAAATTTTTTTTCAGTGAGTTACAAAGAATTTAGTTTTAGGCCACTGTTTTAGTAAAATTAATTTTGCTAAGTAACAGCTTATTAAAATTTCTTAATTTTTGGGTCAAGTACTCTTTGAATCAATATACGTTAAATTACAAAAATTATTTTCTAAAAAAAAATTCTTTAAAGTAATAAGTTTTTTATAAAAAAATTTAAAAAAACGTTCTGGATATAGAAAATATATAAAATTTTTTTACATATATATACAAATTTAGAAATAATACAAAAAAAGAAAAATTATGTATTCTCCATAAACATAAACATCGCCTGTTATGAGATGTTCTAAATCTGCACTACCTGTCTTGTGCGAGCCATACGAAGCACTGCACAATGGAATGATTGGTACAAACTGGAGGGAATAAATTATTTTGATGACTTCTTAGTGCTTTAGGCAAAGTGATTATTGTTTAAAGATTTGTTATTTTAAGGCCATTAATAGATAGTAAAATAAAAAAATAAAACATTAAATATATAGAGTCTTGACATTTTGGACATCTAAATAAAACTGGGAGTTTTTTTTCGCTGACACCTGGCAGCACTGCTCAAGAGCAAAGAGTCACTCAAAGATCATTGACATCCAAAGCAGTTGAAGATGAACCATTTCATAGTTCGCGTACTAGAGTTCGAATTCGAACGTTAAACCGACACGCTCACACGCACGTTATTCAGTTGGCGCTGAGAGTTTAAACTTAAAGGTTCACGCCGCTTGATCAGAAAAACTATTTTTATCAGTGCAGAGATCGAGAGAGCTACTATCATCAGCAAAAAGGTCGAAAATTATAGTAGTATGCGTGTGGAGACCACTGATTCATAGTCTTTATGATACTCATGCTTCAAGTACAGCTACAAAAACTAATCTTTCAACAATAATCAAGTACGAAGGACACGTGCCAGTATAAAAAAGGACAATCGCTAACTTTTTATCCAGATATTGCAAAAAATGTGTTCAGTTGTATGGGAGATACCACACATACTTGTCCAAATTTGGCATACAACACCTAAATTTGGCACATATTCTTCGAATGAAGTATTTAAAGATTGCCTAATTTTTTGTTGTTGTGGCATTACTGGTTCTCATGATATTGCGAAAAATAAGATCCATTTGTATGGGAGGTGCCACGCCCACTTGTTCAAATTTTCAAAAACTTTTTTACTTTTCTGTGCCTAAAGCACTAAAAACGTTATCAAAATAATTTATTCCCTCCAGTTTGTATCAATCATTCCATTAGATCCAGACAGTTAGTGCAGATTTAGAACATTTCATAACAGGCTTGTTTATAGAGAATACATAATTTTTCTTTTTTAATATTATTTCTAAATTTTGTACAAATATGTAATATTTTTAAAAATTTTCTATATGATCCATGATGTTTTTTTTTAATTTTTTATAAAAAATTTTTTAAGGAACTATTTTAAGGAAATTATTTTATTAATAGTGCTTGACCCAAAAATTAAGAAATTTTAACAAGCCGTCACTTACTAAAACAGTGGCCTAACCATAATATTTGTAATTCATTGAAAAAAAAAAACTAAAAAAAATTTCAAGTTATTTTTTTTCATGTGTATACGCTTAAACAACGCCGGGAAATATTGCGACATTACTTTGAAGATCATGTTAATGTTGCAGAATGTGTGCGAAAATTGCGTACGGGTTTTGGAAGAAGAGAAGCACCGTCAGCTCCGTATGTTCGTTATCTTGTGAAAAAAGTGAAAGAAACTGGCATCCTCATCGATAAACCAAAGCGTGAAAAGCCAAAAGCAGTGTGTACACCCAAGAATATTGCTGCTGTGGCAGAAAGTGTGCGTGAAGCGCCATCAACATCAATTCACCGTCGTTCTCAACAATTGAACATTTCGGAGACATCATTGAGACGAATTTTGCATAAAGACCTTGATATGACGCCATGCAAAGTCCAATTGGTTCAGGATTTGAAGCCAACGACCATCCAATGCGTTTTCGCTTCGCTAAGTGGGCCTGCGATCGACTTACAGAAGATGCCGATTTTGCCAAAAAAAATCATCTTTTCAGATGAAGCACATTTTGATCTTAGCGGGTATGTAAACAAGCAAAATTGTTGCATTTGGGGCACAGAAAACCAGCACACATACATTGAAAAGCCGCTGCACCCAATACGAGTCACTGTTTGGTGCGGATTTTGGTCCAGAGGCATAATTGGGCCATTTTTCTTCGAAAATGAGCAAGAAGTGGCCGTTTCAGTCAATGGCGATCGTTCTCGGGCCATGCTGAAGGAATTTTTGTTCACAAAAATTGAAGAGGAGGATATTGGCAACATTTGGTTTGAACAGGACGGCGCTACGTGCCACACAGCCGAAGCTACACTCGATGTTTTGCGCCCTGTTTTTGAAGATCGCATTATCAGCCGCAGAGCTGATGTCGTTTGGCCACCTCGGAGCTGCGATTTGACACCGTTGGACTATTATTTGTGAGGTGCCCTCAAAGATAAGTGTTACGCCGACAAGTCAGAGACAATTGACGCTTTAAAGGAAAATATTCGTGAAGCCATTGGTGAAATACAGCTGCACACAATCGATAATGTGCTTAAAAATTGGACCGATCGTGTAGGCTACTGCATGGCCAGCCGAGGCAGCCATTTGAATGAAATTATTTTCCATTATTAACCGGAAAAATTTTACTTTCAAATAAAAAAAGAAATTTGAGAAAATATTTAGTAGTTTTTTTTATGGAATTTTCAAAAAAAAAAGTTATTTGGCGGACCCTGTATATAAAAAGTACAGCTTCCTGTTTTAGGTGGCTAGTTTCAAGAATTTTCACTCATCTATATTAAAGGGATCTACATATTTTGGAGGTCCCCATACAAAAAACACAAAAAGGAAAAAAAATAAATATATTTATAGTTCATATCAAAATATCTATGAGACCAAAAGAGGTCAAATGTATAAATGGGTCCTATTATTTTTCTCCCTCAACATTTCTGTTGAAAACACGTAAACTCTACCTGCCACCCTTCTGTGGGATCCCATACAAAAAACACCAAATATTTAAAATATCATTGCTCTTGTACAAAAAAACGTGACGAGACACGAAATATTTTCCTATTCAGTTAAATACTGTTAAGTACTAAATTTTTCGTGACGAGATTAGAAAAGTTTCACTTGAAAACCCGTGTAACTTTATTGTAAGCTTTATAAAAGATGTGCCAACTTTTCTGTATCTACTATTGCGGTACCATATGGAACCGCTGGGCACAACTGCATTTTTCATTTTCTGAATGCCAAAAACCCAGTTGAGCTCAGCGGCTCCATATGGGACCGGCTAAGAAAAACATTGAATTGTTTGCACTAAAAGCAAAAAATATAAAAAAAAGATTATTTTGGAAAAGTGTCTACTTTTTCTGATTATAAGTACATATATATCGGTTGGAAAAAATTTGCGTGAAAATTAAAAATATTAAATTTTCATTTCCATGTTCGTAAAAACTGTAATTTTTGCGTTTTTTTTTTTGTTTGTAGTTTTTATCAATAGTCTGGAGAAAAAGTCATGCAACCTACAGAAGCAAAAGTTATTTGATCTTAAAAAACAATGTCTTAAGAAGTAAAAGACGTCTTTTGTACAGTGAAATAACATTCTCCTGATTATAACCTAAACAATCTTCACGAGTATATTTTGTTGCTCCATATGGAGCCACTGGGACAATTTGGGTCAATAAAACCAGAGAAAATATTATATAAATTTTGAGTAATTTTTAATAGGGTTTCTGCACTTAATATGATTTTTTTTTTGCATTTTTTAAATTAAGTATCTTTTTTTTAGTGAAAAAAGTTTTCACTAACCGTTTATCTGAAAATATAATTTTATTTGCCTATAAATCTATAGAAACTTTATTTAAATTCATTATAAAATTATAAATACTTTATCTAAGAACTGACTTTCTACGGAAGACCTTAGAAGATTTTTAAAGTAAATGCCGTGTTGCACAGAAATGTTTTGAGCGAACACCGCAGCGCTCGAAAACTTTTACTTGAAGTTTCCAAATACCTTGTGTTGCTGGGGTCATTGAATATTTTACCATTCACTCCTTCACCGGGCAAGTTGATACAAATATTTTCATACCGGGATATTGAAAGGAAAATCTCAAAATCCGGAATCCATGATTTGAATTTCCTTGTGCGCACTTAAAACATTAACGTACAAATAATTATAAAAATCAAAAACTGATATTCGACAAACTAGCGATCAAATTTACAACTTTATTGTCAGTCAATCAAAAATTATTTTTAGCACAGAAAAACAGCATGATTTGTGGCATAAAATTAATTAATAAATATTATACAGCCTCACATTGAACTGCACTTGGAAACCATGTGGTTACAAGTCAATTAAATCAAAGCGTTGCCACAGACAAATTGATTGACAGCCATTCATAAAAATAACGATAACGAAAATAAAAACATAAAACTAAGCAGACAATTTTCAGAATGAATACAAACTTCAACCTGCCGCATTGCCAGAAAAATACTTAAACGAAAAACAAAAACAATAACACTAAGAACAAAAATCTACAGAGTAATTAAGAAAACCATCAAAATGAAAACTAAACGATAAACAAATTAAGCAAAGTGAAAACTATGGACAAAAATTACAAATAGAAATAAAAATCCAGAGAAGCAAGACTTTCAAAACAAGCCTACATAGCTTCGAAGGCATTTACTTGAATATTGTGCTTGGAAGTTAGAAATTTTGAATAAGTGATAATGGCGCCAAAGCAACCTCATTTCGATGGACGGAAAGAACTGAATCGATTTCAATTGAATCGATATGGTATATACAGAAGTAAAATAAAGTACAGCGAAGTGAAGCGTTTCAATCAACTTCTAAGAGCTGTGTTCTATTGCAGTTGTAGTACTTGTAATAATTATTGCTTTTGTTGTTGCTTACTGATCACATTCACTTGTTAGAACTTTCGCAATCATGTCGTCAATCATTTTCAATGATGATACGAGATGGAGACGAGTTCAACGTTAAATAAAGGCACGTGGCGCTGTCATATTCATTTAATGCACACCCAGAAGAAACCGAGCTTCAATCAGAGGAACCTGATATATAAGAATTTGAGATATATAAATATTAATACAAATTAAACTATTGAAAGAAAAAAAATTTATTAGTAAGTTAATTACATAAATATTTTAGAAAATGAATTTAAGGTGTCTAAAAATAAATTTTAAAACCCACTTTTAGAATCAAAAAATCTCGATTTTCAATACAAAACTTCAAAAAATTGGTTAAACAATGCAAAGCTTTTCGATTGACTTGAATCTAGTTTAAGGAAAGGTTGGAGGGCTCAATTAACTATATAAGTCTAAGAAAATTGTGTGGAAATTTATTTAAAAATTTTTTAAATATGGAGAAGTGGAGAAGAGTTTAAAAAACCATACAAATTTTAAATGTTTAATCATTAGAATATTTATAAACTGCAACAATATTAACAACACTATACATAAATTATAGGATTATTTATTTCACCAAAACGCAAACGTTATCTTCATTAGCTTACTTCATTACTTAGAAAACTATACTATCAAAACTTAATCAGCGAATTTTAATGCGAAAAGAATGGTGATGGAATTTTTCAGAAGACTTTTGCTTTACTAGGATTCCTAATATTTTACAAAAACAACATACATATTTTTAAGGCTTGTCTGAAAGACAATTTTGTGATCTTTCTGAATTTGACTTTTTTTAAAAGAAATTTCCTTAAAGAAAATTTTGGAAAATTATATATTTTAAGGAAAACTATTTATTACTTAAATGTAAAAAAGATAAATTCTTGTCCATTTGCATTATTGTGGTATGACTCTTCATATTAACTTTAATTACATGATCGCATTTCTTGTCCGTAATAAGTCGTGAAGCACTGGCTGTGAACAGCTGCACAAAGCGCTGTATAATGAAAACAGCGCTTCATCAATAAATTCCAGTACTCTTTCAACAAGTGCTTTATGAAAGTTTATAGGTGCCTACAATTGTACCTAAACGTCGACATTTTTAAATATGAGAACATATTCCGCAAGCTTTCAAAAATTTTTTTTAGAAACAGAACCAAAAAGAATTTAATGCCAGCAATTCATAAAACATGCATGAAGTGTTATTTATTGAAGCGATTTATTTGAAAGTTTCTTGGTATATTGAGGCCTGTTTTAAGAATATAAACAAAAATTTATGACTCAAGAAATGTTTATATCTGTATATATATAGTTATAGTGTAGAATGTTAAGACAGATCTCAGAATTGGAGTGCATCCTAGCGTCGACGTTATTCATATGAAACAAAGTGAAAAAATTTTTTATATTAACGTTAAATTTTCCAGAATATGCCTGAGCCAGATTTTGAGAAATTTTTTATCCGAAAATTTCGTTATAAACAAAGAAAACCGCAATTTTTTTTGAAAAGACAACTAAAAATTTTGTCATTAAAATCTTGTTTTTTTAAAAATCACGATCTGGTTGAAATTTTTTGAGTTATGATAAGAATACAGTGTTGAGAAAAACACGTTTAAAGTTTTGGGCTTGATTCAAGCCGACTGCAGCTTTCAATCCTTCAAAGTTTTTGACTTTCAAATGGATTTGAATTTCGCTTTAAAATTTTAACAGCATATTTTCATGATGTTTCAGAAGTAATTTATCGATGTTTCAAAATTTCGGTTTTTAAAATTTTTTCATGTATTTCTGGCCTTTAAACGTTGTGTTTTTAAAGGTATTTTGAGTTCTTTGGTGGTTTTAAAACGATCTTCTACCTCTTGTCGCTCATTTAAAATCTTGCCTTGACCTTCTGTGCTCTTATTGACCAAGCTTAATTCATCACGGAAGCTCTTGATAGTGCCGTGGACTGTAGATTTACTTTATCCAACCAATTCGGAAATTTCTCTCACGGTTTTACCTTCAAAATTCAATTTAACATTTAATTGTTTAAATTCGACAGTAGAGTGCTTTCCATTTGGAGACATTTAAATATACTTTTATATATTTTTAATACTTTCTGATACTAAGTGAAATTCACGACTATATGACAAAATAAAAGTAGCAGTTCTAAGACGTCGTTTTAAAATAACGGCATTTTTAGCATTGCTTTTTTGGTTTGTCTGATTGTGCGTTGGGCTGAATTAATTGTTTTTTTTCTGCTAAAATTTGTTAGTTATCATTAAAAAGAATGTTGGTTTTTATTGAGCGGTAAAATATAATTATGTTTTAAATTTAGTGAAATTTTTAAAGTACAAACAACTTTGTTATTTTTAAAAATTATTAATGATTTTGATGTCATTGCAAAGAAAAGGAAATAAATCACAAATTTGATTATTACGAAAAAGTCAGAGAAAATTGAGCGCAACGTGGAAATTAAGTAGTTTCAAAGTTTGATTTCATCTGCACGGGAGCACAGCTCGGGAATCGATTGGTTGGTTTTTTTATGCACTTTTTTTGTATAAAAGATCATTTTAGTTTTTAGTTTTTGTGCCAGAAACAATACTGTGAATCAAAGTCATGAAATACCAATTAACCCTGTAACTCTAAAGACTGTGAAAATAGACCTCCCTCTCCCATACGGTTTTTGCTATACTCAACCTCCTCTTTTATCACCATGCTTCCGTAAATATTCGTACTTCCACTCCGGACACCCTGTAAAACTTAACTACTTAAACACACATTTTTTTAACAGGTTATACTTTTGAGCTTTAGGTCAAGTTAGGTTTAGTTAGTAAGGCCTATTTCGGAAGTAGCTACACTTCCTTAAATTTTTTAAAGTTAAACTTAAATATTTTGGAATCTAATTGTGTTTAAAATTATATTTTTACATATATTAAAACTTTTTAAGAAAATATTTTGGTATGTCAGGAGGTTTTTATAAATAAAGCTTAAAACTTATTGATTAAATTAATTAGAAAATTATATTCTGTGAAATTTTACTCTGGTTAAACAATTTTAGTCTCTTTTTTTGGCTTCGTTTTATATATATAAAAAAATAACTTTACCTATGTGCTGAAAATGTCGGCAGATTTCAAATGAAAAAGAACTAGAAAATTGGGTCTTGATGAATTTTTTACTTTCAAAAAAAATATTTTTTCCAAACTTTAATCCTTAGTCTTTTCCAAATTGCGTAAAATAGCGAAAATGGACTTTGGACCTATACAAAATTTCTAAATATATTTATTTTAAGATTTTGTAAATTCTAATGTAAATTGTATTCAACTTTATTTATGGTTTTAAATAGAAATACATAGTAATTTTTCGACCAATAAATAATTTTTCAGTTTTTAACTTATACTTTAGTAATAATATAAAAATAAATAAATAAAATGAGTAAATCCATTAAGTTTTTAATATGGGACATTCTTTGTCAAAAACGTCAACAAGAAGATCGACTGACGCCAATCGTGCTGATATGAACATGATAGCTTCCATACTTCAATTTAACACAAAAAATCATTTTTTTAGGAATTTTAATTAAAAACACCCCAAACTGCACTGTGTTAGACTGCACAAAAATTACACAACAGGTCGCCGAAAGGTCATGATGTATAAAAAAATAATAAATTTTTGAGAATTCATTATGAAAATACATTATCCTAGATTTTCGATTTTTAAAATTCAGAGTACTTGAACATACTTTTCCTTATGCCAAAAGAATTCTTCCATGGTTCTTTGAAATTTTCAAAGATATAACTGTACGTAAAATTAATAGTTACACTGTGTGCTTTTTTGTACAGTGTTGTTCCTGTATTTGATAATTTTATCGAAGAAAATTATTTTATCGAAGAAAATTAGAAACAATTTTGCTAAAGAGCAACTTTGCTGAACAAACAAGTATGAAAAAATCGTTTGAATTTGTCATAAAAACTTTTACAAGTCACATATTTCTCACCCGCTTTCTAATCTTCAAAACAATTAAAGTAATTCATATGCAATGATGTGCCTAATTTTTTAGTTGCAACTTATGCAGACTTTGATTAAGACTTTCTGTAAGAACATACAAACATTCATATCTTTGAAAATTACAAAGAATCATGGATTGGCATATAGTAGAAGTATGTTCAAGTAGTCTGAATTTTAAAAATCGAAAATCGAGGATGAGTTTTAAAAAATTAGTACAGTTTTTAACCATTATGACCTTTTGGTGGCCTTATTTATTTATTTTATTTATTATAGTAATTACAATAATTAATTATTATAATTAAGAAAAGAACAAGAACACAAACTGCCAGGGCTTTCGGTTCAGAAATTTAATATAAGTGGTTATTAGTTAGAGACATAAAATATTTATAGTAATATTATAAAATAAAAATACTTAATTATTGGTATCTATAGTAAGTAAGTTTATGGTAAGTTAATAATCAGTTGGTGTGCTATTTCCCAAGATAGTTTGCCTGATGGAAATTAATTTGGTACAATCATTTAAGATGTGTTCGATGGAAGTAGGATGATTGCAAAACTGGCAGGCTGGTGGATGTTCTCCGCGCAGAAAATATTAGTGGGTGATGGCAGTATGGCCCAAACGTAAACGGGTAAAAATTTTGCTTTTATGGCGTGAAGCAAGAGCTGGATATATTGCTTTCTTTCCGGCGGGGTTAACAATTTTATAACGATGGTTATAGTTTAACCATTCCTTGTTATTAGTTAAGTCCAAATGATTTTTAATAAGCTTAGAACAATAAGGTATAGAACAAGAAATTTGGAGAATGTATCGCTTGATTAGCAGCTTTGTCAGCAAGCTCATTTCCAGGAATACCTGCATGGCCGGGGACCCACATAATTCTTATTTTGTTTTTACGATTGATGCATTTGTTTCTTATGGTAGCAATAATTTCACTCCTGTGGCTTATGTTTTGGTGACCCTTAACTGTGACTGTCGTGTAATCTTTGTGTAGTCTAACACCTGTAGATAGTATTTGAATATAATAACTCAAGACTTGTGGCGGCCGTAGCCTAGTGGGTGGAGTGCGTGGCCCATAAGCTAAAGAACCGCGGTAGCTCGGGTTCAATGCCAGCTCAGACAGAAAATTTTTCAATTGAATTCATTTTTCTGTTCGGTCGTCACCTCTCTGCAGACAATGGCAAACCTCAGAGAGTAAAAAATTGCCATGTAAAGCTTCTTGAGAACGTAAGCCGTTCGGAGTCGGCATAAAACACGTAGGTCCAGTTCTCGGTCATTTGTGATCAAACATTAATAACACGCACAACACAATTGATCAAAATAGGAAGCTAGGTCAAAGTCCTTCCAAGGGCTGAAAAGGCAAGTTTATTTTTTTTTATTTAACTCAAGACTGAACAAAATTAAAGTTTGTTTACGGTGTTTTTAATTAAAAACCTTGAACAATTAATTAAAATTTTAAAAATTGATTTTTTTATTTAATTGCCGTATGAAAACTATTTTGTTTGAATCAACACGATTAGCGTCGGTCGATCTTTTTGTTGACCGTTTTGACAAAGAATGTCCCATATCTAAGTTATTTCAATTAGGATAATTTTTAGGAATTAATTTAGAATTAAGCTCAAAAAAGAGAATGACATCACATCTTCGAGATAGTTAATGGATAAAAAAATCGAAAAACTACCGTTAAATACATATTTTCTCATACTTCCGTATTTCCATAGACAACTAAATTAATATCAAAAAGGATTGTTTAACTGTAAGTTGTATGCAAAAAATACGAACTTATTCTCAAAGTAAAAAGTAGGTATATAAAAATAAAAATAATGATTTTTTTTTAAAAAAAAAAAAAAAAAAAAAAAAAATCAAATTAGTTTTCAAAGATAGTAAAAATGTAAAGAATAAGCTCCATATTCTTCTATTAAATATCATTGGGATACCAATTCATTTTATTGTTATCAAAAATCACTATGAAAATCCTGGTCATTACCTTGATCTTAAAAGATTTGTTCAATGAGCTATTGGGAAAATTACATGTAAGCAAAAAGAAACCGTTATTTATCACCATATAAGAGTGATACAGATAAAGTATACAGAACTACAGATAAAGTATTCCCTGCGCAACGAAAAATATTTACTGCGCACCTCGTCATCGCTGCTCGTCAAATGTGACACTTGATGAATACATACAAAAGAAAATGTCAAAAAGAGAAAATTAAACAACAAAGGAGACAAAGATAGCAAAATGAATAAAAAAATAGTCAAAATTCTGTCAAACACATTACGCAACTTAGCTGCTTTTTGTGTAAAGGGGTAAAAAGGGGGAAAAATACCCCGACAAAATATGCAATTTTTTTTTCACAAACAGTATTAAAATATATATTTACCTTATGTTGGACATGTGTTTTATTTAACGATATTTATTTCATTTCAGTAAAACAAATTTTCATAAGAAAATTTCGAAATTTTGAAATCTGTAAACCCTATGAATAAATTGTGACTACGGTTGCAACAACGAGCTCCACCCACGTCACAGCAAAAATGGCGGACATGCGCAATACCTTATCTGTAGTTCTTTGTATCATGAGTGATCATCATACTGATAATACACTGAAATAATTGTTTAGTAAATATTGAAGTTTCCAGTTCAATTGCTTTAAAAGTTGAATTATATTCTAGATAATATATTTTTCTCGATAAACTCCTTTAAATTTATTTCTAATTTATATTCACATATTAACTAAGTCTTATTTTATAGCATACCATCTATTTTCTAAACCTATTCAAGATATTTGTTTTTAAATTATTTAAGGATTTTATCATTAGTCTCCACTTAGTTTTAACATTTCAATCACAATAAATTTGTTATGTCCACTAAAATCACGCTTCGTTCGTATTTAATAAAGTATTTATCAACACTCAATTAAATACAATGCAACAACTTAAATCAACAGCAATTAAATTATTTTAATAATGAATGCAATTGTCTTCAATTAAAAGCAATCATCGAAGGAATCAAAATGAAACCCAAAATAAAATAGCCACAAGAAAATTTAATGGGAAAAAAACAAAACAGTTTGAGATACAAGAATAAATGCAAGAATATACTGGAATCTAGGAAGAGTAGACAATTTTATGCTCATTAATTAATAAACAATCTGGCATGTATTTCATGCAGCAAGAAAAATAATTTCTGTATTCTAGCAAAGAGGTACATTTAATATTTCAGTAGACAGCACATTGCTGGAGATTTGAATGGACAATTTCTTCAATTGAGAATAAGAAAATCATAAACAGTTGCAGAAACGAAGATTAAAATACTGTAAAAGTGTGGGTAAATATTTATAAACTATTCTTGTGAATAACTTTTTATAAGCATTCATACATTAAAAGATATAACTTTTCTGTATAGATATTTTGCAGTCTTTTATCTTAAAAAAAAATAATTTTTAATAATTTTTAAATATTTAGTTAAATATTGTTTCAAACTTGTTTTGAAACACAATATTTTCGGGCGTCTGCAGGATTTGTTCTAGGGGGTGGGGGGGGGTGGTAAAGGCATGAAGGAATCTGGAATTAACATTAACAAAATATAACCTATATAATACTATTTACTAAGATTTTTGGTACTAAATCTGTAAACATGATACGCACGGTGGGATGACATAACGTCCATGAACCTTATTTGAACCCCATTTGAAGCAGACATAATGTCCACAGACACTATGTCTACTTTACAAACGGACATAATGTCCAAAGCAAAACGGGCACAAAGTCCATACAAATTTAATTTTAAACAATTTTACTGAACACGTTATATAAATCGAATTTTTCATGAAAAATATCAGTTTTATATGACAAAAATAACATTCCGTACAAGGGCAAATATCAAAATACTGTTGTTTTAAAATTTTGCTTTCAAAAAGTCAGCTCTCCAGTTACAGCATTTCAACTTTATTTGAGATACAAATTGGAGTGTTTTAAGATCAAATTATTTTGCCTTGTACGGGAAGTTGTTATTTTAAGCTTATTTTCCTTAGTTGTTCTTAGTCCATATTTTGCAGAATTTTGGCATACAGAATTTTTTAACACAGTTTTCTGTTAATACAGAATTTTGTAATGCAGAATTTTGTATACAGAATTTCATACAATCAGACAACTGCGCCGAACCTTAACAAATTCTTTAAATTAATGTATAAAAATTGAACAATTTGTATTAAAAATCGCGCAGTTTTCCAGTCCGTTTGGAAAGGACATAATGTCCATGGACATTATGTTATCCTACCGATACGCACACTACACCGGTTGACACACGCTTGTACACATAAGAAAATCTAATATATTTTAAAGATCGAGTAAAAATCTTTCTAGTAACATGTCCGAAATATTTAAAAATTTTACTTTTTTTCATGTAATAAATTTCAGTAATTTTTTGCTAAAGCAAATTTTCTTAATAATTTAATAAATTAAATAATGTGAGGCCTCTATTCTTAAATGAAATCGCAATAATTGCTCTTGAGCCCCAATTTTTTAACTTTTAATATAAGAATAAAAAAATTTCCTTTCCTAATACTAAAAAATATTTTTTTTTGCTGGTAAGCTGAAAAAACAAACTTAATTTTTAGGCCATTTTTTAACTTTGGAAGCCTTTAACTCCTAAGCCAATTTCGAGCGGACTGAAATTTTTCAGATTTGTATTTAGAATGTCAAAATCCATATCATTCGCAAAAATTTAAAATTTGAGTTGTCGCTATCCTTGAAATGCTCCCTGCATGCTAAGGGAGATATGTTTCACCAAATCTTGCACCGCATGGACACCAATCTACTTATTTCTTTTTCCAGCATGAATCAGTTCTTGCAGCTTACAAGTTATCATCTGAATGATTTAAAAAATTTATTTTTTTTTGTTTTAAATTTAAATTAACATAAAGAGGTACATGTATACTAGATTTGTTTTGGGTTTCATACATTTTCTTAACATAGTCCAGAACCTCCCTGCAAGGCTTGATTCTGAATCCTGGTTAATATAAGCACGTGGCGAGAACAGAAAATTCTCAAACTGGGTGGGCGCCGCTAAATAACGTGAATTTTTGTTTCAGCATAAAATGGTTGTTTCAAATTGAATTTCCTCCTATTTACGTTTATGTCATAAAAACTTTTGACTATAACAAATTTAAATGTAAAATCGTTTGCTTTATATGATTTAAGATTTTTTCAAAAAATAGTTCTTGATTCAAAATTGGCCCACTGTATTCAATTTCTTAATTTTGTCTATCTTTTTTTATTAAGAAGCTTTGCTCTCGCATAGATCGCTGCAACTTTCTTAAATTTAAATTTGTCATTTTATTAAGTTTAGGAAAAATTAAAAAAAAAATCCAAATTGGATAATCTTTATTTATTTATTTATTTTTTATTTATTTATTGAAATTAATGTTTACATGTAAGACATAGTCTTTTAAATGCAATATAAATTAACAAATTTTCAAGAAGTTATAGGATAGTCAACCGAAAAATTACATATTTTTTAAAGCTAATAATTAAGTTATTTAAAAGAAACAAGGTGAGAAAGCACTTAACTATAACAACAAAATACAAGTAACAAGCAAATCTCAAAACAAATTAAGTTATTTAAAAAGAAATGAGGTGAAAAAAAACACTTAATTATAACAATAAAATCCAAGTAACAAGCAAATCTGGACTTAAAATTAATTAAATATATGTTGATAGAAAGACGAAGAGACAGTATTAAGAAAAGTATAGAACAATTTCATGCTTAAAGGTGTGCTTATTAGGAATACTTTTAATTATAACAGGCAACGAATTCCACAATCTGATTGCGTTCACGAAAAATAGTCTGTTGGAGTTCAAATAATTATAGACAAGAATAGTGAGGTTTAGATTTCTATTAGATCTTCAAAATTGAAGCTTCTCAAATAGATAGTTGGGTGTTTTGGTATGTATCAAGTTGTATAAGAATATGCAGTTTCTAACATCTAGGTAATTAAAAATATTGCAACCAAGTATTTGATTGCTCACGTGACTGATGCGGTCAAACTTCCGAAGGCCATAAACATATCTTACTGTGTTGTTGAAAGCATGTTGTAGCTTAAGTTTAGACCTGGAATCGATTCTACTATATACAACATCCGAGTAAGATATGATAGGTATTATGAGCTGCTGTACTAACTTTTTTCTAGTTGCGATAGGAACAAACGACGCAGTCCACCTCAAGTTCCGCAGGACGTAGTACACTTTACTTACTACAGAATTGATATGATTTACGCAGGATAGTGAGGAATTAATGTGGTAACCAAGATTCTTCACTTTATCAACAAAGTTCAATTTAACGCCATTAAGATAAATAACTGGTATCCTAGAGAGAGAGTGATTGGATTTAGAAATCGGCAAGACATATGATTTCGTGGGATTTAGCTTGAGTCTATTAGATTCAGCCCATTCAGTTATACTCATTAAGTCCTCATTTAACTTACTACATAAATCATCAACAAGGTTAACAGGTCTGGACAAGTACAGTTGAATATCATCAGCATATGCATGCATGGTAACATGCCGACATTTGCTGAAGATATCGTTTATAAATAATGTAAATAAAATCGGACCAAGTACAGAGCCTTGAAGAACCCCACAGGTTAAATTACGGAAAGCAGACAAACTAATGCCCACCCTTACTCTTTGCGATCTTCCAACTAAGTAACTGTGTAACAAACGGACAGCCATGCGAGAAAAATGAAAGTTATTTACAAGTTTCTGACACAATAGAGAATAGTCAACAGAGTCAAATGCCTTGGAAAAATCCAACAGGCAGAGTAAATTTAAGTGCCCTAAGTCGTATGTCAGCCTAATGTCATCTAAAATCTTTAAGACTGCTGATTTATGATAGAAAACCAAGCCGAATTTTTGGAAAACATTAATTTTTTTATTAAATTTATTTACTTTGGCCTCTGCTTGTTTACAATGACCTTAAAACATAAATGTGCTTATTATCAAAGCTTATATCCGTTATTGAATTAAATGCCCCTTGCTATCTGTTGCTACAAAGAATGATCCTCGACTAGTAAGGGATCTCATTCCTTAACATTCGTCAATTTCTCGCAGGAATAACTTTGTAATTCATTACATTCTATTCATTCAGCATTTACTAAAAAAATTCATTCGTAGATTGACCGTTCTCATTATTCGTAGAAGGTACGAAGTTTTAGTTGAGTTTAAAAAATTTACAACTGAAATCGTTCAGACTGGTTTGTCAAACAATTACCGAATATAAGGAAATGTGTGATTGCAAGGTGGCCATAGCCTACTGAAAGAGTACGTGGCCCATAAGCTAGGCTAGATTAGGTTAGGTTAAGGTGGCGGCAGGTCTTTAGATCAGCCCACTTAGACCATATTTTTGGTCTATTGTAACACCACAGAATGGAAAAGGGAGTAATCAAGTGAAACTTTTTTTTGTAGGATGTTCTTGATGTGGCAAAAGCTGTAGAAACTTGTGATATTAAATCTGAAGCAATTAAATATTATGCCTTAACCTCAGTCAAATCAAGTAACTTAGCGTTCCTCTCCACAAACTTTTCCTACCACCAGCAACCGCAACTTTTCGTCATAAATTTATGTGTTTTTTAAGTTCCTTTGATTAGGAATAAGGATTCGAACCCGGGACCCCTGAGCGATAGTCAAGCGCGCTGCCACTAGACTATCGAGGCCGCTCTTGCCCATAAGCTAAAGAACCGTGGTTCAACCCCCAGCTGAACAAAAGGTTTTTTTTTTGTTACTAGGTATTAGGATCATTCGTAAATGGATTCGTACAATATACATTTATTTGTGTACTAATACGTATAAACTATTCAAAATGTGCACCAAACTACGAATTCTAATCGTAGCTGAAAATTACGAATAAAATTCGTAAGAAAATTTTTAAATTTAAGAATACGTATTGAAAAGTGTTTGTTAAACAAAGGTAAATAAAATGGTATCGTAAATTATTAGGCCGTGTTCATATTACGCCTTTTTGTCGCGATTGAGACACAGCTCTCAATTTTTTTTCGCAAACGCGGTTGAAGAATACTGAATATTAAATAAATAAATGTATTTAAATCAGCACTGGGCGCCCCATAGCTCACTGAGCGCTCTCTGAGCGTAACTTTTCACACGAACACAAAACTCACAATAGAAGAGAATATAATTCAGTCATACGCTGACGGTGATGCTGTGAAGACCTATGTCGGGAATTTTATGTACACTCTTAAAAAACCAACTTTTTGGTTTGTGGATTCATAATTCCTTTTTCATATATTTTTTATTTTATTAAGATATATTAAATCTTCACACATATTACCTATTAAGATTCTTTGCATTATTTTTTTCATATTATTTGTATTCATTAATATTTTGATACTTAATTTTATAAGGTTTTGACTGAAATTTTAATGATTCGTATATATTAGGATTTAATAATATTAAAACAAATCACCTGAAAAACATTGTTTGACTCTGGATCGGAATGTGACTTCTGTTCTGTAGAGAATCTTTCCTGCGAAGCAGAATGTGTAATTTTCCACTGCAAGCAAACTAATGTAATTTATTTACTTAGAAGAAAATGCTGGACCAATAATGATAAAGAAGAAATAGTTAACAATACCGATGACTAAAAATAAAATCTAAGCACATTTTACAGTATGTATTATTTTATATATTATTATTTTACAAACTTGCAAATCTAGATAATTGTGACTATTTCGCTCAGTGTGCGCTATTCGAGAGCGCACCAATACTAACAAGACAAAATAAAATTTGACTTTGTTAGAATGCCCAGCCCTGATTTAAATACATACTAAATTCAGTTTTTTTCAGCCGCTTCCGCGAAAGAAAACGTAAGAGCGGTGTCGCAATTGCTACAAAAACGCGTAACATGAACACTGCCTTACAGCAACGGGTACAACATACTATTTAAAAATTAATGGTTTAGCTCAGCTTAATTTATAAATTATCCTTAAAAAAGTATTATTGTACTCTTTTCAAAAGATATTAAATACATAATAAACATATCGTACACTTTACGACGTTTTTATTAACAAAAATTTCAAAGCCCTAAGTTTAAGCGCAACTTATAGCTTAGAAAGTTTTTTGCTTCTCTCTTAAAATTTTTTAATTTAAAATTACGGCTTTTTTGATTTTCACTGCTTAGGGGGGAAAAGTCCCCCCGCATTTCATGCGGACGCCAATGAAATGGATATGTATATGAACTTTCTTATAACAAAAGTTTTGTCTTTATTAAAAATATAATTGTTATAGTAAATATTAAGAATATTCATAGGTTAATATAAGCCTTAATTATACGTTTATATGAAAGTTAGTTTATCTTCACATATACAGGGTGCGGCTAAAGTAACTATATGATTTGTTTTTTAAAGAACTATTGAATAGAATGAAAAAAACAAAAAAATTTATGATAAAAAAAGTTTATTTTATGTTATTTTTTACATTAATTATGAAAAATAATATCAGTTAAATGACAACCGTTTTCTCTAACGCAAAAATGTGCTCTTTTTATGGCATTTTCCATAACTTTGTTGAGTGTTTTTTGTGGTATACGATCAATTTCTTCTTGAATGTTGTCCTTTAGTTGCTGCAAGGTTTGGGGCTTATTCAAATAAACTTTGTCTTTGAGATAGCCCCACAAGAAAAAATCCGGTGCAGTCAAATCTGGCGATCGTGGTGGCCATCTCAAATCGCCGTTTTTAGAAATTAACCGATTTGGAAATTGTTGTCTTAATAAGTCCATCGTTGCACGGGCTGTATGAGCTGTTGCACCATCTTGTTGAAACCATATATTGGCGTTTGGTGGCAATTGCGGAAATAAAAAATTTTGTAGCATTACTCTGTAACGTTCTCCATTTATTGTTTCACATACACCTTGATCGTTTTCAAAAAAAAAAAGGACCGTAAACTTTTTGGGCGGTAATGCCACACCAAACGGTAACACGAATTGCGTGTAAAGATTTCTGATGAAGATTTTTGGGATTTTGGGATCCCCAAAATCTGTTGTTTTGTTTATTTACGAAACCGTTCAAGTGAAAATGCGCTTCGTCGGTCATCATTAAATTTGACAAAAAATTTTCATTTTGATCAACGAGATTTAAAACTGCTCTAGCATATTCCAAGC
The DNA here is from genome assembly GCA_963920525.1 of Dichetophora obliterata. Lineage (NCBI taxonomy): Eukaryota > Metazoa > Arthropoda > Insecta > Diptera > Sciomyzidae > Dichetophora > Dichetophora obliterata. Next base: position 188,239,748 of record OY986436.1, read on the forward strand.
GCAATACGAAGTCCTCAGGATTTAGTTTTTGGACTAGTTGGATTTTGTAAGGGAAGAGGTGTTTTAAAATTCGCCGAAGAGTGTGGTCAGAAAGCTGCAACTGGGAAGATCGTCTTCTCGTTGATGTCTCCGGATTTTCTTCGACGCTCTGTCGCACAGCATCAATATTTTCGGCCGATCTGCCAGTTCGAGGTCTGCCCGTACGTCTTGAATCTCCGACAGTCCCATATTCAGCAAAATTATTCACCAACGAACGAATGGTTGGACCCGTTGGAGCAGTTCTTACACCATAAAATCTTCTGTATGCACGTTGAGTATTAATTATCGAACGATGATTTTCAATGAATAGAAAAACAATCTTAGTTCTCTGCGCAATTGTATAGCGTTCCATTTTTAAATATTCTCCCAAGTTTAATTTCTGAAATAGGAAAAAAGAAAAAGTTTAATACTCGCAAGCAAAGAAGTTACAATTGTTTTACATCATATAGTAACTTTAGCCGCACCCTGTATAATTGAAAACAACATTTTATGCAAATATATTTTATTTGAGAGAAGCAGAACTTTAAAATATGTAAGTTAAAAATTTGTACAGTTTAAATTAAAAATTTAATATTCTTTATTTTGATTTCCGAATTGATATACTTTGTGAGCAGCCCGAGTAAAAATATTAGCGGTGGATCAGCGGTCGGACCGCACGGCTGTACAAGGGTCTAATAATAATCAAAAATGCTTAGCGGCCGAAAGTTGGTTCGAACACGGGCCGTACAAGGCCTAAATTAAGTTGCACGGACGCTGTATGGCACCAAATTTTTCAAAGCTCTTTTTCAAAAACAAACGTATGCGCAACAAAAAAGCATGTCTGACTCAGCGATGCTGATGTTGATATTGGGGCACAAAAGATTGATTGTTTGTGTTTGAAGTTAGTTAAGAAAAGCTGCTCATTTTCATTGTAGAATAATCATTTTCGGCTGATTTACTGCAGATGTTCGTCCGTTTCATAGCCGGGATTATTTCTACATGGTCTCTGTAAGGCCGCTGCACGATCCTTATAATGCCGGTGTTTTGTCAAAAAGTCCTGCAAACAACCTTTGTACGGCCGAAAAAAATATTTAAAACAAGGCCTTGTTCGGCCGCTATTTGGCCTTAGCTACAATGATTTTTGTTTTTACTCGGGTGAGTTCAAAAATTAATACTTTGTTTCAAAATTTTTTGTTTATAAGTAAGACAATATCAACAAATTAACGTTATTGATATAAAACATATCACATATTTTAAAAGGTACAATCTACTTTTCTTATAAGAATCATTCGAATTTTTTGAAAAGCTTTAAAAACAAAATTGTTTAAGAAACTATAAAAAACATTGTTAAAACAGTTGAATTATTTACTTTCCTAATGGAACCAATGTAACAATTTCTGAATGTATTGAAATTGCAAATCCTTTTAAAAAAAATAATTAAGCTCATATCCCTTAAATCTTTTGAAGCGATAAGCAAAACAAACAATAGATAATTCAAACAGTTTCAGTGCAGTAAAAAACTGTCATTTAAATTAAATCTTTTAGAGCGAAAATGAAGAAAAATGTGAACAATATCAAAATGAGCGGTAGACATGAAGAAACAACAAATTTTTTTAATCCTTTGGTATAACAAATTACAGGACACAGGTACTAAAAACACGTAAAGCAAGAAAGGAAAAGAAATAAGCAGCAAAGCAACAAAATGTAAAACCTGCTAAAAAGGAAGCTTAACAACATGTGTGTATATGTTTTTAGTTGCATACATAGAACAAAATCTAATTAATAGATTGACATCTATCATGTGACATCATGAAGGACATGCTGTAAGCTGAAACATTCTAGGGAATTTTAGAAGGTTGGTATTTAAAGCCAAACAGTAGGTACAAATCTGTAGCAGCGGTCAAAACATGTTGGTGCTCACTATATATAAGGAACCAAAAAATGTACTGCCAAGCTAAAAGCTATTTTTATAAATAAAGGCACATTGTGTTTGACTTTATTTTTTTTTTACTTTTTAGCGTAGTGAAATTTGCTCATAAAATTTATGAAAATTGAGAAAAAACCCTAACATAAAATGCTATAAATTTACTTTGGTTTTGGGTACTATTCCGAACTTGTTGTTTATTTTCTGGAGTCATGTTCGAAGCCACCCAACGACACCAAAAATTAAAAAACGCTTGCAAATCCTTTTTATGTCAACACAGATTAAGCTGCCATAGAAAATGACATGACAACAACATATGAACAGCTTTAGTAAAGTTGAGAGCAGCGCAAAAAAAACATACAAAAAAAGACAGTATTAAAAAATAAACTGGTTAAAAGGAAAAACATGCAACGCTGAAGTTTGGCATTTCAGTCAATTGCGCAAACATTCATCGTTTTTGGAAATGTTTGTCTTTAGAATCTGCAGCACATAAAATAATTGATTTTTCGTTGTAAATTTGTTTTCTCAATTTTTAAATTTTTGGTGCAGCAAAACTGATGTATATTTTAGAAAACAGATTTTCTACACGCAGAGAAAAGCATTCCTACAACCTAAAAGGATAAAAAAATATTTCTAATGAAATTTGAAAAAAGAAATTTCTAGATACATTTGTGTTCCGAATCTATTGTTTTGTTTTTTGTGTATTCCGAGCTAACTTCATTATATAATTAGTTGGAGATTTATTTTTTAGAGGCATGATTAAAGTGGGTAATAATAAGACCCGGTTGTGCATTCAATTGCATGGACTTATGTATACTATTTGTTTACATAATATATATGTAAACTTATGTTAGAAATCTTGAAATAAATTTAAATACAAGCAAAGTATTACAAAGGTTTTTAATTCAAAAAGTATTAAATTTAATACTCCTCAGTTGAATTCAAAATTTTAAAGTATATTTTGTTTTACATATGAATTCAGTTCAGATATTACAATGATATCACGGAGATAATTATTTTCCTTGAATCAAGCAAGTGTTTTGTTTAAAAGCTTGCACTGTTTGATTTTAGAAAAAGATTGCTAAATTTTAATCACTCCCCATATATCTAGAAAAAAAGAAAAATTTTGATTAAATTCAAACAAAATTTTGCTAAGTTATTATAAACTGCAAAAGCTAATTTCTGCTTAATTCAAGCAAATATTTGCTAAGTTATTGTAAGCTCAAATAGCAAATTTTTACTAAACTCGTGCAAATATTTGCTAATTGAGTTTATAATAACTTTACAAATTTTTACTAAACTCATGCAAATATTTGCTATTTGAGTTTATTATAACTTTGAGCTTGCTATTTGAGCTAATAATAACTTAGCAAATATTTGCTTGAATTAAGTAGAAATTTGCTTTTGCAGTTTATAATAACTTAGCAAAGCTTATAATAACTCAGCAAACTCATGCAAATATTTGCTAAGTTATTATGAACTCAAATAGCCAATTTTAACTTAATTCAAGCAAATTTCTTCTTAACACATGAGCAAACGTTTATTCTTAATGAAGAAAATTAGGCGACGATTGATTAGCAACTGCGATGGTCGAATGGATAAGCCCATGCACTTACACTCGCGAGGCTGAGGTTCAAGTCTCCGGATAATAGTAATTTTCCAGTTTAATTTAATGTTAATAATTATTTCACTTCAAAAATATGCTACATTTCAGCAAAAACTAATCAAAATTTTCTATTTCAATTTATAACAACTTAGCAAATATTTACTTGAATTAAGTAGAAATTTGCTTTTGCAGTTTATAATACTTAGCAAAATTTTGCTTGAATTTAATCAACAATTTGCTTAGTTATTATAAAATGGGATGGCAAATTGTGATTAGTTTTTGCTAAAATGTAGCATAATTTTAAAGTGGCTGAGCATCAAGCGCAAGTTTTGCTTAACCACAATACAAATTTAGCAAACAGTTTTCTCCGTGATTTTATAGCCTTGGAATCAATTCGATACTATTGTGATATTATATTTAATTTTTAAGACATGCTGTATTATATTTCAATACAATTTTGTATTGAATTTTAATACATTTCAAACATTACAACGATATTTTATACCCTTTGGATTCAATTGGATACTTAATTTACTATAATACATAATTTTCAATACAAAATCAGTATTAAAAATTAATGCAAACTGAGTACTAAATTTTAGTTCTTATTTTTACTAAAAATGAATTTAAGTATTTGGCCAGTATTCAATTTTAGTGTGGTCATATATGTAAGTCCAAAAGTATTAAAATTTATTCCAATATTTCTAACCGTGTAGGAATTGTCGCAGTTATATAAAAAATAAGGCTTCCTTTTTATGTCTCTCATTGCAGTAGAAACATTTGAACAAATTTTTAGTTTATTTGAAAAGTTTTGTTATACATAAAAAAAACTGAAGGGAAATTCCCAAATGATAACATCACAGGACATACTTTCTGAAGTGCGCAGAAGTGGATTTATACTGTGTTTTTAATTTCCATGATCGTCCTTGATGAACTTTTGTTTTGTTACAAAAATAAAATTAAGTTAACTAGCTTCAGAAAATCTTTTTATCATAAAATCCTACTGAAATGAAACTGGATCCAATCACACATGAACTTGTGTCTTATAACCAGGGCTAGGATTTCAATGACATGTCATCTTTTTTCTGCTGCGTCGAAGACATTTCCTGCTTATTTAAAACGTCCAGTTATGTTTCCTGAATTCCAAATATGAAAAGGTTTTAGGTCATTTTTAATCGATTTTTCGGTTTTAGTTTTCAGAGCATTTTTTCATAATTTTTAGTGATTTTCAAGTTATTTTTTACTAAAAATGCAAATTTTCAAACATATTTCTTTACTTATAATTTTATTTTTGATATCAATTTTTTTAACAATACATCAGTTGGTCGCACAATTAAATCTCTTGTTTCTTTACTTAAGGGACTATGTGCAATTTTCTTTGAATTTCTGAAACTAGATATAAATGGATCAGATGATATCATAAGCATTCGAAATAAGTCCTCATTTGTTTTTTGCCTTGAAAACTTTCGGGTGTTATGTTCCCCATGGAACCTATAATCCTTATTCCTTTTCTCTTGCGCTTCTTCAGATAGCTCTACAATAGGTAGGATATGATACTTTATGATTTGTTCGCCATGCATTAAAACCTTTTGCAGTGTTGGAGACTTGGCACGCCAAGGATAAAATTTACTGTATAATTCTGCTGTTTCCTTTGCATACTGTCCAAAACGCTCTGCGCGTGTATGCTTATTTCAGCTAATAACCTGTAAGATGGTTCGCAACCTTGCTATAAAGACCTCATCAATTCCAGTGATTTTTGATGTAGTGTGGGAGGTGTTGGAAAGGCAGTTAATACCCTTCTTAGGCGATGTGGACTAGCTTTGGATGCACGTTTAACAATCTCAGATTGCAAGTTCCTTCGTGCGGAGCTCAATTGCTGCAGATAGGCTTTTTCGACAAACTCTTTACTGCAAGTTTCCAAAATCTTCTGAAGTTTTCTTCTTTGAGAGCGGACAGGAATCTCAGTGAAAGGCTTCGTAGGTCTTCCTCTCTTAGTATTCTGTTCATCTAGCCAAGTTTCGTTTGCCAGCTGAAATTTCGGCATCGATTTCGAGCAGTGTTTAAAGCGCTTTTTTACGCTGTTTACAATATTTGTAACCTTTATTGATACAGCTTCCAAGGCATTGTGACTGACAATATTTTCGCCAATGATAGCCGACACGATAACATCATTTTTAAATGTGTTTACTAAATAAAAATTAGTAACAAAATCGTAAGTTGCGCTTTCCGTAGCTGTTATGATTGCGCGTAAGAGTTTTTGTGGGAAATATATTTGCTATGCAGATGCGCGGCTTTATACATAAAAAATGTCCGCAAAAAGGATTCTACCTGTTAACCAATTAAGATTTCTACCTATGGCGTTACCTGCGGTTGCATTCATTAACTGTATGATTATGCTTAATTATGGCAATAAAAACGCATGATTAATACGTTTTCGTGCAAATGTGAACACTTTAGCAAACGACATGAACAGGTTATGTCTATATTTGCCTGTTTCGTATAAAAATAGTTCAGTTCCTGAAAAATATAAGGTAAAAAAGTGCTCGTCGGCGGCGAATGGCGGTTATAGTATATTCGGGAAAAGTTTTTAAATACTTTTAACTTTCTAAGAAATATAACCAAGCTCTGTCGTCGCACGACGGCGTATGAGTTTTCTCAAAATTTGTTTAAAAAAATATCTGAAAAAATACTATAAAACATAAATTGTAACAAAAATTTTAATTTTTTATAAGGCATTTTACTGACCTTAATTAAAAAACTTGTTCAAGAATGTTGCACCGTTTAAAAGTTACACTTCTTCAAACTTCAACAAAATATGCAAAAAATTCAAATTCACAAAAAAATGAGAATGGGCCTTTTTATTTTTACACCGTTCAATACGTTCCCGTTGAACTTTGAACCTGAAAACTTGTATTTTTTTTAACAAAAATGCATCATTATATTTTTGAAACAGTGAAATGTGAAAAACGACTTTTGGTCGCCGAATTTTTCCCTTATACCTCTGTGCGTCAGTGCAGAAGTAGAAAGAAGTTTTTCTGTTTAAAAAAAATTTTGCTAGAAAATCGACGTTCCTTCAATTTTAATAACTTAAAAATAAACCATGTAATATACTGTAACGCTATGCATAAAACTTATGTAAAATAAATTTTAAGTTTAGTTATGTTTTATTTTTAAAACTTTATCTTTTGTTTAATTTCTATGTAATTGTTTGTGTTTTCTAGGTAATTTTCTGCAGTTTTACATTATGTAAGTTTTGTCATTTTTTTTTTTTTATTTTTTTGCTGTTTTTTAGTTTATTCAGTGAATATCCGAGCTCTGCTTATAACATTATGAATTAAGGTAATACGTGTAACAAGAAAAAAATAGCAGCTTTTTCAAAAATTTTTTTTGAATACAAGAAATTATTATTTTTTAAAAATTTATACAGGTAAAAAATACTTTATAATTTTTTTATTTTATTAAACAACTTTCTGGCTTTTTTATAGAGGACGCTGAAAATGACATTAAAAAAAAGACAAACAATACGGTTCAATTTATATGGAAAGGCCATGTATCTGAAACAAACAAAACAAATTTCATTTAAAGTAAATATCATTAGTTCGGCATCCCACTTACGCACGACCCCCGGGGTTTTGTTTTAATTATGGTGAAACTTGGAGTAAAAAGTTTAAAAAATAAAGGTTTTTCGCGCTTTTTGTGTCTAGAAAAATAGGTACTTGAATTTAGAGGGGATGCTTAAAGGACAACATTGTGAACAAAATGCAATAAGCTTCATTGAAATTGAAGCAATAGATTTCGAGTTATCTATCGAACTGTTTTGGATGTCTTTTTTTTCAACGTCATTTTCAGCGCCCTCTATATAATAAAGCCAGAAAATTGTTAAAAAAAAACAAAAAATTTTTATTAAGTATTTTCATGTACCTGTATTTATACATATTTATATTTTATATTTACCTGTATAAATTTAAAAAAAAAGTAATAACTTCTTGTATCTAAAAAAATGTTTGAAAAAAATTGCTTTTTTTTCTTGTTACACGTTATAACAAGAATTATACCTTATTCAATCTCAATCTCACTCTAAGTTTTCCAACACTGCTGTTGTTTACTTTTTGAATTAAATGTTTGAACATTTTTCAATTATATATGATATGGATGTCAAATATAGTTGAGAAGATGCAATTTTTAGAGTATATAACAGCCGTTTTTACGGATTATCGTTATACCCGATAGTTTTGGGTTTTTATATTTTATAAATTCTAGAAGGTACTCCTTTGTTTATTGTGTTGGTGTTGCTGCTTCCCCACCCCTCACTGTTCGCATTTTTATCACATCCTAGTATAAATGGCAGTTTCTCCTTGGACAGTAGCTCACCCTACCATTAGTTAATCAACCATGTCCTGTGGTGCGATGGTATCGTCTACTAGAAAGTATCTTGTTGCTGAAACGATTTCGCGTAAAGTCCCGTTTAAATGTACCGGCATCTGAATTGCAACCAGATATCTTGCGAGAAAATTTGAAAAACAAATATAATTTAAATCTTTTGTTATAATTACGGTCTCGAATTGTCACATCATATATCCCAGTTAACCTTTGATTTGACCCTTAAAAATCTAGGGTTGTTGAATCATAACTATTCCTAGATGTAGATTTATTATGATGGAGATTGATTTGAGCAATATTAATGTTGGTCACATTGTGTTTTTGTAAACCACCTCTTTATCCGATGACAGAGTATCGGGCTCTGAAACACTGTCGTCATCTGGGGCAATATTCAGCGAAGTGAGGTTTAGAGTTATTTTCTCTTCCTTTCTTCCCGCTGCATCCACTGCCATTTTCCTTGCTACTTCAACCGATGTAACAGCCGTGCCACCCAATGAATCTATTTTTTCCAGCTATTCTTCTCCTTTCGGTTTATAGATGTGATTGGTACACAACAAAACCTGTATCGTATGACACAGTTGTTGACTTTGACTGCTTCAAATGACCTCTCATGCCCTGATCGTGATGGGCAGGCCTTTATTGACATCCTTGCTGCTAAAGATATTCCTCAGGTTGGTATATAACCCATTGTTTTGGATAACCATAAGCTTCAGTAATTTCTTTGTGTCCGCTCTTGCTGCTTTATGCAGGTATACCGTTATCATATGAACACAGCGTAAATCGTCCCCAGCGCACGTTAATACCGCTATTCCAGCCTGTCAGTTTCGGGACAATAATTCTCAACCATTCTGCTGTGTCTATTCCTGCACAGTTCACCAGTATAAGTCCTGGTCTGAAGTGGATGCAATCGAACTAGAGTTTTGCCCTCAAGCTTTTGTTCATCTCTTTTGCAGTGAGTTCCTGTATCTGTCCCTGTTCATCCCGGCTGAATATCAGGGAAGGATTTCGGAAGTACAGCCAGTCTGATGATTTTGGTTGCACTAGTATAATTAGCCTCAGACTACTTTGCCTTCCCAATAGATTTTGGCACTGGCCGCTTCTTATCGTTGTTCCTCAGTTTCTTGGCAGCATTGCCAATTTGCGAACTTATTTCCTCTGTACCTCTTTTCCTCGCGTCAGTCGAAGTATTTTTTGGTGCGATCCACGGCTTTCATCCTGGCTGCTTCTGGCATTAAACCTTCATTGAGATAGTTTAGTTACCATTTGGTTCCTGTGCTACTCAGACCTGTTATGAGTAGTCCTTACTTCCCCGAACTTATTATGTCCGGACAGCAGCCCAGTCCTCGTCGATGGCTGTGGTTATGTCTCTCCAGATTTTGATACCTCTTTCAAACACACAGTACCATGACTTTCCTTCCGTTTTGTCGTTACAGTCGCTGGCTCCAGCCAAAATTTAGGTTTTATAGTACCTTTGGTTTCTGTACGTTTTACAGTCTGCCTGCTTCTTTGCGAAAACACTTGGTATTCGTCGTTGCGGATAGCATGCTTCTCTTGATTGGCGGTGCGGTATGAATGCCCGCTAATTGCAACGTTATTTAATGCAAAATAATGAAGACAAGTATAAGCCTGTCTAACATACACTCAAAACTGGACCTATACAACACTTATTTTGGGCAACAGAGTTCAGCAATCAGAAGGTTTCACTTTTAGTAATGCTTACGTCAGCAGTCTAATCGGTCAGTTGATAATAGAAATGCTTGTCACCGAGTGGTTGTGGGTTGAAATTTCACAGCAGGCAACGTTTATCAAATTTAATATTAATGTGAGTTGTAAGCTTCATGTGAATTATAAAATGAGTTTATTGTTTAAATGAAAATTCGTAGATCGCCCATTTCAGATTGAGGTGACTTATCAGTCACACTGAACATCTTCGATTTGGCTAAAATTTTGTTCCTAGATTTGTTTATTGCTTAGACAACCAAATCTGAAGCTATAAATTTTTAGAACCATTTTTCAAGGCCAAAATAGGGTTTTTTTGAAACGACGTAGCTCAATCAATTTAAATCCGATTTTCGTAAATAAGGTATGATTGGAAAGGTTATTTTGTCTTTTTTATGGGAAAAATATAAAACTTTTGGAAAATGTGCAGTAAGTTGGCCCATTCTTTATTTCAAAGTTTAATGACATGCCAACAACAGACGCTATAACTTTTTTTCAGTTTCTTTTTAATATAAAATTAATAATATAAAATTAAGGTGTGCTCTTGAAAGGTTCAGAAGTTATGGCGTAAAACGTGCAGTGTTAAAGAATTTTTAATACAAATTCAACTAGCTATGAAAGCTTTACAGCATACATGCTCAGCAAGTGGTCTATTTCGCCCGCTTTTCCCGTCATACAAATTGATTTCTATTATAAACTTGTGTTTTGCAAAAACTAAAACACGTACACACAAAAACACAAGCTGCCGTTAACGATCGCCTAATTTTAAACGCGTAAAAACAATAAATGCATGCTAATTGTCCCATTACTTGAAATATAATGACCATATTCGAAACGCAAAAGAATTGTATGCGTGGGCGATTCGGAACGAGGATTCAACTGTGGCATTTCGCTTTTGATCAGAACAAGACTATATTTATTTATTTATTTATTTATTTATTTAATCAATGGTATGTTAACCTTACTGACTATATGCTTAATATATAAGTATGTACATGCAAAGTAATAGATATTACACTTTAATATATTGAATTTAATTGTTTGAACATTATCGTCTTAGTGACTGAAAAATCAATAGAATATACATTTGATAGATTATTAAATTCTCGCAAAGTTCTCACGATTGGTGAATTTGAAGCATAATTTGTTCTGTGCACTCCAATATTAAATGGTGCACTATTTCTTAATGTTCTGGAAGGAACATTAAAAGTTATTTGATTGAGAAGATACGAACAATCTGTGTTGCCAGAAATAATATTGAAAACAAATAAGAGGGATAATATAGTTCTTCGATTTTCCAGGGTTTTCAAGTTTATAAGTTTACATCTAACATCATAGGAGGGAAGAGGATCTGAAAAGTTAATAGAACGAAGTGCATATTTGAGGAATCTACGCTGAACACGTTCTAAGCGATTCACATGCGTATTGTAATACGGATTCCAAATAAAACTTGCGTATTCCAACTTGGATCTAACCAGACTAGTAAACAGAATTTTTAGTGTATAAGGATCAGTAAATTCATTACTATTGCGCTTAATAAATGCTAATAAAGAGTATGCCTTAGGAATTATATAATTTAAATGATGAATAAAAGTAAAACTTGAGTCAAATATAACACCAAGATCTTTTATTAATGTTACTGATTTCAAATTTTGATTATTCAACTTGTATTGATCATGAGCATTATTTCTTTGTTTCGAATATGAAACTTGAAAACATTTATTTATATTTAGAGATAAACGGTTTTTAGAACACCATTCATATAGATTATTTAAGTCAGACTGCAAAGCAAGCATATCAGAACTATTTGCTATTCGAGAAAAAATTTTCAAATCGTCGGCAAACATTAAGAACTTCGTGTTATTAAAACAGGAACTAACATCATTTATAAAAATTATAAAAAAAAGTGGTTCTAAAATGCTTCCTTGAGGAACACCTGAGGAAGCTATAAACGGTTCAGACATGGATTCTTCAATAGACACCATGCAGAGTCTATTGCTTAGGTATGACTTGACCCAAGATATGAAATTTGAATGGAACCCTAAACGCAAGAATTTCATTACTAAGATATGATGCGAAACCCCATCAAACGCTTTTGCAAAATCCGTATAAATAGTATCAACTCGAAAGCCATCTACTAATGAAGAAATACAATAGTCTGTAAAGGTCGCTAGATTTGTGACTGTTGATCTGTTCGGCATAAAACCATGCTGATTTGGCGATATTATATTTTTTATTTCAAAGGTAAGTTTCTTTTTAATAATGCTCTCAAAAATTTTTGAAATATTTGATAGCTTAGATATTGGTCTATAATTACAAATATCATTTTTATTTCCATTTTTATATATCGGACTGATGAAAGAAATTTTCCAAGCATCTAAAAAAGTTCCAGTCTGTAAAGATTTATTAAAAATAATTTTTAGTGGTTCTAACAGTGAATATTGGCAATGAGTTAAAAGAAATGCAGAAAATCCATCTACATCTTTTTTTTGAGAGTTATTTAAACCCTGTATCGAAATGGCGATATCAGCGCTAGAGATTTCAAAACAACCAAAATCAATATTTACTCCATAATTAGTATTGATATCTATATTTTTGTCTTCATCCGTAATAAAATTAGAGCAAAAAAATTTAGCAAACAGATTTGCAGAATCATCATAAGATTGAGACCAAACACCTTCATAACACATAGAAGACGGAAAACCAGAGGTCATTTTTTTTTGAATTTATAAAAGTCCAAAAATTTTTTGGATTCAACTTTATATTTGACTCATAGCGGCAAATATATTGTTTGTATAAGAATTTATTTAAAAAATTGAATTCCCTCAAATAATGTTGATGTTTAAAAAAATATTCAATATTGTTTGTGGCTTTGTATAAATTAAAAAACTTATTTCTTAGATTTTTCAATTTTTTTAACCCAGTGGTATACCACGGTAGCTTAAACATTTTACAAGGACATTGAGGGATAATTCTTTCACAGATGTCTAGAAATTTTGATTTAAAAAATATAAAAGAATCATAAGTGCTTTTGTATTTAAAATTATGTTCCCAATCCACCGAAATAATAGCAGTATTAAGTGCTTCAAAATTGCATTGACTAAAATTATAATACATACTGGAGTTCAAAGAGTTACTAAATTTACAAGCGAAATTGTAAAATGATATCGTAAGCACCAAAGGCACATGATGAATATTAGGTTCACAGACCGGAATATGGCAAATTTCAATATTATAATTAAACTCTTTACTTATAAAAATAAGATCTAATATTCTATTTAGTTTATTAGAGAAACCATTAATTTGAACAAAATCGAGACTTAAAAAAGAATCAATGAGATAAATTTCATGCGTTGAATTCACATTAGTGGGAATTAATGGATTATTAGTTAAATAGTTATTCCAAGTTACTTTATTTAAATTAAAATCACCAAAGAATGCAAATTGTTTTCTATTATAAACTTGTGTTTTGCAAAAACTAAAACACGTACACACAAAAACACAAGCTGCTGTTAACGATCGCCTAATTTTAAACGCGTAAAATTAATAAATGCATGCTAATTGTCCCGTTACTCGAAATATAATGACCATATTCGAAACGCAAAAGAATTGTATGCGTGGGCGATTCGGAACGAGGATTCAACTGTGGCATTTCGCTATTGATCAGAACAAGACTATAAACTTGCACATACATTATATCAGTTGAAAAACGAAAAAATAAACGTAGCAAAGGAACGCAACAATATCATTGCTTCATTCCAGTCAACGATACAGAAAATAGAGCTGCTAGATTCTCAACTTCTGAACAATTTATCACTTTTAAAATAAAACATTAAATTTCCATCAAATTTGTTTTCTTTATTTTTAACAAAAAAGAAATAAAAAAAAGTTGATAGCTAGTTGAATTTGTATTGAAAAATCTTTAACACTGCACTTTTTACGCCATAACTTCTGAAGCCTTCAAGAGCACACCTTAATTTTATATCGTTGGAAAGGTATTAAAACGTACAAGAAACCAAAATAAAGAAACTGAAAAAAATTATAGCGTCTGTTGTTAGCATGGCATTAAACTTTGAAATTAAGAATGGGCCAACTTACTGCAATTATTCCAAAAGTTTTACATTTTTTCCTTAAAAAAGTTGAAATAACCTTTCCAATGATACCTTATCTACGAAAATCGGATTTAAATTGACTGAGCTACGTTGTCTAAAAATTGACCCTATTTTGGCATTCGAATGGCTGTGGCTCCGCAAAAAAAAAATCTATTTAAACTTTAAACTCCGGAATTGGTTTTCTTAACAAAAAACCAACCTAAAAACAAATTTTGAGCCAAATTGGGGATGGTCAGTGTAACTGATAGATCACCTCAAACTAAAAAAATGGTATTAAACTTTGCAACTGCTAGTAAAATTTTCAACTATATAAAATTTCCAATTGAATTTCTGTGCGGGTTGATTGTGGTATATTGTATTTTATATTCCACATTGTTTTTACTTTAGTACTTCTTTTTGTTTTATGTTTTATAGTATTTATTCCTTGTTTCCTGGCTCGATTAATTTTAAACGCGTAAAAACAGTAAATGCATGCTAATTGTCCCGTTAGTTGAAATATAATGACCATATTCGAAACGCAAAAGAATTGTATGCGTTGGCGATTCGAAACGAGGATTCAACTGGCGACCCAACCTTTTTTTTATTTTTTAATGTTTGAATGTCATATTATATAGCAGGCCTGTAGCCAGGGTGGAGCAAGGGGGGACAATGCCCCCTACTACAACCGTTTGCCCCCTGGCCAAATCAGACAAGAAAAACTTTAAATAAATAATTAATATGCATTTTGTTGATATATTTGCTTATTGCTTTAAAATTAGTTTAGTTTAAAATAACAACAATTATACACATTTACCTTATTCATGACTTGAATATGTATATGAAATTTATAAAACAAAACATTTCAGACAAATTGTTACAATTTTTTAACCTTTGCTACCAAAAAATAAGATTTGAATTTAAATAATTATTTAACCCGCATCCATACACGCAGAGAAAAAACATAATTGCAACAACCATGTTTTAAGAGGATCATAGTATGATTCGTATTATGATTGTTGCTAACATGTTCTTAAACACATATTATTTTCTTTGATCATGATAAAATAATTACAACAACTATATTTGGGAAAGGAATTTTTTTGTAGGAACCAAAATTATTGAAACAATCATTATTCTCTGATTGGGTCGAAAATAGAATGATTGCAACAACTTTATTATGAATTTATTTTTAGAAACCAGAATATTATTGAAACAATAATTTTATTTTTTTTATTTTCATGCACTCCAATTTCCATTGCCTGGGCTGAACAGAAATATTAATTCAATTGAAAAATCTTTTTGATAAAATTTTCTGTCCGAGCTGGGGTTTGAACCGCGGCTTTTTCGCTTACGAGCCACGCACACTATCAGTAGGCCACAGCCGCTACTACCGCTCGCCTGACTAATGCCATTCATAAGCATGGTACATTAAGTCACAAAAATAGCAATATGTGTGATATACAAAATATGGTCAAAATTGCGAAATATATTTTCGGTAAAAAGAAATATGTTTGCTACAATTAAAGTCGAAAATGTCACTTTTCTGCGTGCTCTTTTTAGGATAAGGCGATTAAAAACAAAACACAATAATTGACAATAAACAGTTGACAAACGAAACGACATTTAGCCAGGAATCGATAAAACTTATTGTGTCTGAATGAAGTGAAAGTTTTTCCTGCAAACTGTTCAGACACAATAAATTCTTTCGATTTTTGGCTATGTTCGGCTTCGATTGCCAACAATCAAAGAATAGTTCAGAAAAACATTAAAAATTGTGATATGTTTGTCTCTATAATAATATTCACATTTATCATGATTGACAGAACTACAACATTTTGTTGCAACTAATAGTTGAGGTAATCATAGTATGTTGACGATTTCAATGATGTTTTGATTTCAACTATTGTTATTTTTGGTACCATTATTAGTAAATAATGACTTTATTAAGGCAGAAATTGTTTGCAGAAACAATACAATAATTTTAGTAAAAATATTATTATTGCAGTAATCATGTCTCAACCATGTCTTTTCTCTTAGTGTAGGAACTTTCTAGAAACGAAAAGCACGTTGTGCACCAATTTGATGCAGATAAAAAAAGAATATATAATTCATTGAAATGTTTTTAATTTTTAAATGTTTTTTTGTGCATGATGAATGTTTATTAATTTTAAAATGAACAAACTGCAAATCTTAACTCTAGCAAAAGATTAAAAAAGCAAAAGATTTAAATCAAAACATGCATGTTTGTTCTTAATATATAAATCTGAGTAAAAAATTTGCATCAACTTGATGCAAACGACTGATGCATTCAATTAAATTTTTTTATTTGTTTTACTTAAAAAATGTCTTATCCATTAAAAATATTACTAAAAATGTTAGCCCATTTCACTAATCTGTCTTATATTTCTAACCACTTTAAATAAATCTTGTATTTTTACCTTCATTTTATTGCAAAGTCCTGAATTAATTTATAGTATAAAAATATCTACATATCCATGAATATATATTATAAAATTAGCTGTTTTTTAATAAATATGTGTATGTATTCATTTCACACGTTAAAAAATTGGTTATTGTTTATTTCAATGAAAAAACAACAAAAAAATTGCCCCCCCCCAAGATTCATGCCTGCCCCCTCTGTCTTCTGGTTTGGCTACAGGCCTGTTATATAGATCTTTTTTATATCTGTTTTTCCAGTTTTTAGTGTAGCCAAAGGATCGCAAGCTTAAATCCTATCTGATTTTGTGTCGGAAGTCAATTCTCTCGCCAAGCTCTGAAATCAAATTGGAGTTAGCATAAAGTTTGAAGGTCGAGTTCTCTATCATTTGTGTACAAGCGTTTCATAATACGTATAATTGATCATAAAAAGCTAAGTCAAAGGTCTTAAATGTCCAAATTGATTTTTTTTTCATTGTATGTTCTCTATTTTATATTGAAATTTTTTTATAATTATTTTTAGTTCTGCTTTCTACATTTTCTATTTATATTTATATTTTGAGAATGCTGCTTTCCATATAAATATTTTTATTTTTTTGATCTATATTTTCTTTATTAGGTTTTCTGTTATGGCTTAGTATTATCTTAATTTTAAAAAAAAAAAACATTTCCTTCTCTGACTTTTTGCAAACGTTCTCACAAACTACACTTACCTACCTTTTAATGGAAGTGCATGAATATAAATGCAGAATTTCAATATTTTCAAAGAAAAAGGTTTTTTCTATATTTCGCTCTACTCTTTTCTTAGCACAACTTGTATAAAAACCTGCAGGCTATAAAAAAGAATTTTAGTTCCCAAAATGTAAAAATGGCAAACATTTATTTGTATTTTATTACAGCTCATTCTCATATCTGACATAAGCAAAATTTTAAAATATAAAAAAAAAAATCCAATGTTGACCATTTTTTTTACACTTTTTCACTTTGAACCCAGCTTCAAAGTTCAAAGCTTGCCCTCAACCGACTGAGCACTATCGTCATAATGCCACCTACTGTTTTTTATTACGTTTGTTTTTTTTTCACTCAGCTTCTTGGCTTTTGCCTATCGGGTCAGGTCTTGCCTTGTATGGCTTCTTAGGTTGGCACTTTCGGTTTGGTTTATTTTTCTGTTTTTTAAGTTTTGTTTCCTCTATTTTTTTTCTCAGCTATTTTAGCTTGACCGTATAAAATTCTTTTTATGCTTACTTTTATCGCTTTTATAGCTTCTTAAGTTGGCTGTAAATGAATTGCTTTAGAGTGTGTTTAAGTGTCAGTGTTGAGGGTGGTGATGGGTGAGGTTTGTGAGTGGCTGTGTGTGTGTATGCGGATGCCTTTTGCTGCTGCTATCCTCGGGGTAGTTGGCCTGCCCTGCTATAGGGTGAATTGTCACAGCTGTTGCAGTGTAAGTTTAAATTAACGCTTTGTAAAAAATAGCTTAAAAAAGCATAAAATAATATTTGTTTTATTTTCCTTTGCGATTTTTTGCAACTGTCAACGAAAGATTTTCGTACAAACAAATCTGTCATTTTTTTAACATATTTTTGGTTGCTTGTTATTGTTTTAACTTATTCTCTTTCTCTTTGGAATTTATTTATTTTCTTGCAAATTTTCCATTGACTTTTTTATTTGTTGGCCTAAGTTTATGGGTTTCCTTGTAAGTTGCTTTTATGTCATCTCTTTTTCACCATAACTTTTCTTGTTTCAAAACAATACTAATGCCAAAACAAAATAAAAAGAGTACTACAAAGTTTAGCATCATAGTAAAACGCCGCGGGTTGCCATCTGAAAGTTTTACTTTTGCAAAACTCTTCGTACCAAAATCGCTACCAAAAAAAAAAAAAATGTTCATTGGCTCAAATATGGCAAAAAAATTTCTGTGTCTAGGCAAAAATAGAAAAAAGGTTTCTTATATCTTTTCAAAGTCAGAAAAAACTCTGTTTCGTTTGATAGGTAGCCTTTTTGCTAATGTTTTGTTATGCTTCAAATGTCTTGACTAGCCTCACAGTTAAAGCATTTAATTTCTTCTTTTTTTTTGTCTTATAAATAAGACTTGATTCAGTTGAGCATTATTTATTAAAGTGTTTCGTAAAGTGAACTGAAGGCAGCTAATTTAGTTGAATGCTATTACATGTTACTTTTTTCCTTGATCTTAAAGTTGTAATGAATGCTGGACTGTATTTTGTAAAATTTAATTTATCAACTCAAAAATAAATTTAAAGTAATTTATTGCATTAATTTATTTAGAAACGGCACTTAAGACACCAAGCCTTTTTATAATTCACATGTACTTTACAACTTACATATATATATATAAATTTTAAAAAGCTTTGCCTGCTGTCTCGTTACAACTGCTGACGTCAGCACTGTTAAAAGCAAAACATAACCTTCTGGTTGTTAAACTTTTGTGTTTACAATCCCAAATAAAAACATTGATTCTTTTTAGAAATTATTTGAAATATTCACACTCCCAATGATGCAAACGTTGATAGCTTATTCCATTGCTAATGGACTGTATTTTGTTCCTGTTTTTGTTATGATTTTTTCGAAATAGCGCCTTTAGCTGCAAACACTCCTACATGCAACCGCAACCTGAAGTTTTAAAAACATCGCATTTTTCGGATCAAATATATCCAAACACAGCACAGTGAGCTTTAATATGAAAAAAATCCATAGTTTCCATAGTATTGTAAGTGCAGATGCAGAACTCCTTTTTATACAGAAATGGAGAACAATTCTGGTTTATTAATTCGTTTCAACTAACGACACGATGCTACGTTCGTGATTTCGGCACGAACCAAACCAACAAGCCTAACAACCAGTGTTGTGATTCAGGTATTGTGAAAAATCCAGATCACATCCCGATCACATCCTCTTCATACCACCAAAACGACACGAAAAACCCGCAAAAAATCCCAATAAAATATAGCATCAAGGATTTTTTTATATTTTCATTTTATTATCCAATGTATAAAAAGATATAGTCTTTAAAAACTTATTATATTAAAGTATACACTTTTTTTATTTATACGAAAAGGAATTTAAACTTTTAAAATTTTGACACAGTAGACTATATCACCGAAACATCCGAAATACCTCACGTATTCAAATATGCCAAATATCACAAAAAAAAGTCTGAAATCCCACCGCTTTGCGATTTGGAAAAGGTGAGAGTAAAAGAAAATCTTTAAAGTTCGCTTTCAATATTGACACGTTCGTAATTTTGCAGACACTATTCAAAGACTCTGAAAGAAAAATGAGCGAAATCATTTATTGATGCTCTCAACAACTACAACAAGCAATTTTACCCATCAATACATCGCTTCATACAAATTTTTAATAGCAACCCTTTCAATTTCAGTGGCTTCAATTTTTATCTCTACGCATATTAAAAACGTATCTTGCTTCGCAGAATAAGTGAAAACCGATTGAACGGGTTGGCATGTGCGAATATTTCATCAAAATTATGTCGAAAAAGCCAAGAAAAATTAATATCATTTTATAATCTAAAACACAGTTGATTTGATTTACTGATTACTTATTTAATAAATATACTATGCATCAGGGAGGGAAATAACCGGATCTTCTGCCGGTTTTCTGGTCTTCTGAATGTAAAAGTGCTGCTCTGATTCAAAATTTTGAATTCTCAAATGCTCTGAATTTCACATAAATTTCAATTTTATTTCAAAACCACTGCGAATTAATTTTAAGAAGAATTTTTTGTCGCATACAAATTAATATTGCCATGACACTTGTGACACTAAAACTGCTCAGTCTTCGAGGCTTTTAAAATTTGAGGGTGAGAGAATCGCGGTAATATTTTTATTGGAATAAATTGTGCAAGTTTAATTTTATTGCAATAAACAGTTCGAATTCGTATGAATTTATTTAATTCACCTTAAGAAGTAAAAATGAGAGCAAAGAGTCGAAAAAAACCATACGATAAAAGAATTTAATACAAAATGTATGTTGATACAGCAGTCAAAAATCGTATTCGTTATGAATTTAAATAGTTACCTCACTAGTGAAAATAAAACTGGTCAAAAAGATACTAGATGTTAAACTAGTTAAATCTTACTAACCAGAAAGTTACTAGATAAGTTACTATCTGTATTCCAGCTAGTTCAAAAATACAAGCTGTTTTACTAGTTGTGCAAGAACTAGTTGCTTAATTTATAGTTAACTAACTAGTCGCATTTTGACTATTTAAAAAAAAACCAACTGTTTTTCTAGCTCATAACTAAGTAGTCACTGGCCGCATTCAGCGCAGACAACTGTTGTGAACTGTAATGGTAGCGCTACCTTAGTTCACGATGTTTTTCTCTGAATATGTTGCTACTCTACACGTCAGAAGTTATATTCAATTTAATTTTTATGTAAATTTAAGTCAATTGCAAAGGTTTCTCACTTTGAGTTTCACTCACAGTTTCTCTCTTGACTTTTATCAAACATAATAAATTGTTGAGTCAAAATGCATTTTATTCATGCAAAAAAATAGGTAATAAACCTTCCCATGCTTCCTTTATTCTCACAGTTCCAGCTGAAGAGTTTGCAACTGTTCTAAACTCTAATTTGTGGACTGATAATATACTCGTTACAGAGTTTCAGCCTAAGAATAAGCCTAGAGGGACGACTCAAGCCGCTCGTCAATCCCAAAAAAACTGAATAGGTTATCCCTTTACTATCAAAATGTAAGGGGATTACGCTCTAAGACGCGAGACATATTTTTAATGTCTCAGAATTTCTCTGAGGATATTATCGCACTGACTGAAACTTGGTTAAACGGAAGCATTACTGACTTAGAATTGTTTGATAACAGTTGTGAAGTTTATAGAAGAGATAGACATGCTGACAATACTTCTGCTGTCGGTGGAGGTGTCTTATTAGCTGTAAGGAACTCCTTAGTTAGTTCCATTATTGTTATTCCCTGCTCTGCTAACATCGAACTTATATGCGTCAAGGTTGTACATTGCAATTCTAATGTATATCTTATTAATGCATACGTTCCTCCTAAGAGCAGTGTAGAAGTTTATGCAAGCCTTGCGGATTGCATAGAATATGTCATAAGCATAATTGACTTTAATGACGACATTTTATTGTTAGGTGATTTTAATCTGCCTGACTTGAAATGGGAATCTTCTGACGATGATACATATTTTTGTGCATCTAATTCGAAGACTCGCCAAGAGCATATATTTGTTGATAATATATGTTCTGACTTACAACAAGTGAGTTGTATTTATAATAGTCGTGAAAGACTTCTTGACCTGGTCTTAACTACAGATAGTAACAATGTGATTGTTGAGAGGGCCCCTCATGTTTTGACTGCTGTTGATGAATACCATCCACCATTGAGCATATGGTACAAATCAGACAGGGATAATATAGTAAAGTCTAACTCAATAGATAAAGTTTATGAATTCAATTTTAAAAAAGCTGACTTTTTGAAGTTGAATCATTTACTTCAAAGTAAACTTCATGTTATTTTAGAATATGTTAATAATAACACTCTTGATAATTCAATTAATTTTTTTTATATGGAAATCTTTGCTATGTTTTCTCTGTCCGTGCCATATAGCCTCAAATTTACGAAAAATTGTGCTTACCCCTGGTACACAAAGGAGTTAAAGATTCTTCGCAACAGCAGGAATAGGGCATGGAAAAAATATGTCTGTAGCTTAGACTTGAATGACCTAGAAATCTACAAGCGTTTGTTTCTGGATTTTGAAAATTGCTCAGCTACCTTATATCAAAATTATTTAGACAGTACTAAGCTGAGAATATTGTCTGATCCGAAGAAATTCTGGGGTTTCATAAACACCAAAAAAAAATCTGATGGATTCCCTTCATCATTTAAGACCTCTGACGGATTTACTGACGATCCTGTCGTAATTTGTGGTCTATTTGCCAATCTCTTTAAAGAGTCATTTTGTTCAGACTCTTTTAATCCTGATGAAGAGTACTTTGAATATATGAACTCTACACCCAGGGTTTCGTTGGATTCTATATCCTTTACTTCAGAGGATATTTTGAAGTATATTGGGTTGATCGATGAGGATTTTAATGCTGGACCTGACGGAATTCCTGCCGTAGTGTTAACACGATGTGGTTCCGTTCTAAGTCAACCACTGTCCATGTTATTCAATAAATCAATTAGCGAAAGTATTTTACCACTTTTTTGGAAAAAATCTTTTATAGGTCCTATCTATAAAAAAGGTTGTAAGAACGATATAAACAACTACAGGCCTATCGCGAAACTCTCGTCAATTCCAAAAATTTTTGAGCGCCTCGTGTATGATCGTGTGAAAATTCACTGTGGGAAGGTCATGACAACTCGTCAGCATGGATTTGTTACTGGCAGATCCACTGTGTCTAATCTCCTCGATTTTACAACGTTTTGCTTAAATTAATTTTATTCAGGTAACCAGGTCGACTGTATTTACACTGATTTTAGTAAAGCATTTGATAAACTGCCACATAACTTAATTCTATTTAAACTAAAGTTAAAGGGTTTTCCACAATTTTTTGTAAGCTGGATTCAATCGTATCTGACGGAGCGATCTTATCAAATACGATTTCGAGGCGTATTGTCAGCTGAATTTATTGCTGAATCAGGTGTTCCTCAAGGTAGCCACCTTGGTCCACTTCTGTTTATTTTAGCCATTAATGATGTAACCCACATCATCAAACACTCTCATCTACTTATCTATGCAGATGACATGAAAATATACAGAACAATAGATGCTAAAGACAATTCAGATCTGCTCCAGTCTGATTTGAAATCCTTTGAAATTTGGTGTTCTAAAAACAATATGTTTCTAAATCCAGATAAATGCCAAACTATGACCTTTTCGCGAAAAAGGAATAATTTAATTTTTGATTATACGATAAAAGATACGGCTTTAAATCGTGTAGATTCTGTCAAAGATCTTGGTATATGCATGGATTCTAAGCTATCGTTTAACGTTCATATTGATTACATTTGTAAAAAAGCATCTTCTATGCTCGGGTTTATGAAACGCTGGGCCAAAGAATTTAATAGTATGATCACAACTACAACGCTGTATTATGCAATTGTGCGACCTCACTTAGAGTATGCAAGTCAAGTTTGGTCCCCAAGTTACAATGTACATGTTGAACGTATAGAGAGAATCCAAAAACGTTTTGTTCGGTTTGCTCTAAGGGGCTTAAGTGCAACTGATACTTTAAACCTTCCTCCTTATGAGGATCGTTTAAAACTTTTAAAAATGCAATCTTTGAATGAGAGAAGGAAGTCTGCAGATATCGTCTATTTACACCAACTCATAACTGGTGTATTCGATTCACCAGAACTTCTAACTCTTATAAATTTTAACACTAACCGTAGAAGCAGTAGAAATGCTAACAATTTAATTTACTTACCTTTTAGTAGAACAAATTATATGGCTACTGCTCCTTTACATCGCATGAGTACCTTTGTTAACAACTGTAGCTTTTTTGATGTTAACTTATCGAAAGGTCAACTCAAAAGTAGATTGAAAACTAATGTATGATTAGATCTATGTAAACGCATGGTTAGTTGTTATGTCTTGTGTTGTCCCTGAGCCCAACCCATATTATGGTGGGTAAATTTTTCTCACTTTGGATTGTTTTGGACCGCTCTTATCGATATCATTGGGGCTATTCACGGTTTGAGCGTACTTTTAACAAATCGTATTTATAGCATTTGTTATTGTTCGATTTGTGAGCACCTCGCCATGTGACTGTCGTATAAAAAGACTGTGCAACTCTATGACGTATGTGATTATGCGGCTGAAGACAGAGCATAAAAATATGAGGTACAAAAAACACGTCCAAGGGCTGCTTTTATTTACGAGTGCCTGCGTATTTGCATTTGTATGCAAAACAACAGCAAAGCAAAATGCGCTTTCGTAAATTGGCGTACAAATAGCGGATCGAACAAATGGCAGACCAGCGTATTCGAACTGTGAATGGCCTTATTGAGATGTTTTGATGTTATTTGGGCTGGTTCTTAAGATGATCCAATGCGGAGAAAGTGCGAAAAAGCTGTAGTAGCTGAACTCTATTGTTATTGCATGTTATAAATTTGCTGCATTCTTTCTGCGTTTATTAAATTAACAGCGTCAGTAACAGCATCTGACAGTTAAGCAAACAGTTGCGTTCATGTAGCATAGAATTTGTTCGCTCGATTAAAAGGCGTTCGCTACTTTATCAGTTTTAGTTAGCGCTACCAAATTTGTACCATTCAGCGAATTTTTACACAACAGTTGCCAACTGTTGTCTGCGCTGAATGCGGCCATTAATGTACAATCTCTTATGCTAGTTGCAAACTCGCTGGTTCAACATAAATTTGTAAACATTAAATAAATTTTATTTTTAGTTGTAAAAAGAGTAACAATTGTGGATGTGACGGATGTCATTTTGCGGATGCAGTTCTGTAAACTGCTTTTAATTATCCGCCTTCCTTGAATTAAATTATGATGTTTTCAATTAAATTATAAATTTATTTTTTATAGTCTATATATATAAAATAGGATGTGTATGTATGTAGCGTATGGACTCCAAAACGGCTGGGCCGATTTTGATGAAATTTTCAGGTAATGTTCATCTTGGTACGGTGGGTAACATAGGCTATTTGGACTCGATAGGTGGCGCTGGGGTGGACTTATATCGAAAATTCGAATTTATGGACCAATTTAACTGAAATTCAGAATGTATGTTTGTTTGATCATAAGAAAATAATTTGTGTATAAATGGACCCGATAGGTGGCGCTGGGGTGGACTTATATTGAAAATTTTAATTTATGGACCAATTTAACTGAAATTCAGAATGTATGCTTGTTTGATCACAAGAAAATAATTTGTGTATAAATGGACACGGTAGGTGGCGCTGGAGTGGACTTATTTCGAAAATTCGATGGCGTGAAAAATATATAAATACTTTTAATTTTATTTTATAACGAGGGGAGTAGCGAAGCACACCGGGTTCAGCTAGTTGTTAATATTTTTTTTAAGTAAAAATCTGTTTACGAGGCAGTCTTCTTCTATTTTTTTTTAAAAATCAATTTTCTAAAAAACTCTGTTTTATATTGGGGGTTGGAATTAATTTTAAAGGTTTTTTTTCGGTTTTTGAGCATTTATTTAGAAACAACGGTACAATGTATATTATTCAAAGTATTGTCCATCGTTAGCTACAACATTTTCCCATCTTTCTGGCAGCATATGGATTCCGCGCCGGAAGAACGATTCGTCTTTTGAGGCAATCCACGAATCGACCCATTTTTTGGTATCCTCGTAAGAAGTGAAGCGCTGCTCAGCCAAGCCATGCGTCATCGATCTGAATAGGTGGTAGTCGGAAGGGGCTATGTCTGGGCTATAAGGCGGGTGGGGTAGCACATCCCAATTCAGCGCCTCCAACGTTTCCTTCACGGTTCTTGCAACATGTGGCCGTGCGTTGTCATGTTGAAAAACCACTTTGTCGTGTCTTTTGGCATATTCCGGCCGTTTAACCTTTAATGCTCTGCTCAGTTGCATCAATTGTTGTTGGTAGCGTTCCCCAGTGATGGTTTCGTTAGGTTTTAGCAGCTCATAGCACACGACACCCTTCTGATCCCACCAAATACACAGCATAAGCTTGGCGCCATGAATATTCGGCTTGGCCCTCGATGTTGATGCATTTTTTTCGCTTAGGATTATCGTAATGGATCCACTTTTCATCGCCAGTGACAATACGATGCAAAAAACTCTTCCTTTTATGCCGTTGAAGCAGTTGTTCGCACATGCAAAATCGCCGTTCAACGTCTCTCGGCTTCAACTGGTACGGCACCCAATTTCCTTGCTTTTGAATCATTCCCATGGCCTTCAAGCGTTTGCCGACCATTGATAAGTCGACTCCCAATGATTCTGACAATTCGTGAAGGGTTTGACACGGGTCTTTATCGAGCAAAGCCTCCAATTCCTCATCTTCAAACTTTTTCGGCTGGCCCGGACGCTCTTTGTCTTCCGTATCAAAATCACCACTTTTAAACCGACGGAACCAGTACTCACAAGTAGAAATCGTTGGAGCATAGTCCCCGTAAGCCTCAACAAGCGTATAAATATATCTCAAAAATATATGTTGTTTACACTTCAGTGGAATGACACATACTGAAAAATGAAGCTTACACAATGTGCTTTGAAATGAATATAGTCACAGGTATGCCCGATTCGATCTATTGATAGTTACGCCATCTCTTAGAAAACCTTTAAAACTAATTCCAACCCCCAATATTAGATAACATTAGGATTATTTTACAAGATCTTATTTAAGTCGCCGAGATAGATAAACATTTGTAAGATCGCGTTTTCAAGTGGCGCGTCCAGATGGCATCCATGGCAACAAAAACTTTACGTAAACACGTTTTTCTCGAAACAACGCTTTTCGACCTCGTTGACGTTATTACGTAAAAACTATTCAACTGATCGGACTTAAATTTGAAATAATAAACGATTAAAAAGCTTGGAATAAAATTGCAACTTTTCTGTACTTTATATATGTCCACACCAGCTGTGGTTTCAAATCCAGTATTTGCAAAATACTAAAAAAATACTTAAAAGTTTTAAAACACCTTCGGTTTAGGACTTAGCACAATTTTGGATTAAAATATAACATAAAAAATAAAAAAATTAAAAAAACACAGTCAGATTCGAACCAGGGACATCCAGTTTGTAAGTTCACTACGTTAACCACTGTGATATTGCGCTACACGAAACAAAAGCAATAAACAAGCATATGAACCTAATAGCATTGCAATATTTCTTTGGCTTAAATTTTAGTACAGAAAATTTTTAATTATGGCTTAGTATTTGTGACAGTTTAAATTTTAAACCTCAAGGTTAAAAAAATGCAGTAGTATTTTAGCTGGACTAAACTTTATTCCAAGATTATTAACCATGTATTGTAGATATGTGTATGTCTATCGTCTGCCGCAAGGACAAACTTGTTTTTGAGAATAACAGTAAAAAATCACGATCTTAAAATGCTTTAATTTTTGTAAGAAAAACTACATATGACTTAAGGTAAAAGTAAATATAGACTTTAACTAACAATATTTTGGCAAACACGATGCCAATCTTGGTTTTTACCCACAGTGTTTTGTGCGAAGGATATTCGAATCCAAAGGTTCACTCGAGATAGTACAGAACTTTTAATTGCTATCTGATTGTCTAAATTTTGGCGATTATATTTATAGTGTTGACGTTTTCCGTAAATTTGACGAACTAATAATTTGCACATTTTTTGCACATGCATTTTCTTGTTTTTGTGAAATGTATAGTTGAATGTAATTTTTTAACTTTTTCAAAAAGATTTATATAAGGTTTTATATCTCGGACACCAAAAGTGGCATCGAATAAAGTTTCTTCAATTTAGATTCTTCATATATTTCTGAACAACACCCAGTCCAAATATTTCAATTAACAACACCATGTTAAGACCACGATTTTTTTTCCTTTTTAGATTTATAAAAAAATTTCCCTTCCTTATGAATTTTAGTATTTCGTTAAAAAATCTCAACTCAGCATTAACAAAAATGTTATAGAAAAATTTTGAGTTTCTGAGCTTGCCATTCGATGAGTCTCAATTGACTGAACAATTTTTGGTAAGAAGTGCTTTAATGAAATAATAACCATAAAGGAGATATGAACAAAATTGTTACATTTCATACTTGAAGTAACTTTTTTCAAATATCAATACAGGAAAAAAATTGTGGCCTTTTTCTGCTGTTTTAAAAAAAAATATTTTTAGACAGGGTTTCGTTTAAAACTGTTTGCAGAATCCGAACTGACAAAATTATCTTTGATACCACTTCTGGTGCTCGAGATAAGAAATCTTATATTATTTTTTTTTGAAAAAGTAAAAAAATTGCATTCGAGTATACATTTCTCAAAAACAAGAAAATGCATATGGGCATTTCCATGGTCTCGCACGGGACAGTCGTACGCAGTTAAATTGAAAAAAAAGTAGTAATAACACGGATTTATATTTTGATAATGGTCTTAACTTATAACTCATAGTAAGCTCTATAAGTGGTGCCAAGGTTGATTATCGGTAATTTTTCCTTTTAAAAATAATTGCCAAAAACAACGGGGTTCGCACGGGACAAAAACGGAAGTTTTTTTCGAGGACAACAACTCAAGCGCCGAATTCAGCGAAGTCTGAAGGAATATTTCAAAGAGTTTATTTTATAGATATTGTGCATTGGTGTTTCTTTTAAATTGCTTTTATTTTACCCAATAATATTTAACACTTATTTTTTAATTTAATATTAAGCTCGGTCGCACGGGACAGGTCGCACGGGACAGTTTTTTCCATTGCAATTTAATTGGGTAATTAAGTAATTAGGTAGTTAAGTAATTATGTAATTAGGTAATTAAAAACAAATTCAATATATTTTCCTTTAATTGCATCAACCATTTTTTCATTATCTTTAGCCAATGCCTTCCATTTTTAATAAAACAAAAATGTTTATGAAACATTTACTAAACACTTACGAAAAAGAAAAACTACATTTGTGAAACAGTGCAGACGATGTGATCATCATGGTTAATAATTTTATGTACAAATTGCTTAAATTAATAAAATTAAAATGTTTCTCTTAGATAATATCATAAAATAATAAGTTTTTAATAAGTTTTAATTTTTTGGTCACGGTAGACTTTCCTGTGGAAATACCCATATACAAAAAATATGTAAATTAATTATTCGTCAAATTGAAGGAAAATGTATGAATAACATAATAAATAACAAGGTCATATAGAAAAATTTAATTTAAAAAAATTTTAAAGTTATAAAGCTTGACTAAGCAAACTTAAAAGGAGAACTTTCTATTTAAAATTTTAAATTTATATATAAATGTCCGCCATTTTGTTATTTTTTATGAAAATGTTTAAATGAACTATCTGCTAGAATGACAAGTCTTTGTACATAACAATAATCTATTTAAATTGTTTGTTTTAAACTACTTCAAGTGCCGTTATCACCCGGGTCAGCAGCATAGCTTCCTTTTTTTGTCCACTTTGGATGAACAAATTAAAAAAAAAAAAACATTGTAAAAAAGTGTTGTTTGTACAGTTTAAGATGTTTATAAAACCATATAAAAATTCTTAAACGATTGCATTTTATTTTCTTATAAAAAAAACATTCCGAAATAAACCTTGAAATTTAAGGCGGAGCACCAGAGTACATCCTTAATTCAACACAATTATTCTAAGTTATTTTCTATTTATTTTGTATAAGATAAATGTGTAGCGTTTTAAAAATAACAATCTGCTACAAATTAGAAATCTAAATATAGTTTCAATAATACAAGTATAAAGCCAGTTAACGTAGTACTAACATACAACTGGTATGAAACTACTAGAATTAAACTGGCTAAAATAATAGTAATATGTAACTGGTCAATATAAAACTAGTTTTTAACTAGTTAAAAATATACTAGCACAAAGGTGCCTGAAATCATACCAGTAAAAAGTTAAGTTTTGATCGTACTAGTATTTCACTAGTATACGCGCGAAGTCAGAGCAGCACTTTCCAGATTAGAAAAAGAGTCAAGTCGAATGGGTCTGGCAGTGAATGCAGATAAGACGAAATACTTGGTGTCAACAAACAAACAAACAATTCCAGCGTCTTGGAACCCACGTTACCGTTGACAATACCTCCTTCGAGGTTGTGAAGAACTTCGTTTATCTGGGATCCAGCATTAACTCAACCAACGACATCAGCAATGAGATAAAACGAAGAATAACTCTTGCCAACAGGTGTTACTTTGTATTGTACTGAAATTTCAAAAAATGATTGCATTTAGAATATGTTATATGAACGCATTTAAAAATATTCAACGGAAGAGCATTAATCTTACTCCAATTAAGTAAATTATCTAATGTAGATTGCACTGAAATAGCATCAGATATGCTACAAAACCTTAAATAATTTAAGGTCATCAGCATAAAGCAAATATTTTGAGTTGCAGAATATTTTATTTATATCATTAATAAATAATATAAATAATAAGGGGCCCAAGATACTACCTTCCGGCACCCCA
The DNA here is from genome assembly GCA_963920525.1 of Dichetophora obliterata. Taxonomy (NCBI): domain Eukaryota; kingdom Metazoa; phylum Arthropoda; class Insecta; order Diptera; family Sciomyzidae; genus Dichetophora; species Dichetophora obliterata. Next base: position 188,270,039 of record OY986436.1, read on the forward strand.
GAAGAAGCAATGAACTTATAGAATTTAGCATTATTAATTGATACGTAACAAGATCTACCGCTAAGGTAAGATTTAATCCAATCTAAAAAATTTGAGTGGAAACCCATTTTGAAAAGTTTTGCGATTAAGATATTATGGCAAACCCTATCAAACGCTTTAGAAAAATCCGTATAAATGGCGTCAACATGACAACCACCCTCAAAGGATGAAATGCAATATTGATTAAAGATCGTTAGGTTAGTTAAGGTAGAACGACCTGAAATGAAACCATGCTGTTCAGGACATAAATAGCGTTTAACAAGAAAACATATCTTAATTTCAACAATTCTTTCAAAAATTTTAGAGATAGTAGACAACTTTGAAATGGGTCGATATGGGAATATGGGAAACCTTCCAACTATCTAAGAATGTCCCAGCCGCTAGTGACATATTAAATATATGGCACAAGAGAACAAACAAGGCCTGAGCACATTTTAAAAACACTACAGGGCAGAAACCATCAATGTCGGCCTTCACAGTCAGTAATTGGCACCAAAAAAGTCAGCAAAAAGTTTAACTGTATCCACTAGGGAAACTGAAGACACCCCATTCAAATTCATTGTTGTTGGAATATTTGAGCAACCCTTTTTTGACTCAATAAAATTCCAAAAAGACTTGGGATTTGTTTTTATATTCGATTCAAAACCTATAATATACTGCTTATTTAAGAATTTGTTGAGAAAATTAAATTCTCTCATAAATTGTAAATACTTAGACTTACAGCCCTATTCTGGCAGCTTAACTAAGCTCACCACATTAACAAAATAGTTAATATTAACAATTTGTTAAGGTTTCGTATTCTGCTGCAAATTTAAAAGCTCTTTTCCTTACAATTTTGTTAATAACAGAAAGAGTCTTAACAACGAATGAAATGTATGTGCTTAGATAGAAAATTGTTGTGAAAATAATAAAAAAATACAAATTAATATATAATATTGAGTTTAAATACATTAAACTGAAAAATGGAGGAATTTTTTACTTATTTTAAGTGTTGATAATGAAATCTTTCAGTAGCCGTGGCAAATTTTTCAAGCGCTTGCAAAGTCACAAGCTGCACTCGAAGTATCTGTTTATATAGCGCATCTCTTCTTTCAATAGACATATCGATTTTCACCAGGCATGGTGAACTTTAAAAGCTTTTAAGCTTTTATGTTGTTAATAATTTTTAAGAATACCAACATTTACATAACATAACAAGCAGCTTAACAAGAGCTCCATAACTATTTCTTTTTAAGTTAACAACCAGAATAGGGCTGTTAATCTATCGTTTGTAGATTTAAATAACCTAAGATGTTTATTTCGAAGGTTTTTCAATTTTTTTGATGAAATTAATTTTGTACAATATTTCAAAACTGTCGGAATAAAAATACAGGATTCTATGGGTATATTTTTTTCTCCGTGAAATAAAACGTCCCCCCCATTTTCACTCTTTAGAAATTTTCGAACATTTTTGTACTAATGGTTCGTTTTTTTAAAAATCTGGTGCCAAAAAAATTTCACGACTTATAAACCATACTTTGCAAAGTTTTAACAAAATCGATCGGTTGGAAACGAAGTAACAGCTCTGTGAATATTAACACAGTGAAGAAGTTTATTCACTCGTAAGCTCCATAAACTCCTAAACTACTCATATAATTAGCATGAAAATTTGTGCAAAGAGGTTTTCAGGTACGATGAGTGTTTTTGCGCTTTCTATTTTAAACCATAATATATAAAATCTTTGGTGGTCATTATAATCCTTACACTAAGCCTACAACCTCTTTTGATAAAAATGTTTTATACTAGGACTTTCACCAAATCACATTTTTGTTGTAACTCTGGGAAGGGCAGAACAATAACGTCAGCCGTGCCAGCTAGTATACTTATATTTATTTGACATATTTGTTCTGGGTTGTTTCCACTCAATAACCATCAAAGTTGTTAGCACATGAAAAGCCGTTAGCAAAAAATCAACATGCCATCGCCTTGTTTGTAAGGTAGCCAAACAAAATAATAACAGACCAATTAATTTACCAGCGCCTAACAGAGAAATTAATTCATGTTGTTGTTGTTATTGTTGTTGCTGTTGTTGTAGCATGCTAAGTTTATCAAACAAAAAGCAATATGCAAAACTAATAAGCAGAACATACACCGTTGCACACACTCACACTTTCTTGTGGGTTATGTTTGAATGTATGTGTTTCGTTTATTGGCCCACTTATAAACCACACATGCATGGCATATCCTAGAATCGTTCAACATTTCTTTTCAAAAATTTATGAAACTCTAATGAATTTCATGCATAACAACAACTAAAGCAGCTGTATGGGTTGCCTTGTATAAAAACACCTGTAAATTGTGCCTATTTTCTTGTTGCTGATGGTGTTGTTGCTATTGTTATTTTTCATGCTGCCAATTTGTATAATAGTATGTATGGTTAAATGAATAAAAAAAAATTGGAAAAAAATACGAAACTTTAATTTTGTGTTCCATAGAACCATGCGTGATTGTAGGTGGATGGGAATATATCAACTTTTTTCAGGTGTTTGTCACGCTTGATTGGCAAAAAATATGTGAGTAATTTTTTATGCCAACACTTGTCAACGTTGTTTTTATTTTCAGACTGAGCTCAAACTTTGCATTGGAATCGTTAATAAAAAGTTTTAATGGGGAGTCAGCGGTTGTGTATTGAAAGCCGAATGTATTTTTAGTTGCTTTTTCTACTGTTATAAAAAGTTAAAAACTCTCCACAGACACAGCTGCTGTGTTCTCTGAATAAATGAACGGAAGTTTTTATATTGAAAACAATTAAGAGGCTGAGATTAAAAATGTTTAAGAAAAAAAAAGAAGAAAAAAAAAGAAAAGATATTTTGGTAAAACATTTGCCTACACCTCATCTTATCGGTTCTAAAATTTTAGTCCAACAAGTAGGTATTTGCGACCCACTGAACCATATATGAAGGTTTTGCGTAAAGTGATAGTTTTGTGTTGGTTTTCGGGTAGACATTTTTTTATGAATTTTGTTTTTTATTTTTTATTTGCATGATCAAGTATCTTTCTAGAGAAAATAAAATTCGTGAACATTTTTTACATAATTAAAAAATTTTTTGAACCTAAAAACAAGCTTTCTGTTATCATTTTAGCAGGAAGCAATAACTTTTAAAAGAACCATTTCTTAAACATGAATAAGTTCAGAAATTAGTTATAAATGTTATTTTTTCACAATCTAATGAGCTACGGGCCTGGATATATGACAGCTAAATATATTCAAATAAAGCATATTATCGGTATGCAATAATAAGACAATTTGTGATTGAAAAAGTTTCATTTTTGAGTGCCGAAAAAGTGGTTTTCTATGGTTCGTTTATGAACTCGTTTTCGAACAAAAAAAGATTCGCTTTTGAGAGGCATTTTAGTCCGACGAATGAGTCCAAAAGGGTTTATTTATTGGTCTCGAAAATGAACTTTTCTACCTGAAAAGGTTCATAAATCAACTCAAAATAACTATCAAAAAAGATAGTTTTGGTTCACTGGAGAGCAAATGTCGGTCATTTGAGTCAGCGTACAGCTTGTGATATTAAATAGTTTAAGTCCTTAAGCCTCAAAATATCTTGAAAAATATTTTTTAACTTGATAATTTTTTCTGCAAGGCACCTAAATTGTAGCATATTTTTTCTCGCATCAACAAAAAAAAAAACTAAAAAAATTTCAAATTCTAAGCGTAGGTTGCAAAACAGTCAAAACAGGATGTAAAATTGACAGGATTTTGTAGTTTTTGGGACACTTGTTGGTGCCGTTTTTTTGTACTAGTACCAAAAAAGTCAATATAGGACATATTCTGTTGTAGAGAAAAAGCTTTAATCAATTCAAAAACTATTTTCCCTGGTAACATCTTTTTAACAAAATAATAATACCTCAGCTCGAAATTGGAAATAACAAATTAATAAAACAGTTGAATGAAATTTGTCACTAACTTATTTCGTAGCAAATAATGGTGTAAGTGAAGCAACACCGCAGTATCCACACATGATGGAGCGACAGCTATAAAAGAACAAAAAAAAACATGAATAGGACGAACCTCTTTAACACTTTATAACCGTTAACGGAACTAATGTTAGTCATGAACAAATGACTGTTTAACACGATTCACGACATTCAAAATAACAAGAGCAATTACAGCAAGAAAAACAACAACAACAACAACAACAATAACAATAAAATCATATAAACAACTGGCGAATCTTAAACATGGCGCTACAAACGATGTTCCAAGCCAAGCAAGTGCAATTGTGGGGTTTCTCTCACACACTATCACAAACACAGAAAAAAAAACACACGTAAAATAAACACACACACTAGCTTAACTGCTATAGTTAAATTTTGGCCACCTATGTTCAGCTTAATGGTGCCAGACGTATAAATGTTAATGCCACTTTTAAGGTGTATTAAAAAAGCCTCTTCGTGCAGGTTGTGATTAGAATGTGTAGCTGAAAAATTAAGGCCATTAAAAACAAATAAAAAAACAAAAACTGTTAACAAAAATACAAAAACAGTTAAGATAACAGTTGGTCGACGGAGTATTAAACAAGGCAAATGGTTCCATTCAATAGCCGAACTTTTGTTATTTTTTGGTTATGAGCTATTTTTAGGTTAGGTGCTATTTTTAGCAGCTGCTTAAAAGGTTATATAACAGAAAACAATAAAAAAGAATTAAATGCGATTAAAAATAGTTTTATGAATTGTAACTTTTATGCAAAGGGATTTTTTCTATTGTTATTTTTTGACATATGGTTAGTCAATAATTCTACAAAATGTTTATTGAACTTTTATTATCTACTTTCAGATTGATCGACGTTCTCTTTTATTAATCACCTACAGTTGTTTGATACTGCAATAGTAGTGCTGCCAGATTGCATTTATTTTTGTAGGTTACTTACTCTAAGCAAAACTGTTTTCAGTTAAGATTCTCTGCCACCTAAGAATTATATTCAACACAACAAAATGTCACACTGGCTGGGCTATATACTGATATACTTCCTCTTTTTGCAAGGTAAGCGCTTTGTTATTTTCAAATATATTATATATAACTTGTATGAATTGAATTATAAGACTTATTTTTCAAACTTAAACTTAAAGAATTATAAATTTTTGGATCAATTTTACATAAAAGTGCAGAACAAATATCCAGCTTAAGGTAACTCTTTAAAAAACGTAGTCAAATTTAAAGAAATTTTAAATAAATATAAGTTCTACCAGTAACTTTTTTCTAAAGCGATATAGTGTAATTACTCAAAATTAGTGAAAAGGCATTTTAACAAATTAACGTGTCCAGTTGTTAAAATAAGGTTTATACGTATAATGTGCAAGAAAATTATGACTCTCACCAACAATTGCACATTAGAAACAAATTTTCGTAAAGGAAAATTCCGCTATGTTCGATATATTGTATTTACATATAATATGTTGTAAAGTCAACATTTACAAACAACATTAATAGCATTGGATAACGAAGTCTGACACTGCCCATAACACTGCAAAACCTCAAACGCGAAAACTTTTCACTTATGAAAGCGTTTAAATAAAAAAATGATACTTTCATTAAAACTCATCACCACAAAAAATATGTGCGGAATTGCAAAATAGAGCACTGACACTACCCATACAACTCCAAAACAAAAAAAAAAACTTGTTTATTCCAAAACTAAAAAATGTTTGCTTCGGTGTCATATACTTTTGAAAGATGGCGCTGAACATAGAGTTTACTAAAACTATTGACATATATTAAAACTTGACATATATTAAAGCCGGCGATTTGAAGTTTTAATCACAATTAATTTCCACAAAAAAGATGAGTAGGGAGCTAGGGGCTTGTTTTTAAAAAGTTTGGACAAATTTATTTATTTTTGTATATTGTTAACTTTTTCAGATTAAAACTAGAATTGCTTTTATAATTTTATATAATATAATATAAATTATGAAAAAATTTGTAGATTTTTAAAAAAAATAATTTTTTGCCTAGTTTTTGGGCCAAATTATTTATTCATAGCTGAGTTATTCTATTAAAAATTTTATATAAAATTAGCATAAAAATATTGGAAAGATTTATAGATAACTTTGTGAAGTAAAAATATTAAAACATTTTTTTTATAATGTATAATGAGTGTGGCGAGAGATTGAGAGGAAAATCTCTACGTAAAATACTAGCTGAAGATGCTGAAGGTAGTCAGTAAATCCGATTTAAAAAAATTAAGTAACGATATGAAAGAAACTATTTAAACAAACAAGATGTAACGAAAAAACTTATTTTTATACAGGCTTTCTATGTTTAACTTTACAAAAGCTAATATCAATACGAACGAAACCATAAAAACAAACTGTTTGAATTGAATGTAGGAATTTGGCACATAAACCATTTCCTTAAATTTGTTGTTGAGATGTAGGAATTTGGCACTTGAACCAATTCCTTGAATGTTGATGTTGACTGTAGAGCAATTCCGAATGTAAATTAAACACAATGGTTCTTCGAATGTCTAAGTAAAACAGTAAAACTTTATTGAAAATTAATTTCTTATAAAGTAAAATTAAGCTTAATTAACAAATTAAATTAGTTCAATGAATAAAGTAAAACGAAGCTTAATTGACAAAAATATTAATTGCAATTCAACAATAACAACATGCTGTTGTTATTAATATGCTGTTGTTGTTGCCTCAGGTTGATGACCAGAAAAGAGCTGATTCCAATGTTGTTCTTTGTTGATGGCTGTAATTTGATGACAGCTAAACACAAACAATAAATTTAATTGTAACAACATTTTTAACATGATGCAACTTACCCCATATTCTTGGTATAACTTGCCCCATGGGATGATTTCGAACATTTTTAATTATTAACTATAAACTATAGCTGTTAATAAAAATATAAGACTATAAATTTTAATCTTTATATATTGTCACCTGCATGCAAAAACCATGAATGTGGTTTCTTATAGTTCTTGGAAAAACGAGCTTAAAGGTTTGAATATTTCAGAAAATTAGGGAAATAAAATATTTTAATTTTTTTTTACCGAATGGTAAGCATTTAGTTACTTAACAATACTCCCAAATTTGGCTGGCCTTTCTCTCTTCAGAGGGATTTTAAAACAAATTCATTTCTTTGGCATGCAGAAAAATTTAAATTTATACGACCTTCATGCTTACAAAGAATCGAGTAATGCAGTACTAATGTTGGAGATCTAATATTTATTGATACTTTGGTATGCAGATATGTGGGTATTAAGTCCCTGAATTTATGATTTAAATTTGGTTGGCGTACCTCACTCCTAACGGATTTTAAAACACATTCATTGTTTTGGCATGCAGAAAAATTCCAATTTTGTTTAAATGTTTACCACATTAATTTTTCTGGCATGATAAAAAAATTAAATAACACATTCATTTATTTCAAACTGTAGTATTGCGGCACATCCGATTCACATTCCTATTCAATATATTGATACAATGTTTCTTATATAAAATTGCATTAAACCCAAAATCGAATTTTCTTACATTGATGGTTTTGACATGTAGGTGACGACATAAACAGAATTAATAAAAAAAACTTACTTTTTCAACTTTGCCTATTTACTTTTAAATGCAAATTAAAAAAAATGTTTACTTTTTAACAAAAACTATGAATCTTCTTACAAGTTTAAACTTTGCTATCCCGATGTTTACGCAATAGAACCGGTTATTATAATAACATTTTCAACAAATTGTCATAAAAAATTTTTTAAACTACTGCGTAATCGTCCTGTAACAACTTACTTCTGTAAAAACTAGCTCAATTTAATTTGTTCATAATTGCGAAGTCATAAAATGTGAAGTTAATTAACACGGTTCAGGAAACTAAAAAATAAAAATTAAGGAGTGACCACTTCAAATTCGGGTAAAATTTTGCATGGAGATTTTTTCGAAAATTTATGTGTCAAACACTTCTTAAACGAATGTTAAGTTTGAATTAACGTTGGAAAGGTAAATAAATGGATTTAAAAATAATTTTGGGAAATTTTAGTGGTTGGTGGTTTCATTCCTTGTGGAATCATTGTTTCATTGATTTCAAAGCAGGGTTTCGAAGAACACCATTTAAAAATTTTGTTTAATTTTTTTCTTAAGGTATAATATATGTACGTGTAACAAGAAAAAATAGCAGCTTTTTTTAAACATTTTTTTAGATAAAAGAAGTTATTATTTTTTTTAAATTAATGCAGGTTATTGCACATAAAAAAATAATTTATAAAAATTCCTTTGTTTTTTTTAAAACAATTTTCAATTTTAACGATTTTCTGGCCTAAATAAGTTTTTTATTTGCATAACTTTTTCATTGTTTAAAATAATACGTTACAAAAAAACCTTATTTCGGCGTCTGGTGTGATGGCTAAATAACTTCAAATTAAGCTTTGTGGCTTAACGATCCCACATGTTGTAAAACCTTATTAAGCTAAAAAATTGTGCAACTGACATATTCAACCTTCCTTCATATCGTCGCTCGTATGACTAATTGACGTATCGGAATTTTCATCATTGTTCAGGAGAGCTATTTTTCGCTTTTCACTTATGTGTTTGCTCTTCTCATGGACGTATGTGCTTAAATACTAAGAAACTTTTTTGTTCATGTGTACTTAAATACTTACGGCCGTATTCATTACATTTGTTATGCACTCGTTAAAAACTGTTTTAGTTAGAACACAAACTATCCCTTAAAATGCTGTTTATGCATAAAAGTATTTTAAGAGCATTTTAAACAATATGGGAATTTTTAAAAACAGTAAGCAACACTTCATCAGCTGACAGCTTAACGAAAGAACTTGACGAAAAACAGACTTTTTGTCGCCAGAAAGTGCCCTGTTACGGTGGCGGTCATAGGCTCATCATGGTCATGCATTGTTGTTGTTTCAATGTATATTAACAATTTGAGAGCGAGAGCAAGAGAGTAAATTTTCACCACCACGGTCACCAAATGATTTGACAAAAATATGAAATCATGGGATCAAACCAGTGTTGCGTTGTGAACTTATTCACAATATGTGTGTTTATGCACGAAAATAGTACACTTTTAGTATAAAATGTATGAAAGCAGTAATGAAACCTGCTTAATAGCAACACGTCGGTTGTAAAAATACTAAAAGTAGCAAAAAGTGTACTGGTGCTTAGGCATCATATGACCACCAGCATAGCATACTTTCGTCACACAGCTCATCAAACGAAAAAAGAGAGTAAAAAGTGTCATGACCAGGGATCATATGACGACCACCGTAACAACACCCATAGCCGATTTTGACAAGTTATGTTAGGCATTAAAAAAACAAAAAAAAGTGAAGTGAAAAGTAAACAAAAATATAAAAGCAATGGACATGTTCAATATTTTGATTATCTGCACTTTAGTGGAAGAAGAAAATCCTTTTCCAAAGCGCCGAAAAATGTATAGAGCAAGGATCAACCCCTTTGAACAAAACAACGACGAGGAACGAGTAGGAACGATGTTCAGAATGATTTTAACGATCGTTAAAATACTTTTAGAACGTTGATGATAATATACGTTTATGCATAACAAAATGTTTTTCATTGTATAACTATCGCTAAAACAGGTTTATGAATACGGGGGTTAATATTTAGTATGGTATTAAGAAATAAAGAATTGAGAATTATATAATCCATTTAATTTGTGTTTAAAAAGATACGCCAGTTTGTGAAATTTGTTTTATGGTTTTTTGCAGATACAACTCCACCTGAGATTAAAAATTTAAATAATAGACATGTAAACATTTGAAAATAGCTTCATTTTAGATAAAAGCGTAAATTAATTAATATTTAATTCTTTCACAGTCTTCATTGACAAAACCAAATTTTACTGCATATTCCATAATTTGCGTCCAATCTATTTTTTTTCAGTATCACCGCTTTGGATTTTTAAAAGTTTCAAACCAAGTGACAATTTCTTGAAGTTTATAAAGTCAGAATACTCAGAGTGCGAATACTTGATATTTCTTATTTTTTCTTGCCAATCTGAAAATTGGAATTAATTGGTTGGGAACATATATATATATATATATATATATATATATCACCGTTCTTCCTCAAGGCATAGTTGATTGCACTGTGCGCTGAGTCCCTTTCACTTTGACTGTGGCAAGTAATTGATATGCGTAAACTTATTTCTCTTATATTTATCGAATTGTTTACTAAATAAATTAAAATAGAGGCAACAAAAGAATTTTTAATTTGTCCGCTACAACCGTCAGCAAAAAAAAAAACTTTTTTGAAACCTTTTTCGTCATATTTTTGTAGAAAGGGATAAAGTACTGTTGATATTTCTGATGGACCTCTCTTACTGACTCCTTCATGCCATGTAAAACACTAACAATCACCAGAAGCAATATCGTACATCTTCAAGTTGTAAACTGAGAGGAGTCCTTTATAAAACACAGCATTTTCAATACTAATCGGTAAATTTATGACTTGTTGCAAATCAAAAGAACAGCATAGTATATTTGAGTTTTGTTTCGAAACACTTATTACATTCTGATCGTATGGTACGAAACATTTTTTTTCTTCATTGTGTCTTAGAAAACATTCTTTAAAATTATTCCTAGTGCAATATGAACTGCAGAGAACTGCACAAGCCTGCTTGAAGTCTATTTCAAGCGCTTGCTTAAAATACAAGTTCAAGCTAGCTTGAGTTTGATAATTTTGAATCAAGTATAGCTTGTAATTGAATATAAATAAGCCCACGCACAGCTTGCACCTATTCTAGCTTACAAGCGAACGGCACGAAGTTTCAAGTAAAGGAAAGCTTGATGCCTTCGGCAAAAGCTTGAAAGCTCGCAAGTATCCAAATTATTGAATTAAAGCAAGTATCCAAAAAATTCAATGAGCTTCTTTAGAGAGAGCTTAGGCTTAATAGGACTTTTAAGGATTCTGTGGACTCCGTGGTGTAAAGTTTTATGGTAAATGATTTCGAAGATGCTGTCAAACTTTAAAATTTAAGATGGCGGATAGAGTTGCCACCTAGATTTTTTTTTATTTTTGCGAATTCCTGTAATTTTGAAATTCTGACAACGGATTTGATTTCGAATATATTGTCACAGTTTTAAAATTTAAGGTGGAGGTTAGGGTTGCCACCTAAATTTTTACCACAGTATTGCCACCTAATAATATGTATTTTTAAAAGTATTAAACATCATTTATCAGTGTTAAGGGGTCGCTGATTTCGAATCTAAAGTCAGAATTTTAAAATTCAAGATGGTGGATAGGGTTGCCACCTTTATTTTTTGTAGTTTTATGAATTCGGGGCTGGCAAAAAAACGGTACACCAAAAATTGGTCGCTGAATCCGAATCCGTAGTCAGAATTTCAAAATTGTATAATATAGATTCGAAATCAGCGACCCCTTAACGTTAATAAATGACGTTTAAAACTCTTGAAAAGATATATTATTAGGTGGCAACCCTATTATTTAAAAATTTTATAATTTTTAAATTTTGACGACGGATTCGGATTCAGCGACCCATTTTTGGTGTACCATTTTGTTTTTCCAGCCCCGAGTTCATAAAACTACAAAAATAAAGGTGGCAACCCTATCCACCATCTTGAATTTTAAAATTCTGACTTTAGATTCCAAATCAGCGACCCCTTAATACTGATAAATGATGTTTAAAACTTTTAAAAATACATATTATAAGGTGGCAATACTGTGGTAAAAATTTAGGTGGCAACCCTTACCTCCATCTTAAATTTTAAAACTGTGACAATATATTCGAAATCAAATCCGTTGTCAGAATTTCAAAATTACAAGAATTCGGAAATTAAAAAAAAATCTAGGTGGCAACTCTATCTGCCATCTTAAATTTTAAAGTTTCCAACCACGGAGTCCACAGAATCCTTAAAAGTCCTATTACGCTTAAGCTCTCTCTAAAGAAGCTCATTGAATTTTTTGGATACTTGCTTTAATTCAATAATTTGGATACTTGCGAGCTTACAAGCTTTTGCCGATCGTTTTAAGCTTTTCAACTTTCTGCCCGACAAAGAAAGCCGAAACAATCCAAGCCAACGAGCAAGCATGAATATGGCTTGTATCTGTTTGGTATTTTTGCAAGCTGGCTAAAGCTTGCCTTTTCAAGATTGGATACATACTTGAATTCAAGTACTTGAAAAAGCTTGAACTTCAAGTAGGCTTGTGCAGTTCTCTGATATGTACCTTCGGAGTATAAGATACAAAGACTACACTGATCTTTTTTGGGGCGATGGAATGACAAATTTTTCGATTTAAATACCATTTAAATACCATAAAATGTTGAAAAACTAGATTTTACACTATCATGACTTAATTCATTCAAAAGCATAGTATACATCTTTCGCAGAATGAGATCGCTATGTAAGTATTCGCGAGTTGTATTTTGGCGACAATAGTGGGATTCAACTCTTGGAAATCTGGCAATATGTTTACCAACTTTAATTCTGATGCGTTGATCGCGTTCAATCAATTTCTTGTTACACTCCAAAAACTGATTGAAAAATCTCAACAATAAATGTTGTGAAATTTCACGACATTTATTGGCGATTTTGTAAAAAAACCACGCTATGCAGCGAGTTTTTTCAATTTTGTCTGAAAATCAGCGTTTTTTTTCCAAAATATGTATATTTACTCTACTATTTACGCTGTTTGAGCGAGTTTTCGCTCAGAGAGTCTCAAAATATGTCTATCTCTCTACTTTTCAGGCTAGTTTAGCGTGTTTTCGCTCAGAGAGCCTTAAAATATATATTCTCTACTTTTCACGCTATTTCAGCGTGTTTTCGCTCAGAGAGTCTTAAAATGTGTATATTTTCCCTACTTTTCACACTATTTCAGCGTGTTCTCGTTCAGATACTCCTAAAAATGCTCCAGCAGCGGTATTTTACGCTACCCATAAATAAACACCTCTGCTTTAACGTCATATGATTTCAAAGAGTTTATTCGAGAAAGTATCAAATTATATACAACTAAAACAGTAGATTGGTCACAGTTTAATTACTCAAGCCTACTGAAGTAGGAAAGAGTAGCGCCTTCTGCTGAGTTATTGACTCTATACAGAGTTGTTATTGTTGCCATGTTCAAAACTTACTTGAGAGACTTCACGCATTTCTAGCTTTTTTTATAAGCGAAGAGAGTTTTTATAAGAGAGCAAAAGAAATAATTGTAGGTGAGAGCATTCACGTATTTTTCACGATAAATATTTCTAATTTTGCTCTATGGGATTTAACGACAATAAATGTAGGCAATCAGTTGCCAGCAATTATTGTAGTTAATTCTCGTGAATTTTTATTAGAGTGTACGTCCTCCACGTTTTTCATTTTCTACTATTCCAGTCTCAGAAATTTTAGCACAAGCCTGTGCGTTCTCTGACATCCAATGTATTTAAAAAGAATTTGCGGCGTACTTTGACAGATGCACCTTGCAATGGAAGATAATATTCGAAAGTACTTAATCTTCTTGAACTTGCTCCAACAGTTTTGCACTTTGTCTCATGTTTTTGTTTTTTAAAACGGGCAATGTATTCTCGTTGACTTTGTAATGACCCCATCGCCCAAAAATTATAAAATATTTTCTTTCGAGTTTGGTGAGAAAATCATTACAGTTTCGGTTTGCTTTTTTACAGTTTTCTAAATTGGAAGTTATCCCTAAAGTACGTTCTGGTACAGTTTTTCTATTAGTTTGTGTCATATATTCTTTTCCGTGCTCCTTTAATATTTACGAAATTATTTTTTATTGATTTTTTTAAATCTTGCTATGACAACTTCCTTTTGAAAACCATCCACTTCATACTGGTAGGCTCTTTAGCTCTCAAGACTTCTGGTAATGAGTTAAGCGGTATTGATGAATGCGTTTCACAAGAAATATCAACAACGAAATAGTCCTAACATATCAAGCAACTGCATCTAAAACAGAAACTAAATACTGATCTGCATCCAAAAGCTTCACAATATTGTATGTTCGCAGTTGGGTCCAGAGAGCACTTAAATGCTTGTTCACCGTTTTGTGTTAATGATCGAAAATATTTTTTCTGTGTAAAATATTCATCGTCTGAGGAGCTCCATGATGATGGAAGGTTATACCGCTTTTCACTCATACTTACCTATGTTTCACTCATTGAAATAAATTCGTAAACATTTCGTTGAGAATAATGAGATTTTTCAAGGTAAAAATTTAATTTAACTACTTAAAATGTAATGGACAACTTAACGCTATTTTAGCAGTAAATAAATAATTTCTAATATGTAGCACTATTCCCGTTACATTTCGTATGCATGTTAAGAGAAATTTAAGGCACTTACGCCACTTAGTGACGATTGGGCTTATGCAATATGTAAGATACGACTCAAAGCCGTTTACATTTTTTAGATTAACGGTGTTATTTATAGTTATAATATTTTCAGACATGAAGCGGTATGACTAAAGAAATATATTGGTATCCTTATCTCAATTTCGCAAAAAATGTTAGTTCCGTCATTTGGTCTTACGAGCGACGATATGAGGATCGTTTAATATTATTAAAGATGCAATCTTCAAGTTAGAGAAGAAAACCTGCTGATATCGTCTACTTCTTTCCCTTGTAAATTTTAACAATAACCGTAGAAGCAGTACAAACTCTAACAATCTTATTTATTTATCTTTTTGTAGAACAAATTGTATGGCTACTGCTCCTTTAAATCGCATGAATACTAGACTAGATCTATGTAAACGCATGGTTAGTTGTTATTTCTTGTGTTGTCCTTGAGCCCAACCCATATTAGAGTGGGTAAAATTCTTCTCACTTAAGATTATTTTGTACCCCTTTTATCTCTATCGTTGAGATATTTCAATGATATTTGGGTTGGTTCTTAAAATTATCAAATGCGGAAAAAGAGTGAAAAAGCTGTAGAATCTGAACTCTATTTTTATTAAATGTTATATTAAAATGTCGAATGGACCGCATGCATAGCGTTTTGGCAGAAGTGGTGATAAGAAATGAATTATTAGAAGATGAAGAAGATTTTTATAGTAAACTCTTTCTAAACAAAATCTTATAAATTTTTATTCGAAAATTTGTACGAATTTATTTAAATATATTTTTGTATAAATTTTTGTTGATTTTATGGATCCTGGGATTTTAAATATTAAGTCCCGTCACGGTCGTGAGCGGAAAAACTCTGGGATCCCGGAATTGCATACCCTAGTTGCAAAGGCAATTAAACAGACTTGAATCAAAAAATAACTTTTCAACAATTTGAAGAAGTCTGTCTCTCTGTGTGGAAGGTTTGCGTGTGTAAATCCAATTTGGCTCATTTTAGAGCTTAATCATATATTTTTAAAATAGAATTTTACATATTGGATTTCATTACGATTGCTCTAAAATTAGGGCTACAATCGTGACGCCAAACAGACGGATATGGCTTAATCGGTTCAGGAGGTGATGTTGATCAAAAATTTATACGTATACATTTCTATGAAATCCAGGCATACTTAGAAGCATTACAACAGGATTTCATGAAATGCACGCCTCCTTATGAGAAAATAAAAATTCAAATTTGTTTACAGCGATAAAGTCTTAAGGTATAGCGAAAATTTGCTCCGCTTTCCGTCTATATTGTTTAACTTTTTTGAAAAATTTGAATTTGAATTTGAAAATTTCTCAGAAAGGTTTATTAAATTACCACTTAACCTTCATCGGTCCCTTATTTCTGGAAACGAATGGTTTCTTTTGTGTACATTTTACACGATTTTCTCAGGAGAAATATTTTCATCGGTGAATGAAATGCATGCAATAGTAAAAAATCTATACATATAAAAGTGCATATTTGTGTGTGGGTATGTATACCACGTATAGACTCAAAAACCGCTGAACCGATCTTAATGAAATTTTCAGGGAAATTTAAACAATATCTTGAAAATGCTCGTGGGAAGTTTGGTGTCCCCAACCCAAATTTACGCTTTTGCCCACAAACCATAAAAAATGCTATATATCGGACGGTTTTGATCGTAAAAAACTAAAATTTTGTAACTGTATAATAAAATAAATGTACTAAAAATCGTCGCGGTCACACTTTATCTGCGCCTACTTTTTCGAAATCATGCCAATTCCTGAGTTGTACAAATTTTTATAGTAAACTATAGTATATATAAATGTTGGCACGCCCAATTTTACCGCCCACAAATCAATGGAACTTATAAATATAAGAGTTTCGAACGGATAAAACTAAAATTTGGTAGTTTAGTTCAAAAGTCTACTATGGTCGCAATATAACTGCGCCCACTTTTTCAAAATCATAATAATTCCATAGATGTTCTCGTTTTGATAGTGAAAATTGGTGCAATGGAACGAAGTGGTGGTCACTATATTTATAAATGTTGACACACCTCCTTTTTCCTCCCATCTTTCTTTTTAAAAAAATTAATATATGTATGTGTGTATATCACGTAAAGACTCCGAAACCACTGAACCAATTTTTATGACATTTTCAGGGAAACGGTAGCAAAATATTGAGAATGTTCTGTAGAAGTTTTCTTCTGATTGCAAAAAGGGCTTAGCACCTCAAGTATACTATATAGCATTGTAATTCGGTTTCGTGAAACTTTAGGAAATTATTAAACGCATACCAAGGATGATTTTTGCATTAGAAAAGGATTTTTGCATAAACAAAAGAAATTTGCTTTATCGAATAGGTTTGCAATTATAGATCACACTGCCTCGGAATTCGGTATTCAATCACAAATTTCACGTGCCGTTTCACTCATAACATTTTATAGGTGTCGAACAAGGGGGCGTGGTTGTAACGCGCCGGGTTTCAGCTTGTTAACAAAAATTAAAAACTGAGAAAATATCGAAATAAAACTTAAGAACAAAGCAGAAGAACAGTGACATAGGCGCGTCAAAATTATGGTATTGTAATTTTCACACAAGAACCTATTAGGGAAATTTTTTCTGTAGGGTAGAAGCGATACCTAGCGTGGAAAAAAAGTCGAAAACATAAATTTGCATACGATTTTTACATTGAGCCGAAATTCTAGCTCGATTTGATGAACTTATATCAAACAAATATCAGCTTGAAGTTGAAAAGAGTGTAAAATTTACACAAAGAACCTATTAAGGTTAAGCTATGATATCTTTTCAGATTATTTGTAAACTTTAATTAAAAGGTTTCAGATTAATAGCAGTTATTAACTTATGTTGCCGCAAAAAGTCATGTGATTCATGCATACAAAAAGAATGGCATTTGCGCGGAAATTAAAGGCAATTATTATCAAAGTAAAACTGTCACATGACAACGCGTAAAACATATCATATAATGGTATATAAATGCTTTCCGCCACTCACAAAAAGCGCGTTTGCACTGACCCTTGCAATTGATTGTGGCAACAAAAACAACAACAACTACCATAAAACTTTGCAAGACTTAATACTTTCCATTGCAATTCAAAGCCATTGTGATACAGTCTTTGCAATTTGTTTTTGTTCTCGTTGTTGTTGTTGGTGTTCGTCATCATAACTTTGCATATAAAATTTCTAATTTATAACATTGCTTCTTTCCCGCTGCTATGTATGCGCAATTTTGCGCGCACACAATTGTTGTCAGCTAAACTAAATGAAAATATGGCAACACTTACAACGTGTGCAGCACAAATGCGCGCGCTTTATTGCGCATTAAATTGACACTTTGGCGCTTTTCTGCCAGTTGATACGCGGTTTTATTTTCATGCTTAAATTACAGAAATGTAGTGCATCGAGTTGAAAAACGGAAGCAAAATAACGTGAAACGTAAAAGAAATAAAAATGAAAAATGTGAACACGCTTAGCGCAGTGGCAACACTGGCGGCGCTTTTCGCACTCAACGGCTGTTATTATTGTTTATGTTTGTATTCGAATTTAAATGGCTGACAATGGCGTCTAATTTCGTTTCTTGTGTGCCGCGATGACATTCAATTTATTGTGCAGGCTGATACTTTCCATGGTTATGAATGGTAACTCGAGTAATTCTATAATGTTTTTATTTGAGTATATGTATGTTTACTAAAAATTTGTGCACTAAATAGATTATTTGTCCTTGTTTTACACGTTCGATGTAAGAAAAGCAATTGTCTGGTAAATATCCAGTTGAAAAATATTAATAATAATGTACTTATTTTAGTGTAAACCATTTTAAATTTTTGCGTTAACAGGTCATTCTGAAAATTTAAAAAAATGTACTCAGGTTAATTAATGGGGAATAGATTTTTCAAAAGTTTGGAAAAATTCGTAAACGCGTCACTTTCAGATAACTGGACGTGCACCAAAGAACAGAATTTTCTACAAAACAAAATAGAGCAACTTTTTGATTTGGTACCACAAACACAAAAACGGGATTCGCAATGGCCCCGGTATATAAATTCGGTGAACGACTCATCGTATCTAACTTTTTTGAGATAATATCAAAGATTTGAGTGGTCACTTTCAATATTTCAGTAAAAAATTCTTCAAGTAAAACTACTAACTATAACTAGACTTCATCAGAACTCGATGATAAATGAAGCATGGTATCTCTGGCTAGAACCTTGAGTTAATATGACGAATGTGTGTTTCTTGCCATTTCATTCAATTCCCTGCATTCCATTCATTTTATTATATTTCCCTTTTTTTTCTTTTATTCTTATTTTTTTCAGAGTTGCCGCCACTACTACTAATTATCTATAAATACACTCCAGCGCCAGTGCTGCTATCTTTAGTTGAAATTAATTAGTTCTTGCGAAAGACTTGAGTATTGAAATAAATTGAATTGCACGCACGTACTTAAGTATTGGTTAAATATGTTCCTAAGTGTTTGTGTGCGTTCCTTACGGTTTTTTCTTTTTAATTAACAAAATGATTTAGTTTTTGCTCATATTATTTTTTGTTTGTTTTCTTTTGGTGTGTTTCTCTATTGAATACGATTGCTTGCGCTGTGGTCTGTTTTTGGAGCAGTGCAAAACACTAAAGTAATTATTTATGTGGCTAAATAGACGTGTATGCCCCGATGTCCAATCAACCCGATACATACATATACTATCTAGGTATATACCTTTCATTAGTGCTTTCATAATGATAAATATTGGAAATCTAATATATATATATACAGTCATGTGAAAATAAATAGGGACACCTGTATTTTTATATTTAAAGCTGCATGAATTACATACAAGGTGCAACAGATATAGCATTAATTCCCTCGGGTGGTGGTTCCTCTTGATAAGGTGAGTATAAAACTTTATGGAGTCTCCTCCCACATTGTAAAACTTTCAAGATACAGGGTGTTTTACGGTTTTGGTACGTGTTTAGTATTATTGATCTAGAATCGAAACTGCTCATCATAAAATAAAAAATAGTATTTTGTATTTTAGAAAAAATATCAGCTTTTCTGTCTATATATCAACCACTTTCGTGTCACGTGCTACAGCGGAGCTAAAATTTTGAGATTATCAAACGAAATATCAACAAATTTTGTATCTTTTGTTTTAGCGGAGCTGTAATCGTCAAAATTTAAAATTTCTGTTTTTCATGTTAAAATACACTTAATCAACAGTTCTTTTCTAAATTCTTACTTTGGATGATAACAGCTCCGCTAAAAGAAAAGATACAAAATTTGTTGATATTTCGTTGGATAATCTCAAAATTTTAGCTCCGCTACAGCACATCACACGAAAGTGGTTGATATACTGATGAATAAGTTGATATTTTTTCTAAAATAGAAAATATTATTTTTTATTTTATGGTGATTGATATAGATTCTATATCAATAATACTAAACACGTACCAAAACCGTAAAACACCCTGTATCTTGAAAGTTTTACAATGTGGTAGGAAACTCCATAAAGTGTTATACTCGCCTTATCAATAAGAATCACCAGCCGTGGGAATTAATGCTATACCTGGTGCACCTTGTATATAATTCATGCAGCTTCATATATAAAAATATAGGTATCCCTATTTATTTTCACATGACTGTATATTAGGGCGGGTCAAATTCTGGCTCAGCGAAATTCGTAAAATACATGTAATTTCAAGACTTTTTCTCCACTACAGCATATACAAATTCTGAAAAAAAGCTGTGCGGACTTTCGTAAATAGATTCATACACATACATTCATAAATTCATATTTTATAATTGAGAACAAAATCTATTTACGAAAGTCCGCACAGCTTTTTTTCAGAATTTGTATATGCTGTAGTGGAGAAAAAGTCTTGAAATTACATGTATTTTACGAATTTCGCTGAGCCAGACCTCCAAAAAATTCGTCCATACAAATTGACCCGCCCTAATATATATATATATCTGTGGTCACAAGGAATAATGACTCAACTCAAAATATCGTAAAAAAGCGATATGGAATTTAGTTAATTGCCAATTTTGAGAAGTATGCAGGTATCAATTCTTTTCCCAGAATTGACCATCACTTATGTCTGCACATATTTTGTTTGCAACGGTTCATATATTTCAAAAAATTGGGTCGTAGTTCATGCAGTTAAAACATCGTTCTTACGATACTTTGAGTTTAGTCGTTATTCCTTGTGACTACAGATATATACATATTTCGACTGCAAAATAGTTGATGGCATTTTAAAAAACTAGATATTTTACTTTTTTTACAAAATATGATTTTTTTAAATTATACTTGAGCTTCAACTCTTCGATAGTCTTTTGTGGCACATGACACATGAGTGGATGAACTGTATAAACTGCATTTGACTTGAAGAGTTGATGTATATGTAGATCAACCTTACAGCTGTCTAGTCTGCTTGGTGGCTTGTTCTGCAAAGAACTTGTTGTTGCAAACTGTTGTTTCATGAAATGATTTTGCATAAAGTTCAAATATATTCCGAAAAATAAATGATGGCATATATTAGTTACTATTTTTTTTTTCTTATAATTGAAGCACAGCCGCGAATAACGTTGTAAACGACATTTTTTTAGAGTTTTTTTTTTGGCGAATACCTGTTAAAATTACTCTCTTATCTAATATAAAAACTGAACTGAGTAAGCAGTTGAGCAGTTTGGGGTATTTCTGTCGTATAAGAAAATGCATAAAAGTGCTT
Source organism: Dichetophora obliterata (assembly GCA_963920525.1). NCBI lineage: Eukaryota > Metazoa > Arthropoda > Insecta > Diptera > Sciomyzidae > Dichetophora > Dichetophora obliterata. Next base: position 188,291,151 of record OY986436.1, read on the forward strand.
GTAAGATTAATAAAAGTGAACAATTACAATTTTGTCGCTTACAACGTTATTCGCGGCTGTGCTTCAGTTCTAAAAAAATTTAACATTTTTACGAATTAATTTGAGCTTAATGCAAAATTTCATGAGTTCTCCGCAGATGAATTCTCTTTGAATCTTCCAAGAAACATGACAAAAGTGATTATGTTTGTGCTTGTTAGAAAAGAAATTTCATGAGCTTTCGAAAGCTGCTTAGAGAACTAAACAACTTCGATGTTTAGGCTTGTTTTTAAAAAAAGCTTTTAATGAAAATTGACATTAAATCATGGAATTTTGGTATTTGGAAAACATCGCAAAATTATTTATTTTGTAGTTTACGAGCTGACAGGTAACATACCTTAACATAAAAAGCATTTAAATTTTTAGATTGTTTTGAATATGTTTGCTTATAAGTTTTTTTTTATCTTCATTTTAGCATATTTTAAAAAATTTAAAATACGAAAAGTTTCTCGTTAAAAACGGGAAGCTCGATTTTGATTTAAGACCCATGGATTCTTGGGCAAGCGTTCTTTGGAATTCCTCGTAGATTCGTCATAGATACGAATTGACCCACTGTAACAGGTGCGTTCCTAGAAAAAAATTTCGGGGATCTTTTAATTTTATTATTTAGACTTACTCAAATTTTTTTATATGAAACAATCTTTATATTATAATGTCTATTCTTCTTTTATTTGGGGCTTGTGCATTTAAAACTTTGTCCGTGGTCACTTCCACATTGGCATTTTGAAGAGCTAACCTATTAAGCCTTTCTTCTCCAGTTTTACTTCTCATGTTTTTTTGAGGTTTCGAAGGCGACTAAAACCGGCAACGTTGCACCAATCTTCAGGAATCAGCTTATTGATGGATATATCATTGCATTTCAAAAATTAAGGGATTCGATAAGCGTTACAGGTCGATTTGTTTGATTTAAGGAGTGCCTACAAATATGGCATACAAAATATTAGTCAAAATCAATTATGCATACACTAAAAAAATTATGATTTTTAAAATTCAACTAAATGCCTTTAATATCAATGCTTTTTTCATGTAAAATTTTAAAAACTTTTTCAAGCAAATTCACATCACATATTAAGTGTTTATATTTGCGTTGCCATATGGCAGACACAGGGTTATTCGGGTTAGACAAATTTAGTCTAAGTAGAAACAAATTGTTTTCAATACATCGCCCATTTCACATTGAAGTGTAATATCAGTTGCCATACCACATCCGATTTGGCTCAAATTTTGTTCTTAAATTGGTTTATTGTTTAAAAAACTAAGTCCGGAGTATGAAATTTTAAGATTTTTTTTTTCGTGGACCAACTGCCATGCGAAAATGTCATGCATAGCTTAGTCAATTTAAACGCGGTTTTCGTAAATAGGGTATCATTGGAAAGATTATTTGGTTTTTTAAGGGAAAAATATGAAAATTTTGAAAAAAGTTGCAGTAAGTTGACCCATTATTTATTTCAAAGTTTAATACCAAAATTAAAGTTAGTTCTTTAAGGGTTCATAAGTTATGGCGTTAAACGTGAGGTAATAATGAATTTTTAATACAAATGCAAAAAGCGTTGAAATTTTTTGTAAAAAGACTATAATATATAGAGACTTAAAATTTTTTTCGTAAATATTATAGAAAACAATTTTCCAAAGTACATATTTTTAATGCCACTTAGCGATAAAAAAAATGCATATAAATACAAATAAAAAATTTATTTTAGAATAAACTTTTAATTTAAACATCTTTGAATCTAAGTAAAGAACAATTTAAAATAGAAATTTTACGCTTTTGCGTTTCTACAAAACAAAATTTAAAACAATTCTTTTTATTTCTTTGCAATAACAAAAAATAGCTATCTAAGATTGAATAAAAAAGTTATGTGCAGTAGAATTATTGACCAGACAGTTGAGATCCAGCTGAAAAAATTCGATTATACATTTGATTGTTTGAAATAATTTTTGAATTGGTTTTACAAATAATGAACATTAAATGAAATAAAAACTAATTTATTATATTAATACATACTAATCGCGAATATTACGTCGAAAACTCGAAAAAATTAAAAATTGGCATCGAATTTAAGAATAATATTTTAAAATTATGTTTTAAATTATTTTTTTTTTAATATTAAAAAGGTTTTTAAAATTTTATGTTAAACACATGTTTCCAAACTGTAAGTGTTTACAATAAAAGTATTTTTAAAAATATTGTTTTGAAAACAAAAACTTTTGTTTTCAATTTAACTTAACAAACATTTGTGTGTAACTTTGATGAAATTATTTCAAGCTCTTTTTCAAAAACAAATTCGTTAAATGTGAACACAGAGTTTCATTAGATTTTAACACATATTTTCCTCAGTATACGTACAAAATTTTTAAGTCTCTATGTATCTGTATATAATAGTCTTTTCAAAATAAATGTTTTAAATGCACTGAGAAAACAAAAAAATCAAAAACCCACATTTTAAAAACGTTTAGTAAAATTAATGTTTTTAAAAATATTTTACGCCTTACAAATATTAAAACGCACATTTTTTTAAAAAAAAGTAAAATGGAACTTTTTAAAACTACCACGAATATTTTACAATGATAAAGTAGGATAAAATTAATATTTTTAAAAACATTTTACGCCATACAAAAACGAAAACGCACATTTTTAAACAGAAAAGTAAAACGAAACGTTTTGAAACCACTACGAATGTTTTACTATAATATAGTAGGATAAAATTAATATTTTTAAAAACATTTTACGCAACACAAAAATGAAAACGCACATTTTCAAAGAGAAAAGTGCAACGAAACGTTTTTAAAACAACTACGAACGTTCTACCATGACGTTTCACATACTTTGTTTCAAAACACTTGTTAATAACGAATTAATTGTTATATATGTTTCATTGACTTGTGTATTTGATATTTGTGCAGAAAATAAAATATTTTTCATTCTCGATTTCATTACTCAGCAGTTTGCTTGCAAAAAAAATAATGAAAGAGTTTGAGTTAAAGCATTTCAATGGCAGCAACCACAACTAAAAGATAAGTATTTAAAATAAAATGTATAATATCTGACAAAATTCTATTTTTTTTGTAGACGCTGGGAAACAGTATCATCATATAAATAATTTTAACGAGGACATAGCTGATGATAAATAACTGAAATAAAACTGTTATTTTGAAAACCAATAAAACGTTTTTTAATTAGTAAAGGAAATGGGGATTTTCTGTAAATTTGTTTAGTTAATGGGAAATAATGAAAATTTTCGTTTTTAAAATATAAATAATTGTTGTACCATTGCAATCTAAAATGTTTATTGTTACAATCGTACGAACATTTTAGAATCTAATTTTAAAATTTTCGTTTTAAAATGAAAATAAACGTTTTACATTTGAGAAGATTTACTATTAAAAATCAAACGAACATTTTAGAATCTCATTTTAAAATTTTCGTTTTTAAAATTAAAATAAACGTTTTGCTACAGCATTTTAAAATGTCAAACGTTAAAAATCATTTTAGAATCTCATTTCAAAATTTTTCGTTTTTAAAATGAAAATAAACGTTTTAGAATCTCATTTCAAAATTTTCGTTTTTAAAATGAAAATAAACGTTTTACTGTTTCATTTTAAATTTTTCGTTTTAAAAATTAAAATAAACGTTAGAAGTGCAAAATCTGGGTTAAACGTTTTTAAAAGTAGATCATTTCTGCCACTTTTGAAAATGTTATTTTCTCTGTGTGGAGTCTTCTAATATTTTAATTTTTCCAATGTGCAATGTTGTCTAAGGATGGTATGCTGCGCTAAGAGTTGCTCGCGGTGCTCGTTAAAATTCGTTCATTTTGGGGGTTTTTACCCCTTAATCCCCTTTGTGTACGAGCCTGCACTCTAATATATACTCATATGAATATAAAAAATAAAAAGTTCAAGAGGTGAGCAAGATAGTAGAGCTTATGCATATGCTAACAATATTACAAACGCACTCACAATATTTACAATCATTTAGTTATAGTGTGCATCGTCAAGCGGTGTCAAGGGGGCGTGACAGTAATCTCTGCACATAATGGAGAAAAAAAATATCAAAGCTGAAATGTGGTTAAAAAAATTATATGCTAAGCATGTTCGGAAATTGAAATTCAATAAACTGATTTATGTGCATTAAATTATATGCAACAAAAGAGAACAGTGAAGAGAAGAAAAATTAAATCTATGTCGGAAGGAATAATAAAAATGAAAACGAACAAGAAAACGGATGTCGATGAGCTGCAATTGACATGCAATTTTTCATTAACAAAAGCTAAGCTAATCATACGGAATAAGAAGGGGTGTCATAACGGCGAAAATGAATGAATTATATTAAAATCAAAAGGGAGCATAAGAAGGAAGTTTACGAAAGAGTTGAAATGATTGGTGAACATTTGAATTTAATATTGCACCACTTTTTGGTATATAATAAACTTCAAAAGTACATATTATTTAAAAGTTACTTCTTAAGATCGATTTCCTTGGAATTTTAAATATATTAAATAGGTAAAGGGGGTGAATGAAAACATCTCACACATTACTGAGAAAATTATATACTTTTATTTATATTTTAAAAGAAATTACTCACATTTCATAAAATTATAAGTTAAATTTATTTCCTTATTTTTAATATAAAATGAAATAAAATATCAATTTTGATAGATATAAAATAAAATATAACTTGTTATTCTTATATATATAAATGCTAATGAAACCGCACAAATTGTTGTTTGATAATGGATAAGTACGTATAGTTTATTGACGGGAGAATGACTCTGAATTTTTATACAAGTCTTATGCTTGGTTTTCACTATGTCATTTTTATGACAACACAAAAGTTTATCACCTGAAATGTCACCTTAATAAAACTCTAGAACATTTTCTGCTTAGCTCCATTTAATAATTTATTTTTTTTTTTTAATTTTCCAAGTTTACCAAAGTTAGAAAAAATTTCTACATGTTATTGTTTTCCATTTGATTGACAACAACTGACCACTGGAAATGACATAGTGAAAACCAAGCATTAGGTTCATTTATAAATGTGGTTGTGGCACTTGCGAGAAATGCACTCTTTGCTTCAATTGTCACTGTGTTCTTTTTTCTATGCATTCATTTTTTTATTTCTTTAGTTCGACCGAGCTCGCTCTCAAATGCCACAACCATATAAATGAGTCTTGTCGCGATCATTTTTACTTTTTCATTTTTGCCGCTCTTTTAGCTCACTAAAAACAACTACAGTATTTCCATATGTGTAATAATCAGGGCTGGCACCTCATTTCAATCAAATTCCCCAAAACCCCCATTTTGCAACTCCCCAAAAAAATATATGTACTTCAAAACAGTCTGTATTCAGTAAATCTTTTTATGAGTAACATTTTTTAGCCCATATGCAAACATCCACAAAAAATTTGACGAAACATTTTTAAAAAATAACATAAAAACATAACATAAAATATATTATAAAAACGACTAGAATAAATCCGTTTAAAATTTATGTATATAAATTTTTAAATTATTTGCTAATTATAAAAGCTATACACTAAAAACTTGAATATTTTTATAAAAATTAAATTTTTCTTAAATCTTTTCAAACGAACTACATTTAAGAGATCTGGTAAAGATTTTTTAATAAATTAAATAAAAACTAGTACGGAATTCTCTTCGACTGGACCGAAGTTGACATACCCTCACGTCCGTATTTAAGTATATTCGAAGTTCTCAATGTTGTATTATTTTGATGATGTCACTTTTTTAGGCCGTGGTTTTTATCCAAATATTAGCAATTTGAAACTCCGAGTATATCCTAACTATTAAGGCTTATGTGTAAAATGTCATGTTTAAACTATTCTTTTTTGGAATTTATGAAGGTTTTGCTATTATGACGACGTCAATTTGTATAGAAGGAAGGCGGAGTTCTCAGTTTCTTTTTACCAAATTCCAAACATCGAGTGCATAATTAAGATTTCAACTTATATGTAGCCAATTTCGTACTCATTATTGTAAAATTTAAGAAGATCTTACCGTTTGCTTAAAGATACTTTGTATGGGAGGCAGGCGAGGTTTTCGTTTTCATATTAAAGTGCATATTCGATTAATTTTTAAAGAATTTAGAGAGATTTTACCATTTTGGTTAAGTCACTTTGTATGAAAGGTAGGTGTTATTCATAAGATAATGACAATTTATGACGAATATTTCACGCAAAAGCATGTGTTCACAATATCAAATCATATATTAATTCTGTGGTCAAAAGCACTAAGCGCTTAAGTCAAAAATTGCTGTTTCGAGTAATCTCGTGTTAAAGTTTTCAATCGCCATATGAATTGTATGAAAGAGTCTTTTGTTTTTGTGTCATAACTTTGGCTAGGGTCATGCTAGAAGCTCCAGATTTTGTGTGCTTATAAAGCTATATGCTTGAAACACATCTACATCAATAACTCAGTTTTGTCTTAAGTCGACTTAAGCGCTTAGTGCTTTTGACCACAGAATTGTTATGGCATTTGCAGAAATATCACCGATTTTGATCATTCTTAATTTTTTTTAATATAAGCATATATTATGAATTTCATTACATAGCTGCAAAATTGCGGATATGATCGTGTCGATAGACAGATTGACATGCAGGGGTGAAACTAACGGGGGAAAAGAGGATAAGATAACCCGTTAATTTTTTTTAGAGTCAGTCTAGTGTTTTTTTTTTTTGCTGAAATTTGTTTAAATATTGTTTTGTGTATACAATACTTATGAGCGCATCTAAGTCAGTCGTAACATTTTTGCCATTTTCACCATCAGCCATACCAAAAACCAACTTTAGTCGGCTATTTCACATTATACCTAAAACCTTCTTCATATTAATTAATATCTCTAACACTTTTTAACCGAATGTTAAGCTTGAAAAAATGAATGGAAAAAAATGAGCACATACGAAAAAATTAATGGAAAAAATGGACAAAAGTAAAAAAAACTGAAGTTGCGAAAAAAATCCTTGGTGTTGTTTTTATTCAAGTAAAATAACCTGCCGGTCGAGTTGCATTCCGGGAAATCCCCTCCGATATTGCTACTTGTTGCTCTGCGCATCCGAATATGCGCATCGGAAGTTAGTCGTCTCTTTGTTCTCGCCGTGATTACAGCAGAGAGTTTTTTAAATAATTAATAAGGGTTCTCATCTAAGTATGTAGCTGACCCGTAAACATTGTAAACTTTGTGAACTTACATGCGCGTAAACTATCTGTCAAAATTTGTATGGGCGTGAGTTTACATCATTTCCGAGCCTATTTTGTAGTGTAAACTAGCATGTAAATCTACGTGTATGAATGAGGGTTGCCTTTGGCGCTAATCATTACATATTCAAAGTGGTTGAAGTAAATATGAACACGTTTTATTTATTTTTCTATGTTAATGAAGGTTTTTAAAAGGTTTAAAATTAAAAAAGTCATAATGTTGTCGCAGCCGCAGCCGCCATTTTGTCGACAGTTACGCTTTTTACACTTTATCGCTCATTAAAAGTTTAAATGCTCTACATGTTTACATGCTTAGATCAGAACCCTTAGTGTGTTCTAGTGCGGTTTAAATAAAAATAAAACCAATAGATTATGGAAGTAGAAGGTAACAGCTTTGTATAAAAAAAGTATAAAAAAATATTTTTTGCTTTCGTAGTGTTCTTAGCAAAGGTGCTTATGGAGACCTATTAAAGCATTAATTTTTATTAAAATATTATAATAAAATATTGTATATGTTTATAAATTCAACATGATTTAGCTATAATATATCATGAGTATTAACCTCAATCTATTGGCATTCGTATGCAATAAAATAAAAAACACACATTTACGCAAAAAATAAAATACGTACAATCAGCTATCGCAACTTTCATTTTTTTAAACTTTTAATCTAGTTTGCTTTGTCTCCTTCTTTGCCTTTGAATTTGTTTTTTTTTTACATTTACTGCTATTTTTCAAATCAATGTTATTTGAGATTTGCGTACACATAGGCGTCCCCAGGATTTTTAAAAAAGTAAAGCAAAGGGGGAGTAAAGGTATAAATATTGTTAGTATTTGTAATTTTTTTTTTTACAATTGTATACGAATTCCTTCATTTTCTAAGGCACATGTGTCTTGGATAGGGGCAAGCATCCTCGTGGACGCACATATTCGTGTTTTTTTATTTTTTGCTCGTTCGTTCAAAGAGTAATGTTTTTTTATTCTTTTCGCAGATTCGTCATATAATGAAAATTTTTTTACTCGAAGAGAATTATACGACATACTATTATATTGCAATGTAAAAAAATCGATGAAAAGTTTTCTTTGTTGGAGGAAAAACTTATACGAAAAACAAAATGTTCAATTAGGGATGTCGGAAAAACATCGATGCATCGAAAATATCGATGTTTTGCTTCGCTACATCAAAAATTATCCACTCGATATATAATAAGTCGATGCATCGATGCATCGATATATCGATGTTTTTTGTAAACTGACATCTCTAGTACATTGAACCGCCATTTCAGTTTTTTAATTGTGCAATGTGAGTGAATTTGATCAAAAAATTGAAATGGCTCCAAAAAGTGTGGTTTGGCGGTTTTTTTAAAAACGAACTGAAAACAACGCGATTCCCGCGATTCGCGACACAACCCACATTATACAAAGTGGCGTATAAATATTTAACACTGGTTGGTAGCTGGGTTCCTTCCGAACGACTTTTTTCACAAGCCGCTCAAATCATTACTCAGCAAAGGAATAGATTAGCAGAGCACAGATTAAACAAACAATTGTTCCTGCAAAGCATAGACAAAAAATACTGGGAAACATAAAATTGTATTAACTTGTAAAAATGTTGATAAATTCTACATATATATAATATCATATGAAATAAAAGCGTGTTTTTTGAAAAATATGTAAGATTCTCTGGAAAATAATTAAAAAGTGTTTAGAGTTTTGCGCTAATAAATTTGCTAAAGTACTGGTATTCGTAAAAGTAATTCTTTCACTTATTATTTAAAAGCAAAATTTCAAATTAGTTACTTTAGCAAAGTTGACTATGTTTCTAACGGGCTGTTGAATCAGGTCGAACACTTTATTTTAGAACAATTGAAAATTTTAAATTCTTAAGTCACACAAAAGTCTCCCTTAATTTTTAAATTTATTTAGAAAAACTCTCGATTGCAGAATTTCTATTTAACGAAAAATTTTCAGTAGTCCGTAAAAAACATAATTAGCTCAGTTATAGTAATTTATTTTAAATTGAGTACAATTTTGTAATATCTGAAAAATCCTATGCAAATCGATGCATCGATGTTTGCCCTCCGATGCATCGAAAAATATCGATGCACATTTCGATGCATCGAAACGAAGAAATACATCGATGTATTTTTGTCACTGACATCCCTATGTCCAACTGAGAAAAAAAATGCAATCAATAGTCTTTTGAGTATTTTCAAGTTGAATTTCAAAAATAAATGGAGAAATGCGGCAAGTAATAGAAAAACATTCTTAAAAATAATAAAACATGGCTCAAAGCAACAACTCACTACTTTAAATATAGCAGACAAAAACCGGGACGACCGTCTAAACCATTCGAAGAGCTTTGTGACAGGAGTAAGCGTAGGTGAATTGATCAGCTATGCAAGGAAATGACTTGTGAAAAAGTGTACTGTACTATGGAAAAAGAGGTAACATCCGAAAACCACTTTTATACGACAAACAGCTACTCTGAGGTAAAAAGAACGTATGACGGGCTTATAGAGAACTGTTCAAGGAAAAAAGGACAAAATTTATAAAAAATTTATGTTTTTTTTCGATAAACTTGAATTCACGTTAAATTTTTAAGAAAAAAATCCATGTTCTTAGAATTAAGACGTTCATAATTTTTTTTTTAACTCCATGCCAACACTTTTACTAATACTTTGAAGGCTATTTAATTTTCTTTTCAAAATTTCATTAAATTTTAAATTCGGTTAAGATATGTCTAATGGCGTTTTCGTTTCTCGAAAAAATGTTGCATTTTTTCTTCCCTCTTTCTGCCATCTTTGAGAATTCCGAACTTTTTCTACTTTTGATTACAGAGGTTCCACGATTTGATTCTACGATTTAATTACAGAGGTCACTATTTTTTTTCTCAAGAGGTCAGAATTTACAAAAAGGGCAAACAAAATGTTGCATTTCTTCTATAAACGAAAACGCCATAAGTTATGGATTAAAAGGAAAGACTTCCTCATTTTTCAGTTTTTCACCTCTAGCTCCCAAGGGGGTGGCTTTAGATATGCCCCAATACAATTTTTTACTCCCCTTGTAACGAGGGGATTACCTCCCGCGTTTTTGGAATTTTGTCCAGTTTTTTCAAATAAACTTCCCTATGCGTGCCGTTAGAAAGGAATTGATCGGACTTTAATCCAAAAATAGTTTTAGGAGATTTTGGTGGTTGGCGATTCCATCAATTGCAGTGAGGTAATTGATGTCGAAAAAGGGGTTCGAAGAACACCTTTTAAAAATTCAAAATTCAAACAAAAATTGATGTTAAGAAATGTTTTTGTTTGGATGTTAAAAAGACCATATATTATAAACCCATTGAGATCCGACACTAATTTTTATAATTTTGTCAACTTTCTAAAGAAACTAAGCAAAAGTTTCTTGGCAAATTAATTCGGAAAATTTTTTAATATCCTATTTAAAATTTAATGAATTCCTCCCAAAATGAACTCATTCTCCACCCCCCCCCATCTATTCTAAATTCCGCCCAAATGGGGGAACTCCCCCTGAGTTGGCAAGCATGGTAATAATTCGAAGAATTGACCTCGTCAGTACATTTTGCTCTGCGACAGCAAAAAAAATATGCTCAGCATTGTAGTTGTTTCTTGCTGCTGTTGGTAGTATTTTGGTAGTATTTTTTTTTTGTTGATGTTTTCTCGCTTGTATCAACACATGTTATTGAGTAGGAAAACGAAACGCTTGAGAATTTTGTAAACGTTCGATTTCACGCCCTATATAATTTTCCTACTACGGATTATATATTGAATCGATTCTAAAGAAGTAAACTGCAAAAATATTATCAAGCATCTAAAACTAAACATTTGAAATTGGTCTTATTTTCGATCTAATCGAGTTTGTGTGTAGAAAAAACTGTTCAAAATTTTATGATTTCGCTTTTCTACCAATTCGCTATATTTTCTTAAAGCTATTTCAACAACTATATATATATATCTTGCTTGTTATTAATTTAAATATTATTCTAAAAAAATTATCTTTTGCGAGTTTCCAGTCTTATACCTAAAGCTAGAACGTAAATATTTTTTTTTTTATATTCAATTATTCTCATTTGTGTTTGTCATCATTATGATTATCTATACCATCATTTCTGCTACTACGACTGCTGCTGTTGCTTCTTTGGGACCGGCCCACAATAGCAGCGGTAATGATGACGGTATTAATGTTTTTTAAGCTTCAGGTGTTGATGTTAATCTCTGCGGATAGCAACGTGCTACTTAGTTGCAATTGCTTTCATAGCCACAGTTGCTGTTGTTGCTTTTGTTGGGCAAGCTATTGCCTGGGTTACTTTAGAGCTTAGCAGAAGAGAACTTGGTTTGCTGCAGTTTTTTTATAGTTGTTGTTAATGACAAAAAAAGTATGGAGCAATTTCCATTTTTTTCGTGAATTAATTTTTTTTATAAACTGCATAGTTTCCCTTTTATGTTGTTGTAAAATCGTTCTATTGAATTTTAAAAGCAGCTTTACTGAAGAAAGATTCAAAGCTTTACGTTCCAGATACATATACACGATAGTTTTTTTGCTTCAGAGAAAAGCATTTTAAGCGTCGAAAGTTTTTAAAAATATTTGGCAAAAATATTTGGCTTTTAAAATAGCGCTGCAGAAAATTGGACCACCTTTTAAATATTTCTGAACTAGTTCCAAAAAGGACCCGTACTGGTTCCTCTACGATTTCCTGTTACATCGATCGAATTGGCGCTTTTGATGTCATAGGAAAATATAATTTTATCAAAAAACATTCCTTTTTCCCTATATTTGAAAAAGTTCTGTAATTAATATTTCCAAACTGGTACTTCTGGCTAAAGTGTTAAAGTAGATTTTTAACTGATTTCAAAGTATTCAAACGTAAGAGACATTTATTAATTATTTCTTGCATGCATTACGAAAAGAGATTTTCATCACGTAAAATATGATGCATTTCTCTTAGTTTATGTACTTATTTTTTTAAATAGAATGCAAAAACTTACCTCTTACAGTTTAAAAATGAAAAAAATTGCCTCAACGCGTGTTCAGATGTAATTTATTTTTGTCAGTTATAATGTTGACAAAAACATAAAATCAAAGTAAACTGTTCTACGCTGAAAGTTTTTTGTTCTATTTCATAGCAAGTACGAATTGCGATAGAAATGAACTATGTATTTAATTTTTCCAATTGACTCCAAAATAACTGCTGGGAATACAGATTACTGAAAATTCCCTTAATCCTTAGTTATAGAATAAAAAATATATATTCACTTGAGTTTCTTTATTTCCTGATATGTAAAATTAACTTTATGTAATAGTGAAATCTTAAAGAATTCGGTCGCTATAAATTTTTAAACAATTCAGTAATTTTCGGGAATTTTTTAAAAGAAAGCTGTTGCAGCGACTGTGTTGAAATTTTCACGATATATTAATTTATATTTCACGTAAACAAAAAATTTTTTTGCAATAAAAATCTTTAATATTCATGTAGTGGTTCGTTATCTCCCCCGCGGACAAAATAGAAAATGCCTCTCTACTGCAGTGACTGCAACCTTTACAGTGCCTAAATAAAAAAAGGACGTTAAACTACATAGAAAATATTTTTCATGCAAAGACCTATAATGTGTTTCGAAAACAAATTCTGAATTAAGCTCAAAGATTTGATAATTTTTAAAGACCATTTAACTTTTGTATAGTGATCCTTAAACGTTGACAAGCAGACTCGAAACAACATGTGTTAAAAATATTTAAGATTTTGAAATTTAACTAATAGTGGCAGTATATAACTTTACACTTCATGTTGCTAAAGATTGTGTTAATTGGTAAACATTCGAAGATCAATATAAATTTTATGTATAAAATTAAACATCAGCTAAAATTTCATCAAGAAATTATTATAATTATCATAGTAAATTCACATTTATTTGTTTCGAGTATAGTTTTTACCAAGTTTCCATGTTCTATAGTATAAAGATGAAGAGCTAAATCATAAAAACGATTCGGTTTGTATGAGTCATATCATATTACAACTATCATATTCATATTTTGTGTAGCCTATCTCATATAGCTTATGTTGATTCGCGTTATTTTAAAAACTATACCGATCGAATTCTTTTATCGATTTAGGCACTAACTTGGTTAGGCGCTAAGAACAATCAACCTACAAGAATAAAATTTATAACTATTTGAAAAAAATAATATCTGCTCTCTTTTTGCAAAACTACTTTTTATCGTTTAAAATACTTTGCAAAACTGCAGCTCAACTTGATCACATAACAGCACAGTTATTAAATTAAAAAAAAAACAATTCAGAATGCATGTATTTTCTAATAATGTTTGGGAAAAACATTATTAATTTTATTTTTCTTTGTGACGCACTGCATTTTTTAAGGCAGCACATGATTGCCTACTCTGAGCACATTGCCGCATAAGTTATCATAGATGCAGCATATAAGCAAGAAGTTGGTCTTTTGAAACAAATTCTTTACTTTTTAAATAGTTCCTTTACGTCATTTTTCAAAAATGACAAAAATCTCGACGAATTTACAATTAAAATTTTAATTCTTACATAATTAAGTTCTCATCCACACTTAAATTCGAATAAAACCACTTAAAATTTAAAAGCCAGCAACAATTTATGTCCAAACTGGCAATACTTGAGTGGCTTAAGTTTAGAAAAATTTCAACAGCTTCCAAATTATACCAAAATAAAGAGTTCTCCATGAGAAAGAAATATGTCTGTGATATGAAGAATGGCACTGTTTTCGCGCCAAAAATTATAACGTCTACACACACAATCTAGCACACATGAATTATTAGACAGCCGTTATGAGCCCCAACCAAGAGCCATCCAACCAACCAGCTAACCAGCACGGTAACACATAATAAATTTATCATTGTGGAAAATAAACGCATTCCACGAGCTGCTGCTGCTGACATTGGCAAATAAATTCAAAGGGAAATAAGATAAAAATAAAGAAAAGAAAAACAGCACAGAAAAATCCTATCCAGAAGATGAGCAACGAGTTGCTGTTAGAAAAAAAAAAATAAAAAAAATTTGCTGCAAAAGTTAAGGAGTAACGAGTGAGATTAAAAAAAAATTCTAATAAAAACACGCATAAAAAAGGGTGGAAAAACGGCAGGAATTTAAATCAAAATAAATGAAAAGTCAGAAGAATTTCCATATGCATCGGTTTGGCCGTAACTTTCAATGGCAACCCTGCCACCACAAAGCAGTGGTAAAATTATGATGCTTAGTTAAATTTTATAACATGCAAAAAATCTTCAGCATTTAAAATTTAAAAATATGTTTGCAAAAAGTTACAACAATTTTTTTATTTATTGAGAAATAAACTATTTGAGCAACAAAAAAAAAAGTCTTGTCATCACATCTAGTCCTTGCATTTGTTGTGGTTTTTGTTGCTGTGTGTTAGCAGCAACATGAGGCTGCAATGAAGCGCCAAACAAGAAACATGAGCCGGAAAATGCTTCTTTCTGCCTCTTCTAAAGCAGCCAATTCAGTAGATTCTTTAGAAATTCTTTGGCAAATTTTTATTTAATGCTCCTATTATTTTTATTTTTATTTTCGGGTGCGCACATATTTTCAAGAAAACATTTAAACATGAATGAATTTCGTTGTAGATGTTGCTGTTGTTTTCGCTTGTTCATGTTTTGAAAAAAAAAAAAATACATACATGTTGCTGTTGCATGCTTTAATTTATGTGCGGTTGTTGTTACTGTAATCTTTGCTGTCATTATTGTTGTTGCCATACATTGGCTGCTGCTTGTGCAGTGTTGCCAATTTGTTGCTAGTTGTTCTAGCAATTTACTAGTTAAATGCTTTAGTTATATTAAGCTACTCTGAATGATGGCGATGCGTGCAAAATTCGGTTGCAATGAGATAACGTGTCATGTTGTCCAGATTTGCAGATGTCTTCTTAATGCTTAATGCTTAAAAAACTTCAAAATTAAAACCAGAAGTAAATACAAGAACTTAAGTATTGGTGGGAGGTGGGTGGGTAATGTTAGGTGGGGTTAGTAGGTGGTGGTCGGTAGTGATTTTATTGGACTTAATGTTCAACTTTTAATGTTAAGGTTAGGGTTAATGTAATGTTAAGTAAGTTACTGTTAAAGTAAGTCATGTATATGTAACCTGTTAAGTTAATGTTAAATGTTACTGTTAATGTTCATGTTAATGTAACTGTTACATGTACCAGTAAGTACATGATCCAGTACCTGTAACCTGTAACTGTCAAGTACCATTACCATAACCTTAACCATAACCATAACCATAACCATAACCATAACCATAACCATAACCATAACCATAACCATAACCATTAACCATAACCATAACCATAACCATAACCATAACCATAACCATAACCATAACCTACATAACCATAACCCATAACCATAACCATAACCATAACCATAACCATAACCATAACCATAACCATAACCATAACCATAACCATAACCATAACCATAACCATAACCATAACCATAACCATAACCATACATTAACCATAACATAACCATAACCATAACCATAAACCATAACCATAACCATAACCATAACCATAACCATAACCATAACCATAACCATAACCATAACCATAACCATAACCATAACCATAACCATAACCATAACCATAACCATAACCATAACCATAACCATAACCATAACCATAACCATAACCATAACCATAACCATAACCATAACCATAACCATAACCATAACCATAACCATAACCATAACCATAACCATAACCATAACCATAACCATAACCATAACCATAACCATAACCATAACCATAACCATAACCATAACCATAACCATAACCATAACCATAACCATAACCATAACCATAACCATAACCATAACCATAACCATAACCATAACCATAACCATAACCATAACCATAACCATAACCATAACCATAACCATAACCATAACCATAACCATAACCATAACCATAACCATAACCATAACCATAACCATAACCATAACCATAACCATAACCATAACCATAACCATAACCATAACCATAACCATAACCATAACCATAACCATAACCATAACCATAACCATAACCATAACCATAACCATAACCATAACCATAACCATAACCATAACCATAACCATAACCATAACCATAACCATAACCATAACCATAACCATAACCATAACCATAACCATAACCATAACCATAACCATAACCATAACCATAACCATAACCATAACCATAACCATAACCATAACCATAACCATAACCATAACCATAACCATAACCATAACCATAACCATAACCATAACCATAACCATAACCATAACCATAACCATAACCATAACCATAACCATAACCATAACCATAACCATAACCATAACCATAACCATAACCATAACCATAACCATAACCATAACCATAACCATAACCATAACCATAACCATAACCATAACCATAACCATAACCATAACCATAACCATAACCATAACCATAACCATAACCATAACCATAACCATAACCATAACCATAACCATAACCATAACCATAACCATAACCATAACCATAACCATAACCATAACCATAACCATAACCATAACCATAACCATAACCATAACCATAACCATAACCATAACCATAACCATAACCATAACCATAACCATAACCAAAACCATTACCAAAAATATAATTAATATCAATAAAAATATCACACCAAAAAAAATCCAACTGTTCTAACATATCAAATATTTCGTAAAATTAATATATGGCATAACACCTTTATTTGAAATCATTCGAATTATTCGTAAAACTCTAATAAAAAGTGACTCAAAAAACAGATTTTGGCAAAAGAACAGGATCCTGCTATATAGTTTCGATACTATGATCAAAGGTGAGTAAAACACTAGCTGGGTTTCGTGAATTTGGCGAACATTTTTTTTTATGGCCCATTATATATAGTGGGTCTTAGTGATTTTGACAAAAAAAGTATAATTAGTTTTTATTCAATAGCTCCGTCAGATTTAGAGAAATCAGTTAACTGTCTTTGGAAAAATGATAGCTAACAGTGTAGTTAATAAGTCTTAAGAACAAAACAAATTCATAAAATCATATGTTTCAATTTTTTTTTGAAAAAAATTGTGAATTTTTTTTAAATTTTTTCACTTTTTTTGGTCATAACTTAAAGGAAGTCCAAATTTTTCCTATACTATTTTCAACAAAATTGTAGTTAAAAAATACTCAACAGCTCTAGTTAATATAATAATGTGATCTGAACGTATCTACACTACTTACTAAGCTTAAAAAGATAATTTTTTAATTAAAAATTACCGGTTTTTAGGGTGTTTTTTTGCAGTTTTTTTACCATAACTCCTACACTTTTCAACTTTTTAAATTAAGCTTATTTGTAGCCACAGAGATTGTGAATAGTTCTTGTGAACAACCTATTTTGTTTGAATGCGCCTACATTCTAATATACATAAATGATAATAGATGTGTTTTGGAGCCGTTGCTTAGCTTATCTACTTCGAAGAACCAATAAGTTATGACCAAAAAAGTGATAAATTAAAAAAAAATTCACAATTTTTTCAAAAAAAAAAAAAAGATTGAAACATGATTTTATGAATTGGTTTTTTTTAAGACTTATTAATTAGACTATTAGCTATAATTTTTCCACGGACGGTTAACTGTTATCTCTTAATCTGATGGAGCTATTGAACAAAAACAATCTATACTTTTTTTGTCAAAATCACTGAGGCCCACTTTATATAATGGGCCATAAAAAGAAAACGTTCGCCATTCTCACGAAACCCAGCTAGTGTTTTACTCACCTTTGATCATAGTATCGAACATATATAGCAGGATCCTGTTCTTTTGTTGACTGTTTCACAATGTTATTCAAAATTCCACTAAAACACGTAATAAATTGTAGAACAAAAGTTAAACCTTGGTCATCGTTTATATTACATCAGCTTCGTGTTTATCCTCAGTAGTAAATGAACACATGAAATAACCAATTATTTTTTAACCCTAGATATGATCCAATTATATACAGTTCAATTAAAGGCAGTGCACATAGTTAAAAACGACTACATTGTTGCTTTTCTCATTTATTTTTTTTTATAATACAACAAGAAAACTCCTGAAAATTCTTGCGCATTCTAATGTTAAAGTATCACTTCTTCTATGTTTTATAAAATCTTTTAGCCTTCCTGTTTGAAATCAGGGGATCATTTTATTAGTTTTTAATTTATTATTTATGATTAAGAACTACTTACAAAAACTTAATTTTTTGTTAAGAAATATTTTATTAAATTCTTGCTTTTAAGAACTGCTGCACATCGCAGAGGCATTAAGCCCACGAGATCTTCACTTACTCTCTCAGGAATGCTTGTCTAGGCCTTTTGTATAGCACAAAGTTGTGTAAAATTTGATAATTTTAGAGCTCCAACTCTTCCCTTTACCACTTGCCAGAGGTTCTCAATAAGATTGAGAAGGCTAGGGTCGGCTTGATATCAATAAAAGGTCCTGAGTCATTTTCACCAAAACAGCTACTGAAATCTGTTTAGGTGATTTATGTGTACATTCTTTTGATTTACGAACAATAATTTTATCTTCTTTTTCAGTCCTTAGCCGAGGTTTTCGCTTACGAGGCACATTCTGTGGTGTTGAGTACTCACGAAAATGTCGAATAGAATTAAAAACCATCATTTTCGAAACCTTTATTATATAAAAAATTTCACTATAAGACTATTTTTGATTAAACATTTTCAAAATCAACTCACGAGTCTTAGGCCCGGTTTTACAAACCATACTTAAGTTTAACTTAAGTTTAAGCTCTAATAATGAGTTTCATCAGCCATACTTAACTTCAACTTAAGTATGGAAAATGCGATACTGAAGTAATACTTAAGTCATTGACAGCAAACAACCAATTATATTTTGCAAAATAATTAAGCTAATCAATAAAAACTAATTGGTTAAGCTTGAGTATAGTTTGTGAAACCGGGCCTTAGAGTCACATGATTTATTTTTTCCCATATTTTTTTCTTATCTTTAGCTTTTATTGAAATCAATCAAATGTTCATAATATTTTAATAGCTGTGCTACATATATAAATGATCTTCTTAACTGATCATTTAATCTGATGTACACCTGTGGCAACATGTTGTAACTGCGAAAGTTTCGAAGTTGTCAAAATTATCGAAAGTCGGTATGTTGTAACACTTTCGACAGGCGATATTTGCGATAAAATATCACTTTGACTTGGTGGCAGTGATCTAGAAGCGAAGTAAATATTAAAGCCTATATTTATTCTACCAAGCATGGTTTTATTTATTATTTATTGAACACAGAAGTGTTTAGTAATGATTTTAAGTTAGTAAAATTATAAAAGAATTGGTTTTAATTAGAGTATATACATATATGGTAGCCTTAGAACTGTTTGTTAAGTTCCTTTTTTTTTGCCCAACAATGTTATTTGTTTAAAATGACTAATTTATCATTTTTAGTTTTAATTAAATTTTTTCTTAATAACCTTCCTTTTTATATATTGATTCACGTTATTAACATGCCGAGTATCAGAAGAAAACTAGCCAGCAATTGTTAAATGTTTGAAAATAACTTCGAAACAAACCAAATCGCCTGTCGAACGAAAATGTTACAACATACTGCCACGTCGAAAACTTCGCTTCGATGTTCGCTTCGACAGTGAAGTTACAACATTTCGCCACTGAAATGATCTCAATAACTGAACAGACTGACCGTTCTAAATTATGTGCACGCTTCAAATTAGCAACATGTGAGAAAAACATATCGGGAAACTTGTTCGTTCGTTAGACAACAACAAAATATTTATTTCCTGAAACTTTGTCTCTTGGGTACAGTGCCGGTAAAAAAAAGTGAAGTTTCGTTTAAATTTAATTGAAATTCAAGGTCAAGTTACGCATAAAATGACATCGTTCTTAACGTAACTGTATAAGGTTAAGTGACCATAAAACTATTTTCTTTGTATGTATGTTCTTTATTAAACTAAAGTAAACAATTAAATGAAAATTACTTCAATCTGATAAAAGTCAAAAAATTAAATTTTAATAATAAATTTGTGTTTAAATAATTTTTTAAAAATCATCTTTTTAGGAGTTTGGATTTTTGTTACCGCTTAAAAACACCGAAAAAGTGCAAACAAAGAAAACTTTAGGAACAAGGAAAACTTTTTGAACAAAAGAAAAACGTTTATTTTTTTAAGTTAACAGAGATCTTTTTAAACACAAAAGCTGGATGAATGGAATTTGAATTGCTGAATAACAAAGTAAAATATAACCAAACAGCTATATTTGACATCCACCGACAGATATGTCCTCTCAGCTTACCCAACTTTATATGTAATTAAATTATGACCCTAGAATACTAACCACCTAGAATACTAACCACCTTATTTATTTTTAAAAAACAAAAAATTTTTATGTTGAACACGTGTCCAACACATAAGTAGGTAATGAAAGTAATTACTTTAAATACATATAAACTTTTATTTCTTATCTAAAAAAACACTGCAACACAAAAAGAATTAACTTCGTGGATATAATCGTTTTTATACTAGGAGTGAGTAAATTTCACGTAGGTCAGTATCCTAGGGTAAAAAACAATGTAACTGCTAGACCTTTAAAGTTCGCTTGCAACTCTATATCGCTCTATGCGCTGACATCGACATAGTCAAGCGCATTAAAATCGAGCGGCTTCGCTGGCTTGGTCATGTTCAGCGCATAAAAGACGATGCTCCAGTGAAGAAAACATTCGATTCGGTACCCAACGGCGGTCAACGCAAAAGAGGACGACCGCATCTTCGTTGGAAAGACCAAGTAGAGGACAACCTGACGAAGCTTGAAATTTCCAACTGGCGCCAGCAAGCGAAAGACAGAAATGGCTAGCGCAAATTCTTAGATGAGGCCAAGACCGACATACGGTTGTAGCGCCAACTAAGTAAGTAAGTAAGTGCAACTCTATATTACATTTGTACTGATATGGATGCTAAAACAAAACAAATGACGTTACAAATAGTGCATCAAGTCCCGGGATTGCAATGAATAAATGGAAGCAAAATTTTGTCTAAACAATAATTTTGATAGATCACTTGATTTATTGCCAGACCCGTTGGCTTGAAGTAAGGCTCCGAAATTCTTGGTCAGGTACAGCAATGTAAAGCTCCTTGCTCAAATTTTTTCTTGCATTTATATTTTATATCAGGAGAGCTTGAAGATCTATCATTTGTGTTAAATATATCGTTTTCTGGCATTTTTAGAGCACTGCGTGTGAAATAGCTCTCATCATACAAAATTAACTATTTTCCTTTGTAATTTTTTACCATCTACCGACACTGGGATTTTACTGATTGAATTTGCTCTTCAGTGTACTCTGGAGACCGCTGCTTCTTTCTGACTTTAATTTTAAGTGATTTTAATGTTTTGCAAATATATGACTGCGAGTGTTTGGATTTTTTGACGGTTTCGATGTCATTTATGCCATCTTTGTTGTTAAAATCAGTTTTCAGCATTTTAATGTCATAGTAATCGAGTTTCTTCCGAAACCTGTGCGCTGCCATGAGTCATATGATAAAAAGATAATGCAATAACTCATTTATCTACGCAATGCCTTCGTGGCAAAAAAAAGCGTGTTGAAACTGCAAGCAATTCAAATTAGTGCAGATTTTTTTAGTTATAACCCAGATGTATTACCTTTTGCGATAGAATATCAGAATTAATGATTCAATAAACCTTAATGAAAACATTGTCTTGGTTCAAAAATAAAGGCTTATTATTTTCACAAACGCAGTTCACTGCATAACTTCCTGTTAGAAAATACTATGAAACTATACAGTCAAATGAAATGGAACTGTTGTCTTAATGATGCAAACAAACTAACGATCTTAACAACACAGCTAAAATTTAGTCACATTTCTCTAACAGTTTTCAAAACATCACTGACAAATTTTAACAAGTGGGTATCTAGTATATATGGATAATTTTTATAAACTCAAAATTATTGCCCGTTTGCAATATAAACTATTTATAATTTACATATTGCCTTGATGCGAAAGGATTTTTTTTTCTTCGTGTTTCCTCTTCAACGCTTCCAAATCTAAGTTGGAAAGGATGGAGTAGATTCCTTTAACACCTTCACTATTTTTGTATGAATTTTTGTTGCTGATAAACCTTCCGAAATAAAGAATTTTATCACTGCACGATATTCGGTTTTTTTCATTAAGAAAAAATGGCTTGTAAACAAGGAACGAATTAACAGCTCGAAATTAAATTTCTTGTATGTTCAAATGAAAGATGAAATATTAAAATGGTGTAAGAGTTTTGATCCTACTACTGGTTACTAGGTGCCAGTTTCAGTAATGTACTACTAACCTGTACATAAAAAAAGTTTGTAAGGATTAATTTTCCGTGTTCAAACCGAGATTTGCGTATTAGCACATACACTCAGAAAAAAGTTTATCGGAATATGAGAAAAAAGGCATCATATTAAGTGAAAAATGGTATTGACTTTGCTCCAGAGAATGCTTTTCTCTAAATGTGATCCCAAAAATTCCCTAAAAATGACAAAAAGCTACCATGAAAATGAGAAATATTTTCTCATTAATAAAACACACATTCTCTTTAATAGAAAAATATTTTTTATAATACTTTTAACCGGTTTCTTTATTGTGTAAGTTTTTCCCGAAAACAGAGAAATATTTATTTAATTTGAATAAATGTTTTCTTTAAGTTGTGTTTATAGTTTCTCACAAAAAATAACACTTTCTTTAAAAGAAAGATATATTTTCTTAACATTGATACAACATATTTTTTATTGCGTACATTTTTCTTTAAAACACGGAAGTATATCATCAATTACGATTAAAAAATTATTTTTGTCAAACATTTGTTTTAACTCACTTCTACGCAAAGTTGAAGTATTAATATCAAATTGTGATTTGGTTTTAAAAATATTAGTTTAAAATATGTTAAGAGGTAGAATTATTGTTGTGGCATTGTTTTTCGGGACTCTTTATAAATATTCCAGAAGTTTATTCTGAAAAACGATTTTGTAAATGCATCCAAAGAAACAGTAGTAAAAAACAACATCACTTTGTGTAGCTATGTTAAGTAAAAAAAAACCTATTGAAGGAAAAAATCATCATAATCTGCAGAATATGAAACACTTGCTTTTCAGAATATTAATCAAATGCTCTCATTTTTTCGCTTTCTATTTTTTTCGTACCTCATTTAATATAAGAAAAATATATCGATTTTTGAGAAGAAGCCTTTTTAATCTTTGACAAAGGATTTGTTGTTATTGAAGAAAATATTTCGCATAGTGAACTATTTATCAACAATAGAGAACATTTTTCATTTTCTATAAATTTTTCTCTATAAATGAGATTTTTTCAGTGAGAGAAAAATATTTATCATTAGAGACATTAAATATTTTCATTTCCCACAATGAAGGAAATATTTCTTCGAATATGTGAAAATTTATTATAATGGAAGTAAATTTTATTTGAAATAAAAAAAATTTCTATTATCGAAAATAAAGAAATTTTTTTATCACAAAAAGATAGGTGTTTTTTCTGAGTGTAAAAAATGATAGAATAAAAATGACGCTTATGGCTGAAAGGATGCTTAAAGAGTAAAGTGTTTTTCAGAACCAATAATTTCGTTAAAAATGTATTACTCTGAAATTTCACAATTTAAAACCATTTACTCAATACTTAAATCTACACGGTGAGAATTATTTTGCTTGAATCAAGCAAATATTTTGCTTAAAAGCAAATCAAAAAACTTTGTTCAATCACGGTGTAATTTTAGAAAAATATTGCTAAATTGAAATCACTCCTCATATTTAGGAAACATCAAAATTATATTAAGCACAAGCAAATATTTGCTAAGTTATTATGATATTAAATAGCAAATTTTTACTAAACTCAAGCAAATATTTGCTAAATTATTATGAACTAAAATAGCAAAATTTTTACTAAATTCAAGCAAATTTCTTTTAAACACAAGAGTACACGTTTATTCTTAATGAAGAAAATGAAGCGAAGGTTTATAATACCTTAGAAAATATTTGCTTCAATTAAGTAGAAATTTGTTTTGTAATTTGTTAAGTAGAAATTTGTCAGTCTATAATAACTAAGCAAAATTATGCTTGAATTTAATCAAAATCTTGCTAAGTTATTATAAACTAAGCAAAATTATGCTTGAATTTAATCAAAATCTTGCTAAGTTATTATAAACTGGAATAGCAAATTTTGTTTAATTTTTGTTAAAATCTAGCAAAATTATGAAGTGGCTGAGACTCAAACGCAAATTTTGCTTAACCACAATACAAATTTATCAAACTGTTTTCTCCGTGTAGCCTAAGTTTAATTTTCTCATCACGTCAGAGCTATAAAACTCAACCAAAAATTGTTGCATTCTATTTTAAATGCAAAAACTTGAGTCACCAACATATATAAAAATCAATTAAAATTTAAGAGAACCGCATTAAATGCTAAGAAAACTGATGTATGCAATGGTGTAAAATTAAATAAGAATATAAAAAATGGCTATAATTTTAGAATATCAACTGTCAACATCAAGAAGGTGACAAAAAGTTGACAGAGTCATGAATGTTAGTAAACAAACCAAGATCATTGGTGGCTTCAATAATTGTAAAATTCCAGCTCTTTAAGCCCGTGACGGTATGCAGGCTGATATTTAAAATGTTTACGATGTGTTTTAATGTGGTTGTAAAAAAAGAAATGAGAAGCACATTGGTTTTTGTAATGAATTCAGAACATGGATTAACAGTCTTAAACAAATATAAAAGCAGGCATATATATATACATTAAATTGTGTATTTTAGTCGGAAGTATAAATCTATACAAAGCATATTTAAGCACTAAAAGGTTTCAATTTAAAACCTAATCTAGCTACATGCTTTGCTATCGCTGTTTGGCATCTAGATAATTACAAATATTAATAATAAGTAGAATAGTTTGCTGAGTTTGCTGATTTACTGAGTTTTAAAATGGCGTATTTTAGAGAATAAGAATGGTATTTCTAACTATTTACTACATTTGTTTTGCATATCGATAAACGGAATACAACGAGAAAAAAATAGTGAAATACGATTTAAAAACAACAACAATAATTGTGGTGAAAATATCTATTGGTTTCTGCATTTATAAACACTATAAAATGCACATGGAAAAACAAAGAGAACAGCAAAGAACAATATGCAAGCTGCAACAATTGCTATACTCAGCATATACTACGCCAACAACAACAATTCTTACGGTAAAAAAAATACTGCTACACTCTGTATTGTGTGCAATTGTAAAGTAGGGCCTTAATATAACAATAAAAAGTTTTCCAAATGAAATGTTAATTTAACGGCAACGATTTTCAGGAAAAATTAACATAATGTGTGTAATGCAATGCATTTTGTTGCTGTTGTGCAGCGCTAAAGCCCAGTTGGACTAGGAGCCTTGCTGTATGTCTGCCGGTAACATGCCTCGGAAGGACAGGAGACATGCTCGCCTCCATACCCGCTCATATCTTTTTTCTATAGGCTTGTCCTAGGTCGGCATGTCTGCCAAATGAACTGCCGAAGCAGCAATGCAGCATGCATCTTATGGTATGGATGCAGAAGTGATACATGTCTGCTAAATGAACAGCCGAAGCAGCAATACTGCATGTATCCCACGGCATTAATGGTGCATTGCTGCTACGGCAGTTCATTTGACAGACATGCCGGCCTAGGACATGCCTATACAAAAAATATGTAAGCGGGTATGGAGGCGAATTCGGCATGTCTGCTGAATTTCCAAGTAATGTTGCAATTTAAAATTTAAAATCGGCCGCGTGTATGTAAGTGCATATCCATTCGATAATTGCAGCTCTTAACTAATCGTCGCTTAATTTGCTTCATTAAGAACAAACGTACGAGCGCAAAGTAAGAAAATTACCGCGTTCGCTTTGTTATTATAAGCAAGTAATGCAAAGAACAGAACGAAATCACTTAAAAAAAACCAAAACTGAACTAAAAGTCAATAAGAAAAAAAATTATGTCTTTGATGTCATTTGAACCCACTACTCCATAGCCAACTGAGCCATTCGCTCTGTTGTGATATTGTTTAAATAATATTCATAACAACAATCATGAAAACATTGAAGGTGTTGTCCCTTAAAATTAACCGGAATTTTGCATAAGCAAACATGATATTTTATTATTATACAGATGTTATTATATTGACTTATATTGAATGTATTTATGTTCTTACTGTTCTAATGCTTTTTGTTTATAAATAATAATAATATTAATGCACCTCACATAAAAGTAAAGAGAATGTTTTTAAAATTTAAAAAAAAAGACTTCTTAACTTAGAATTAAAATTATAACCTGCCACATTCGTTCCATTGGCAGGCCTGATTTGTTTTTCATTTGGGAGCCTTGTTAGGTCCTTATGTACATATGTATTTATTTTTCTTTATACCTTGAAGATTTCTCGAAAGCTCGAGTTTATTGTACATGTGGTTAGCTCTAAAAAACAATACATATATGTTTTCATTTAAATAATATTTTTTTTTACTACAAGTGATTTTTTTACTATAAGTGTGTTTGTAGTTTTGTTTTATTTTTTTTCTTGCAAAGGCAAGAAACTTTTAAAATATCCCAGCTTAAAACCTTCACATTATACACTCTGTTGCATTTGTATAAGTCCACTCCATATGTTAATAGTTTTGATAGTGCTAATGGTAATTTTGAGTTAGTTTTTTTCCTCAACAAATTCTCAATTCTGAGTGAATTAGAGAAGAAAAAATTGTATAAGTTATTGTAGAATAACGGTACTTTTTTCTACTCTTTTATCAAAATTAACATTTTTTGCAGTTGCATTTCAATAAATCCAATAGTTCTAAGCTCCAAGATAATTGAAGCGTTTTAAGGTTATTTCTGTTTTGGAAGATAAAGGATTGATTATTTAATATATCACGTACAATCAAATTAACAGATATTGAAGGGGTAAAGATAATTGCCTTAAAATTAGAAGGCATTGGTTTTTGTGAAATTGCTTGAATAGAGCTGGCTACTTGCTGCTCTTTGCTCAGTGAATGTGTACAAGCAGTGTGTGGATGGCTCGAGAACGAGTTCCAAACATAAAAAGTGCCAAATGAAAAAGGCTCCGCGACTTTTTCGAAGGCATATCGATGTCCTCATGCAATTTCATATTCCATGTTAGGTAACTTTTACCGATGAGAAAAAATTTAATCTGGACAGACCTGATGACTTTCATGGGAATTAACACGATTTACGTTGAGAACCGCGATATATCTCTCTCGGTCTCCAATTCTTTCCAATACACTCTTCTGCAAATGGCTTCGTAAGGAGGAGCCTATTGATTTATGATTTCAACCGATTTTTCGAGAAATTTCACAAAAACTAATGCCTGCCGTATTTAAAGCAATTACCCCCTAATTATCTGTTAATCTTATTGCACGTGTCATATTAAAAAATACACACACAGATCCACACACATGATTTTTAATATTTCAAAACAAAAATAAGCTTTGAAACGCTTCAATTATCCTCAAACAACTACTGCATGGAGATAAATATTTTGCTTGAATCAAGCAAATGTTTTGCTTAACAGTTTATTCTTAATAATAATAAACACAAGTTTATTCTTAATGAAAAAAAAAATTAGGCGAAGATTGGTTAACAACTGGGATGGTCGAATGGATAAGCCCATGCACTTACACTCACGCGGCCGAGGTTTAAGTCTCCGGATAATGGTAATTTTTCAATTTTATTTAATGTTAAAAGTTATTTCACTTCAAAAATATGCTAGATTTCAGAAAAAATTAATCAAAATTTGCTATTCCAACTCATAATAACTTCGCAAATACTTGGTTGAATTTAGGAGAAATTTTCTTTTGCAGTTTATAATAACTTAGTTAAATTTTTTGCTTGAATAAAATCAAACATTTGCTTTGTTATTATTAACTGGAATAGAAAATTTTGATTTTTTTTTGCTGAAATCAAGCATAACTTTGAAGTGGCCGAGAATCTAGCGCAAGTTTTACTTAACCACAATACAAGTTTAGCAAACATTTTTCTCTATGTGAATTTGTAGAAATGCAACTACAAAAAAAGCTAGTTTTAATAAAAGAGTAGAGAAGAGGACCGTTATTCTACTTCAACTCATTTAAATTTTTCTTCTCAAATTCACTCAGAATTGACAATTTGTTGAGAAAAAAATTAACTCAAAATTACCGTTATCAATATCAAAACTGTGAACATTTAGAGTGGATGTATACAATTGCACCAGAGTGTAGTAACTAATGTGCCTAATACCAAAAGCAGCTGCTGTCGCAATAATAAAAGTAACATAGGCCGCATTCTAGCCGAAAAAGTGCTCAAGAACTGTTCCACAACTTTCGGGCTGAATGGTATGCTCTCACAGAACATGTTCCTTGAGATGTCACAATTTATATAGCGAAAATATTGTATGCTACTTCGCTACTTGAGCACTTTTTCGGCTAGAATGCGGCCATAGACAGCAATAAGGGCAACATTTTTAAAGCCGATAGATGCGCAAGACACAAAACAAAAATAGCAACAATGGCCGCATTCAGCGCAGACAACTGTTGTGAACTGTAATGGTAGCGCTACCTTAGTTCACGATGTTTTTCTCTGAATGAGTTGCTACTCTACACGTCAGAAGTTAGATTCAATTTAATTTTTATGTAAATTTAATTCAATTGCAAAGGTTTCTCACTTAAATTTGCTGCGTTCTTTCTGTGTTTATTAAAATAACAGCGTCAGTAACAGCATATGACAGTTAAGCAAACAGTTGTGTTCATGTAGCATAGAATTTGTTCGCTCGATTAAAAGACGTTCGCTACTTTATAAGTTTTAGTTAATGCAACCAAATATGTACCATTCAGCGAATTTTTACACAACAGTTGCCAACTATTGTCTGCGCTGAATGCGGCCAATAATAGTAGCAACATCGTAAAGTTGCGCTTTTGGCAAACATTAAACTGCATTTATGTTTGAACTTTGTTTATCTAGCAAACAGCATCAATAACATCAACAACAACAACAATAAAACAACAAAAACAACATTAAAACAATAAACAACAACAATAAAATAGCAGCACCGCCAACATTGCAAAAGCAACAATTAATAAAAAATCTAGCACATATATTTTGATCCATTTGATTTTTGTGGCAAATTATAACAACAATATTAAAAGCTTTTACCACACCATAGTAGATAAATTTTTCATTTATTTCCTTACGTTGCACAGAAGGCCAACCACCACCATTTCTTTGGCATTAACATTAATTGGAAATTGATAAAATTAGACAACGCCACAAAAAAATATTTTTTTGGGCTTGGGCATCAGCCTGTGTTAACTATATTTTTTGGGGGCTTAACCCTAACACGTCAAGTTCTTACTTCAGGGTTATATGTGCTTAAGGATGTAGTCTTATTTTCAAGGCTTATTTCTGGAATTTTGTTCTTGTAACAGAATAAAATACAATCATTTAAATTAATTTTTATATAACATTATTGACATCTTAAACTGCACAAAAATTACTTTTTTTATGTTACGATATTTTAAAAAAAAATTGTACATCCAAAGTAAACACCTAAAAAAAGGAGTTTTGCTAGCCCAGATGATAATGGCACTTGAAGTTATCTGAAACCAAAAATTAAAATATATTTTTGTTCTGTAGGCTTATCATTCTGACAGGTAGCAAATTTAAACACCCGGCCCAATCAAGAAAACGTTGTTTCGATAAAAACGCTTTTAAAGTTTTAACAACGTACAGCGCATAATTATGAGGTGCTCTCAACTATGTTAGTATTATTAATGTTGGTCTGAAATTTTACTCTCAATATAAAATAAAAAATAAATAAACTGGCCATTTCAGCCCTTGGAAGGATTTTGACCTAGCTTCTATTGATCAATTGTGTTGTGCATGTTATTAAATTTTTATCACAAATGACCGAGAACTGGACCTACTTGCTTTATGCCGACTCCGAACGGCTCATGTTCTCAAGAAGCTTTACATGGCATTTTTTGCTCTCTGAGGTTTTCCATTGTCTGCAGAGAGGTGACGACCGAACAGAAAAATTAATTCAATTGAAAAAACTTTCTGTCTGAGCTGGAATTGAACCCGGGCTACCGCGGTTCTTTAGCTTAGGGGCCACGCACTATAACCACTGGGCTACGGTCGCCACGTACTCTCAATATATTGTTCTTAAATTCGAACACCAGACTACATCCTTAACCTTCATATACTCGTGCTTTGGTCTGTCAGACCGAAGGCTTACGTTTGCCTTTCTATAAAACTTTTTTTTTGTGTGTTTTCACACAATCTCACCAAACAATAACTTAATAACTTTATATTAAAATGATATTTTACTAAAAGCATACTTAAATGGCACCGTGCATTCAGTCTCACAGACCGTGCCATTGGCGTCGGAAGCAGGGGAAAGGGGGGCAGTTGCCGCCCCACACTTTTTTAGCTAGATAAACAATTTAAAAAGAAAACTTCAAAAGTTATTCAAAGTGTCAGTTTTTTTTACAACGATAATATTTTTGTATTATATATTTTCCTCTTCTTTCTCTCTTCTTCAAAAGCCATTTTCTTTCTCTGTGTTTGCAAAAAGATAGAACAAAATGTAGAGTTTCTACTGCGAACCCACCACATCAGTTTAAAAGCACCCTTAAGTATGTAGCTTAATACTGTAATATTGCAATCGAAGCCTTCAACGGAAAAGTGCCTTCTGAACAAAATCTAAAAACAAAACTAGATCTTTATGCAGATGACTTTGATGTGAGCGACCTCCACGCGCAACTTAAATTGCTGAAGCAATTTGGCCAAACACCTTCAAATTGTAGTGACATTGTATCACAATTTGCAAAAAATTCGGATACTGTAAAAAAAACTATTAAATTAAGTGTAAAAACTTATTGCTTTGCTTTTGACTGTGCCTGCATCAGCAGCTTCATGTGAGCGTTTTTAGTGCACTAAGACGACTTAAAACGTATCTTCGAGCAACTATGACACAGAAACGACTCACTCATGCGGCACTTATACACATTCACAAAGATAAAACCGAAGAATTGAATTCGATGGAGGTGGTGAAAGAGTTTGTTTCTCGCAAGGACAGAAAGAAACATTTTGGAATAATTTAAATTGATATAACTTTTTGTACCTTATTGCATTTAAACCATGTAAAGATATACCTAGGCTTGCTTTATAAAAGCAACCATTATTTCTTATATTTTCATATTACCATATGAAAGATCCTTTAAAGAATGATCTCTAATATTGAAATTGGAAGAACTTTTAAAAATAATGAAATTTTAATATTTTTTATATATTTTTATATTTTTTTTATTTTAAACTAAAATAAAAAATTTGTGTATTCACATTCATGTTTCTTTGAAGAAATTTTGGTGAACTTTTTTTGCACCACCATATGTACTGCCCCCCCTTTGTACTGCCCCCCCAGATGAAATTCGCTTCCGACGCGCTTGGACCGTGCTCGCAAATATATGATACACTATTTGGCGCGAGTATACGAAGGTTAATAAAGACAACACCACACAAAACTATACAAAACTAGTAAGAAATTATCATCGATTGGCAGAAGTTAAAATGCCCACGGTCGTTTTGAAATGTATTTTAAATTTTAAAACCTGTATTATTTTAATCACGTATCTTTTTATAGATTGGCTCAGAGTTCGTTTCAAAAATTAAGGGTTATAGGTAAAATGTCATGCAAATACACTACTTTCAATATAGTTTATGAAGGTTTGCTGTTATATTGATGATGATGATTTCACTTTGTATAGGTGGTAGGTGGAGTTAAGGGTTATAGATATAGATTATTTAATCACGTATCTTTTTATAGTTTGGCTCAGAGTTCGTTTCAAAAATTAAGGGTTATAGGTAAAATGTCATGTAAATACACTACTTTCAATATAGTTTATGAAGGTTTGCTGTTATATTGATGATGATGATTTCACTTTGTAGGTAGGTGGAGTTTTCATTTTATTTTACCTAATTCCAAGGGTATGGTGCATAATAAGGATTGAAATTAATTTATAGTTTTAAGGCGTTACATTAATTTTTGTGAAATTTGTCAATATTCTAAAATTTTCATAAAGGCACCTTTTATGGGAGGTATGCGTGAATTTTATTTGATTTAGAACAATTTCAAAGTCTAGATGTGAGGACAATATTTAACATATGTACTAACCAGTGTTTGAAATTGCTTGACTTTTTTCAAGAATCAAATGCGAAAAAAAGAGATCATTTTGCTTCACCTAACTGCGCAGAAGGCTCTGCTTATGAAGTTAGCCGAATGAAATGCTTCGAAACGAATTTCAACAGCCAGCAGTTAGCTGTTGTTTTTGTTTTCTTTTCTTTGACTTTTCTTTTTTGTCGCTCTAGTTCTTGCAGACAAAAGAAAGAGTTAATGCAGATTTTGAAAATTTTTGATGTATTTGCTTAACAAGCGATAACTTATTGCTGTGGTTTGTTGTTTCAGTCATATATTTTTTTGATTTGATAATTTTTTTCAATGATTACTTTGTTTGTGGCGTCCATAATTAACAACTATTACAATGAGAGAACTTAAAAATACTAACTGACTGCAGCAAACGACAGCTATGATCATCCTGCTTGTTCATCAAACACAGCAGACGTTTTAGATTTTCGACAACAAGAACTACAGCTACAAAAAAAGAAAAGTCAAAGCAAAGGTAACGAAAAGAACAAATAAATGCTGGCAGTTACAGCTTACAGCTTGTTGAGTAAGTATTTGAAAAATATGTAATTTTGCTGAAAAATATGTAAGCAAAGCAAAAATTCTTGTGCTATTACTATTTTGAAGTCAGCAATTCAAACACTGGTACTTACAACAACGCAAACGCATTCACATAAACAAAACAGAAAACACCTACTTAACGATGCTGATGACAACGCGTAGTAAATAGAAGCAACATTTTTGTTATTTTTTTTACTCTTGTTGTATGGAAAGCTGCTACATATGTAGTATTTGTAGGACAGCCAATTCACAATCTTTCAATAAATTATTGTGATCTGCTGCAATATTAATCCAATAATATTTAATACTGAATGAACCACTTTGCATAATAAAGGATTTATGATTGGTGGGTAATGTGGAGAACTATCAATCGAAGGGTTATGAGTGGATACTCACGGCGTACAAAGATGAATCAATACAAAAAAATATTTTTTATATGAGGAGTATGCTATATGTCTAGCATATATCATTTGCATATACACGGTGCAAAAGTAGGAAATATACAATCCGTGCACCTCCGCAACAACAAAATACAAGTAAAAAAAACCTTACAATATTTCCAATACTGAAACCCATGTATACGGCGATGCTATAAAGCATAGTTCATGAAATGCAACCCTGTGTTTGTAATGAGAGAGAGGATAATAAGAGAGAAGCCAAACAGAAGGTAGAATGAGAGTGAAGTGCAGCTTATTAAAGAGTTATTTTAGATATTGATTTTACTCTGCTACGCTTGTACAATCGGGCGCTCGATCCATTGGATATTGTAGTATATGATTGATAAAATTCGTGCTCTCATGCAATTATGCTAGACATTGAGAATACCCCTATTATATTTTCTTGTTGTAGTAAACGCAAGCAACAAGTAACATAAAAAACAAAACGAGTCGCAAAAAGCCTAGCTTCAAGTTTTTTTAGTTTTATTTAATGATGTCTCGTTAGCTATCCTGTTATTTATTTTTGAGAAACTGCACAGTCATTCGATTAAAACTTGTAGTTTTATATTTTTTTTTTAAATTTACTTATTGTTATTATCATACTTATTTTTATAAATTTACTGTCATAATCTTCAAAAATTTTTCCAGTCACTATTCGATTCTATAAAAGATCTCAAAGTTTAATGAAATTAAAAAACTTGTACTAACATTTTCTTTAGCATTTGAGGGCAAAATTTTCGAACTGTCGATTTTGAGAGTATTTTTGTATCCTTTTGAGACCAATATTTTCGAGAAAAGAACACAGACAGGTAGAGTTTTTTAAAAAAGGAATGAAAACACTGGTGAGTTATTAAATAAAGCAGAAAAAATATTGCAACAAAAAAAAAGAATAGTTTCTTTCACTAAAGAGTAGTTTTAGAAATAAAATTTAGCTTTCGATGAATTGACTTTGAATTCACATCAAATTAAAAACAATTATATACAAAAATCGTTTCAAAGAGCTCCAGTTTCTCTTTACAATTAGCTTTTGCTTTTTTTTTATGTAGTTTTAATATTTGTACATAACTCAAACAAAGTCAACTTTTAGTGCTCTATAATTATGTGATCTCGATTCATACCTTTATTCAAGAATTTGTTAAAACTTTTGATTGGAAATTGTCAAATTTCGTTGTACAAAAATTATTTTTAGACACTAGAAAGATTTATTTTCAAAATATTTTCAAAATATTTTCAAAATTTGATCAATTTGTCAAATTTTGATTAATTTCATTTATATTTTCGGACCGTATGCGAGGGGGTTTGAATATCGAAAATGCTTGCCTTGGCTACGAGCCTGATTTGTTTTGCCCGATAACGTTTTAAGTACATTATTAAAAGTAGTCAGGAAATATCTTCGACTGGGCGAAGTGAAAATACCCATAGCCGTGTTTAAATATAATCGATGTTATGAATGTTTTTTTTTATAATGCTGCTTTTTATGAGGCGTGCTTTTATGCAAATTATTAAAATTGTTAATTTAGAGCTCGTTTCGAATTTTAAAGCATATGTGTAAGATATCAAGTCAATACTTAAATTTTTGTGCAATTTATGAACGTTTTGCTATAATAAAGACGTTTTAATTTTTGTGAAATTTCAAGAGAGAAGCCATTTGCAGAAAAGTAGTCGTCGCACAGTGAACTGTCCAGTGGACAAAAATCAAAAAATGTTGTGTTTCGAAATCCTACAAATTTGGTATCAATCGACAGATAATTGTTTTATTATTTATAACCCAAGAAATGAGAACGATAATACCAAAATCCATTTTTGAACGTAACTAAACCAAATAAAGCTCATTGTTGCAAAAAAATTATAAAGTTATTTAAAAAATTTATTATATTATAGAAAATAAAAAAAAATATAATATTGGTATAATAATAGTGGTTGCAAAATTTCATAAATTCGATGAAAAATCTTGAAAATTATTAAAAAAAAGTGCCATTTTTTTGGATTATCAAAATAAATATATTAAACAACTAGGAACTGAAAATAACTTTTCCTACTTCGTCTTCCAAATACATTTTTTTTTTAAAATGCTTAAAATAAAAAATGTACATACAAAATCAAGTAGAAAATTAATATTGGTCCTAGGGATGTACCCCTAGCGTCTAACTGATTTGAAACATTTTCAGTACACATCTGTAACTCTATTTCACTGTCATTTTGACGAATTTTTGTCAACCTCTGTAAGTATCTCCCATACCGATTTCGACCATTTTTAAAATTTTTCTTAATTGGCTTAAACTAATTAAGCATACAAAATTGCATTATCATAGGAGGGCTCCTTATATTTTTGGTAATCGCTTCGAATCATCGAATGAAAACTATGCGCCGTTTTCATTCGATTTTGATAAATTTTTTACTCCAAATATTTGAGCAAAATTTATGTGCAAAATTTGACGTCATTAGAAACCTTTTTGTCGAGTTTCAAGGTATTTACCGGCTCATGCATTAGGAAATAATTTGAAGACGGGTGTCGAGGCATACCTCACAGGGACATACTATAATGCCAAAATCATAATCCCAAGAAACGTTTTGGGTGTTAAGGCCCCGACTTAAGGTCCTAGTTGTTATGTCCCGATAACGTTAAAATGTTTAATAGTGTGGTGTTTTATGTGTCAGCTGGAACACTGTATGTTGGCAACTATAGCAGCTCATCGTTAAATAGAGTTGCCACCTGTGCTTGTTAACAATTTAGCTTTGTAGCCACTTGTGTTGCTGAATGACAATTGTTGTTGTTATTTTTGTAGTGAGGTAATGTTGTTTTATTACTTTGTTTAGTAACTGCTAAAATTATACGAAATACTATGTGTAGTTGAAAGCAAATACTGCTTGTTGTAATCAGATTTTAAAGCAATTAACAACAGAAGACAAATCTTAGGCGGCACAAATTAAGCTTACTCAGCTTATTTTAAAGCAGCGATCGTCAAACTCTTTACAAGCTTACTTTGTTTATGTATAAAAGCTCATTGAAAGCTTTGCACTGAAAAAAATACTACTTGAGTCTTAGATCAGCTTTCATTCAAAGTGAAAGTGAACTTGTTGGATTATTTTCATTATTGTGCACATGCATGCCTTCAGTGTCCCTAGAAAAATTTTCCTCTGCTGTTTTATAAATCTAGGAGAGGGGTGTCAGGGGGAAATATTTTGAAAAAATTAGCGTTTTACGTTGTCTAGCTAATGTTCATAACTCATGTCGAAGAAACATATGATCATTTACTGATTTATACACTGTTCCAAATAAAAATACTGTTAAAACAGTAAAATTGAATATACGGCTCACATATATAAACACCGACACGAAGGTAATTAAATCAGTTGGCGCTGAGACATCAAGCTGAAAAATCCACGCTGATTGATGTTTTGAATTTGATTATTATGCACCGAAAAAATGGGTGAACGATTAATTATTTTCAGAAAATCTTTTTTGTGCAACTGGAATGCTTGGTTTGCCAACGCGCCCGCTGGAAAGTAATAAGAAATTTACCGCTTTATTTTGTATTACAAAAAAGCGCACCAATGACAAACAAGACGCAAGAAGCTATACTTTTTTCTATACAAAATCAATTGCTTCTCGTGTTTATTAAATTTGTTTTTATTAAAAAGTTGTTTTTTTTAATGACTTCAATTTATTTAATTTGATTTAAATATTAAATCAAAACACAAACATTAAATAAAATTAAATCTAAACTAAAAAGAGTCGCCATACTTGTTGATACCTCCACAACAATTTTGTTCAAAGCTGAGAGCGAGAATCGACTACCATAAGCACAAAATTACAAAAAAAAGAATAGTATTAGTGTGCCCACCACTGATCTATACAGAAAGATTTTAAGCACAAAAGCTCAAATGCCCGCGGGCATAGGCTGTGAGGATCACTGTTTTTAAGTGATATACAGTATGTGTACACTACGCAAAAGTTTATTAGAATATCAGAAAAAAGGCATCATATATAGAGAAAAATGGTATTGACTTTGCTCCAGAGAATGCTTTTCTCTAAATGTGATTCCAAAAATTCCTTAAAAATGGTAAAAGCAATAAAAATACCTTCTCTGTAACAAAAAAAAAAAAATATTTCTTTTTAACAGGTTCAACCGTTTTCTTTATTGTGTAAATTTTTCCCGAAGACAGAGAAATATTAATTAAATTTTAATAAATTCATTCTTTAAGTTGCGTTTATAGTTTCTCACAAAAAAAAAAGAATACTTTTTTTAAAAGAGAGATATATTTTAATTATATGGTACAACATATTCCTTTATTGCTTACATTTGTTTTTCTAAAACAGAAAAGTATATCTGCAAATACGATTAAAAATTTATTGTTTTGAAACATTTGTTTAAACTCAGTTCTACGCAAAGAAAAAGTAAAAATATTGTATTGTGATTCTGTTGTAAAAATTTTAGTTAAAAATATGTTAAAATGTATAATTATTCTAAATATTCCAGAAATTTCTTCTTAAAAACGATTTCATAAATGCATCCAAAGAACCAGGTGTTATAAACAACATCGCTTTGTGAAACTATGTTAAATAAAAAAATCCATTTTAGGGAACTATTGTCATAAAATGCAGAATATGCAACACTTGCTTTTCACAACATCATCACGCGCTCTCACACTTTTTATTTTTTTTCGTACCCAATTCAGTATAAGAAAAATATATAGTTTTTTGAGAGGAAGACTTTTTTTATTTTTGAGAAAGGATTTGTTTTTATTATGGAAAATTTTTCGCATAGTGAACTATTTATCTACAATTGAGAAAATTTTTCATTTTCTATAAATTTTTCTCTAAAATTGAGAATTTTTTAGTGCGAAAAAAATACCTATCATAATAAGAGACATGAAATATTTTCATATCCCAAAGGGGAAATATTTCTCCGAATGTGTGAAAATTTATTCTAATTGAAGAAGATTTTCTTTGAAATAGAGAAAATTGCTATTATCAAAAATATATAAATTTTTTATCACAAAAAGATAGTTGTTTTTTCTGAGTGTACAAAGTGAAATACAAAAATTAAATCTTTTTATTAATTTGCTTAAAAGTATATTAAGACATTCCAAACGCTTAGAATTCACGTTTATTCCTAGATATCAAACATTTGCAAAACGCTCACTTTAGTCAAAACTTTAATGTGGTTAACTGTGTAGCTTAAGACTTATTTTCAGTAAAAATCTTTTATTTGAGTACAATTTAATCATTAAAATCGGAAGTCAGAAAAGAGTTTCTTTCAAACTTCTTAGGGAAATTTTTCATTTTCTTTTTTTATGTCAGGATTATCTTAATAAGAAAAAAAAAACAAACAAAAAGTAGCAAGCCATAAAAAACATTGCAAGTAGCAGCAGCATAGCTTAAAATACCTTGAAAGATAAAAATCTTCAACAAACGTCTTTCGCCGGTAAATCCTTCAAGAATCGGTGCATCTTCTACGGTGATTGAGTGAGATTCACTCGGTTTTGTTCTTACGAACAACTGCTGTGTCTTATTTTCCGTGTTGTACTTTATTTTGTACTGTACCTACACTGAATGTACTTTAACAACATCAAGTATTTATTCGCTATATTAGCTGTGCGTGCTGAGTTTATAATAAATAGCCTTGCTGAAATGTTTGCCACTTCTTCTTCAGCTGCTTATATAGCTGTTCTTGGTTTCAGCTCTAAGAACCAGACAAAACACTTAAGGTTAACATCAATCTCGGTTTATTTTAAGCTTCTGTCTATTTTAAGCTTAACAATGAGGTAAAGAAAAAGTTAGTAGGTACTCTAAAACTAAGTTGGGGAATTTTTTTGTCTTAAAAATGTTTAAGAAACCTTTAGAAAAATTCTATAGAATGTGTATGAAGAAAATAACAATAACCTAATGAAGTCTAAAGTTTATGGAAATCCCATAAGCTAAGGGAAAAGTTTTCGATTAAGCTGCTAACGAAAGAATTATTTGTTCCTTAACTTCATTATGGCTTGTTTTTCACTACCTCTTATTGTTTAAGCTGCTAGGAATAGCTTTTTAATTTAAATGAATATTATTTTGTGACGTTGAATGAAGATATTAATATCTTAAAAATCATATAAATTTTTGCTCAAATGTATTAAGCAAGGAAAGTCAATGCAAGAGAGTAAAATGTGACGGGATTTATACTTTTTACGAGTTCTGCAGAAGTTAATTTACACATAGCATTTATTTTATAAGACTTAAGAGTATGTTATACTTTTATACATTCTCCTTACAGTAATGTTGCAGCCCGCGATTTGTTGTTGCTTATTTTATTATTTTCTTGATCATTTTATGACAATAAACTCATGCCAAACTTGACCACATATCGTTCTATCACAGAGTTAAACCTACATTCAACGCTTGGTCATAATAAATACAAAAAGCTGCACCAGTTCCATGAGCCACCATTTTGCAACAATGTCTTATTGGCAATACAATTTTAACAACAATAAAAAAACTCCTTAATATAATCATGAACTAAAATAAGTAACATTTACTCCGCCTTTTCTTAATACCTACAAGATTGCTTAATACAATTTGAGGAGAACTCGTAAAATTCTACTGCATTCTTTTAGCTGTGTTTATATAAGCTGCAACAACATGCTTCGACGAGGCAATAAAAAACTCCCATTTTTATTTAAAAACACATCAGTTTTGACTGACTGCAGCTAGTTTATTCTTTCGTTTTTTTATTATCTTTAACGAGCTCTCGTTCTTCTTAGTGTCCGAACATAAAAAAAAGAAACAAAAACTTAATTTGTGTGGTTTTTGCAGATTAATCCAATGACAACAAACATTTTGTTTAACAACATATTAAGCAGCATTGTTGCTAAAATGCTGCTTAATTCGTAATGGCTTTTTATGTGGGCAAGATCATAAAATGTTTTATAGGATTTAGTTGCAATTTGTTGATAAGACGCAGATATCTGTATTTTAAAGTCAGTAAATATATATTCTGGGTATACAAAGATACATATAAAATTAAATTATGCATTCTTTATAAGTAGCACAATCAAACTAAGGGTCACAGCAATAAAATGACTAATCAATATTTTTAACATTTTTGTCATCCCAAACATTTTTTCCACGAACTAATATTTTAAAATCATTATCATGGTCTAACAACCAGCTGCTTAAACATCATTGCATATTTATCCTAGCAAACAGCGTTAACACCTTTTTAATCCTCTTCGGCATACTTCAACCAAAGAACCAACTCTGCAACATTGTGTATTCTAATGTAACATAATCTTCCCTTTCATTTGCTTCATTGGTTAAACATTTTTGGCTCATTATGATTATTTTAACTAAAGGATTTGCTGGCAATTTGTTTGGTTTAATTTAAGGCTTAAATGTTTGAAGACTGCAACTAAATATTATTTTT
This sequence comes from Dichetophora obliterata, assembly GCA_963920525.1. Taxonomy (NCBI): domain Eukaryota; kingdom Metazoa; phylum Arthropoda; class Insecta; order Diptera; family Sciomyzidae; genus Dichetophora; species Dichetophora obliterata. Next base: position 188,332,132 of record OY986436.1, read on the forward strand.
GGCAATTATGTCTAATTATTGCCAGTTAAACATTGCGCTAGGTTGTTGTTATTAAAATCGTCTTGTTTGCCACTCAGCAGAATCAGACAACATCAAGTGAACGGCTATTATTAAGTAGCATTTCTATAGTCGACATTAAATTTGATGATATTTATTTACTATTTTCATTTGAGTAATGCTCTGTGTTGTTATTTATTTTTAATGTTGTATAGAATGCTGACGAAGGAAATATGAATGGATTTCTTTTAGGCTCCATCTCATATTTAATGATGTAATTAAAAGGGATGTTATTACAAGAATAAATGTATAAACCCATTTGAGAATACCCATAAAATTTATTTTATAGAGGGAAATTTATCGTATTGACTGCAAGGAGTAGAGTTAATGTAAGAAGTAAATTAGTCATAAAAATTATTAGTAAATCTTCCGTTTTGAAGAATTAATATGAGATAATTATTTTGATGCTGGTTGAATAAAAAGATTAAAAATGTTAGTGGATTCACGAAACCTTATTCTGGATTAAAAATGAGAGCTTACTGACACAAATGAAGTCACAACAGGAAGATTCTTTAAAATGTACGGGTTTGAGACACCGTATGTATATATACATAAATTCACACTTTGATGTTGAATTTCATATTTGGATTTGAAGGACTTTAAAACAGGGCTGGGCATTCTAACACAGTCACATTTTATTTTGACTTGTTAGTATTGGTGCGCTCTCGAACAGCGCACACTGAGCGAAATAGTTGTCACATAATAATGTCAGATAATAGATTTGCAAGTTTATATCCCCACACATGCTCTTATATGTGTTTATTTTGTATTTTAAGTTTTTATTTTTGGTCATCGGCATTGTTCATTATGTCTGCTATGTCAACACCAAAGCTCTAGCATTTTATTTTAGTAAATAAATTATATTAGTTTGCTTGCAGTGGCATATTAAACATTCTGGTTCGCCAGAAAGATTCTCTGCGGAAAAGAAATCACATTCCAATTCAGAGTCAAAAATTTTAGTATGTTTGTTTTGTTGTTATTTTAATATTATAAAAGCTTAATCTATACAAATAATTAAAACTATAATTAAAAACTCAAAAAATACATTAATACAAATAATTTGAATTAATAACGCAAAAAATCCTAAAAGGTAATGTGTATGAATTATATTAAACTTTAATATATACAAATAATATGAAATTCTACGAATTAAAGAATATATGCAAAGTTATTTAAAATCTACAAATAAGAAGTGTAGTTTTTTAAGAGTGTACATAAAATATTCGACATAGGTTTTCACAGCATCACTGTCAGCGAACGACTGAATTACTTTCTCTTCTGTTGTGAGCTTTATGCACATGTGAAAAGCTACTCTCAGAGAGCGCTCAGTGAGCTATGGGGTGCCCAGCGCTGCTTTAAATTTCAGTTTAATCGGTCCGGTTGTTTTAAACTTTAAAATTGACCTGATTTTTGACCTGATTGACCTGAAATTTTGGTAGTCGATTTGTTTCAGGAACGAGATAGTTAAGGAAAAAAAATTGCCACACCCCCTTTTTACCACCAAAAAATCAATAAAAAAGCTATATTTCAATCGGTTTGGGTGTTTAGTTAGTATGGCTACTGTCGGCAACTGTGCTTTAAATTGGTTTCCTCGCCCTCTTTTACCGCCTACAAAACAATTGAAATGTTTTATTTCAACGGTTTCGGTCGTATTAGAATAAAATTTTGTAATTAAGTTTATATGGTTACTCTCGGTAAGTTTACTAAAAAAGGGTACGTCTCACTTCAGTTACGCCAACTTTTCGGGGGATCAGCGTGGAGTGAAAGAGAGCGTTCCAGATTTAAGCTAAATTAAGCTGAAATTTTGGTAGACGATTTTTTTAAGGTACTATTACAGTGTGTAGCTATAAAAACACCTTTTTTATTAATGTTTTACCTACTATTATTAATTTTAATGGTTCAAATTTTTTACATAATGAAGAATTATTCATGAGGAAATAAAAAAAATATTTTTTTGTCTCTATAGTTGTTGTTAATTTTCTACAGGGCGTTGAAGTTAGCGTGTTTGAAAAATTGTTGCAATTGTCTTCTCGTTTCTAGCATTTACAAAGCGTTTGAAAGTAACAAATCAAAGTGCATTTATATGAGTTAGGGGTTATAGTTGAGCACTCAACCTACGCAAATAAAAAATAAATAAAAAATAAAAAAATGGCATGCGTTGAAAAAAAAATGTCCAAAAAACACCCTTTTTTGCTGAAACTTTCAGCCATACAAAAAATATATGAAAGTTTTTTGGCTTTTTATAAATCTAGTGCTTAACAGAGTCTGAAAGGATCACAATGAATCAAGATTCATCGAAATCGATCAAGTAGAACTCCAGATATCTTAGAAGCCGTATCGAAAAACCTTGTTTCGTAAAAAACGCGAATAAAGATTTAAAGTTTCTTGAATATCACGTGATATACAAATATAATATCTGTGGTCACAAGGAATAATGACTTTACTCAAAAAAAGCGATATGGAATTTTCTTTATTGCCAATTTTTGGAAGTATGCAGATATCCATTTTTTGCCTAGGATTGATCATCACTTATGTCTGCACATATTTTGTTTTTAACGGTTCATATATATCAAAAAATGGGTCTTACTTCGTGCAATTAAATTATCGTTTTTTACGATACTTTGAGTTTAGTCGTTATTCCCAACAAAAAATGCTACTGGTAGTTACCCGGTTAATTACCAGTTAATCTTTCCGGATTTTACCAGTTAATTTTGTAAGAGCATCGGGAAAAAATTAAAAGAAAGTTCCCCATCAGCGTGAATATACATGAGACCTTGTATCTCCCTCCAACAATAGCTTCAAGTATACAATCGTCTCTTTCGCACACGTCGTTGGGGTGGTGAATATTGTACTCTTGCTCATTGCCAAAGTATTATTTACTCAAAACTCAAAAAAGCATTCCAAGATTAATATTTTCAATTTGTATTAGTTTCAAACATTTTTTTTTTTCAAATACACAAAATTCAAAGATTTTTTTACATGAAATTCAAGTATACAAATTTGCATTAAATTGAAAGTTAAACATAAAATTGCACAACAATCTATTAGATGTCAGAGTAAAAAATTAAGTTTTTTTTTTAACTCTGCATGATGGTTCAACTTACGCAGTCTGATTGCGAACGACTAGTCCATCCTGGGCTCACCAACTTGCAATGAAAAATTTTTGTGATGAAAATACCTTCTTGAAAGCATTTTAGGCAATTTTTTTTGCCTTTGTTGTGTTGCACACCTGCCCCGAGAATCGTTCACAAGACGCGGGAGGAGCTTTTAAATTGTTTTAAGCCTATGTTTTTTCATTACTTTTTCGCGTTTTATTAGTAAATACTTTTGGTTGCTAATTGTTTTTTACTAATTTTTTTATTAATATTTTCACAAATTTTGTATTCACTTTTTTCAACACAGGAAAAAAAATTTTTCACAACAAAGTGAAAGACTACTTTATCAAAAATAAAAAGACTGTAGTTTTCTTTTTCAAAGTAATGAGAGGTGACAATTTTATTTCCATGTATTGGTTAAAAGTTGAAATTTTTTATTAGTGTTAGTCAAATTGGTTAGTGATTTTTTGCAGGGTTCCTTGTGACCACAGATATATGTATGTTATAACTTTTTTTCTATTTGATATTTTTTTCTAAAATTTTGTGTACGTATTCTTTAGACCTTAAAGAACCGTATTTTCATGAAAATAAAAAAATTGATTTATAATTTTTTTTACACAGTAATAGTACCTTAAAGGAAAAAAACTTTTCCGCACCCCCTTTTACCGCCCCCAAATCAACAAAAATGCTTTGTTTCGCACAGGTTTCAACGTATTGGACTAAAATTTCAGTTCATATGGTTACCTTCGGCAACTGTACTGAAAATGGTGAATATATTTGGCATTTCTTGACCTTTTCGTATATGGCAGTAAGGCTGTCTGTGGCAGGACAACGTCTGCCGGATAATTCTAGTAATATCATAAATAATTAAAACTATCTTCGACTGGACCGAACTGAAAATACCTCTACGACCGAATTTTAGTCTATTCGAAGTTTTGAATGTCGTATTATTTTGATGACGCTACTTTTATAAGGCGTGGTTTTTATCCAAATATTTTAGATTTGGAACTAAGAATAATTTTTATTTAGTTTATTACTAACTAAACTTATATGAGCAATATCCAGTTTAAACATGGATTTTTTTGAAATTTATAAAGGTTTACTGTAATGATGACGTCACTTTGGTGGGCGAAATTTTAATTTTTATATATTAAATTGCAAACATCGAGTGCATAGTCAAGTTTAAAACAAATATGAAAAGTATTAAGTCATTGTACCAATTTTTGTGGAATTTAAGGATATTTTACTGGTCACCTTAAAGTAACTTTGTATGGGAGATAGGCATGGTTTTCATTGGCTTTTTACTTATTTCATTCTTAAAGTGCATATTACAGGTTAAAGCATTTTAATTCATTATATAAATTTTTGTGAAATGAGATTTTACCGTTTTGATAAAGTAACTTTTTATGGGAGTTTGGCGTGGTTTTCATCCAATTTTGCTTATTTTCGAAGTTAATATTTATTTTTGAATTAAAAGCTTGTATATTTATAAAGCTTATCTATTTCCGTTTCGATATTTAAAATGACAACTGTTATCGTGATTACAAATAAACAGACAGACAGATAGACAATGCTAAATCAACTCGGAAGATGATGCTGATATGATAAATATACATACTTTTCTACACCTACCACGCCAATGTATGTATAAAGGTGTTGTAAAATATACATAAAACAATTGAAATTATTTGCAGTTTCAACAAAAATTTCTTGTCGATTTTATGCTTACCCGACTAAAAATAAAAACTTTTTTAGCTAAGGTCAAATATCGGCCGAATCAGACCTAATTTTACATTTTTTCTCAGCCGTACAGAGGCAGTTTTGAAATAATTTCGGCTGTACAACGGGCGTACAGTGACCGTACATAGACTTAACAGTGATTATTCTAAAATAAAAACCTGAGTAAAAATATATGCAGGTCCGTACAAGGGTTGAACATGGCCTAAAAATAATCCAAAAACCTAGCGTTTGAAATTTGGGTCGAACAACGGCCATACAAGGCCTAAGTTGTACGGCCGCTGTACGTCCGTTGTAAATTATTAAATTTGTAGAAAAATCCCTGTTTGGCCGAAATACGGCCGCTGTACGCCAGATGTACAGCTGGAATTATTTCAAAACAGTTTGGCTAAAAAGTCCTGCAAACAACCCTTGTACGGTCTAGAAAATATTTAAAATACTTATTAAACTTATTAAAAACTTATTTAAGTCTTTTTTCTGCCACTGTTTGACCTTAGTTAAAAAATTTTAATTTTTACTCGGGAATAAGCAACTATTAAATGAAAAAAAAAATATTTAACACACTAAAAAAAAACATTGGAATGTTTTTTTTTAATAAATTGCCTGTATTTAATATTTGTATTATGTTAAATAAAAAGTGTTAAAAATAAATATATGTAAAAATCAAATTAATCGGTTTAAAATAAATAAATCAATATTAAATAAAGACATTTATTTACTTCCTTCTTAGCCAACTTTGATAAATTGTTTATTTAATACTTCATTTATGCCCATCACTTAACTTATTAATATTGCATTAGACTTCGCCCAAAATATCAAGATTTTGCTTCTAATACACAATAAATGTACCACCTCAATGAATGATGATTGTCAACACAAAAAATAATTTCCAGCTCACAACGACTCTGCTGAGTGTAAATGCGTTACAAAAACATAAACAACAACAATATAAATGCATGCGCTAAACAATTATTTTGAAAACAAATGCAAGTAACGACTAGCCAAGTAACGACAAGACTATCAGCATCGTGTTTTTATTTTAGAATACGTTTGTTGTTGTAAAGGGTGCTTTTTATAGAGTGCTACAAGTTTAAATTATAATAAAACATAATTATATGTTTTTAATATCAATGAAACGGGCTTAATTGGATAGAAAATTTTATGACATTAATGTTTAAATATAATTTCGGCCATATGACCGCCACGGCTGGCGCGTACAAGGCGCAATCTGGAACACCAATTTTCACAAACTTTTTACAAACTTATTTGCGGCCGTATCTCGCCGATAACTCTTCGAATGTTGATTTCCAGTAGTGAAATTCCCAAACGCATTTACGACGATTTTCGATATCGTTAGTTAGCGAAAACTGTCATGTACTATGAACGTGGCATAAATTTTTGGGAATTCCACTACAGGTGTTCAATTGTTTGTGGTTTATCGACGTAGACAAGTGACTTTACATAACCCAAAAGAAAATAATCCAATGTGGTTAAATCACACGATCTTGGGTGCCAATTAATTGGGCCATTTCGTGAAAATATTTTTTCGTCAAAAGTTTCCTTGAGTAAATCAATTGTAGCGCCCGCTTTGTGGCATGTGGCTCCATCCTGTTGGAACCACATATCAGCAAGATTAATGCCAGCTAATTGAGGTACGAAAAAACTTCGAATCATGTTAATATACTGTTCACCATTGACAGTAACATTCTGACCATCATCATTTTTGAAAACATATGGGCCAATGAATCCGCCATCCCATAAAGCGCACCAAACAGTAATTTTCTGTGGATGTAATGGTGTTTCGACAAAAGCTTGTGGATTCTCCTCACTCCAAATATGACAATTCTGTTTATTTACGTACCCATTCAACCAAAAATGGGCTTCATCGGAAAATAAAATTTTCCATGGAAATTCAAAATCAATATCAATTTGTGCTTCAGCCCATTCGCCGAATTGGCGGCGCATACGAGGTCGTTTGGCTTTTCTTCCTACAAAAGTTGAATCTTTAAAGGTTTTAAACCAAGATCTTTTCGTAAAATCTTCCATAAAGTGGAAGGACACAACCCCAGTTGCTGAGAACGGCGACGAATTGATTGATTAGGATCATCTTCAATGATTTCCTTTACAGCGGCTACAGATTCTTTAGTGCGCACTGTTCGGCGTCTCACGGGATGCACATTATCAGTAACAGTAAATGTGGTTCGAGAACGATCTATTGTTCTTCGAATTAGCAGCTCTTAAGGACGATTATACACGCCATAAAATGGACGAAGTGCATGATAAGTTTGACGAACAGAACCATTATTTTGATTAAAAATTTCCACAATTTGCACGCGTTGCTCTGATGTAAGTCGATTTATAGTGAAATGTCAAAGCAAACTTAACAAAAAGCAACTATCAGCTGTTAAAAGGGTGGTCAAATAAAGTAGTGATGCCAACTCAAAGTTGTACCACTCTATAAAATAAACATCCTTTATAAGTAATTCGGCAAATTTGATGGTCAACGAATGGGGTTTTTTTAATTATACATTTGCAAACATTTCTTGGTATCTAAACACGTCGATAAATATGAAATTGTTACAAAATGCACTTTCAAAAAACATGCACTTTAGTTTGGGCCTTGTACTGCTGTTGTTCGTCCAAAAGTTCTGCCGCTAGGCTTTTTGGATTGTTTTTAGGCCATGTTCGACCCTTGTACGACCTTGCGGTTCATGCTCGACCGCTGTTCGCATGCATATATTTTTACTCGGGAACAGTGCAACTTCTGTAAATGCTACTCACAATTTCTGGTTTCTGTATTTTTATATTTATACATTTATTTATTTATTTATTTGTTATTATTTGCAGTTCTTAGTGTTACAAGATATAATATCTCTTAACTAGCACTAATCATTAGGAAAGGAAATATGGCAGTAAATATTTAATATACGAAACACTTATATTTAATATACGAAAACTAAAAACTTACATGAAGAGCTTATTACAATAAAAAATCGAAAACATACAAAATTATAACAAATAAATATGAAATCTGATTGAATACTTTAGAAGGACTTATATCTAATGGATGACATGTTAAACTAATTAAGGGACGATAATAGTTTATTTTTAAAATTGACAGCGTTGCTAATTTGTTGTGTGCTATGATCTAAGGAATTCCAAAGACGTGGACCATATATGAAGAATTGTCTTTCGGAGACAAGGCAGGAGTGTCTTGCTAATACAATATTATTATTACGGCGCGATTGTGTAAATCGAAGTCTCTCGAAAAGATAGATAGGTTCAGCGGAAAATATTAATTTGTGGACAAACTGTAGGACTTTTATCTTGAAAAGGTTATCAAAGGTGGTGTTGTCCATTTGGTAAGCATATTCCGAGACATGATCAAACCTACTCAGACTGTATACATACCGAGCGATATTATTATGTTACTTTTAATTTTTGGTTATGGACAGAATCAGCGTTTGTAAATACTTCACAGCCAAACAAGAGAATTGGTATTAAGTATGTTTTTGCTATAAGCAGTTTACTTTCAATGCATTATTCTGTTGGAGGGTAAATATCAAAGCCGTTTTATCGATTCTTTTTCAAGTTGCGTAAAACATAGTTGTAATTACAATGTTTATAATTTAAATAAATAGTGCTCACTCACTTTACTTAATTATAATCATTTAAATTTTAATCAAGTCCATAAACTATGCAGTTTCGCTGTTGTAATTAGAAATTGCAGCATCTCGTTACCTCATTCCCCCAAGCGTTAGTGAATTCATAAACATGGCAGTATCTTTGCCTTAAAGTGATGACAAAAAAATATTTAATTTTATACCACCAAACGAAAACAACGATATTTTAACCCCTTGCTAGAGACTAAATTATGCAAAAAAAAGAACAAATAAATTATATATAAACTAAATGAAAAAAAATTTCAATTACGATCACAGGAAAAAGCAACAACACAGCAAAAAAAAAGAAAGAGTGAAAAGTCCTTGCTGTTGTGCTATGAAGCTGCATTTTAAACGAGATTTAATGCATTGCTAGCATTTTAAGCCATTCTTACCCAAAACAACAGCAACAACAAAACAACACCACGACTCAACCCGTCCAAACTAATAATAAAAAAAAACAGGTTAGCGAGCACACCATGATTTTATTCCAGCCAACAGTTCATGCTGTGCGCTCGCAGGATGCTCTTCGCTGGTACGTGGCCAAAATGCACGGACGTATTGCAAAATGCAAATAAGTCGCCAAAAAATATAAAAATAATGGACATCAGTGGCAGCATTCTCTGCATAACAAAGCAAAATATTGCGGCTCGAGTAGTTGCTGAAGCTGTTTTGAATCCTCGCGTTCCAAAAACGGGTACCCAGCATCATGGCATCGAAATGCAAATAAAACGGCAACAACACGACAAAAAAACATCTGCCGTGAAAATGAGTTTTATTTACAATATACATATAGCGTGGAAACCTCCCTCTTGGACTTTTATCTACGTTATATAGTTAGTTGCTGCTTTTGTCGGTTAGCAGCCAGCTGCTGATAAAAAGCTCTATATTCTCTAGCGTCTCCCGACAAGCGAACAAAAAGTACAACTACAAGGACATGCTATTAAATTGCAATCGAATGCGTCTGTGTTGCTTCCGGTGTCATTGTGTGCCGATGTCTATGTCGTTGCCTGTCCATATCCGAGCTTTATAGGTTGCCGGCATGTCTCTCGGTTGGTCTCTGACGCTTCCGTGCTTCCTTGCTTGCTACAAGTTTGCGCTATAATTGGATTCTATATATTAGGCCAGATTGATAGACGCTGCTGTTGCGCAGCAGAATCAAAACCAAAACAAGTGAAAAAGTATTTGCATCATTTTGAATTTAAATGCAGTTGTCGAAATTTCAACCTGATGTTGTGGAGAATGTTCGCATGCAACAAGGATGTGTGTGTGTATTTTTGAGGCCAATGTGCAGTTCCGACAAAAAGACGCTTACAAACAAAATTAATTTTTTTCACAATCGATGTGGGCTACTTTTGACTTATGAAACAGTAATTTTCATTTTCTTGTATTTATCAAAAATTTTCTACTAATGACAATTTTAATTTTTATCTTTACATATTTTATATTCAGTGCTTGGTCTCAGCCTAGTAAAAATTTTAGCAGTTGAACAGAGGTCGAATATGGGCCGCACCACGGCCGTACAAGGGTCGAACATGGTCTAAAAATAATCAGGAAAACCTTGTATCCGAAAATTGGGTCGAAAACGAGCCGTTGAAGGCCTATATTAAGTTCTACGGCCGTTGTACGCCCGTTGTATGTAATCAAATTTTTAAATGCTCTTATTCAACAGCAAACTTATGCGCAACAACAAAAGCAAGTCTCTCACGGCGATGCTGATGTTGATAGTAACTTTATTGATAGTATTTTTTTATATGAATTTAGTTGTTATATTACAATACCTCAGTGAATTTTAAAAAAAAAAGTATAGTTTGATTTATATGATATTTTATTTACTGTATTCAATATTATTATCTAGTTTTCCAATTTAAACCTTTTCCACAACTATAATTAAATAACACCAACTAATAATTGCATCTATATTTACACACAAGTTCATAATGCAGTAGAATCTCATAAAAGTTAACCGAAATGTCCGAAGGGTAACTTTAAAGCAATAGAGTGGTTTACAAAATTTAAAAAACTTCAATAAACCTATATTTTTTGGAAATAATAATCAAAATTTATTTAAATAATTTTGTTTCCATCATTAACTTATACTTAGTTTGTACTGGCTGGTTTTAAGTTCACAATCACTCGACGATCAAAACAGAAAAGAAATTCGAATGCCAACTTTGCGTGGAAATGAACTTGCTTGTGTTACCAAACAAACGGTTGGTTTGAAAAATTCATAGACTCAGAAAAGTGAACTCAAAAGATAATATTTTAGAGAATAAAAATCACTGTTCGGCCGCTGTACGCTCGTTGTACAGTCGAAATTTCTTCAAAACGGTCTCTGTAGATTGAGAAAAATATTTCAAATAGGCTTTTTTCGGCCACTGTTTGGCCTAGCTGTGGCGGCCGTAGCCTAGTGGGTAAAGTGCGTGGCCCCTAAGCTAAAGGACCGCGGTAGCCCGGGTTAAATTCCAGCTCAGATAGAATGTATTTTCAATTAAATTAATTTTTCTGTTCGATCGTCCCCTCTCTGCAGACAATGGCAAACCTCAAAGAGTACAAAATACCATGCAAAGCTTCTTAAGAACATAAGCTGTTCGGAGTCAGCATAAAACACATAGGTCCAGTTCTCGATCATTTGTGATCAAACATTTTAATAACACGCTCAACACAATTGATCGATAGAAGCTAGGTCAAAGTCCTTCCGAAGGTTGAAATGGACAGTTTATTTTATTATTTTTGTTTGGCCTAGCTAAAAGGTTTTTATTTTTACTCGGAAAAGTCGGACTGCGAATAGAGTCGTCAGAATCAAAGTCACTAAAAGTTATCTCAATGGAGCTCGGTAACTTTATACATTTTATAATTAGATGAAAAACTAAATTAAAGCAAACTGATTGTCAAAAATATGAGCTTATTTTCTAAGCTGCTTCTTTTTTGCTCATTGTATTTAGTGCTAAGGATTATTTATCTCATATACATTTTGTTTTAATTTAGCATTTGTTTCTTTTAATGCTTGTTCTACTGAGGCGCTGCACATTGGTTCCAAATCGAAAATAAATTAGCCTTATTTTAATTGGCATTACCAATAAAATTCAATGGTAATGGAAAAAAAATGCATTTCCATTCATATGTAATGGTAATGTATCTAAAAAAATTACAATTTCATACATAAGACAAAAACCAAAGTATTTCAAAGTTGAGATATATAAAAAAAAAGTTATATTTTTTTCAACTCGTTTTGGGTGCCCTTAAACTAATAACTGTCAAAAAATTGTGTTTTGATTAAGCTGAGACACGAACATTTCTTTTACTAAAAAAATATTTGAGTAAAAAAATAAAATATAGAAATTGCAGAAAATATTAAATTTTATGTATATTTAAGTGATTTCAATATCGGTCATTCCATGTCAAATCGGACGCTTTTCGAAACTCACATTTCTGTAAAAATTTGGTGCTTTGCACGTGGATAGTACTTTAAAAAAGAAAAATATTTGCATATTTTTTTTGTAATTTTCAATTTTTTTTTTTTGCAGTTATACACAGTGAAAAATTATAAAGAAAAACAAAAATTGTCATTCGAACATATACTCAAACAACTATTCTTCTAAACAATTAGTCCTACAAAAAATGTAAAGAGCATATTTTAAAGATCTTGAATTGGTCTTTATTGTGGTGTCCTTTTTTACAAACACTTTTGTATAAAATTTTAAATTTTTTGAACACTAAAAATTTCATTCATATTTTTCATAGTCAGCACCACTATTTTTTTGGCACCTTGAAAATATTATCATTTTGGGGCATTCATTCTTTGGAGAACTAATGTTTACTTTTTTAAACGAAATTTTTAAAAACTGAATACTAAATTTCTAAGTACAAAATACTTTAATTTTTAATAAAAAATGGAATTTTTAGTATTGTTTGATAAGCTAGGTACATATCGTCTCTGCGCCAGAAAAAACAGTTACATGTATTTCAGTAACTTTTCAGGAGAGTAAAAAAAACAATTTTATCAGAGCATTTCTAGTACTGCGAGCAATAACTGTTTTTGATTACTTCTAAATCATAAGAGATGTAAAAAACTGCAAATGCAGAAATGTGGGTAATAGATAGTGCAAGCAAAATATGCTAAAAAAAGAATACAATGATCACATAACTGTTTTTTCTGATCAGTTTTGTAAGTATCTGGGTACTTTAACGTATGTGCATGATACTGAATAAAGTATATACTTACTTCGTACTTCATAGTTTTTCTTGGAACCCATTTAGAGAAAAATAGTCAGTTTTGGAATCTTTTTTTCTCACATTGAAAAATTTTATCAACTCGTTAAAATTTGCTATGATGTATACCTATATTAATACTAAATTATGTTAAATTGTTTAACATTTTATTTATATTTTTTTTGTTCTTGTAAACTTGAACAAAAGTTGAAAAAGTTGATGTGGACGTAGTGCGCATAAGTTACGATGCAATTTCGTAATGCTTAAAGCACGACACAGTAGCAGTTCATTTATTCTAGCGTGGCTTAATTAATTTTCTGCTGAAAAAATTGCGAGAAGTAAACAAAATATTTTACTTTTTAGATGGAACAGTAACTCAATATAAGAACAAAAAAAAAATTTTATAAATCTATGCAAGCACAAAGTCCATTTCAATATCCCCGCAGAATGGCACTTTTTCGCAACATCGCACGGCAAAGGGCCATGTGATGGTTTGTCAGGTACAGTAAAAAGACTTGCGGCAAAGGTTAGTCTGCAAACATTAATAATCCGACAAATACTCCTGTAGTATTTTATAATTGGGTTTCAAACAACATGACAATTATTGAATCGGAATATTTTTCATCAAAGCAGTACAACTCGGAAAAACAATCTCTCAAAAAGCGATTCGAAAAAGCAAAAATTATACGCGGGACCTTAACTCACCATTCCTTTATACCACGGGGCAAATAAAAAATTATTATGCGCATAACATCATCTTTTTCTACTATTGTTTAAGTATACAAGAACAAAAAAAAAATATAAATAAAATGTTAAAACAATTTTACATAATTTAGTATTAACATAGGGAAACATCACGGAATTAAAACCAAAAAGTATTTTATCAAATTTCAAAAATAGAGTGTTTGCAGAGGAATAGTGTATTATAATGAGTTGATAAAAGTTTTCAATGTGACTTTACATATCGTCGCTGCTCCAAAAAAAGCAGTTATGTGATTTTTGTAATTTTTTTTATAGCATATTTTGTTTACACTATCTATTACCCACATTTCTGCATTTGCAGTTTTTTATATCTCTTGTGATTTAGAAGTGATAAAAAACAGTTATTGCTCGCAGTGCTATAAATGCTCTGAAAAAATTCGTTTTTTTACTCTCCTGAAAAGTTACTGAAATATATATAACTGTTTTTGTTGGCGCAGCGACGATATGTACCTAGCTTAGCAAAAAATACTAAAAATTCCATGTTTACTTAAAAATTAAAGTATTTTGTACACAGTAAAAAATTTGAGGGTAAATTTTATCTTTTTTATAACATTTGTGTGGTATAAATTTTTTCTATTCCAAATAATTTATAAATTTTATACCACTCAATATTATAAAAATAATAAAACAAATATAATTTAAAAATTTTACATGGGTATCATGTGTATTAAAATATATGCTGATTCGAAGGGAAAAAATTCACCGAAATCGGGAAATGTATAAATATAGTGGTTTCGATTGGTCTGACGAGAAAAATGGTCTGGAAAAATTTATAAGATTTGATGGTATAAATTTTAAAATATTTTCGGTTTGGATTTATATGTATACAAAATAGTATAAAATTTATGCTCATATTTTTTACTGTGTACCTAAAAATTGTGTAGTCAGTTCTTGAAAATTTCGTTTAAAATAGTAAACATTGATTCTCCAACATCAAATTTTGAGAGCAACAAATACTTGAATTTGGCTCAAAATATTACTATTTTTTGTTAAATATTTGTCAAACATTCAGGCTTCAAAATAAAAAAAAAATTAAAAAAATTAAAAAAATTAATATCGCACTTTTTTATTTATATATCTTTAATAGCTCAATATTTGAAGGAAAAACTTTTCAAACATTTTTAAAAATGAGATTTTGGTCGTCTTTTTTTGTTTCATGTGCGCTGTCACTTAATATTGTTTAAGTTTTACGTGTGTCAAAAGTACTTGAGTACTTCATAAAGTACTTGAGAAATATTTCAAAACGCGGTCTTCAACTTACAAATTTCAAGTAAAGATACTAAAGTACTTGTACTTGTACTTGGCCTTTATTTTGTAAGTGTCTAGGTACTTTAACGTATGTGCATGATACTGGATAATGTATATACTTACTTCGTACTTCATAGTTTTTCTTGGAACCCATTTAGAGAAAAATAGTCAGTTTTAAATTTGTCAATTACTTTTGATGTGCATTAATTTGTTTTCGACTAATCAATTTCATTTAAAATTTTCGGAAGCCTTCTGTTTCCCAGAAAAACAACCTATTAGGCGATTGGCAATTTTGTAAAATTACAAGAAAGTATAAAGTGGAGGAATTTCGCATGGTAAAACCAAACCCCTGTTATGCCATTTTTGTCATCTTATATAAAGTTCATGTAACAACTAAACTTAACCAAATCTGTCCACCCTATTACACAGGTAAAATACACGGTCTCCAAAAACTTCGTAAATTATTTGTAAAATTATTTAACGCAGTATTATCTTAGGTGTCGTAGTGTTTAGTTTCCGATTTATAAAAAATGCCTTTATATGTATTTAAGCATACAAATATTTTTAACTTTTTTCTTAATATTTATGTGTTTTTGTTTTCATTTCAGGTAAGCTAAGATATATTCTTTTAAATTCGATATGACTGGGTAAGTTTTGATTTTGAAAAATGCATCTCAATTCACGACGGCAAACCTGAAAATTATTGTACATGCACTTTGACTGCTCGTAATATTTACTTAAAATCCACATTTGATTTATGATAGAAATATAAATCGCATCTTGAAGGTAATCATTTTGAAAAAAATTTGTTTTAACGATCATAAAAATTCCGCTACTTAAATCTGATAAGAGTTTGGCTACCATGCAAGGTAAGCAATATGAAAATTAAATAAATTTAATACTTTTTCATGTCTCAGGTTTTCGTAATAGCTAGATCGTTTAACTGTGGTTTTACAGAGAGTTTAAATTTTGCAAACAGATTTAATGCTTAAAATACGCATCAATTCTTATTTTGCATAGCATATCTGGCATTTTTATTTAGATATATTTTTAATAGATATTTAAACTTGCAACTAGAATTGTGTTTAAACAAAGTAGCTAGTTTATTCTGTTGATTTTCATGCTTAGAAGACTTACCTTGTTCTTACGTGTTGGTATTTAAAACAAAACAGTAAAATTTTTAAACTTCTTGGAATATTTATTGCGACTCTATTAAATTTTTATGTAGTTTTAAGGAAGAGCCTTATGTTAGGAACTGTTATTTAAATATGATTTTACATTAATTTAAAAAATTGAGAGCTTCTATATAATCTTGATAAAATTCTTCACTATATTGAAAAATAAAAAAATGCGGCTCTGCAGTTGCTCGAACTTGGCTTTTTGATGCTGCAACGGGTACTGTTCAAGTCTTTGTAATTATCTAAACTCAATAAAACAAACTTTTTTATTAAACTAAGTCCGGTAAATAATTCAGGTACAAAATTAAAAATTGAGGTTTTTATAAGACATAATTTTTTTTATAATTTATTTGTTGAAAACGCCAAGTGATGTGTTTCGGTTGTTTTTAGGAAAAAAAAGGACCTGCCTCGAAATTTTGCGGCGCTTAAAAACGCCACTGGCTCTAAGTGTTTATTTTAAATTATGTCAGCCGGCATAAAAAATGCACTCAGGCTTTTTGAAAAATTAAGTCAGCTGATCAAAGCTTTTTAAATTATAGGCTTTTGGCCTTTGTAGTCTAGTGGAGAGTGCGCTAGACTATCAACCCAGAGGTCCCTGGTTCGAATCCGGGCTCGGGCATGGTTTTTTTTCACTTTCTTTGTTCTATCCTACATTTAAGAATTATGGAAAACTAAAAAATCCACAACTAAATTGTGGAAAATATGGAATTAATGAACAGAAATAACTAAGAGCTAGAAATGATTACTGAGGTTAAGGCATAACACTCGGCCTCGGTTAAAAGCAATTCAATTTGTCTTTCACGGTTATTTCGCCTAATCAATAATTCACGTATGGTTTCAATCAATTCCTCTAAATAAATTTATCCCTTTCCTTTCAGGTCAAAGACCAAACCTTGTTTGTATAAGGCGCATGCCTTGGTTCTTTGATCTTTAAAAAAAAGCTATTTTTTCAAAATATATTATTTTTTTACAATTTTTACGTTTACATCAGGAGTGCGCAAAAGGCCGCCCATGTGTGGAGAGCTTTCACACGCATTTGTTGACATGGAAATAAAAAAGCTTACAGTAGCTATCCAGACTTCAAGCAGGTAAGTTGCGGTCGCTCGCTGCTCAAAATGTTCTGTTACGTAAATTATACACTAAAAAAAAAGAGATACAAACTGAACAAGGATGAAAGGTTAGAAATGCCTTTTTACTGAAAAATATAAGATATTAATTCTTGAAGCATATATTAATGTTATATAAATGAATTTTTTTTATTAGGGCTAATGACCTCTTAAAAAACCCAACAATAACTCATAAGTATTTCAGTTCAACAACTCTTCTATAAATAAAAATTCAAATTATTTGAATACATTTTCATTTTGGTTACAAAAATAAGAGTTAAAAAATATAAGTCCCAACAAAAAATGAATCCAAGATAGTTTGATAAGTTTAATTTTCACCTCATTTCGATCGCGCATACAAAAACAAAACGGAACAGCAAGCAACCGCAACCGCAACTTAATAGCATGGAATCTGGACAGCTACCGAAAGTTTGTTGCTTTCGTTTCGTTGTTGAACTCGTGTTTTTTTTAAGTGCAAATTTTAAAGGAAAAAGCTTTACAACACAAACATAAAAATGTGTATGTATATGTATGTGCACCCCTGGTTTACATATATTCGAAAACTAGTAAGTTAAGAAATATCTGTTCCAATTGCATGTGTTCATTAGATTTTCAGACTGTATAATGAAAAGTTTAAAGTATTCTACCTAGAAGTACTTTTAGAGCGCATCACTTTGTTGTCTTCTTCGGGACCATTAGAACTACCTTTGGGCTTAAGACTCTCGGAATACCAGGAGTTAAAAATGTCCGGCCTATTTTCGTTGTGAAAAAATTGCATCTATTTTAGGGGGATCTAATGTGGGGGTCCCCACACAAAACAAAGTATGTGTATGGCCCGACACATACCACATACCAATGAAGCCTTCAAAAACTGTAGAAATATTTAGTAAAAAGACTTTTTAATAAAACATCGTTGCCTAAGAATGAGAAAAAAGGCTTGCAAATCAAAGTTTCGTTTTTAATTTAGTTATATATTTTTAAAATGTTGTTATTATATTTTTGAAAAGCACCGCACAAAGAGGAAACACGCTAAGTGTGTGTTTTCGATTAGATTTTACAAATTCTTATAAAAGTGGATTTTAAAATGTCCGACAGTTCAACAGCTACTGCAACGTTTTATGTCTTTGAAATTGGCTAGTGTACATACTAACGCTGTAAATAGGTATTTCATAAGGCGGGGTGGGGGATGGTTTACTAAAGCAAAAAAATTTTACTTTTTTTTCATTTCCATAGGGCCTATGATCTTTTCAAATTTCCTAACCGATTTCAACATTCGAAGCGAAAATAGTTAATGGAATTTTATTTATTTTAATCTTAAGCATACAAAATTGTTTCATCTGGACGACAACTATTTATTTAAGTAAAGCAACGAAAAGAGATATTTTTAAAAGATAAACATATTTTTACATAGTTTTAGGAACGAAGCAAATTGTCTAAACCGCGAAGCCAATTTGTTGATAACAGTTTCCTCATTCACAGAAATATCATTATGAGCATCTAAAGCAGTAGAAAGGCGTTCCGTTCCAGTGGCATTTCGACTCCAATTTTTCAAAATCTTAAATGTGCTTAAAAGGAACGTTTACTGGAAGCTGTATTACAGGGCAAAGTAACAATCATTTCCAGAATTTCGTATATTTTTGGAAACACCATTTCTGAGAGCTACATCAGTCGATGCAAAACATTTTAAGGGCCGTTTTCTCAATGTCCGGTTAAGCACTAATCGGAACTTTAACCGGCGGTTAGCAAGAAAGCATTTTCTCAATATTCGGTTAGGTCTTAAGTGCCGGTTAAGTTAATGGCAAGCTGAGGTTCCGGTTAGTTGCTAATCGGAAGAAAGCTGTGTAGTGTAAAAAATAATTATATATTTATTATAATTAAAAATGGATATAATTTCGAGGATTTCGTTTTTTCTTACTTGAATTCGATCCAAAATAGAACAAGGACATATAGGCATAGGCGTGATTACGTGGAAGTGTACTGCACTTTCATCATATGCACTGACGTTCGGCACTCTGTTGCGTTTTTAAATTATTTATTAATTAATTATTGCTAGATATTAACAACTTTCACATCAAAAATAAAATGCAGTTTAGCATATTCACAATTAAAAAATTCACAATTAATGACTTAACCGACAACGAAACTTTTTTTTTGTTATCGTACGGTAAGCTAACTCCTGCTTAAGACCTTGACTAACCGGACATTGGGAAAACGGCCTTAAATGTTTAAGAATTGTTCTGCAACCCTCATTTCTATTGTTGGTCCAATTTGTTTACTTTAACTCAAGTTTGGTTCCTAACTTTTTTATATATACATATTTTATTTGAATACAATACCCTTATAGCAGTTTGAAAAGATTTTATATTTAACTTTTTGATGGACTTATGTTTTTAAAATTTACAATTATTTGGAAGTACTTTGGAAAACGATTGATTAACAAACCGATATATTGAAGGTGTGAAAAGCTTAACTCGATAAAAATGCTCTGCTATTTCTGCCGTTACATTGCATCTTGATAAACGAGGCTTACTTATTTCCATTTCAAGTTAATAAAAGCATATCTCAGTTTTATTAAATATATCTTTAAATGCTTTTTATCATTATTCTGAAAATTTCCCAAAGTTTCGATTACAAGATTTATATGTACGCACACGCAGAAAAAAATATATTTGACACAAACATAATATCGAAGGATACTATTATGTTTAAAAACTTGTGTATAGCAAACAAGTTAATTTTTACAAGAAAAGTGTTTTTATTTTACGGTAAACATAAAATGTTTTTCGGAAACAAATTATGTTCACTTTGTTGCTTTTTTGTTGCAATAAATATATTATGTTTACTGAAACATAAAACTATTTTTGGGGCAAGTGAGCTTTTATTTGTTGCTATATTGTATTTTAATTATTTATTATTACTTAATTTATTCTTTTTTTGCTCTTTGAAATTGCCATTGCCTGCGGCTGAACAGAAATCTTAATTCAATTGAAAAAACTTTTTGAAAAACTTTCTGTCCGGACTGGGATTGAGCCGCGGCTCTTTTGTTTACGAGACAAGCACACTACTAGAAGGTGATCACCAATCGTCACCTGACTAAAGTCACTGATAAGCATGGTATTACTTTCAGAAGTAAAATATGAGCATTGTGGACTTATTTTTCCGCAAAAATATTTTTTTGTCACATCAATCAAAATATGTTTACCTGGAATTGTAAACATACATTGAAATGCTTATCACAAAAATAGCAATATATAGGATAAACAAAATATGGTTAGAAAAGCGAGATAAATTTACGGTAAATAGAAATATGTTTGTTACAATCAAAATCGAAAATGTAATTTTGCTGCGTGCAGCATTCTAATAGATCTTTATACAATTTTTTGCAACAGTATTGTCAGATTTGACGTAAATGAAAATATTTTATGTATTAATTGCGACCAAAAATTCTGGACTCATAACTGTGCACCTGTGCACTTTTATTGGTTTGCTTAAGACAAAGTGTCACCGATAGAGTTTTAGGAAAAAGTTATTTTAATGCCCGTATGACACAACGTTTTTTTCTGTTTTTAGTGTATTTTATGATGTTTTTCGAGCGAAAGAGCAGGTCATATTAGGAATCCGAAGTGGTGTAAACGAGAAAGCTATCTGCTGAAAAACGAAGTAAAAACAAACGAAAAACAATCTAGCCTATTAAAATTATACAAGCAAACTCGTATTTCGTTAGGTTTTTTGATAATTGTCTGTATTTTGTTAATTTTTCTTTATTTGAAATTTTTCTTTATTTACAAATACAAATTAAAAATTAAACGTAATCGTCTGTCCATTGAATTTACATATTTTAAATTTTTGAAAATTACTCTTTTTAACTGAACGCGATTTGAACAGATTTTTTCAGCCGGAAACAAAATGTTAAAAATCAGTTTTTTACGCAAACCATTTGTTTCCCACTAACATATTGTCGAATTGTTTTTGTAATTTTGTTTTCGTCGGCTTTTCGTTAGTATTTAAAATGAAAAATACAATAAAAAAACAGAACAAAAACGTAGTGTCATACGGGCATAAGCAGTTTACGATATTCATATACAGCATACGTTTGGCAAACTTTAGTATGTTCAAAACTATACAAATACAAAAAATAAAGTAAAATATTTATATGTATTATATAAAGTAATTTGTGAGCTTTAGATCAAGTTAGTTTTTAAAAAAACAACAACAACAACAACAACAACAACAACTACTCTGTATAGAGTCAATCACTTAGCTGACTGGACAATCTATTTCGGATATCGCTACATTTCCTATTCAGTAGTCTTTGAGTGATTAAGCTGTTTGAGTGATTAAATTGTTAATGTCGTCTATGATTTCACACATTTTGGAACTTATTCATCTGAACTATATTGAACAAATTGAACGTTCAAATTGGCTACTTAATCATATGACATTTAAAGCAGTAGGCTATTTATAGATCAGCGCCATCAACTCTACCAAGGTTGCTATCTATTCTAGTTGCTTCTTATTAATTTCAATATTTATTGGTGTTCGACAATTTGTTTAAATGCATCATAGAAATTTTTAAAATAGAAAATAGAAAAACACGAGTTTTTTTTGCTTCGCTAGAAGCTAGTGTTTTAACTGAAGGGTGGATATTTTCACAACCAAATTTTTTTTTTTTTTGAAAATCAAAGAACCAAGGCATGCCCCTTATACAAACAATGCTTTGTCTTTGACCTGAAAGGAAAGAAATAGATTATTTAGAGGAATTGATTGAAACCATACGTGAATTATTGATTTGGCGAAACAAACGTAAAAGACAATTTGAATTGTTTTTAACTGAGGCTTGTGTTATGACTTAACCTCGGCAAGCATTTCCAGTCCTTAGCTGTTTCTGTCCTTTAATTACACATTTTCCATAATTCAGTTGCGGATTTTTATTTTTCCATACTTCCTAAATGTAGAAAAGAACAAAGAAAGTGAAAAGAATCATGTCCGAACCCGGATTTGAACCGAGTCTAGCGCACTCTCTACTAGACTACAAAGGCCGACAATGTTCAATCCAAAAATGTTCAATTACTCATGACTGTGACTGAAATCGATCAATTATTAGATTTATTTATTAATTAATTTAATTAATGTCGTTTAAATTATATTTGAAATAAATAAGAAGCAACTAGAACATATGGCATCCTTGGTAGAGTTGATGGCGCTGATCTATAAATAGCCTACTGCCTTAAATGTCATATGATTAAGTAGCCAATTTGAACGTTCAATTTGTTCAATATAGTTCAGATGAATAAGTTCCAAAATGTGTGAAATCATAGACGACATCAACAGTTTAATCACTCAAACAGCTTAATCACTCAAAGACTACTGAAGAGGAAATGTAGCTATATCCGAAATAGACTGTCCAGTCAGCTAAGTGATTGACTCTATACAGAGTTGTTGTTGTTGTTGTTATTGCCTTCTTTAAAACTAACTTGATCTTAAGCTCGCAATTAAATTTATTTAATAATTTAATAGATTACAAATTAATTAACTATATGTGACCTTCTCCGAGAAAAGGCTCCTAGTGTGTGAAAATTAAGTTTTGAGAAAAACGCATTTAAAGTTTCATAACGCTTCATCACTGTGAACACACCTTCAGTTGGGAGATGCGATTTGGTATGGTTTTGATGGCGATTTGAAATCTAGCTCATTTCATCTTATTCTACACCCTTTTAGGTAACAGAATCCACTCTTAAGTCCAAACCCCTTTTTTGACACACTATGTCCATTATCTCGGAGAAGGTATTGTATGTATTATATTATATTATGTATAATATAATATGTATTATATTTTACTTTATATCTAGCCAAACTACTTACTAGACTGGCCGTTTCAAGAGATTTTCGAAAATCAAGTAGATGACTAGTTAAAAACGAGCCGTTGGGATAAAAACCAACATGTGCTAATATGAGTGCGATAAGGGAACGCCAAGTGCCCGCGAGTTGATTGATTTGTTTGAAATTGCAAAACATTCAAAAATGTTTTGACTTTTAACATATTTCTCGATTTGTTGCACATAATACCTAATTTTGCTCGTAAAACTTTTTTATTTAAAAAAATTCGGATAAAAATTATTTGAATTGTGATGTTTTACTTTTCGAAAAAAAATATTTTCTTTAGTAATAAAAAAATCTTAATAATTCTAATTTGAAGAAATTACAATAATATGTTGTTAAAGTTTTTTCTGGCATAACACTTTGTGTTCGAAATGCCAAAAACAGGCACTTTGAGCATTTTTGGAAAAAAGTTCAGTTTCAACAGCTGTAACTTTTGTATCCAAATTTTGGTTTTTGTAATTTTTTGCACAAAATGGCTTAAGATTATATCATGGCCACACGTGATGTTGTTTTTTAAATATTGCATTTGTGGATCTTAAGCTATTTTTTCGGTGAAAATACTCAAATCCAAAATTTACAAAGTGTTACATTTCTAGAACAAACTTCATAACGACCAAATTATCTAACGCAATCGCGTATTAAGTGTTGTTTCAGAAAACATTTCAACAACATTTGATTGCAAGTTTTTTAAAAATTTTTATTTTCATTATTTTTTTATTACAATAACAAAAAAAAAATGAATAATTTTCGAATTGTAAAATATCACAACTCTAATAATTGTATGTTTTTATATTTTATAGCTCATTTTTAGAAACGTTTAAATAAAAAACGAATTTCATACCAGTTTTATGCACAAAACTAGATTTTATGTGCAATAAATCGAGGTATATGTAAAAAGAAAAAAATTTTCGAATGTTTTTCAATTAAAAAAAAAAAAATGATCTCGCGGTTACCCTTAGTACTTTTATCGAACTCATATAAGCACATGCTGATTTTTATCCTAAATGTCACGTTTTAAACTAGCCAGTCATATTTTCCTTTTCCAAATACAAAGGCATGGCCAGTTTCCTACTTATATACAATTCTTAATTTATCTTCATGTTTTAGCAAAATTAAATAATTTGGAGTGTCTGTGTTTTTATTCAATACATAAAAAAATTTTGGATTGCTGAGGAGGGGGGAGGTTTGAACCCCCTGAATCACCCATTATCTACGGCGTTGGTGCATACGGCGCTTATTAGTACAATACAGTTCACAGTACAGTACCCGATTTACTTTCATTACGTCTTTTTTATATTTCATTACGCGTTCTTTTCACGAAAGATTATTTCAATGTATTGCCTTTGAGTAGCAGTCATGACGGCAATTATCAGTTTATCGTGCTTTCAAAACGAGTATATTTTAAACCTCATCAACAAATTAACTCGAAAATATAAGCAAAACCAATTTTTGTAGGGAAAACTATAGTGTTATACTGCCTTTGGTGTGGAAAAAAGGCTTTTAAGAAGCGCTTGTTTGACCAGTAAAGATGGCATTAATTTTGTCGTCAAAAGTCGGAAGGAATGCCTTCTTTTGAAGAATCCTGGCCATTTTGCATTTTGGGCTCTTTAAACCTTCCAAATAGTGACTGGCGTTCAGGTCTCCAAAATAGTCGTAATTTTGACATTAGACAAAATGTCTTATTTCCGAACACAATTTTTAACATTGAAAACAAATAATAGTCACTTTCGGAGAGATCTGGTGAGTAAAGGAAGGGCGGGAAGGTGTTAATCATTTGAAGTCAAAATTTTAGGCCATGGTAACTGCCGAAGTATGAACTGGTTCATTGTCTCAAAAAACATTACATAATTTTATTTTGCCGTTTTTCGATGATAACGTTTGTTAATTTGTTTAATAATGCTGCAAAATGTTCTTTAGATAGCGTTTGAGTCTTTTCCAAATAGTCGATAAGTAGTACGCCCTTCGTATTCAAAAAATAGCTGCCAGTACCTTTTTGGCCAAGAGCACTTTGTCTTCTTTGGAGCAGTTCATTGTTTTATCTCAGGAGTAAAGTAAGGAGCCCACAGTGATGCATTTGCTCAAAATGTTCTTATCGTTTCGCTTAAACCATTTTAACGGTTGCACGATCATGGCAAATTTTTTTTCGAAATTTTTCCAACTGTTCACTGCGCTAGTCTCACAGTCTCAGCAGGACCTCTGATTCAAAACTTTTCCAATGTTTTCATCGATCATTGCGGTTTTTGGCCGTACCGAACGATTTTCATTAACCAATCTGGTGCGACCACGTTTAGACTTCTTTACCCACGTTTTTACGGTAAAATATTATGCCGCAGTCTGCTTAGATTTTTTTCTAATTTAGTAAAAAGTCTATTGCAGCTTGATACTTCACTCTGTATATTTTGTAGTTATACATTCTTTAGATAGTAGGAACCTCAATGAACTTTTTTAAGCAATAACTAAATTAGCAAAATAATTTTATTTTCAAATGCCGCAGAATTTTAAAAACTTCCTTGAACACTTTTTGATCTTGTGCAAATTAATTGATGAAACAATAAATTGTGTCAATTAAAGTACATCAATAAATTAACACTCCGCGATAATAATGGCAAGCAGGAATTCATGATGGCTGAATTTATGAAAATTAATGATGACCATCAAATGTTATAATTAACAATTAGCAACAACTTGTGTGACTTTGACACCAGCGAATTGCTTAACAAAGCAGAACTAAATGAAACATCAGTCGACCGACCAACTACAAAGACTCTGTCACAAGGCGTGACACAGCAATGATAACCACCAACAAGAATCTGCAATTCATTAGTGCAACATTTCAAGCGGACGGCAACCACTAAGTCCACAACTACCAAGTTGAAAAAACATTTTATACTACTTTAGTGCTATTGAAGCAAAATTATAATAAAGAAAAAACACAAAATTTTTCCAGTTGAAAAGACTTTGAAACCAAACCAGCTAGAAGCTTGCTGCTGCAGGAATCGCAATGATAGATTCTATCAGCTAGCCCAACATATTGAAAGCAACTCGAGAAGAGGAAAAAATATTCAACTCATACTATCATCTTCATTCAATTTCGACGCATTCAAAATGCCAACAACCACAAAAAAATAGATAATAGATGCTCTGGTACAAATGCACCAAAAACAGAACAGAAGAAAGTAAATATGAAACAACAACAAACGAAGAACGTCCGCCAAAGAGTCATAAATTAAAAGTGAATGCCGCGCTGTCAACCGCAATGGCAGCCGCAGTCATTCTCATCCTCACCCTAACACGCCTCCAACAACACCCACGCCATGCATAATGCGAATGCATGGTGACTTTAACTCCCTACAATGGAGAACTTCTGTGGATTCTTTCTACACTTCCGCCAAAACATCAACAGATATCCACGAAAAAAGAAAACACTGAAAAAAAACAATAACGAATAAGTTAAAGAAAAATGTCGCGCCCACAGCGGCAGCGACACGCAAAAACACTGCCACTAGGGGTCGCTTGATGCGCAAAAGTTACGGCTATGATTTACGACTGCACAGAACAGAAGCAATAAGGGACATAAAACCAATGCAAAAAGCAAGCAAGTCCAGCCGCTATACCCCCTATTCTACTATTCTGGCATGCGATTTTTTTGCACTTTCAACATTCTCGACGATACAGTTTGAGGCGCTATTGCCGCTGGTGTTGCCTTGCAGCTCGTGTGAGAATCATAAGCTTAATACTCGTTGGCATTTTCTTCACTTGTCATCTGTGCGAATGCGTCATGCAGACTTATTTGTCATGTTGTATGTTTTTAGCGTCTGTTTGTTGTTGTTTAATTCGTATGTGCTACTGTTTTTCTCATCTTGTTAGCATTACGATATGTCATCCAAGTTGTTGTCATTATTTTCTGCCTGTACTACCAACACGCTCATCTCATCATTTTGTTTGCTGAAGCGAGACTCAAGTCTTGTTGTTTCTGCGAGGCGATTGAAACAGCCCCAAATGGAGGGAGCAAAGTAAACGCAGATGAGGTTGGTGTTTATGCTAAATGTACTCTGTAATTGCTGCATTACTTTTACTTTCCCGCCTTCCCCACTCACTTTTTAAATACATCATTTGTTTTCATACAATTTTCTGTCATAAGTGAAGACATCGGAATAGTGTGAAGTCAGTCATTCGTATACATATGTCATTTCAAAAAAAATTTAGTACACAATATGCAGCGGTATAAAGGTCACTTTTTGAAAGATCGAACTCTAAAATAAAGCATAAAACGTGAGTTATGTTCAACTTTCAGATATTTATGGCTAACGAAAATAAAAAGAAACCAAAATTATGATATTTTTATACCTCCACGCGTATTGCGTAAGGGGTATACATATTGGTCCCATCCGTCCTATATTTCGCAGGACAGTCCTGTTTTTTCGAACAAAGTCCTGCGCCCTATGTAAAGGGCTTAAAATCCTTCTTTTTATTACTTTGTCCGGTCTGTTTTTTTCTGCCATGTTTGGAATTTATACATACCTTTTTAAGTAAAAAATCAAAAGTTTCTCTTAACTCTTTAAAGACGGGACATTTTTTTCACACATGGGCTAGTTTGACCTAATTTTTATTTTGACTAATTTGTGTGTGATACCGTTAGTTTTCTGACATCCGAGTGATGTCATCATAGTGATGCCATATGGAAAATCGTTTTAATGTACCATTTTAATAAAACTAATTTTTGTTTTTGTTGTTGTTATATTTTGTTTTTATTGTTGTTAGTGGCGACCGTAGCCTAGTGGGTAGAGTGCGTGGCCCCTAAGCTTAAAGAACCGCGGTAGCCCGGGTTCAATTCCAGCTCAGACAGAAAGTTTTTCAATTGAATTAATTTTTCTGTTCGGTCGTCCCTCTCTGCAGACAATGGCAAACCTCAGGGAGTAAGAATTGCCATGTAAAGCGTCTTGAGAACATAAGCCGTTCGGAGTCGGCATAAAACACGTAGGTCCAGTTCTCGGTCATTTGTGATCAAACATTTAATAACACGCACAACACAATTGATCAATAGAAGCTAGGTCAAAGTCCTTCCAAGGGCTGAAATGGCCAGTTAATTTTATTTTTTTTTAGTTTTGTTATGTTGAATATAATTAAATATTTATATAAATAAGAAGATTGAGTTCTATTTTTTTTTAACAAAATTGCATATTAAATACAAATACCTAATATTAATTGATATTTGAAGCTTATGCTGCAATTCCTAAATTAATTATAAAATTGATAATATTTTTAATGAAAATTCAAATTTTAATTCCTTGAACATACAAGTTATAATAATTTTTCGAATTAAAATTGCATCCTGCGAAATTGTTCTGTTTTTTTTTTTGCTTTAATTAATGTATTTGCTTGAAATTTTGCATATTTGTCGCAAAAATTCACCACATAATTGAAAAAAGAAAAAACCGGATAAAAACCACGCCAATCTGCCATACAAAGTTATTTTAATAAAGTGGTAAAATCTCCTTAAATGCCACAAGAAATAATGAAATGATCAGGGCTAGGATTGCGATGACATGTCATCTTTTTTCTGCTGCTTCTTAGAAATTTCATTATTTAGAACGTCCATTTATGTTTCCTAAATTCTAAATTTGAATAGTTTTTCGGTAATTTTTTCATCATTTTTCGTCGTTTTAAGTTTCAGGTCATTTTTATTAGATTTAGGGCATTTTTTAGTATTTTTTAGAGATTTTTATGTTTTTTCATTGTCTTTTTTGACATTTTTAATTTTTAGAGCATTTCTGGGTTTTTTAGGTCATTTTAGTGTAATTTTAAAAGAATTTTTTCGTACTAAAAAATTTAAAAATCCACATTTTTAAACATACTCCTTTAATAATCAATCCATAAAAACATTACCTCTCGAAAAGGAGTTGCTTTGTTTATAGACCTCGATATTGCTTCGAGCTCGAACAACTGTTTGATTTGTTTAATTTTATCTATACAGTTGACTGCTGTTTACTTTTAGGTTCATACATATAGATCCATGATTCGTCATCAGTCACGATCTTATAAACGTCTTTTGAAGCACCGCGATTGCATTTCTTAAGTGTTTCTTTGCACACTTGCCTTTTCTGAGAGACTGTCAAATTATGTGGAATCCGACGTGAACAAATTTTTCCACAACTATGTTTTCATGTAAAATGATATGTTTGCTGGTGTAAATAATGCTCAAGGATGGCTCAGTTTCACAGTATGTCACATGACGATCAAGCATTATCAGTTCGCGCACAGCATCAATGCATTGTTGAAACATCACGAAATTCGTCAGTGAGCGCAGTTCGTTCCCGATAGAATTCTGTGTACGACCGATATACAGAGTATTTTGATGGCACTTCATCGCCAAAAGTCGAATTGAGTTTGTCGATGCACTCTTGTTGAAATAATTCACATCGAAAGTTGTAAAAAATAATAGCTCAAAAATTTTTATATGTTAATTCCATTTTTTTTTTTGCTGATATACAATTTTAAAAGCACTGTAAAAACATCTAAGTGTATCTCCAAAGTGACAGTACATTTTATTTAACATAACCTAATCAGTAAATTGAAACATTTAATTTTAAAACAAATCAAATTATTTTAAATAGGAATGAAAAGTAGTATCTTATTCGATAGTATAGTAAATTTTTGTTATGTGTTAATAATTTCTTCATATGTATTTGGTAAAATCATCTCTGCAGATACTTATACTACTTTCCAAAGCATGACGTTCTGCTACAAAATACAATTTTTACAGCGAATAACATTGCGAACTTTTCTCAATTGAACAATTAACCCATTGAATTATGAAATATTATCAAAATATTTACATTTGCACTGAATAAAGTGTTCCTACCAGCACCACGTTGCTAATTTAATGATGGTAAAAAAAAACTATGGAATGAATAATGCGTGCAGCGTGCTTAATGGACGCACGGCTGCGCAAAGGTTATCAAACGAATTGAAAAAAAAAAACAGAAAAAGAATTCAAAAAAAGCAAAAGTGGCAATTAACGCTGTTTTAGAAAAACACTTTAGACTAGAGTGTGTGCGTTAATGCGACTCATTAGACGCCATCGAGCACGAACAGTCATGGCAAATAAACAGGAAATCTTTGCGCGAACATTTGCACAATAATTATACAGTCGTAGAGTTGTTGCTTTTGTTGCTCTAGTAATTATTGCGGCTTCCAGTATTTGAACTGTGTGCTAGCAACAGGCAAGCTTTTAAGAGAGAGAAACAATTAAATTTTCAGGAAGAAATAAGACTTACTCCCACAACACAGCAGCCACAAGCTGCTCATGAATGGCATGAAAAAAGCAAAAAAGTATAGA
This sequence comes from Dichetophora obliterata, assembly GCA_963920525.1. NCBI lineage: Eukaryota > Metazoa > Arthropoda > Insecta > Diptera > Sciomyzidae > Dichetophora > Dichetophora obliterata. The sequence goes on from OY986436.1 coordinate 188,362,408, forward strand.
AGCTATAGAAAAATTTTAATAATTTTCAAATGTTTCAAATTGCTTGAATGGCGTGAGCGTCTGCTCAATATTGTTAACAAATACTAAACCGCACCGCACGGCTGAAGTCAAGCGCTAATTGAAGCGTAGAGTTGCCAGGCGTTTGAACAAATTTTTTATTGCATCGACGTGTTGATTGAAGCAATTAGTGCAGCTGTGTTTTTGTTGTTGTTGTGACATGTCCAAATATCATATATTAGAAAAAAGTGGCACCACCAAGAGGAAAGTATCAGAAAAATAATTCTATAAAAGAACCAGGAACACTTGAAACGTTCAACATGAAGAAGTTGTATGAGCATTTCTTGTAGCTTGTTGCACTGACTTTAAATTGTGACTGTTGTTCCTTGTCATGTTCGATGACTGCATCTTGAGTTCACTTATTTTATCATCCCGGCGTCTATATTATTTCTGACGCACGCCTATAAAATTAATGTCGCACGTTTTTCTTGTGCAGATCCTTGTGCTTGCGTTGCGCACTTTTTTACTGTCTGTTCCTGCTGCTGCTGATGCTGGTGCTTCTGTTGACGTGTTGCGTCTGCCACTTGCATTACGTTTCACTACCGAGTTACTCACTTACTTAATGTGATGCTACTTGCAGCACAACAAGCGGTTAGTCAGTCCGTCACTTCGTTTATAATAAACCATTTATCGTCGAGCTGCACTGAACCGCAACGCATAGAACTACGTTTTTTGCTGCTTTGCTTTGTCTGTAGCAAAGAGTTTACATTATAGTACTTTTGTTTTTCACTTTGTTTTTAGGGGTTAGTTCATTTTTTCCCTTGTTACAATATGTTTTCGTTTTTTTACTCCTTTTTTGCGTAAAAATAGCTCGTGTCCGCATTGCTGAAGAGTTATGGTTTTATTCTCAGCTACATTGAGAAAAATATTTGAACTAATTTGAACAAGGTATGAAAAAATTTGGACCACAAAAGACTGAAGGTATAACTTCTATGTTAAATTGGTCCGATACATTTATCTTCTATTTTGAAATAATGCAATTAGGCTGAGGCGAAAGAAATTTTAATGTAAGGGTGGTTTTTTAAGCGTTTTTTTTTTAAAGTTGAAAAAAAACAGAACATTTTCAATAGTGAATGAAATATTTATTTGGAGCAATACATCGATGCCTGCCATTTACATTTTTAAGATTATTTCATCCATGAGCTCCAATTTTGGCATTTATTTTTCAGCATTTAGGCCGGTATCTCACGAATGGCAGCTGTAATGTTGTCTTTCAGGGCTGCAATTATGATTGGCTTGTCCCTGTTCATGAGAAACTTCCCGTAGCCCCACAAAAATAGTCTAGTGGGGTCAAAATCTCATGATCTTGGCGGCCAATGGACTGCTCCAAAACGTGAGACTAAATGCTCACCAAACTCGCCTCTCAATAGCTCCATGGAATCGCGTGCCGTGTGCCATCGTCTTGTTGAAACCACATGTTTTCATTTTGGGCAAAAACGTCGGTAATCATCGCGCGGTACCTTGCTCTATTAACTGCAATGTTGTGATTTTCATTATTTTTAAAAAATACGGTTCAATGATGCTGCCGGCCTACAAACCGCACCAAACAGTGCATTTTTCAGGGTGAATTCTTCAGACAAAATTTGGCAATACTGTTTGTTGACGCACCCATTGACCCAAAAATGAGCTTCGGCGGTGAAGAAAATTTTTCGATAAAAAAGATCTTCATCCAACTTCTTTAATGCCCATTCACCAAACGTAAAATTCACTCGGACAAGAACATTTAATACGGTCCTGTGTGATCTGCTGGTTTAATTGAAAAGCAACTCATTATTGCTTTGTGGTACTTCGGAAACCCTGAAGAATCTCGAAAAAATAGAGATGGATAACGTTAAAATAAGGCACTCATCAAACTGTTCCTTTTTGATTGGGCAGATTGCCCTTCTTCTTCTTTATGACTTAGCTCGCGATCATTCTGATAACACTGTGCCACAATTTAAGGGTCATGGAATCTAACGAAAAAGAGACCAACACAGGTCGATAGTACTGATCTTAACCAAAACCTTATGAAGGTTTTGCAAAGTTAGCTCGCTTTTAAATGTTATAGCCTTTGAAAGATGAGCTGATTATAATATTTAAAAGAAATACTTGCTATTATGAAATTTTACAATTCTGTTTATATCTCCTTTATGGTTATTATTTCTTTAAAACACATCTAAACAACAATTGTTAAATCAATTAAGACCAATCGAACGGGGAGCTCAAAAACTCAAAATTTTAGTTTTACATTTTTGTCAATGCTGAGGTAAGTTGTTTTAACTAAATAATATGTACATTTAATGCTAGGAGGAACAATTTTTTTTAAAAATCGAATACGAAAAGGAATCGTGGTATTAACCTGGTGTTTTAAAAATATACTTTCAGAAATATTTGAAGAATCCAAATTCAGAAAATTATCTTCGGTACCAGTTCTGATGCCCTAGATAAAATATCTTATATTAATTAATTTGTAAAAGTTATAAAATTGCATTTACGTATAGATTTCTCAAAAACAAGAATATTCATTGGTGAAAATTATGCAAATTTTTAATGGCCCAATTTAAGGAAAACGTTAACACTTCCATACTACCAAAATTTAGACAATAACATTCAGATAACAATCAAAAGTTCTGTGTTATGTCGAGCGTACCTTTCGAGCATATCCTTCACTCAGGACACTGAGGGTGGAAATCGAGAGTAGCATCTTGTTTGGCGAGATATTTTTAGTTTAACAGCCCTATTCTGGCAAATTAACAAATTGTTAACCAGTATTTTGAATATTTATATGTGTTTGTTATTTTCAATTCAAAATTGAAAGCTCAAAAAACAAAATTTGTTAATGAAATTGTCAATAACTGAAAAGCAGTTGACAATATTTATCAAAATTTTTTATTTTTGAGCTTCAAATTTTGTTTTGAAATAAAAAAATTACAACAAACACATGGAAATATTCAAAATACTGGTTAAAAATTTGTTAATTTCCCAGAATAGGGCTGTAAGTCTATATTTACTTTTGCTTTAAGCATATGTAATTTTTTTTACAAAAATCAAGGCATGTTTAGGTCGTTGTTTTTTACTGTTTTTCTTTGTCCTTGCGGGAGAGCAACTTTGTCCTTGCGGGAGAGGAAGCACACTTTTTTTCTATAAATTTGTTCCCAATGCAACTTTTAAAACCTCTTAGAATACGAATTTCGAAAAAAAATTGTAATTTGATACGCCCTAATGAGCACTTCATTTTTAAAAAATATTCTGCAAAAGGCAAACTTGCAACGCCTATATCTTTTAAAAGCGAGCTAACTTTGCAAAACCCTTTTAGAGTTTTCTTACTATAAACCAGTGCTATCATCCCGTGTTGTCCGCTTTTCCGTTAGAAAAATGTGTTGCACAGTGTTATCTTCAGGTAAAATGTAACTATCAGCTGTGTCGTTGTTTTGAATACATATATTATTCAAAACGCATTATGCTGTTATGTATTTTACAATAAACACCGGTTTAAGGGAATATATATAAAAAAGGCTTCGAAATTGGCCTTTGCGCAGACCAAAAGTTCTTTCAATGGACATTCTACAATTTGAGTGGACTCGGTTGAAAATTTTTTGCTCATCTATAAGATACCCATTGTCTTTGAAAGGTGGTATCAATCATTCATAAAAAAGACAGGCTGAGTCTCCCAGCAAATGTTGGTCTGGGGCTATAGTAAATTCGGCTACAAAAATTTAAAAAATTTTCAAGATTGTAAAAACATTAAAAGGTTTTATTAAACCTTGGTATATTTTGGTTACTACACCAGATCTTATCATAAGAAGAGCGTCATGGATCAAACCCACCTCACCAGCGTAACAGTGCAAATATTCCAGTTTGTGGTTACATATTATTTGGAGTAAAACAGAATGGAACCTTTTTCTGTTTACATAAGAATTGTGTGAGTAAATCGGTGTCCTTATTGGTATATGTGAACCGTCTATCGAACCAATGATTACTGAAAATATTTTTTTTTATCTGTTTTATATGTCATATAAGGCTCATATTGAATTACTACAATAACTTGTCGTTTCAACACACCTGAAAATTTAGTTTTTCTTCTATAATGTTCTATTGTCGTAGATGCTTCATTTGATGGGGGCCATTTGACATACTGATTTCATCGATTGGCTGTAAGCAATGCGTCGCACATTGACCGTACAATTTTTCAGACTGTGGATATTGTTACACCAAAACGGTCACCAATTGACCTTCAATGATAATTGTATGAACAAATTATTTAAAAGGTGAAATTTATAAATTACCTCATTGCTTCAGAGTTTCCTAACTAAGTACCAAAAAGCAATCATAAGTTGCTTCTCAATTAAAACTGCAGATCGACTAGCACCGTATTTACTGTTCTTGTCCGAGTGAATTTCACAGCAAAAAAGCTCGAAAACATCCGTATTAATGCGAAAATGTTGCTTAAAAGTTTTATTAAAACATTGTGCCAAAGTTTTCTGCGTATTGCTCATTTTTTAAACTTGCTTTACGTTTTCATGTTCAATGTTTTCGTCCTCCATTAAGTGGTCGAAAATTACATCGTAAGCTTTTTCATAATTATAACTTTTTCCATTTTATTTTTTGTTAAAAAGCGTGTGTATATATTAGTTAATAAATTAACAAAACTTGTTAGAATGGCAAAAAGAAATATGACGTGACAGCCTTGACAATTGGTGTTCTGTTTTGATATTTTATTATTTCAGAGTTCTCCGAACATACGCAGCGTGTACTCTTCTCGGAACGTTCTCAATGTGCTCTTTCTTTGCAGATTGCCCTACTCCCAAAAAATAAACAAAAATGCCTAATTTGAAAACATAATATTTTTATTTCAATTGACGTTTCTACGATCCTCGGCATTTTGACAACTACTCAAAATTTTCATTTTCCACTCTTCGCTGACGCGTGAGGGCGCTAAGCGAGCCTGCCTGGCTATTCTGCCATGTGGATACCAAAGTGCTTAGCTTCACCGATGTCTTACGGTCGAATTTAAAATCAGCAAAAAACTTTACTATCATTTTCCGAATGGAACGAAAGATACTATAAAACCCTTGTGAACCCATTTATTTACTGTACAGTATTTTTTTACAGCAATGCAAAAACTTTAATTACACAAGTATACACGGTTTTGGAGCTGAGCAACTACAAGTTATTCCTAAAGCTATTTGAGGCGCAGAATTTGAATCTGGGTTCCGTTTTTCCGATTGGTTCTAGTTTTCGAGATATTGCATAATTACCGTTATTTGCGTTTTTAAAAAGATGATGTCACTTAAATGCAAATATCTTCAAAAATATTCGTCGGTTGATGTGATTATTATTTTTTATTGAAAGATAATAAAATTGCTAAAGTAACCATGGGTCCTTTGTGAAGATTAGTCAAGAAATGACAGTGTTACAGTGGACACAATTTCAAAATTCATTAAAAATTTGATGATATTTTGAAATTTTGCTCTTTTCAACTAATTTGTTTTACACAAAACAATTGAAAATTTTGCTGTTTTATTACATAGGACATTAGTTTATTTCAATACGAACATTTTGCGCCGAACAAGACCCAGATTGGTGCAAAAATGACAAAGCTACAGAAGATTTAGTGAATTAACCCACTTTTAGCTTCCAAATGATTGGCGGTTATATATCGACAGCAGCAGGTTAAGCTTGAAAGCTGTTTTGTTGCACAAAGGTTATGAAAAGCAGTTAACGTTAAAGAATTGTATGAGTCCATGTCTAAATAACTGTTGCATGCGGATACACACCATTTCGTGTAAGATAACAAAACGAGAGATTAAAATTTTTTTTTTAATTCAATAAAAAGTGATTATTTAGAAATGAAGAGTCTTCGAACTGATTCGTTTGTATTGCTTGGGATCTGTTTCACGCAGTATAGTCCAACAGTAGTCGCTCATCATGCCCTCGTCCCAAAATCCTTGATAGCGTCTTTCTATTTTCGCCAAATCTTGGTGTAGTCGCTCTCCTTGCTCGTCGCTCGTATCACCTCAGTTTTCAGGGAAAAAGTCGAGATGGGAATGGAGGAAATGCATTTTGAGAGACATTCGAGCTCCAATCTTGCGATAATTTTGCAACAAACTGTCGATTATTTCCTTGAAATCCGGGGACTTGCGGTTACCAAGAAAGTTGTGAACAACATCTTGAAATGATGCCCATGCTGCTGCTTCATTAGGCGTTAAAACTGCTATAAAATTGCCGTCGGCCATTAATTTTCGAATATCAGTTCCAACAAATATTCCCTCTTTGATTTTAGCGTATGACAATTTGGGAAACACCTTGGTTAAGTAATTAAAAGCCGGTCCTTCAGGATTGAGTGCTTTGACAAGGTTTTTGATAAGGCCAAGTTTTATGTGGAGAGGTGGCAGGAAAATGTTCTGTGGATTCACAAGTGATGTAAAAGAGACGTTTTGTTTTCCTGGTTCATAACTAGTTCGACGTGGCCAATCATATTTCACATAATGTTGATCAGTTGCACGGCTATCCCACAGACACAAAAAGCAACAAAATTTCGTAAAACCAGATTGCATCCCCATTAAGAGGCCAACGAACTGTTGGAATAGTATGCAAATAATTTATTCTTTAACATTAAATATGCATTTATTTTCAAACCTTTAAATCGCCACAAATTTTCCATTGATGCTCATTGTATTTGATCTTGGTCAAAAGTTTACACATTATATCGTAGGATTCCTTCGTTTGTACTGCATGAGCAATCACAATAGATGGTTTCAAATTTCCATTGTGTATCAGACCAGCCTTCAGGCTGTATTTTGAACCATCTATAAACAAACGCCATTCATTTACATCGTATGGTGTATTCATCGCTTGAAATAAACCGTTGATGTCATTGCAGAAACATATGTTATCTTCTTTTTTGAAAAACGGTAAAAGCGCCTGATTTCTGGTTCTGTAAACAGTGACTTTTATTTCAGTGTGAAGACAGTTCCACTCCTGCAACCGTGATGCGAGCAATTCTGCTTTTTGTTTCGATAAATCCAAATCACGAATCAAGTCATTCAGCATACTTTGCGATATTTTATGTGTTTCTTCCATGTTAAAATCTTCGGTCGGTGAAGAACAGTTCGTCGGTGACGAACTGAAACTTCCCCTGGAATTTGCACTCACACCTGGGCAAATTGGCAAAGGGTCATTATTCGTACGCAGAACTGGCTTGGACACTGATGACACGTCAGCATATTTATACTTTGATAGTTTTTTTGCATTAAGACCGACCACATTCATCAAGCAAAAATAACAATCATCTACATGATTTTTTTGCTCTCTCCATAACATTGGCATTGAAAATGAAAAGTACACTTCTTGACCAAGTGACCACTTGTACAGTTTTGTGGTACACGCTTTACAAAATAATTTCGGTACCCACGGCTTATGAGTGTTTTTCACAGAGAAACCAAAATAATACGAATATGCATCTCTCAGCGCTTTTGATATATTTTTTCCACTTTTCCCGATAATATAACATCCGCAAACATAACAAAAACACTTAGAATCAACTTTGCACTTCTTTCTTTCCATTTTCACAGGTTTTAAACAAAAAATAACTTAAAGATTACAATTGAAATGACGTTTTTAGCAATGCCAACAGCTGATTGTCGTTATTACAGTGCAGTGCAGCCAACATGCAAGAACTCGAAAACTAGAACCAATCTTGAAAAACAAAAACCGGATTCGAATTCAGCGCCTCATATAACGTTAAGATTTGTTCTCATCGAATCAGCTCCAAAAGTTGACCGGAATTTGTAAACTTGTGTTATTTTAATTTTATTTTTTTTTATTATCTTAAAACAAATGTAATTAAGTTTTTATAATGTAAAATGGTTCATGTGAGGGATTTTTTTTTTGTTTGTTTTGCTTATAAGAAAAAAGTCAGAACTTTTGTAAACAAAACTGTTTTGTGTCCAGAACAAAATTAATTTTTGTAACAGAAGTTGTTTGTTCATAACTTTACTATTTCAATCGTAAATGTCACTGAACGTTTTCGAGATAATATTATCCGTTAAAACAATTGCTTTTCTCTCAGTGTTCCTTTAATCTTGTGCTAAAATTGTCTGCACATAATACATTTTTTTAACAATTTTTTCCTGCCATATTAAAAAAAAGACTGTTTTAAAGGCTAATTGATTGATGATATGCGATAAAATGTTCCACTGCATGTGCGCATAGATGCGGATACCGTTGTCGTTACTGTTGTTGTTGATTCTGTTGTTGTTGGTGGTGCTGTTTTTGCGATTGCTATTGTCGCTTTGGTTACGCCTCATATAAACACAAAGTTATAGCCTCAAATATGAGCAAAAAGTTAAGGCTTTTGCATAAAATCGAGATGGTAACTGAAAAAAAAAACCAACAAAAAAAAGTAATTAAAAACAGATGAGTCAAAATTTCAATTAAATTTCGAAATAGTATGAGGGAAAGAAAAAAAAAAGTAAATTGCACACAACTCAGTGAGCCAAAGAAAACTACGAAAAAAATCAATTAGAAAAACCAATTCGAGAAAATTAGTTCGCAACACAGAACAAGTAAACGTTATTAAAGTTCAATACAAAAAACTTGTACAATCAAAACCTTGTTCAACTAACAGTCAAAACTGTAACGTATTCAAAAGGTAAAGACTTTGAAAATGTCAATAAAGTGTCGAAGTTTGCGGAAATGTCAAAGTTCTGCTCAACAGCGTTGTTGTTGTTTGGGAGCTGCACCTGTGTTCTAAGGAAAAGTTCTACAGCTGCTGCTGCTAGCAAATCAAAAGCAAAGCCATGAAAATTTCTTGCTTTTCCTTCGATACGATGCTGTTCAAGTTGTTGATGTTGTAGTTGCTGTTATTACCATTAACTTTCATATGTTTCTGCCACACTTTTATTGTTGTCGTTGGTTGTTGTTTCTGTTGTTCTGTTTTTAGTGTTGTTTTTCCTTTTCCTCTGCGTCAAATACTTCGTTTGCTTTCAATATTTTTTCATCACCGGCGGAAATCCTTTTTACGACTTTGGTTTATATCCAATGAAAAACGCTTTTTGCACATTAACTGCTTTTTTCCGCAACATGTCAGAGAGTTGAAAAGAAGCAAGCACAAGAGAGCAGTGAACAAAAAAAAAAAAAAAATTGAAGGAAAAAACGTTAAGAATGTAACAAAATGAAAAATAAAAACAAAACACAGGTAACAACTTTTTGTCGAGTATTGGTTATAAAAGCAATATGCGAGTGAAAACGTTAGACGGCAACAGCTTTTGCAATAACAATTTAAAATAAAAAGAGAGCTGTACTTACTTGCACACACACACTCACGAATCCATACTCTTACATACTGAAACTCTTGCGCCATACTTAAGGTGACCATATTTCTAAAATCAAAATACAGCACACAATATAGAAAAATAGAACACGAATTTTTAAACACGATAAAAGCTAGAACATAAAACTATTCGTATAAACAAATAAAATTGTATATCCTTAACTTTAGTGTAAAATCGCCTTGACGATTTTTAAATAGAGGATTTTAATATTAAAATACAATAATCATATGTTCTTTAGAGATCGTAAAAATGGTGTTAGGATTGCACTACTCTACAATTTGGAAGAGTAATTAAATACTTGCGCTAAGCCATTTGATATGGATTGATTACGCCACACTAAAGAAAAAAAAAAGCGCAAGACATTTAAATCTCGATCTTACAGAAACCGACATGATGGCGTATAAAGATTTTTCCTAGCACGTCGTAGTTCAACGCAAGACTAATTTTAAATTTTAATATTTTCATTTTCGACTAAGTTCAAAATCATAACTTAAAAAGCCTTTTAAAGTTAAGGCTAACCCCAGATTTTTTTTAAAAAGTTTTTAATATTTCTAAATTTTTGTTTTAAGGTCTACTTGAAAGTACCTTTCAAATCACATCCTCCATTAATTGGGGTATTCTTCTAGAAGTTATTAAAATATTAAGGAAGACATAATTTATGCAATAGAAAGTTAAAGTTTGGAATCGTTAATAGTTTACGATATGGTTAAAAAGAAAGTTTAGGGTAACCGTTGGTCTTGCTAAGCCTTTCAATGTTTAAAATTTTATCATACTTATTAGACAACTTTTTGAATCAAACTTCGCTAAGTATTGAAATTTTTATATTGAAATTTGAAACTTATTTTATTTCATAAACTGAGTACGCCACCTTCCTTAGCATTTACGATTTATATAAAGTAATGTTACAGTATTCTTGCGATATTTATTTTGATAATTTTTGTAGTTTCATTTAATAAAAAAAAACAAATTGTTTTGTTTTTTAACCCTCATCGGACCCCTGTATGCGCACGCATACAATTTTGATCTTTAACCTTGAATAAAATAAAAACGGTTCAGCGGAATGACCTTGTATTTTGCAAAGTAGAATAACTTTGCCTGAACAACCAAAAAAACCCGTTTTCGAACTTGTACCCTTACTGTATTTGCCAGTGCAGTTATAGTTACGAACCGGTCCCTGTGTATGTGCGCGCATACACATAAGCAGGTACCTGGAATTGCCGCTTATTTTTGTGTGTGGATTTATAGCACGCTCTTATTTTTTCGTTTTATGAAATTCAGTTTGTTCTGGAACACACATAAGTGAAGTTTTTTTGCGCATTTATTTGAATTTTGGTTGTGTTTCGAAGTATTTGATAAAAAATGGATAGAGTTTTACGTGAAAGAAGGCAGCGAGATGAACTAGAAATGGATTTTGATTTGGAAAGCGAAGCGGGCGAATCTCAGTGCAATAGTGACGATGATTTTGCATAATCAGACGAGGAGAATGATGAAAGTGGAGTTATCGTGCATTCGGATGAAGACGACATTGAGCCACTTGAGCAAAATTTAGCAGAAGAAAATGCAGCAAATCCTGAAAATAAATATTTTTCAAAAAATAAGAAAATTGAATATACATCGCAACCCATTGGCGTCGGAAGCGGGGGAAAGGGGGGAAGTTGCTCCCCACTTTTTTAGCTAGATAAACAATTTAAAAAGAAAACTTCAAAAGTTATTCAAAATATCAGTTTATTTTACAACGATAATATTTTTGTATTATATATTTTCCTCTTCTTTCTCTCTTCTTCATAAGCATGCTTACGGATAACCATTTTCCTTCTCTGTGTTTGCAAAAAGATAGATCAAAATGTAGAGTTTCTACTGCAAACCCACCACTTCAGTTTAGAAGCACCCTTAAGTATGTAGCTTAATGCTTGTTAATTTTGCAACTCTGGTAAGAAAAAATTTGACATGTTCTTAGGGGCTTTCCATATTGGACGACATGTTGTACGATATTTAGAGCATTTATATGATCGATATTAGAGCGATTTATTTGTAAAGCAACATCATTAATATCAAGCTCTCAAGCAGAACACATCCGGCTAATAGCTAAGCAACTTGATGCTCTAACAATTGAGCAGATATTTTACATAGTTGTAAAATATTGTACAATCGGCAGAAAAAACCAAAAATTTCGACTATCGTTTTAGTTTACGCATGGTACTACATGTTGTACAATCTGCCATGTTGGTCCAATGTTTTGGACCATGCGAAAGCCCCTACTGTGAATTAGCTGATGAAAATCCACCTCGACGCTTTGAACAAACATCAAATCCGGTTCCTTCAGTACAGTTGCCATAATATGATCGGCTACGAAAAGATTATTTCGAAATTTTAGATCTTCTCTCAAATGTGATAACGGCTAGATTCGATCAAACAGGTTGATATTTGACTTTTTTTTTATTTTTGCATGTTAACACTCAACCGACTCACTTTGATTTAACATTCGGTGAGTCGGTTGAGTGAAGCTAGTGTAAACTGGCACTTTGTAAATTTTATTGTACATTTAAACAGATCTTGACACTCTGGAATCGTTGGAAAATATTGTAATCGAAGACTTCAACGGAAAAGTGCCTTCTGAACAAAATCTATAAACAAAACTAGATCTTTATGCAAATGACTTTGATGTGAGCGACCTCTCCGCTGCACCTTCAAATTGTAGTGGCATTGTATTCCAATTTGCGAAAAATTCGGATACTGTAAAAAAACTATTAAATGAAGTTGAAAAACTTATTGCTTTGCTTTTGACTGTGCCTGCATCAGCAGCTTCATCTGAGAGTTTTTTAGTGCACTAAGACGACTTAAAACGTATCTTCGAGCAAGTATGACACAGAAACGACTCACTCATGCGGCACTTATACACATTCACAAAGATAAAACCGAAGAATGGAATTCGATGGAGGTGGTGAAAAAGTTTGTTTCTCGCAAGGACAGAAAGAAACATTTTGGAATAATTTAAATTGATATATTTTTTTGTACCTTATTGCATTTAAACCATGTGAAGATATACCTAGTCTTGCTTTATAAAAGCAACCATTATTTCTTATATTTTCATATTACCATATGAAAGATCCTTTAAAGAATGATCTCTAATATTGAAATTGGAAGAACTTTTAAAAATAATGAAATTTTAATATTTTTTTTTTTTTATTTTAAACTAAAATAAAAAATTTGTTTATTCACATTCATGTTTCTTTGAAGAAATTTTTGTGAACTTTTTTTGCACCTTCATTTGTACTGCCCCCCATTTGTACTGCCCCCCAGATGAAATTTGCTTCCGACGCGCTTGTCGCAACCATTTGAAATAAATCGAAGAAATTCATTTCGACGTGCAGAAAATTTCACTTCAGGTAAAAACCTACCCTCTTTGTTATGGGTTCATGTTCATTATATGTTTCATATTTGTTTTAATTCAGGTCCAAAAGCATAAGCAACTGCTACTATAGTTGATGTTTCGTCTGCATTTCACATGTTCCTTGAACCGGTGGAGAATATTATTTTGAACATGACGAATTTATATGGTGTGCGAAAGTACAAAGACGATTGGGAAAGCATTGATTTGGACACTCTGCACGCATACTTTGAATTGCTGCTGCTTTCTGGTGTGTATCGGTCATACGGTGAATGTGTCACTAAACTGTGGAATGACGAAACTGATCGGCCAGTACTTTGAAAATGTTCAAGCGTATCCATGGTTGCATTCGATGTGATGACCGCGAACAACGTATGGCCAACACTGCATCTACAACTACTTCTGTACGTGACAAATTGGCACCGATTCGAAATGTATACAATAAATGTAATCATAATTTGAAAGTTGTATAGACACCAGGAAAAAACATTACCGTAGATGAACAGTTAGTTCCGTATCGTAGGCGATGTCCGTTTCGTCAGTATATTCCATCCAAGCCGGCGAAATATGGCATCAAAATTTGGGTGCTATGCGACTCAAAAAGCTGGTATGCATACAACACACAAATTTATGTTGGTCGGAATCGTAGTGCCACTCCTGAACGTAATCTCGGACGACGTGTTGTTTTGGATTTGGTGGAAGGAATTTCTGACAGAAATGTAACGTGTGACAACTTTTCACTTCGTATGAATTGGCAGAAGATTTACATAAGAATAGCATGACTATTTTGGGAACAATAAGGAAAATTAGGACTGAAATTCCTTCAGTTCTACTCGACATGCGTCAAAAGCCAATTTATCATACAGAAGTTGTATATGAACATAAATTGCAAGCAGTTATGTTGTCATATGTTCCTCGCCGGTACCGATTTGTGATATTGCTCAGTACATACCACAATGTTGTCAGCATAAATGAGAATAGTGAAAAGAAGAAACCTAACATCATTGAACACTACAACAAAACCAAGAGTGGAGTTGATACTATGGATCAAATGGTGGCTACGTGCACATGCAAACGAAAAGTCAATCGGTGGCCATTGGCAGTATTTTTTAACATGCTTGATGTTAGTGCGTTGAATGCATTCGTGACGTTCATTGCATTGTTCCCGAATTGGAAAAAATCTAAAACGAACCATAATATTCGTCGTGGCCTTTTTATCGAGGAGCTTGTATTGAATCTCGTTGAAAAACAGATCACTAAACGTAAAAAACAACCTCAAAGTAATGATGCAAAATAATGAGTACATCAAAACGAGGCCGATGCTAAATCTGCACATATAAAAATAACAAAAATCTTTTTGCAACACGCTGTGAAAAGTGTAGAAATTTCATTGGTGCTGAACATAATTTCAATTTATGCGAAAAATGTACAAATAATTGACGAAAGTTAAAAATTCAATTTTTTTTTTCTAATATATGTAATACTCTTATTAATTTCATTCCAAATCTTCCTTTATGAAGTTAAAATGTATAAATATGATAGTAAACAATGTAATAAACATAAAAAAATCACAAAACATAAATGGTTGTTAATTTTTTTAGCTTTTTTACAATTGAAAATATATGTGTATGCGCGCGCATACAATGGGACTGATTAGATGTATTTCTCAAGGGACCGATGAGGGTTAAATAAGTGATATAACCTTGAATTCTTTAATCTTCATCTGGATTTCTCACCAAACCGATGATATTTTTGATTTTTCATGCTTATATCTTTTTTGTTTCTTCTCGAATCCAGTTGATATTTTGACTTAATGGATAAATCGTATATAAATTTTTCTTTTTTGTATCAGATATGTGCTCACATGTGCTTAGTGGCGACCGTAGCCTAGTGGGTAGAGTGCGTGGCTCCTAAGCTAAAGAACCGCGGTAGCCTGGGTTTAATTCCAGCTCAGACAGAAAGTTTTTCAATTGAAATAATTTTTCTGCTCGTTCGACACCTCTCTGCAGACAATGGCAAACCCCAGAGAGTAAAAAATTGCCATGTAAAGCTTCTTGAGAACAAAAGCCGTTCGGAGTCGGCATTAAACACGTAGGTCCAGTTCTCGGTCATTTGTGATCAAACATTTAATAACACGTACAACACAATTGATCAATAGAAGCTAGGTCAAAGTCCTTCCAAGGGCTGAAATGGCCAGTTTATTTTTTTTATGTGCTCACATGTCATATATGTGCAGTAAAAAAAATTTCCTGAATAAGTATTTTGTCATCAAATTGATGTCGCAATATTCTAACAGGTGCCGTTTTTTTATGAGTGATTATTTTCTTGTTTTCTTCTTTCGGTTCCATTATTTTGTTGTTCAGTTAGTCCTTATTTGTCTTTTGACGTCAACACATCTAATGAAATTGCTTACCCATTTTTTTTAAACAAAAAATTATCTGAAATTAGAGTTCTGATGGTAGTGATTTATTTATTCGATAGTGATGAATATATAAACTATATACCAAGGGAAAATGATTTGATTCTGATGACTTTGATAATGATAATTCTGATAATGTTATTTTTCGATCAAGAAACCAAAGAAACAGCAGTTTTAGAGCAAAATTTTTTATTGATAACAAACAAATACAATATTTACCTGAAGTAATGCTACTCTCTCGACCTAATAGTTTTTTGCACTCTTTCTTTTGCTGCAAGCAGTGTTGCGATATTTTTGTGAGTAAAAAAGTCATTGGTCGATTCAAAATACGTCAGATCACGTCAATTTCAAATGATTTCGAAATAACATAAAAGAGAAATGCATATTCTTATCAACATTTATCAATGCATAGTAATAAAAAACGATGTATATTAATAATAGTATTTTATATGAGACGAAGCAAAACAACAATAGCTGCGTTTTATTCGTTCTGGTTTAACCAGTGAACGAATAGATCGCATTAGTTAAAGTTTTTTAAGTTTTGCCTTAGACCGCTTGGGGCATTGTCGCCAAATAATATGACCAAATGGCTGATTGCAAAACAATACCACTACTACTTCTGACCGCTTGGGGCATTGTCGACGATGATAAGACTAAACAGCACAAATGTTTCTTTTGCCAGCATTGGGTGACTAAGAAGGGTTGTAAACCAAACTCTTACTTGCGAGTGCTGCCACAAACTAAAACAAATAGCGACATCTATAGAGCCGTAGCGAAAAAGAAAATAGTTCAACGAGATGTTGCTACTTGCTACTTGCTCAGTAGCTAGTTCATCTTTTTGTTAGTGTTCTGCATGTTATTTAGAACCTATTTGGTTTAACCAGAACGAATAAAACACGCCTAATATGTTCAACTTATTTACACTCAAGGAAAAATCACAACGTAATATTAAATAATATGATGTTAATTTTACTTTGCTCCATTTTTAAGAGATCATCTTTAAATTCACATTGAAATCCTTTAAATCAAATACGAAAACATTTGATCTCCAATAAGAAGTGGAAAAACTTCAAAATAATGGTGATCCACTATATAGCTATATAGCTATAATATTCTTTAGAGTGCATCCACTTCGAAATTATCCACTTCGAATTAAGTAGTGAAAACGAAGTAGAAAATATATATTTTAAAGTGGAAGACACTTCAATTTGAGGTTGATGCATATTTTTGTGTGTGCAAATAGTAATAGCAAGTGAAAATAAGTGAAGATTAATAAAAATTGAAAATATTCAATATATTAATGAATTTGGGCAAGTTCTTAACTTGGACACAATACTTGTCAACAGTGTCGATGTAGTTAAAAATTTGGAAGAAGACGATGTTAAATTTACTAGTCTGCTTAAAGATTTTGAGTAGGAAAAGGTAAAAACTAAATAAATAATGGTAAAAAGTATGTGCGAAATAAATTTGTATAACTACATTTTTAAAATCATAATTCTCTTATATAAGTGTAATATATTGAATTATTATATCATTTTTAAAAAATGTACCACATCTATTCTAATATTTTAATAAAAGGACATTTCATTAAAAACTAGTTTGTCTTATTTATTTGATTTTTTTTTTCACGAAGTCTGTAACCATTCAATATCAAAAATGTTAAGTATTTCATTAAAAGTGAAAATCACTTTGATTCATTAATGCAAGGACGTGCAATCAAAGTAGAAAATACCTTACTTCAAAGTGATAACGCATTTAAAATAAATACGTTAGTATTCCAATTGAATATGCTTCCTCTTTGAATTAAATCTGAATCTGCGTTAAGTTATAGTCGAATACTTATCATTTTAAGGTGTATAACACTTAAGTTTAAAGTGGAAACAACATAAAACTGAATATGTGTGTGTTTCCACTTTGAATTGAATATTTTCGTGTTTGGTGCCAAATCATTCCGAAAAAAATTTGAATTAAAGTGGTTACCTTTGAATTTACGCTGTTTTTTAGCTCAGTGTAGTAACTTGCACTTCGCATTATTCGTTCGAATAATGAGGGATTTAATTGAGTTAGTTAGACATATATAGGACCTGAATACGTTCAAACCATTATTTTTTGACGTTGAATTACGTCTTACAACATCGTTATATGGAGGTTATTTTAACAAATTTTTTCAAGCACTTGTAACGTTTTTAGTGAACACTTTGGGGTATACCTACACCCTTTAATATTCATCGCACAAAAATAAAATATATGTCAAAATATCAGCTATGAGGCAAATAAAATGAATATTTTAGTTTGAATTTTATAATTTCTTCAGTAAAGTGACAAAATAGCAAAATATAAAAAAAATTAAAATTTTGCATGAGAAAAATAAAGCATTAAATGCTTCAGTAGCTGCTTATGTTGTGGTTGTTGGTCTGGTTCGTACCGAAATCATTTCGTTTGTTAAAGCAAATCGTTTTACATAAATGAAACATTCTTTGTCAAATCGGTAAACAAAAAAATCGATGCTAATCGCCTATAGAAACAAACTAACCTTTTTTTAAAAAACATCTAATTAAAAAACTCATTTAAAATAAACTAGTTTATGAACTACTTTGAATTATATTAAGGCGGCATCCACTTCAACTTTGAATAGTTTTTATTGCATTATATATGAAGTAATTGAAAAAGTACTTTAAAACAATTTGCTTAAATACTACTTTGAATTATATTAAGGCGGCGACTACTCTGATCTTGACATGTTTTTATTGCAAATTTTTATTAGATTACAAGTTGATATATATTTAACCATGCCATTTCATCAAATATTATTGACTTTAGGCTTTTACTAATATGAATTTATGTATTTTTTTTTCAAAACAATGAAATAAATTATCTTTTTGATGTATAGAAATTAAAAATTTGTATGCTTTTCAATTCATCTTCATTAAGTGGAATACTAATTAGTGTTCAATTGAATTATTTTAAAGTAATTAAAAAAATAATTGAAATTTAACTTATTTAACAAGTAGTTGAAAATATATGTGGGTTTCAATTGATTTATTTTAAAGTAGTTAAAAAATAGTTTTAATTCAACTAATTTAACAAGTAGTTGTAAACATGCAGGCTAAAGTCAATTGACTTATTTAGCGGACATAACCATACAAAATATGTTATTTCACTTTTTCAACTTCTTTTAAATTAGTTGATTTTCCTACAGGGTTTATTTAAAATTTATTCTGAAAATATGTCATCACCTATTTTCGATTTTCAAAATTTTTAGTACTTATTCATACTTCTACTATATGTCAAATAATTTCTTTCTTGGTTCTTCAGAATTTTCAAAGCTATGACATTTATTATGTAAAATCAATGATTACAGTGCGCTCTTTTTTGTACACTTTTCCCCCCTGTATTTTATAATTTGATCGTTCTGCAACAAAATTGTTCCTATTATTCTGATCAACAACTTTGCTGAACAAATAAACATGAAAAATCGTTTGAAATTGCATTAAAACTTTTACAAGCCTCATATTGCTGGCCCGCTTTAAACATTTCAAAGCAATTAAAATAACCCATACGCTATGATGATCTAAGATTTTCGATGCAACTAATGCTGACTTTAAGCTAGACTTTTTGTAAGACCCACTCGGTCCATTTGCTCAGCAAAGTTAAGTACATAAAACGCTTTTAATATTCTGCATCCTTTAACAATTGTAAACAATTATAAAACTCATACAAAAACACTGACACTTACTGTTTACTTTAGCCAACAAGGAATTACATTTTTGTATTTAAATGCGATTTCAAAAAAGTTAAGATGCTTTTTTGTGACCAGTTTAAATGAAAAATAGTTTTCATGATTAAGTTAAGCATAAGATTTTAAATTTTTCAACAATTTAATTTTTTACACCAAAATTTTGAAAAGAAAAATTTGCAATGTCAATATGTGCAAACTGTGTTGCAGAACATGAAAATATGACAACTGTAAAGGTATTTTCACAATATTGTGTTTTACGTGTTTTTATATAAGAAACAAGTTTTCGTTTGTAAAATACGTAATTTTAGCCTTAAAATACGTCAAACGCCATTTGGGTTAAAAATACGTCAAAAAACGTATTTAACGTCATTCTGGTAACGCTGGCTGCAAGGCAAGGTAAATAATAAATTTTTTTATATATAATCCTGTGCATTTTTTGTAAATATTGCGTAGGTCAAGCAACATATGTTGCCGCTCAATGTAATGATGCGATATCTGCATTTTTATTGACCATACAACCGATTGAAAAAACAAATGTTGATATTACTAATTTGTATCGTAATCTTCATTATAATGATGATGGTATTTTGGTGCATACAATGGCATTTTGCTATTAGCTGGTGTTTATCGATCCAATGGGAATTGTTTTAGTGAACTGTGAGTTACAATCTCAAGTTAACGTTTTGTGCTATTGTAAAATTATAACTTTTTTGGAATTTGTATACAGATTTTCACTTTTTTATAGTTTTTAAAGAAAGGAATATCACTTCTGACAATTGTTTTACTTCGCATCATCTTACTGTTGAATTGAAATGACTTCCATTTTTCCAAATTCCACCATTATTACTTGATATGAAAACAACAAACAAATGTATCATACTTCATTAGTCTTCTACCATAATCTTCGTGCATGTTTACAAAAAACATTGTTTTGTTTTATTGTTATCAACTTATCATTCGACTGTTAGAGTTCATGTTACAAATGAAAAAAAAAAGATATTAAAAAATTTGACTAAAAACAAAAGATGGAGTGTGGATTGGATAAATTAGACGGCCTGTTGCTCTTTTTTGTAATATACTTGACATATCAGCATCCAATGCTTTTGTTATCTTGAAGGCATTGAATCCAGAGTGGAATATTAAAAAAAAATCAAGTCGACGTTTGTTTTTGATTGAGATTGGCTATTCATTGTGTTACCCTCTTATTAAACGTCACAAAAACATGCCTTGTGGTCCCATTGCTTCTAAGAATTCCTAAAGAACTTTCTTCTAGTGAACTACCATCAGCTTTATTTGGTACAACAGTAAACACTTCACTTTCATTGGAATATGCACCAAAAATAAAAAATATCGAATTTTTGCAGACGATCGGAAAACCGAAATATGCACAGCAAAGGTAGTGATAATTGCTGGAAATATATTTGCCCAAGTCATTGCTACTTATTATGCCAGAACTGCATCGGAAAAGGTCAATCGAAATAATTTTTTTTAACTCATTTTGAGTTTTTTATCGAATACTTAATTTTTTTTTTCATTTTTTATCTCTTCTCTTGCATTTTATGTGATGTAATCTAATGAATGTAATACTAGAGATTTCCCCCCGAATATCGGGTGGGTTGGATATCTGCTTTAGGGATATAATATATAGTATAAGAACAGATTTGAATAAAAACCTTTCGATATACTTATTTTAACAGTATAGAACATAGTTTCTGTTCAATAATCTAATTTAAGTCACTTTTATTACTTAATATAAAATTTACTTAATATTGCACTTAAACAGTGATAACACTTTAACCCATTGTACAGTCGTGCTACAGAATTTTAACTGATCGAATAAAATAAGATGGCAAACAAGAACTAACTACATGGCTTAATTCTACTTGTGATCAATATTAGTTATTTGACATACGATTTTCCCATTCGTGAAGATAAAAAGATACGATTTCGATTTCTCTGGGTCGCCACGACTTAACAGTGTTTTCTGGGGCACCACGAAACATACCCCTATTGAAATCAGCCTCAATATAATAAAACTGAATGAAAAAAAGGCCCAATGAAAATCTCCAAAAAAGTTAAATAAGCCCTATATATAAAAAAAGGTTTAAACTTAAAATGAAACTATCCCCAAAATGAATAAAATAATCCCCAATGAAGAGTCACTTCTCTAATTAGTGACAGGACATGGTCCCCAGTGACATAATTCCAAATTTAAAATAGTATATGGGGTAATAACCAGTTTAAAAAAAAAACATAAGACCAAAAAAAATGCCGGTCGTAAGCCGTAATCGGCTTTGTAAAGAAAGTAGGTCAACTAAGGTAAATATGCCTGAAATAACAACCTTCCGTAAAAGGGAAAACATTTTATCGTTTAAAACACAATAAAAAACTAGAATTGCCCTTATAGGAATAATAACATTTCATACTAGGTCAAATCTCTTTTTAATGTGCATCTTTCATAGAAAAAAATTATGCCAAAAATGATAAAATATACAAAATGCGAAAAAAGCTTTTAATAAAGTTTTAAAACAAATTTTTCCTACTTCTTCTATATAATTGGTTTCATAAGTGCCTTTTAGAGAAGGAATAATTTTAAAAAGTACAGCTGCATGGAAAAAAATAATGTCAGAATTTACTAAAAATTACAAAATTTGAAAAAAATTAAACTGAATTTTATTGTAAGCAACTCTCCGATAACTTAAATTAACCAAAAAATCAAATGAAATAAAGCCCCAACAAATCAAAAAGAAACAGTCCCCAAATAAAATTTGATTGAGGCTTATTTCATAATGATGTAAGACCCCAACAAATACATGAAATACTTCTCAAAATTTATAATATAGTCTCCAAAAACTAGGAGTGTCTTCATATGAAGTAACATATGGGGCTTATCATTTGTTTTTTGGGGCTTATTTCAATTGGGGTCTATTTGGTGGTGCCGTTATCTGGGAGCAAAAAAATTTTTGGCTGAATGAAAAATCGGTAACTAATCTACTTATTGAGTATTATTATGCTATTAATACTTTTGTTACTAAAAGTTATTTTTAAAAGAAAATCTAAATCTTTTGTCATTATCTATTCGATGCAAAACATTGACACGTCATTTGAAACGTAAAAAATATAATGTTTTTTCAAAGCTTAAAGTTGTTCCTTTCGTTTGATAAAATAAATCAAAATATTTCAAGTTTTTGCATTTTTAATGGGAGAAGCGAAAATCAACTATTTGGGATTATTTAAAAGGAAGCAATTGGCCAAAACTTTTCGGTTAAAAATTAAAATTTTTTTTACTGACTAAAAAATTCTATTCTGATAAGAAAAAATTGAATAATTTTTAATGTTTATTGAAGTTATGTGTCAAAATGAAGCAATCTTTGCACATAAATGATATGTCATATGAAAGAGTGTGGAAAATGGAAATTTTCGAAAAAACAAGTACAACAAAAACAACTGTTGGCCTATTTTTTTGAGAAAAAAGTGTAAATTTTAGAGGTTTTTTGAAAAATATATAAAGCATTGAATTATTGAGGTAACGGTTAATTTTTTTTTCATTTCTAAAAATTCATTTAATTTAACTTTCAGACAACAAAAATATGATTAAAATCTATAGTTTTCAAGATATCGCAAAAATGTTGGTGTCATAATAGCGGAAATTATTTGACTTCAACTATCCATACAAATTATTTTCGAAAAAGCTTTCGCTTACTGTTATTTATACTAATCAACGACTTGTTATAAGAAAATACGTTGTAGTGTAGAAGGGGGTAATGTCGTGCAGGGGGTAATGTCGTGCACTGGCTTTTTTAGCATAAAAAATGGAATGATATACCAGCCGTTGGTAAGGTATATAAAAAATTTCACCATCACAGTATGTGTTCACACATGTTACATACATAAATGCTTATTGTAGGGTATCTGTAAGTGAAAGCGATTGCTTTTGTTCATCTCAGCAATGTCCAAAATTCCCTCCTACACCATGCTCTTCCATCTCTTAAAGTTAAGGAGCTATTACTAAAATTCCATTTAAACTCTTATATTTCAGGTCAAAGGCCATCAATAAAAAAACCAACCAAATTGAGCACGCCTCCTCATCTAGCTTTTTCATTCGATAACTCGTTCATCACATTTTACACCCCGCTAATCCGGACATCGCAGAAATCCTTACTGAAATAAATATATAGATTTGTTTTTGCATAAAAACCGTAAATAAATATCTATTTAATAATAACATAAAAAATATTATTGATGATTTAATTATATGTATATGAAAATTTAGGATTTTTACGTTTGTCATAAATTTGTTGACACTAATCCTTTTATGTAAAAAAAATTGATCCGGATGAAGGTTAAATAAAATTTTTATATGCATAATAAAGTTGTTAAATGAAAAATTTTTTACTACATTTTACTAAGATACCTGAAACACTTGGACAAATTTTTTCCTATATGATTGTACTATGTATACTAACAATTTTTGGATTGCTAAACCCAACCAGCAATGTTTTAATCCAGTCTTGTTTTCTTTTCATTCTCGAAAGCCAGTTGCCAGTTAGAATATGAAAATAGCACAGTGAAACCAGGCATTCGAATTTTAATTTATGCATAAAAATCACTGATTTAAAAATTTAATTCAGAATTGCTAAGAAATGTTCAAATATTCTTTAGATTTTCTTATATCAACCCTACTCTCTTGTTCTAAGCACTGGGTTCTTAAAACCATCTTCAAATACAAATTAATTAAATATTTTCGACTGAAAAAGTATAATATTTTAAAAATGTCACAGTTTCACTACACAAGAAAACATTTTTAAATATTTCTTAGGCACTCTAAGACGGCAAAGGAAGTCAAAGAAAAAGACCTTGATATTTTCCACATGGTCACTCTGTGCCTTTAGAAGTGCCTTTGATTACATTTTGTATAAGAAATTGAAAGGTAAGAACATGTTAGGCAAAAAATATTAATAATCGATTTTGAAGATTTGAAAAATATATGGCCTTATTTTGTACAACGCACGCAATCGAAGTTTTTACGGCTGGCAATTCCATTAACTTAAGAATAAGAACAAACTCTTTCTCACTGAAATTTTCCTGTAAAATTTATTGCCAGATAAAAGAATCGAACGAAAGTGTCTGCGTTTTTACGACTTTCTACTACTTTCACTTTAGCAACTAGGCTTTTAATTTATCAAAAAGCATATAATATTTGAATAAAACTAATAAAAATAATAAAAAAACACATTCTAATGTTATAATTCCAATTTATTTAAGTTGGAACATAAATTTTAAAAATTAGTGTAACTTTTTCATAACTACTTTGCAAAGTTTTTAATCGTGCTTTTTCGTGCATGTTCGTGCATTTTCGTGCTTTGTCTTACGTGTTCCTGCAAGTACGAAAAATAAATTTCGCTTTCGTGCGTGCCCGTGAAAATGGTTGTCGTGCTTGTGCGTGCTCGTGCCTCAAAAATGTTGCACGCGCCCATCTCTAGTTTGAACACATATGGCATCCCTACTTGTCTATGCTTGAAAACGAAACACATCTTCAGGGATTCCCGAAATTAATGGATGCATTTATTCGCTTATGTAGGCCACTAACTATAAGATCTATTGTACAATCGGTATAATCTGCGCTGGTTGTACTGCATATCGTACAGTTTGTGGGCTTTCGCGTAAGTACGAAGCTGTTTGACAAACGATTTGACGAAGATCAAAACGATGATCTTCGTACGATAAATTTCGTCAATACTATTTGTTCGTCGAACATCTCTCACTACCACATCCGTGCTTCCACATACATACGTGTCCATCGCGTAAGGCTTTACTATTCAAAGGTTACAAAAAAATTATGTTTGATACTAAATCGTTGTTCGCTGTTTAAACGTTAGTAGAGCAGCATACAATCTGCAGTACAACCTCATCGTACGATTAATTAGATAGTTAGTGGCCTAAATTAAATAAATATTATGTGCGATAAAGTCCTCTATTTCAAGCCTATTCCTCATTTCTAAACTTTTAACTGTTGCTCATGAATCAATAAAGAAGCCAAAATACATCGAAAAATGCAATTACCAAATTCATATTAATAATTGCAAAAAATCCGCTTACGTAATACTTGAACGGCCCCAGGCTTAACTAGGATATTTGTAAACTAGCCACATAGAGATAAAAAAAAATTATTAAACACATTTATGATATCAAAGCACTTGTTCAATTGAACTTTTGATTATGTTAGTCTTAAATTAATTAGAGTAAACTATGATATTGGAAATATTAATATTTGAAACAACATATCGAAGCTGCTCGAGATGTTATTTCTGTCAAAACAGAACCGGGAATTGGTAAATAAAACACATAATCTATAAATCAATGCGAAATCAAAGAACTTCAAATCTATCAATTTTAATCTCCTGTCTTAAGATCTTTCTTCATTTGACTTGAATAATTGTTGGTACCAAACTCTGTTGATGATTTAATAAATATGTTAAATGTGAAAATTATGGATGTCTTTGATCATTATGGTTTAATTCGTTATTTTCATGTAAAAAATGTTTCATGTCCGTGGTTCACTTCTTATGTAAGTTCTTCTTCTGGAATTAAAAAAACGGAATAAATTGTACTCTTAGAGGAAAAAACTACCGTCATCCTTGAATTGGGAAAATTATAGATTAGTCCACAACGTAGTCACACTTTTGACAAGAACTGCTAAAATCAACTTTTTTATGGGCTAAATTTAACACATCTCTCATATAAGTAATAGTTTATCATTGGAAATAAGGACAATGTCATATGAGATATTGAACCTAACATTTTAAATAATTACTTTTCCATAAATACCTCACTCAATATTAACTCCAATTTGAATTCGAATTTACAGGATCTTGAATTCGCAAGGAATATTTTGAAGCTACCATATTCAAATGGCCATATTCAAACCAATATCAAATGCAATAGGGTAAGATCAAATTTCTATAATATTTATAGAATGTGTACCTGTGTTTAGGTCAACATATTCACATAAATCTTTTATCTATGGATAGATTTTTTCGAGTGGATGTGCCGACATTTTATTCGAATATGTTTCCTTATCATAGGCAAAACTAAGCGAATGCAAAAACCTTTTTCCCAATGGTACAAACAACAACAAAATACAGGTCTTTTAAACATAGTTGCTGAAGTATATGTACAAGTTATATTTTTACTTGCCAAATTTATTAAAAAAAAATATTTTTTATTCTGGTCTATGACCATTCTTTATTACGAGTCTAAATCAACCCTGCAGTGTAAGACTAGTCAGCATTAAAACATGAGTAGTATTTATACTAGTCAAAACAAACTAGTTTATATTTTATCACGATTTACTAGTTGCAAAAGTAGTTTAAACCCAACTAGTTTTTGTCAAGTCACATTAAACCAGTTGTAAAACTAGCCAAAATCAAACTATACTACATATTATCAAAATCAACCAGTTCCAAAACCAGTTGGAGCTGGGTACCCCATTGGAACAAACTACCCTGCAGTGTAATCAACTAGATTTATACCAGTCAACAACTAGTTGGAAATATCCAACAACTAGTTCGATTTATGTCCTATTCTCATAGAACCGACTGGTATTTTTTACGTGGTGATGTCATTGGAAAAGACAATTGTCTTACTATAGATAAGGTTTTAACTAGTTAACAACTCATTTTTTATGTAAAGTAAAGTTCTAGTTGGGTTGTGACTAGTTTTTAACCAATATAGTAATTATCGAATTAAAACTAGTTCATAGGTTCATATTTTTTCAATAGTTCATAGGTTCAAAGAACATATATTTTTACAACAAAATATTAGCTAAAGGCTAAAGTTAAAGCTATTTGATGAAATACCATGTTTATGGTATATATATGTATATATGGGTTAACTAACAATATTTTATATTTTTCTACGCTTCATCATGGTGTAAGAAATGGAGGTGTTAGTGAGTTTTTGACAACACCATGAAATTTCATTGCTTCTGTCAAAAAATTGTGAGCGAAAGAGCGAAACTGTTGATAGTTGTCAAATTGTGTTATTTGTTTGAGTTGGTAATATTTTAGTTGGTATTGTGCGAATTAAGTGTAAATAAAAATTTAATGCAATTAATTGTGCCGTCTTGTGTTGACAAAAAGTTATTTCAGTTGTCTTCGCCGATTTGACAAGTTTGTTATTGAATGTTTGGTCATTTTATCAGAAACGTGCGCTTTAAGGTGCCGCCGACATGAAGCTTTGGCCAGCATGCAAATTGTCTTGCATTCACATCGTTGTTTTTTTTTGCATATCGCACAGCGTCTCATATATTTTTTATTGTTTTCCATATCACTTTATTCTCAATTTAAACTCAGAAAAATCTTATAAACTTGCAGAAAGACACGAATTTAAAAAAATTTGTTTTCATTGCAATTCACCATCAGCTTTTTTTGACAAAAGCGGGGAAACAT
The DNA here is from genome assembly GCA_963920525.1 of Dichetophora obliterata. Taxonomy (NCBI): domain Eukaryota; kingdom Metazoa; phylum Arthropoda; class Insecta; order Diptera; family Sciomyzidae; genus Dichetophora; species Dichetophora obliterata. Next base: position 188,389,775 of record OY986436.1, read on the forward strand.
AATTTTATCATTTTGAGAGAGAAGTGTCAAACTCACAAACACCTCTGTTTCTTACACCATGCTCTTCATAACTTAACTAACTAAACAGCAGCGCAGCGGATGTTGTGTCAGCGTTCCTTTTTGTTGTTGCCGTTACTTGGTTTTCATGAGCGTAGTAGACGCTACGTCAGCATTACACAATTCGTTGGTATTCCAGGGAAAAATGTTGCAAAATGTTGCCGGTCTCCGATTATTGTATTTAATTTGGATTTTGAATGTTTTACGAGTTAACTTACACGGGGAAAAATAAGTTGCGAGAGTAATTCAGAAGCTTTAACAGAGCTGTGCAGCATTGTTGCTGCTTTTTCTAAATTTCTTTCTCCTGTATGTTGCCGCGGTCGATTTCGATCGTTTGACAGTTTGAGCTTTTATGTTTTATGTTTCTGTAAATATATATGCAAAAATTCAATTCAACCAGATTACGGAAAGTGTGTGCAAATCTGACATTACAAAACTGAATAAAATCTTTTAATAAAATTAATTTTATTTTTTCATACAGTGCGCAAGCAAATAGATAAATACAAAATTTGTTGCACACAGGCAAAGGGTTGGTTTAATTTCATCAAGAATGTAAATACAGAACTGAACTGTATTTAACAGAACGGATGGTCAGCGTAACAATACTGCATAAAACTAGATTAGAAGATTAGAAAAAAACAACAATTTCCGGAAAAGTTAAAATTTTTTGAAAAAAAAAAGACTAAAATGAAAACAAAGTATTTTTTGTTCTATACAAAAACACACACACAATCCTCTATTTCACCACTGTTAAGACAACACGTGGCACCAAAGAGCCATCCCAGCATACTCTCTCTCAAAGCTTTTCTCAAATAATGTGGTAAATTTTCGACAAAAATTACAAAATACTTTTGAAACTGTTGCCACTTGAAGAAAACTGGCAACAATATCCTCCAAACAGCAAATGAGCAAAAAAAAAAAACAAAACAACTTAGCAAAAACTGCCAAGGAAACGAGCAAAAATAAATATTCTACTGCTTCTCCTCCAAAAGGGGCGATTTTTTTGGCGGAATTACAACTTAGTTATCCAAGATTTCTTTATCCTTGATTTTTGGTTAAGCTGCCTTTTTGTTGTTTTTGCTGTTCTTGCCTGCTGTTGTATTGTTATTGTCGACGCATATACAAAAAGAATTTCACCGAAAATCGGTTGCTTCTAAAAGCGATTTTAATATTTAAAGGATTTGAACAGATCTCAGATAAAATGATGCAGAGAAACACACAGTTCTTGTTGGGTTTAAAATGCAAATGACCAAATCATAGTAAAAATCAGTGATTGAAAAAATGATTTCTAAGAATATTTAAATTATTTTCATCAGGGACTTAAACGACTTTAAAGATTTTCGAAAATACTCTGAACAGAAAAATTAAAGAAATGAAAAGAGTCTGACTTTTTTAGCTCGCAAATTAAGAGTTTGAAAACATTTTTGGGAATATGACCATCGATCGGTTCAATTTTGTGTAGCTTTTTTCAGTATCGCGTCAAATGTTATGTTTTCTTTTCATTTGTCAACTGGCGTTGGCTTATTAGCATAAAAAGTGATTTCACGTTTACTCCAAAAGTAGGTAAATCACACGTATCAAAATTTAGGTTCACGGTTGGAATATGCATTCCTTTCAAGAAAGTTGAAATTTTCCACATGATTTGGAGAAAAAAATATATAAGCATACAAAGTATTTTTTACTTGAACTTGGTGAAAACTTCATCTTCTAAAAAAATCTACTAAGCTTAGTTCCTTAAATTTTGAAGTTCTTTGGTTTTTGTAATGTCAGGGAATTTTTCCATTCTTTTAAGAGTTATGTCTTTGTCTATATGATTTCAATACGTTTACTCTTACAGCCAAGCTATTTTCGAAACGTAAAAAAATGCTTATAAGGGTTATTTACTGTCAGGACTAAAAAGCAGCATTCACTACCATTTCAATGATATTACACTATTTGTGACAATGTATTTGACTAAAAGTAACATGGCAAAAAAAATTTTATATGAATAAAAGTGAAAATAATATAAAAAAGTTAAAAACTGCATGATAATCTGCATTGTATTTGTTGCGACGGCAAAAATTTAAAACTTTTTGATGCAGATTGGAAGATTTTTTATTACTATTATATCTGAATATTTTTTCTTAAACTACCACACCAGCCAATATTTTAGTAATAACTCGATTTTAAGAGGTTATTTCAAACCATTCCAGCTTACGGATGGCTCTGTTTTTGGCAACCATACAGAGATATCCTCAAAACCTACAAGAAAGCAATTCGAGACGCGAAAAAGCATTCTTGGCAGGAATACACCCAATCGATCGACAATATAAAAGAATCGGCAAGACTAAGCAAAATCCTGTCCAAAGATAGCACCAGTCCATCTTTCATTCGGAAAGACGATGGTACGTGGAGAGAATCTACCAATGAATCACTGGAACACTTACTCAACACACACTTCCCCGGCTGCAGGAGCAACTGCAATGAGAACTTAGGTTTAGAATCACCTGAGGCAACTGCGGCGGTTCCGACTGGCTCCTTTATCTCAATGGAAAGGGTTATCTGGGCCTTAAGCAGCTTCTCTCCATACAAATCCCCAGGTCCCGACGGTATACTTCCAATAATGTTGCCGAAACTTCAAGATGTAGTTGCACCTATCCTAGTCTCTATCTTCACTAAGTGTCTCTGCCTTAACTACACTCCAAGGAGCTGGAGAAGAGTTAAGGTAATATTTATACCCAAAGCTGGGAGGAGAGGTCATGAATCAGCCAAGGATTTTATACCAATAAGCCTCACATCATTCGCACTGAAAACCCTAGAGCGTGTACTCCAGCGCCCAACACGCATACCTCAAGGGCAGATCCACAGATACCGCCCTACACGAGGTTATTACCACTATTGAAAGATCAATCTACTTTAAACAATACACTCTTGCGGCCTTCTTAGACATAGAAGGGGCTTTTAACAATATTCATACTAGGGCCATTTCTGATTCTCTTACCAACCTTGGTGTACAAGCACCGGTGAGAAACTGGATAGTCTCAATGCTCAGTAACAGAATGATCCAGGCAGACCTGGGTGGCTGCCAACTCACGAGATTTGTCAGTAGGGGTACTCCGCAAGGAGGAGTGATCTCCCCCCTACTCTGGCTCATCGCCATGAATGAATTTCTTAATACACTAAATTGCAATGGGGTCAAAGTGGTGGCTTATGCGGACGACGTGGTGCAAAAAACCTTTGGTAGAAATGGGGTCTTCAACCAAAAATGCTATACACAGCGGTAGTGCGACCTATCTTGGCGTATGGTGCACTAGTATGGTGGCCTGCACTGAATAAAGCATACAACATAACAAAACTAGCCCGGATCCAGTGATCCGCGAGCATAGGTATCACAGGGGGTACCCGCTCATGCCCCACTGATGCACTTAATGTCCCGACACATTTACTCCCCATAGATTTACACATTAAGCTTACTGCAATAAACAGTGCAGTCAAAATCAGAGAGTCATACAACTAGCGAAATAGACCATATGGACACAGCAACATTCTTAATCCGCTACCTCGGGAACTGATTCCTGGAAAAACGGACTACGATACTCCCAAACTCGACTTCACGAAATCCTTTACAACCAAGTTTCCCACCAGGGTGAAATGGCGCAATGGGGGAAATTGATCTAGCCTTCGATGTGTCCTTTTACACGGATGGCTCCAAGATGGAGTGCGGAGTGGGAGTGGGTATATACTCTGAGTAACTGGGGGTGGCGGACTCTTTTCGTCTACCAAACTTAGCCAGCGTCTTTCAGGCCGAGCTTTTTGCGATAAGAGAAGCTTGTCGCACCCTAAGGAGAGCTAACACCAACCACCTTAACGGAGCTATTCTGACGGATAGCCAAGCTGCCGTTAAATATTTAGCTGCGATCAGTACCAACTCCAAACTGGTAAGGCAGTGTAAGGATGAACTGGTTCGGCTAAGTCACCAACTTAGCATTACCATAATCTGGTTTCCCGGCCATAGGAACATTTATGGTAATGAAAAGGCGGATGAATTGGCTAGGCGGGGTTCTTCCCTTGACGTTTCCAGAGCGGAACCAGTCGAAGTTCCACTGAACACAGTCAAGGGAGGAATTCGTTCTTACTACTTAACCTTAGCCGGTCGAAGATGGAGAAAACTACCAAACTGCAACACATCAAGAAAAATATGGCCCCTTTACAACATAGGCAGAACTCAACAGGTGCTCTCAAAGCCCCGGAACGACATAGCCAGATTAACGGCTATTATTACGGGTCACTGGTGCATCGGAGTTCATGCCGAGAGAATTGGACTACCTTTCAACACCCACTGTCGCAGCTGCGATGACTCAAACGAAAAAGAAACTGTAAGGACCAAAACTTTTACAAAGTTTTACCCCTACATGCTTTGTTAGAAAACGTAATAATTGTTTTACTTTCAGAATACCTGCTGGGTCGTAGAGCGACCGAAAGACGAGCAAATGAGAAAAGAACCCCTCAGTAGGACTCGAGGGGTGCGAGAGCAGGTCTATAGGCAGAGTATGGTAGGGACGACAGCCGGCCATCGATGAATCTGATAGGGTAGTTTAAGTTAGGTTAAGAATACATGAAGTATTAGTTCAGTAAGTTAAGTATTAAAATAATTAATAATAAAATGAACCATTATAACGTTGATACTCGCTCCTTACTGTAGTTATTATTTAATTGTTAGGGTTCATAAAAGGTCATGAAATCCTAATTCGTCACATGGAATGTTTTCATGCAGATAACAAGTAGCCAAAGGCACTACTAACTCGTGCAGAGGGCACCAGTTGATTAGTGTATGCTATTTTCCCTACTGGGGTGTTATCACTAGCCAGAAACTGATGCAATAATTTCAATTATTGCATCACCCAATTTATACGACGTAATTAAATATAACATTAGTTGTTGTTGCTAATGTGTTTCTTTTTATTTGCATGTCAACGGGAGAATCGTACGATGTCTAGAGCCAAACATGCAGCTGCAAAAAGCTAAAACAAGAAAAAGGGAGAAGGTGGCATGGGTCACGCATGCCAAAGGGAGAACACATGACCACAGGCACCATTTAGTATCGGTCATACAGTAGAGGACAAGAAGACGATGAGGCATTCAGTCTAGTGCCGTCAAACGAGCATCACGTCTCGAGTTCGCGAAAGAATAATCAAAGTGCCGTCGACCAAGAAGGTCTTATTTAAGAGAACTGTCGCTGAAGTAGCGGCCAACGTAATCTTGAAATCGGAACAGAAGACAATAGTCAGGAGTGCAGTTGCTATCGGCAGAGGAGCCGACAAGGAGTACTAACTCAGCAGAGACACCGACAGCGCAGCCACAAAGTCGGCCGAGACGCTGACAGCGCAGCCATTAGTCGACAGAGACGTCGACAGCGCCGCCCAAACGTCGGCAGAACCGCCGGCAGCGCAGTCTTGAATCAGCAGCAACAGCGACGCCGTCCGCCCAACCACGACCGGCAGCAGCGCCCGCAGTAACCACGGTCGGCAGCGACGTCAGCCACAGCAGAAAGGATCTGAAGTATCATTAATCGTTATATTTGTTTCCTTTGCTTTACATATTAAATATTTTAACACCATTATTCAAAATTCATTAATAATAATCTTATAGGAAATATATTGAAATAGACTTAACCGTGAGTGACTAACCGAGCGTGCGCCAGTTGGCCATTTAATCATTTTGCTTATCGATCTTATTAACCTTTTTTTTTTCCTTACCTTCCCCCTGAGTCGTGTAAGTAGCTTCTCAGGATTCCAACTTGTGGGTTGAGGCCGTACCAAACGTAACCTCAATCATCAGACCCAGTTATTTTTAACCTACCTCGAGCAACGTGAAAGTAGCAACGCTCTGACTTACCTTTCCGCCATCCTTACTTTCCTACCCTCCCCCCTGAGTTCGTGTAAGTAGCTTCTCAGGGTTCCAACTTGTGGGTTGAGGCCGTACCAAACGTAACCTCAATCATCAGACCCAGTTATTTTTAACCTACCTCGAGCAACGTGAAAGTAGCAACGCTCTGTTCCTCATTCCTAAGCTTGCGTTTGTAGCAGCTTTATTATAGCTTATTAGTCTGTGCCGACAGCAGACATTTATTTTCAAACCAGCGAATTCCCGGTAGGTTGGTCACTCAGTGGTTAGTGCGACGCACACGATAGGGTCCTAGTGAATTATTCTCTAATTGTTATTAATGAAAGTAACATACAAGTTGATTAGCTTTAAGTTAGCCTAAGCGAATTTGTTAAATAAAAGCATTGTAACGTTAAATCTGAAAAGTAAGAGTTTTGATTTGGTGTTTGCATTTATAAATAATTGCAACGGAGCCTGGGTCCGGCGAGCCGACCCCAGCCGTAAGAACACTTCGTTACAAAACACTAACACACTTTCTGTGCACCTGCCCGGCCCTGGCCAGGTCCAGACTAACAACGCTTGGCAGGCCCTTCCTCAGCAACCTAGAGGAACTCTCAACAACAAAAATCAACAATCTCCTAACGTTCATCAATCGCACCGGATGGTTATAACCTAGCAGTGCGCTATCCAGTCAACCAACAGAAACACGAGGTTATGGTATCAAAACGGCTCACTAGAGCTACTTGGATCCTACTTGCATGTAGAATCACCATCTAAACCAACCAACGGATGGCTATAGCAAAAGCCAAATACATGGGGAATCATCATAACATAATCCAAGGAATATTTTGAGAAACCGACCCGAACAAAGAAAACACACTTTCTGTGCACCTGCCCGGCCCTGGCCAGGTCCAGACTAACCACGCTTGGCAGGCCCTTCCTCAGCAACCTAGAGGAACTCTCAACAACAAAAATCAACAATCTCCTAACGTTCATCAATCGCACCGGATGGTTATAACCTAGCAGTGCGCTATCCAGTCAACCAACAGAAACACGAGGTTATGGTATCAAAACGGCTCACTAGAGCTACTTGGATCCTACTTGCATGTAGAATCACCATCTAAATCAACCAACGGATGGCTATAGCAAGAGCCAAATACATGGGGAATCATCATAACATAATCCAAGGAATATTTTGAGAAACCGACCCGAACAATTTTTTAGTCAGGTACCTTGACTTGCAGCAGTTGTAGAAAAATTTAACTGCTGAATTTTAGTATGAATGTAAACTGAATGAAATTAAACTGATAAAATTAATAGTGTGTGCCTCGCCCTCTTCTTTTCCGTTGCATTGGCAATCTAGGCTAAAAGACCGAAATTGCATATCTTTTACCATGGTATTGCTATGGTAACGAGCATAGGATTGTAATCATTTTCGAGTTTGTTCAGACTTTTTTTTTGCAAGGCTTGCATAAACTCTTCCTCTACTCTACCCCAAATGCATTTACTTCGTCATTGCGGAAAGCATTATCAAAACATAGGTACAACAAAATATATCTGCATGATGCTTCTCACAAATTTAGTTAAAACATACAAGGGACTATCTTCGACTAAGTCGAAGTTAAAAAAACCGCACAAGCCATATTTTATGTATCCAAAGTTTTACATGTTATATAATTCTGATGATTTTTATAGGACGTGGTTTTAATTTTAATATTTCAAATTTGAATCTAATAAATAAAAAGTAAAAAAAAAATTTTAAAAAATAAGCTTTTATTTAAAAAGACGTGAACTAAAAAGAAAAAAATTAAATGTAAGTGACATTTGTCATATATGTTTTATACAGAAGGTATATTCTAAGTGCAGAAGAACCCCTCTCTTGGTTACTCATCATCATAGTATAAACGTACGTAAATTGGTAAGTTTTAAGGACTTATATAAATTTAGAATTTTTCAAATAAATTTATATTTAAAAGCTTGAGGCACCGTTGTCCGCAATCCGTTATACAGGTTTACTACACAATATCAGTGCCATGAAGAAATTAATATATTTATGATAATAATACAAAATAGAAAAAAATGAATAGTAATAAGACTTCCAATTTAATAATATACATAAATAAATTAACAAATTTGACTAAGAAATTATGTGAAAAGTCATTTAAAATTATTTTTTACTTTGTAGTGGTTTTGAAGTTGGGTTTTTTTTGCTAAAAAGTTTTTATTTCTTCCTTTTTAGAGATTATAATAACAATTTTTCCCATTCTTGTAACGAATTTTCATATCTTAGTGTCAACATTAACTGAAAAACAGGTTTTTCTTATATTGCCATGCCCTTTTGTCTAGTAACGCCCACTTTCTTCACAATAAATTTCCATAATTATGCCTACCCCTGTACCTAATTTCAGTACCCTCGTGTCTATATTATTCGAGTTACAGCGTTTTTATTATATTGACACCCCCTTTATCGAATCACGCCCACTTTTTTTACCATAATTTGTAATAACTTTTCCTAACCCAGTACCAATTTACAGTACTCTAGTGTGTTATTAACTGAGATACAGTATTTTTATTATATTGCCACGCATTTTTATCCAACAATGCCCACTTTCTTCACAGTAAATTTTTATAATTATGCCTACTCCTGTACCTAATTTCAGTATCCTAGTGTCAATATTATTCGAGTTACAGCGTTTTTCTAATACTTCCACGCCTTTTATAGAATAACGCCTACTTTTTTGAACATCACTTTTAATAATGGTGCCAACCCCTGTACTAAATTTTAGTACTCAAGTGTAAATGTTAGTCGAATTCAACATCGTGAAAGCTTACGATTATCATTGTAGTGAATGGTGTTATAAATGATTTTGAATTGTTCTTTTGTCGTTTAACTGTGATTTTTGTCCACTTTGAGATACGTTTTCAAGACAGCGAAACGTAATTTTCACCAATTTTCAATTAATTCGTTTTATTATTTCCATTTAATTTGCTAATAAAACCTCTCAAATATATTTTTTCTGTTTAAATGGTCAATGAAAACCACTGAAGGAATAAATAATAAAAAAAATCAATAAACTAGTGTTTATGCTTCATTTTTGATAATTTACAGCGAAGTGTAAATGGGTGCCAGTTTTTGGCACCTGGGCACTTTTTTTGGCCAGTAGGTGGCCACTCTCTCCTACGTTTTAATTATCAAAGCTTATGAGTAGAATATAAACTTTAATTATTATTTCTTTACAAAGGTTTTACTAATTACATGGATTTAATTGCGATCTTTAGTACAAGTAAGTTCTTAAGAAGGCAACAACTACTCTGTATAGAGTCAATAACTTAGCTGACATACAGTCTGTTTCGGAAATCGCTACATTTCCTCTTCAGTAGTCTTTGTGTGATTAAGCTGTGATCAACTCACTGTTTAAAGTCGCATATTATTTCACACATTTGGAATTCATCCATTTCAATTATATAGAATAAATTGAACGTTCAAATTGGCTACTTAATCATATGATATTCTAAGCAGTAGGCTATTTGTAGATCACCGCCAACAACTCTAACAAGGTTGCCATCTGTTCTAGTTGCTTCTTATTAAATTCAGTATTCATTGGTGTTCGACAGTTTGTCGAAATGCACCATAGAAATGAAATGAGTTTTTGGCTTCGCTAGAAGCTAGTATTTTAACTGAAAGGTGGCTATTTTCACAACCAAATGTTTTACTAATTATTGTGATGACGTCATTTTATGGGAGGTGGGCGGAGACTTCAGATTTTTACCAAATCCCTAACATTGAGTCCATATTTTAGAATAAAACTCATTTGCAAAATTTGCAGGCATTGTAATAATTTTCGTGGAATTTTAGGAGATTTTACAGTTTTCGTAAATTTTGTATAAAAGGTAGACATGATATTCATTTGATTTTTAAAAATTTTATTCTAAGAGAATAACTTATAAAGCCTTAAAACTTATGTGCAAAATTGTAAGTAATTTTATTTTTTTTTTGTGGAATTTAAAGACATTTTACTGCTTTGATAAAGTAACTCTGTTTGGGTGGTTTTCATTCGATTTGGATCATTTTTGAACTGGATATCTATTTTTGAATAAAAAGCTCATAATGGGAATGTTAAAAGAGTGCTCTTGCTTGATTATTAAATAATTCTTGGTGTTTCTTCAGTACGTTTTACTTGCGAAAATATAATATAAATATGACATAAAAAAAATACCAAACGTCCAAAGAACGTCCAAAACAATTTTAGGAATCTTAGCTTTTAGAGATTAATTATGAGAGAGCGGAATGTCGTTAAAGTGCTTTGTAGAGGCCTCTGTAATAGCGATATATACTTCGGTACGCAGATTTGGAATGAATGTGTGAACTGTAAAAAACTGTAGAAAATATTTTACACACTTTAAAACGTTGCACTTATTTAAGTTCTTGAAATCATTTGCTACTTGTTATTGATTAAAATATTCAAATAATTGTTTTTCAATTTAAATTTATTTTGTTTTTGCTATAGTTGCAGCATATTTGGATTCAATTACAAATAAATTTTTTAGAAGGTAAGATGACTTTGATATGAATATTTGTTTAAAAAGAAACAACGAATTGTTTTAAATATGTGTTTGTAAATTTAAAAAGATTTGATTTCATGCAGGTTTTGTGAGTAGGTTGTGAAATAATTTTTGGGAACTTCTTTCCGATATTTTTTTTTTTAATTTTCTGTGATGATTATGAAGCAAGGTAACCAATGCTCAACAACAACATTATATCGAGCTCAATTTTCCGTTTCGTTTCCTTATCTATTTTACTGACTTTTTCTATCTTTCGATCTCTTTTTTTAAGTTCTATGCATCCATATCTTAAACCTTTCCCCTGCACACAATTTAAAGTTGGCATTGCTGTAGTTCTTATGTGACAGGTTAACGGAACTTCCACCCCATCTAACCTACGAGCCAGAGCCGGAAATCAAAGCGTGCTTCCGTCGCTTAACATCTATCCAAAATAATTTATAACAACAGATCTTCACATTTTACAGAAAATATGTTTGCAGAATCTGCATTCTTAATAATTGTCCAAAGTTGCTAAGGGAAGCTGGGTGGGGGGTTGGTCGATAAATGGATTACGAGTGACGCTACATCATTTTAGATATATGCAGATATGATAATAAATGAAATAAAAAATTGATAAAAGAAATGACGTATTTATAATACCAAAAAAAAAATTTATATATCGGGACGTATGAGTAATTTTATGGTTAATTGGGTATTTAACCATTAGCCTATTATTATTAACCTCAACTCGTTATTTCACCTTTCTCATAATTAAAAGATTTATAAACTCAAAATTTCATCATAACCATTCTAGTTCATTAGAAGTATAAAAATTATAAAAATCTGAATGAACATAACTAAGGTACGTTCGTTAATCAGTATGAATTAACATAAGAATAGTATTAAAATTATTTAAATTAACAGGTAAGTAAACATGGCAAAGTAATCAAGGTAAGTATTAATTTAGAGGTAATATAATCAAGGTGGTTAGTAGTTAACTGTAACAAACCGAATAACTTCTAGTTAAACACTAAATAAATAATTTTTGTATAACAGTCACAAATCGAAGAATATGATTCTAAGACAGAAAGGATTCTAAGGCAAAAATAACTGAAGTTTTTTACTAATTATATTAAGCTTGTATTCGTAAAAAAATAAATGATCAAAAAGTGATGCAAAAAAAACAGAAAATTAAAAAAGCGTCACTCGTTTTTTTTTTTTAAATTAAATTCGAATACATTGAACTTGATATGTTTTCAGTTTAGTTTTTTATATAAAAATCACTATCGTTATCAATTTAAATGAAACTTTTCGAAAAATAAGCACTTGCCCTATAAAGGGATTAATTATTTCTTTTAATTGTAAAAAAATATTTAACTTAAAAAAAATTTTAGTCGATAAATATAAATAAATATTCCGATTAAATTTTGTGCTTGGTCTGCAGGAGCCTGTTAACAGTTTTGTGGGTCCTTAGCTTTTTATAAATATTTAAAAAAAATCTTTTTAATTTAAATACAAATTAGATACAAGTAAGTCAAGCAAAAAAAATTAAACACATTTCCAATTTTTGTATTAACTCTTCCTGTATCCAGATAAATTCGCTTCCTTCTGTTACATTCTATCCTTAGAAACTATAAAGTAAAAACAAAAACCCTAAAGAAATTAAACTCGATTAAGAAAAAAGCCAACTTTACAATGTACTGCTAATATTCACATAGGGCTTCCTTTATATTCCTTTTTCTTTCCTACACCTTCCCTCCTTTTTTCTTTTAATAAGAAATATAATTTTTTTTAAATGTACACAATTTTTCTCTTCTGCTTCAAAATTTTTCTCGAAATGAATAAAAATTTGACAATTTTGAAACCTAAATAACTGTAACACAAAAGACAACTAGACAAAAAAAACTTGTAAAACCGAAGCGGAAAAGCAGTCAGCAGATAACTTAAAATTATTTATCACCCTCATAAGTTCCTTTGAGAGATTTAATAAAAAAAAACCAAAATTGAATACTTGCCATTTCAGCCCTTGAAAGACTTTGATAGAGCTTCTTTCGATCAATTGTGTTGTGCATGTTTGTAAATATTTGAAAACAAATGATCGACTTCTGAATTTTTATGCTAACTACGAATGGTTTTTGTAGAAAACCGAACAGAAATATTAATTAAATTGAAAAAAATTATGTCTGGGCCGGGAATTGAACTTGCACTACCGAGGTTTTTAGCATACGGTCCTCGCACTCTACACAGTGGCTACGGCTGTAGTACCAATACAAAATATTAATCACTATAACTTCATCCTGTTCTTCACCCATCCTCATCTTTGTCAGCTACACTTTGAAGAAATACTTTTCGCCCACTTGAGAAAGTAGCCAGTTTGAATACATTAAATGTGCGCTTCGTTGATGCTTTCCATGTCCTTTTTCATTACCCGACACTAGTTATTACAACATTTTTTTTAACCATATGTATTTTAAAGCCTCTTATTATTTCAGTTCTTCAAATAAACGAAATATATATGTTTTTTTTATGTATATTTTCTCGGATTGATGAAAAAAAAAATATGCTCAATATTTCAAATAAATGATATGCGGGGCGAAACTAAAATAAATAAGCTATAATTAATGGCAGTTCATTAGCTTTAAATAATTCCATTGCATTTTTATTAAAATTTTAAAAAATTAACTTTGTAGCAAAGAAAACTCATCTACAGTAATTTGATAAAGAAATATCAGTAAGAAAAAGTGAAAGAGAGCAAAAGGTTAAAGTACATCGAAAGAAGCTATGTAAGCTTGCAACCAACATGATAGTCCCGTTGTAATTCAAGTTTTTTCGCACTTGCTTCTGAAGTTGGTATTTCTTTTTTTCTTATACATTCTCTTTACTTGAATATAACAGACATTTTGGTATGTTCTCTTATTCCCACACATACAGCTTCACAAAATACACACACAATCATACTTACACAAAGCCACATTCCTTTCGAGCAGCATATCCCTACATTCATCTCTTGACTTTAATGTAATCCTTTTGAGAGCTTCCAGCACTAAAGCTCCACACTCTGCTGCTACTGCAGCTACAGGACAATCATAGCGAAAGTATTGTGAGTGATGCTGATGTGCCAGAATGACTGACTGACTGACGCTGAGGAACGTGTCATTTGGCACAGATAATCCTTAAGTGTACATGGCCAGAGAGCAAGACATAAAAGAGAAGAACAGAAATAAAACAAAACCTACACTTCAAGGATATTAAAATGAAAAACATGTGTGAGTTAAAAATTTGGCAGACTGACATAAAGATAGATCCCTGCATACGATTGGCAACAATTATTCATTTGCTGCGACCGGGGGCTACTTTAGCAAATGTTCTGAATATGTGAAAAAGAATGTAATTTCTCTAGAGAGAACGTTGGATATAAAGTTATACCGATATAAAGTGTTGAATGAAAAGAAATAAATTAGGTCAGTTTATGCTTTAATTTATCAAAATTATATAGTATTTGTGCAGTTTTAAGGTTAAACGAAGAGAAAACGTGGTGTATGTACAGTGGTAAGAATTTGTTTAAATGCATCTTAAAAGTAATTACGATTTCCATATCGGTCTTAAAAAAAATAATCACTGCAGAATAAATAATAGCTCAAGTGTTACCATTAGTTAATCTTTTTCTCAGCAACAATTTCAGTAGTAGTTGTGTCCAAGTGTGTTATAATTCGAAGAATTGACTTCGTTGCCCAGTGGGCATTTTAGCGAGTGCTACGCAAAAAAAGGCATGCTAGCACTGCTATTGTTGGCGTCAATACACCTTCCATGATCACAGCATTAATGAGTACTTCTGTAAGGCCTACCTTTTGAAGGTCCTAATTCTTTTCATTTTATTTTATATGAAAAAATTTACAAAAAAATTCCAAAAAAATTTTTAAATACACAGAACAGTTTGTAAAAAAATGTAGATTTGAAAAAAAACAATAAAAAATTTTTTTTTTTTTTGCCCGAGTTAGGTCTCGAACCCGGGCTCCCGAAAACTAACACATAACATATTATATTATATGAAAATATTTATATGGAAAACTCAAAGTCTTTTCTTATATTTTTGTATGAAGAAAATTTATAAAAAAATTCCAAAAAAATTTTTAAATACACAGAACAGTTTGTAAAAAAATTTAGATTTAAAAAAAACAACAAAAAAAAAATTTTTTTTGTCCGAGTTGGGAATCGAACCCGGGCTCCCGAAAGCGTACTTTCATTTGTATTCATGCAAAATTAGCAACTGATTCTTAACAACCACGGTAGTCGAGTAGGTAAGATGTCGGACCGTCGACTGAGAAGTCCATGGTTCAAATCTCTAATTTATCGCCGATTTTTATTTGAAGATGATATTTTTATTGCTTTTCCTTCTAACGTGACTTCTCGAAAGAGTGCTTCTGGCAGGTCTCTTTTGAGCAAGGAGAGCGGAAGGCCTGAAAAATTTTCCCATTTCATATAAAAAAGCAAGTGTAATTGTATATGAGTGCGGCAGTACTCTAAAATCCATACGAAGGCCTGCTAGCAGCGCTGCCAATGCCTACTGGGTGGTCCATCGTGCTGCGACAGCAATAAAAAAATATGCATTGCTTACACACGCGTTCAGTATAATATTTGCATTAGATTTGCAGACATGTAACACTTGAGTATTTTGTTAACACACGATTTCACTCACTATATAATTTTCATACCACGGGATGTATATGAAAACATTTCTTAAAGAGTAAGCTCCAATAACACGGTGCTACAGTGAAAATATACTTTTTAAGTGACATAGTATATGTTGTAGATCTGGTCGAGTATAACACGACACCAAACTTGAAATTGTCAACAACTCATCAATTTTTCAACGGATTTTTTAAAACGGTTTTGGAAAGATAAAAGATAAAGCTTTCAAAATATGTACATATCATTAGTACTACACGCAGAGAAAAGATGTGGTTGAGACAGGATTAATGCAATAATAATTTTTTTACTAAAATTATTGTATTATTTCTGCAAACACAAAAGTCTGCCTTAATAAGGTCATTATTTACTAATGGTGGCACCAAAAATAACATTATAGTTGAAATCATAACATCATTGAAATCGTCAACATTCTATGATTGCCTCAACTATTAGTTGCAACAAAAATATTGTAGCTCTGTCAATCAAGATAAATGTGAATATTATTATAGAGACAAACATGTAAGAATTTTTAATGTTTCTCTGAACTATTCTTTGCTTGTTGGCAAACGAAGCAGAACATAACCAAAAATCGAAAGAATTTATTGTGTCTGAACAGTTTGCAGGGAAAACTTTCACTTCATTCAGACACAATAAGTTTTATTGATTTCTGGCTATGTGCTGTTTCGTTTGTCAACTGTTCAATTATTGTGTTTTATTTTAAATCGCCTGATCCAAAAAACAGCACGCAGAAAAGTGAAATTTTCGACTTAATTGTAGCAAACATGTTTCTATTTACCGTAAACATATTTTGCAATTCTGACCATATTTTGTTTATCACACAAATATGGCTTTTTTTGTGACAATGCACTTAATGTACAATGTTTATGAATGGTATTGGTCAGGCGAGCGGTAGTAGCGGCTGTGGCTTACTGGTAGTGTGCGTGGCTCGTAAGTGAAAAAGCCGCAGGGTTCAAACCCCAGCTCGGACAGAAAATTGTATCAAAAAGATTTTTCAATTGAATTAATATTTCTGTTCAGCCTAGTCAATGGCAAACCATTGGATATATCTTAATTAATAGCTGTGGAAATTAGAGTGTATAAAAATAAATAATATTCAATAATATTCTGGATCCTAAAAATAAATTCATAATATAGTTGTTGCAATCATTCTATTTTTGACCCAATAAGAGAATAATGATTGTTTCAAAAATATTTTGGTTTCTACAAAAAATTTCCTTCTCTAAACATGGTTGTTGCAATCATTTTATCATGATCAAAGAAAATATTATATGTTTAAGAACATGTTAGTAACAATAATAATCCGAATCATACTATGATCCTCTTAAAACATGGTTTTTTTTTTTGGATTCGCCCGGAGGTATGAAATCTTCCAAAGATACGTATACCCGTGTTATACGCATGCACGATTTACATTCTAAAATCTGCCCGAATCAGCCGGGATTAGTATTTTCCACTAAGCACATTAATTGGCTTTTCAGCGGAATTTAAAAATTGAATATACATAAAACGCGTATTTAAGTATACTTGATTTTATATAAATAAGCAACATCGAATTAAATAATAGTAATTATCAATTTAAGGTACCCGAAAAACAATCAAAAACGAAAAAAAAAGAGAAACAGAACAATCTCAATTACCAATATTACATTGTTATAAAACTGCGTTAGGTATAATAGGATGAAGTTAAATTGATTTAATTATTTAAATGTAATTTAATTTTCCGTTTTAAGACGTCTAACGAATCAGAAAAATTAATCATGTTGAAGTTAACTATGTTGTTGCAACTGTTTTTTCTCTGCGTGTATTGATAGCACATATTATCAAGAGGTTTTTATATTTTTTGTTGTTTTACATGAAATCTCTAAATACCAAAAGTGTTGTCATTTCAAGCAGCTCAATGATATGGTAAACGATCGTGGTATATGAAATCTTATGGAAATAAAAGATTTCACACATATTATCAAAGAGATAAGAAAAGTTAGCCCTTGGTAGCACAATGGGGCTTGTTGGCCTAAGTATGTCTCGTTTGAGACAGCAACGCTAGCCTAACCTAACCTTGTTCTTTGACAAGGCCCAATTCCAGCCTACATTTCTAAGAAAACAGACACGGGAAGAAAATTTTCCAGTGAATCAACAACGATAAAAAGGAAAATATAAGGAAACCTGTCGTTTTATCTAAGTGTTTCTGCGATTTTCATGTAAGCAAATCAAAATTTAACCAATTTTTGGTTAAATCTATGCCAACCCTTAAATAACTGGGAATGTTTACTAAAAATTCAACTTTTTTCAGTTTAAATTTAATCTTGTTAAAAAAAAAACCTTAAAATTATACCGCACAGGCAATAGTTTTTCTTTTGAAACTTCGGTGCGAAACTTTAAACCGTATTTAGCGTTTCCTCTCTTTTTTTTCAAATTTATATATCAAAATTTAGTTGAGCTTATTATAACTGATGACAATAAATAAGATGGCGTATTCTTAAAAAAAAGTGTGTGAGAATTCATTAAAATTTACCTCTTTAAAAGCCCAACAAAATGATAACGAGCCAAATAATTAACACATTCTTCATATAAATAAACACATACAGCTAATGAAAACTAAGTGACACGACAAACTCTTTTCGCAAAGTCAAAACATTCATTTAGACAACCCTTAAGAAATTCATAAAGCCAACATAATAACTTTAATACTGCCAATTGGCATCGAAGAATGACCTTAATTAAGGCAACCACAAATTTTCTGCAACTATCTTGAGATGAAGAACTTCAAATCCCTTTATTATACTCAAGCAGCCATTAATACAAACTTTAAGTTAAGCCATAAAATGACACCTTCAAAAAAGGTGAGTCAGGGCTGCCATCTCACAACACATCAAAACATAGAACCACCATCCGTGCAAGAAGGAAGAAGATTTATTTCTAGCTTCGGTCGCAACGACATCGCTCGATAAAATATTAAAACTTCATTAAACTAAGCCATGATGTGTAGCTTGTTTGGAATAGAGCTTTAGGAAACTTCTTAACCCTCAAATTTAGCAACAATTTGCATTTCTCAATTTATATAATCTTTAGTTTGGGTTGCTCCGAAGCGTCTTTTGTAGCTTATATTGTTAAAACATTAGAGCAAAAAAGTAGAGAATGAGCCAATTTTCGCTTAGTTGGGCAAAATGTGGCTAATGATGAGCTTAAGCCAACACATATAAAAGCTCACACACACACACATACACATGAAAACTTACACTTACTAACCTAGTGTTGACTAACATACTTATTCCAACAAATGGTCTGATAATGTCCCACAAATGATTAGCTTCTTTCGAGCTCATGGCCAACAAGCCAACCTTTTTTCACTTGTTTGAAATTTCAAGGTGAATTGAAAATTTTGGCAAGTTGCATGGGGATTAAATCGGGCTCTATGCAAATATTTCGGATTTTAGGCAATGTGGGCAGTAATGTACTTGTATGTCCCATGTAGGTGTAGGTGTAGTTGTAATACTGTGGATAAAGGTTGACATTAAATATCTGTCTCATTCAAATCAATACGCTATGCATTTATGCTGTACTATGAATACTTTATCTATGTAGGAGTGTGTGTATGACTTGCTTGGGTAGTTTCCGACTGATTGACTTACTGTCGGACGACTTTACGAATGTATTTGCATCAATTGACTGTCTATAGCCAGCGATTTGTTGGTTCTTTTCGGTATTAGTGCGGATTATGCTGAATTGATAATTTAGCAGGCAAATGAGTAGATCTTGTGTGATTGACAGAACGATGTAACGATTATGTAGAAAATGATTTATAGAGCAAGCTCAATATTATAACTATTGTTGGTCATGTTTATTTAAGCAAAACTCTGCCACTGGTATCGGTTTAAATTGCTTATTTGAAATAAAATATTGTGCACTCGATTAAAATAGCTCTCTGTTTAAATGTTTTTATGTGTTGTTGTAGTGAGTCGGATTAAGCACGTTATCTGCAAACTACAAATAACAAATAGATGTCAGTTACATGCACGTGAAGATACATAATCATTTGATATGCAGAGTGGTTTTATAAAATAATCTTTGAAATAATGAATTGTGCCAAAGTCAGAAAGGAAAAAGACTTGGATTGCGTTTGAAGTTTTCGTTTCTCTACAACTTTTACAACATTTACTGCATTATTCTGTATCACGAAGCAGCACACCAACGACAAGCAAGACACGAGAAGCAATACTTTTTTCTATACGTAATTCTATTGCATCTCGTGTCTTGTTTGTCGTTGGTGTGCATTTTCGTTATACAGAATAAAGCAGTAGTCTGTTAAAGACATTAAATTTCATCAAATGCTCTTCACTGATAGTTTGCAGTAGAAAAAAGCGGCATGTTGTTATTCACATATATTTTGATTTTGGCTTATTTACATTTCATAATTCATAAAAACATTCACCAAATCAACTGGTGGAATCTTTAAAATACAATTATGCGATAAATCTAATGTTTCTTTGAAATTATGTAATCAAAGGATAAACTAGAGATGGGCACGTGCAACATTTTTGAGGACGACGACCATTTGCACGGGCATGCACGAACACGCAAGACAAGCATAATAACGTACGAGCACACATGAAAAATCACGATTTAAAGTAGCTTTGAAAACGTTACACATATTTTTTTAAATTAATTTTTCAACTTAGAAATATTGGAATATAATTAAAAATAAAATTCGGATGCGTTTTTAATTTTTTATTATTTTCACTCAAGTAGCATATTAATTTTGATGAAATAAAAACATAGTTGGTGTAATGAAAGCAGTAAAATTTAAGTATACGAACACCGATAAGTACGCAGGACTTTACTTTTCATGGCTAGGAATAAACACGACACGCGCCCATATCTAGGTTAAACGTCAACGATGCTTTTGAAAGAATTTGAAAGCATTTCAGCGAATTTTGCTAAACAGTTCAAGTTGTTTAACTTACTCCATTCTTAGCATATTTAAATAATGTAAGATTGAATAAGCGAAAAATAAATGTAATGAGCTTGGCTCGCTATTAAAAAACCACCATAAGCCACCTTAAAAGTGTAAACTTACTATTGGGGGTTGGAATTAATTTTAAAGGTTTTTTTTTCGGTTTTTGAGCATTTATTTAGAAACAACGGTACAATGTATATTATTCAAAGTATTGTCCATCGTTAGCTACAACATTTTCCCATCTTTCTGGCAGCATATGGATTCCGCGCCGGAAGAACGATTCGTCTTTTGAGGCAATCCACGAATCGACCCATTTTTTGGTATCCTCGTAAGAAGTGAAGCGCTGCTCAGCCAAGCCATGCGTCATCGATCTGAATAGGTGGTAGTCGGAAGGGGCTATGTCTGGGCTATAAGGCGGGTGGGGTAGCACATCCCAATTCAGCGCCTCCAACGTTTCCTTGACGGTTCTTGCAACATGTGGCCGTGCGTTGTCATGTTGAAAAACCACTTTGTCGTGTCTTTTGGCATATTCCGGCCGTTTAACCTTTAATGCTCAGCTCAATTGCATCAATTGTTGTTGGTAGCGTTCCCCAGTGATGGTTTCGTTAGGTTTTAGCAGCTCATAGTACACGACACCCTTCTGATCCCACCAAATACACAGCATAAGCTTGGCGCCATGAATATTCGGCTTGGCCCTCGATGTTGATGCATGGCCGGGTGGTCCCCACGATTTTTTTCGCTTAGGATTATCGTAATGGATCCACTTTTCATCGCCAGTGACAATACGATGCAAAAAACTCTTCCTTTTATGCCGTTGAAGCAGTTGTTCGCACATGCAAAATCGCCGTTCAACGTCTCTCGGCTTCAACTGGTACGGCACCCAATTTCCTTGCTTTTGAATCATTCCCATGGCCTTCAAGCGTTTGCCGACCGTTGATAAGTCGACTCCCAATGATTCTGACAATTCTTGAAGGGTTTGACACGGGTCTTCATCGAGAAAAGCCTCCAATTCCTCATCTTCAAACTTTTTCGGCTGGCCCGGACGCTCTTTGTCTTCCGTATCAAAATCACCACTTTTAAACCGACGGAACCAGTACTCACAAGTAGAAATCGATGGAGCATAGTCCCCGTAAGCCTCAGTAAGCGTTCGTTGTGCTTCAACCGCTTTTTTCTTCAAATGGAAGCACAAAAGTAAACCTTCCCGCAAATTGCGTTTTGTTGGAACGAAAGTCGACATGTTCACAGAGAAAAAAATATATGTTGTTTACACTTCAGTGGAATGACACATACTGAAAAATGAAGCTTAGACAATGTGCTTTGAAATGAATATAGTCACAGGTGTGCCCGATACCCGGCCAATAGGCGTCATTAAATGGTTGTATCTTTAAAGATACAATGAGCATTGCCCCACAAATTTTACATTTGTTTGCTTTTGAATTTGCACTGTATTTGTGTTCATTTTCATTTACGCTTTATGCTTTGAAGGAGCAGGTTCATTGTTTTTTGAGAAAATACTGATAATTGGTAATACTATAAATATTTCTAAATTATATATGAACGTATTTTTAAAACTTAATTTTTTTTTTAAAAGAGTCATGTCAAGTTTTACAAGGGTTGGTAGAGTCAATATGACTGATGAAGAAGTGTGCTAGTTATTGTGCAATAGCGAAGATATTTCTTACAATAGCACTGATAATAGCGATTCTGATAGTGATGAGTTTCATGTAAATCCATTAGAAAAAAAAATAAAATTTTGGATAATTTCCAAGGCGCAGGTAGCATGCCTTTGATTATCAACGAAAATTATACCGACGATGAGACTGAGGATGAGATTGATCTGAATGCATCCGTACATAGTTCTTTTCTCAAAATGATAAACGACGATAATGATCAGGGATTGTCGACAGAGGTTCAAACGGATTCGTTTGATTTGACACCATGTACTTCTGTTTCACAAACCTGTAACGCGGTCAGTCATACAAACATTTGGAGCTCTTTTGCTTCCGAGTTTCGTGATGTTATAATAAATCCCAAATCTTCTGAATTTGAAAGGGTTTTATGGAAGAAGGGTAATCTGCAGTTTAATGACCAACAAGTTCGATTTGGAGGTGATAGTAGTCTTCCAGGCAATATAAAGAATTTGGAAACTCCATACAAAGTTTGGTGCTATTTGTTTCCACGGACTTTGGAGGAACATATTGTTGAAGAGACTTTAAAATATGCCGGAATAGACAAAGCATTCAGCTTCAATGTTTTCGACCTGCGTAAATTTATCGGAATTCTCTTCTATATGACGTATCATAAGCTTCCAAACTCGAGAGACTATTGGTCAGAAAATAATCACCGTTGCGTAGATGTTATAAAAAATCAAATGACCAGGAGACGATTTGAAAAAATTCGGGAAGTACTCCATTTTAATGATAAAGCTGAACAACCTGCTCAAACTGATCCTACTCGCGATAGGCTTTACCTTATCCGACCAGTTATTGATGCTCTAAATATAACTTTTGGCAGTGTACCAAAACTAGACAGATTGTGTGTGGATGCGCAAATGTGCTCCACAAAAATTGGAAGCTATATGAAACAATACTTGCCAAATAAACCTAAAAAATGGGGCTTTAAATTTTATGTAATGTGTGATACTTTAGGTTACGCTTACAAATTTGAAGTGTATACCGGATCTTTTGAGATGATTGCTGAAGAAGAACCTGATCTACAATCCTCTGCAAATATAGTTGTCAGATTGCTTCGTGAAGTTCCTCGTTTCTTAAACCATATAGTATACTTTGACAATTTTTATACAACAGTTCCATTATTAGTATATTTGAGAACACAGGGTATACTAGCTATAGGTACTATCAGACGCAATAGGATTAAAAATTGCAAGCTCCCCGATGAGAAAGTAATGTTGAAATTTGAACGTGGTTCGAGTCAGGAGTTTATTTCCAATATCTATGGTGTCGATGTAACAACACTTTCATGGAAAGACAACAGAATTGTTAATCTGGTTTCCACTTACGTTGGGACTAAACCGATAATTGACACCAATAATGCGCAGACGCAACCTTTAACAGTGAAGCGATTTGACAAAAAGGAAAAATCTGTCAAAAATATTCCTTGTCCACAAATCATAAAAGATTATAACTGTCATATGGGCGGTGTGGATTTAATGGACAGCTCGATGGGCCGCCACAAAATATTAATGAAAAGCCGAAAGTGGACACACCGCCTATTTTATCATCTTCTTGACATGACTTGTGTAAATGCCTGGCTTCTACACAGGAGAATAAACAAAGATAAAAAAAAATCAGATATGAGATTGGTGGATTTTAAGTTGGAGGTAGCTGATGCATTGTTTTCATGCAATACAAAAGCTGCTCCTGTGCGTGGTCGTCCACCTCTTGAAAAGGAAATCGAAGAAAAACGTCGGAAGCCGAATGTGCAACCAGCTCCACCCAAAGACACCAGACTAGACATGATCGATCATTGGACTACTATGGACAAAAAAGGAAGATGCAAGCTGCCAAACTGCTCTGGACAAACAAGGATGTTTTGCTCAAAGTGTAAGATTAATTTATGTTTAACTTCTGAAAAAAATTGCTTTTATGATTATCATCACATATAAAGATTTTTATTTTGTATGCTTTCTTTACTTTTCGTGATTAAACTGAAGAAAAAGATATCTAATTTTGTATTCTTACCTTATTTTTGTGATAATAATAATTTGAATTAAATAATCTATGTATTTGTATGTTTTTGTATTTAATTTTCTGTGCTCTTATTAATATTGATTTGCATAGTTTTTAATAAATAAAAAAAATTTAAAACTAAAAATTAGATCTTTTATTTACTTCTTCTGTGTATAATATCTCTTCAAATTAGGATGCGGATGACTGCTCATTGTATCTTTTAAGATACAACCAGTTTTTTCTAAATAACTTCTAAAAAAAAAGTTTTTCCGGAAAACCTGGTACGCAATTGTTATTTTCTAATCGTTAACCACTTTATTAAATTTTTTCTTCAAAATCGACGTTCATGAGCATTTAAGGGTTAAAAAATAAACTTTATTTGGAAAAGACCTGAAGAGTTCCAAAGAAAAGCAGTACATACCCTTTTATACCCAGAATTAAGAAAATTTTCAAATTTTGTATAGTTCTGATTAGCCCAACAGAATTTGGATAGAATATGACTAAAAGACTTAAAAATAACAGCGATATTATAAAGCGATTTTTTTGAAGGCTGAGGTAGTTCAGCGGACCCAGGATCAAAAGTGACCCACTAACCGATGTAAGGAAATGTATTTATTTTCCAATTTAAATTCTATGTTTATTTAATAACTGTATTCGTTATTATAAAACAAATACTTCAGTAGCGCATGGCCGCAACTGTTGGATATTGATAATGGGGAAATTCATGAGATGCGGTCCATGAATTGGTTTAAAAATAAGATCATTTGTGAGGCTATTAATGGTTCATCTGCTTCATGTAGAACAAAAGGTCAACATTTGAAGTCAAATCTCGAAAAAGGCACGTACAACTAATTATAACACGTAGAACTAAGTATTTGACGACTTTATTGAGTACGATTTACAAGATGCGTCTCCTAAACCAGCCACCCCGACTAACATTCCCCAGACGAACTAAGGGATTATACTATTAAAAGGCTTTGTCAAAATCTTTGCCATCTGGTCCAATTGACAAGCCAAATTGGCAGCTGATTTAGATATTCTAGACTATATATTAACTTAAGCAATAAATTGCTCTCTTACTTCCTCAGGTTCTAAAAGGACAACAAAATGGGAAGCTAAAACCAAAGTGGTAGTCCACCGTACTGGTTGGGCTTAGGACTGAATGTACAAGGCCCTTTAACGCGGCTAAGTGCTTGATAGCTGAGCTTGATTGGGCAGCCTACAAGGCAGCCCTCAAAAAATTTTAAGCTGAAACCAGGAAAGTCAAAAGATCCTCTTGGAAACAATTATGTTAGGGAATTGCATAGATCTCAGATTAATCTAGGCTGTGCAAGATTTCTGTTACCACACCATCCACACAGAGTGAGGTTTATAACTAAAGCAAGGAAGACATTACACACCACTGCCAAAGATTTCAGGCCCATAAGTCTAAAGTCATTCCTCTTGAAGACGTTAGAATGTCTATTATATCGGTATCTTCGCAGAAATATCGACTCTGAACTCTTATCGGCATCACAGCATGTAAAGGTTAAGCAAAGGAAGGTCCATGGAAATGGCTCTATACTCACTAGTCGGGACCATCAAAAGATCCTTCCTGCGTAATGAATTATTTATTTATTATTACTATTCATCAAACAGAAATTTATTCTCTTAATGACTATTTAAAAATTGAAAATACAGTATATTATAACAATTTGATACAGGCTACGTTAAGTTACTGGAATTATAACATACACTATTAATATATAAAAGCAGAGAATTCTTAAAGACACTCCTACTTAAACCTAGATTAAAGTCTATATCTCGACATAATGAATTTGCCAGTCTTAAGCAACGAGTGATTGGTTCATTCATATTGTAGTTTACTCTATGAAATGGCTCATGACATAATCTTTGAGATCTCAGATCACGTGAAGGTACGTGAAAGTATAATTGAAAAAGCAAGGCGGAACAGTTTATTTCAAAGCATATTAAATCCCGTACGAATATAATGGCAAAATATTTCCGGCGATTTTCCGAGGATAGAATACCAAGAAGAAGCCTTCTCACATAATATTCTGGCAATTATTATTTATTCCAATATAATATTTATTCCAATTTAAGCGACTGATTGCAATTCTCGTAACGCGTCGCTGAATTCTTTCAATTCTATTAGAAGCGCATCTATAGAAAGGGTCCCAGATTATGCAGCAGTATTCTATGGTAGATCTTAAAAATGCAAAATAAAACGCTTTTAGAGAAAATGGATCACAAAGGTCTTTAGTGTTTCTATTTATGAAACCTAACATAGCATTAACTTTTGCTGCAATATAGTCTATATGCTTTGACAACCTTAGTTTATTATCAAGTATAACTCCAAGATCTTTCTTTTCAGTTATTCTAGACAATGTCATAATTCAGAGTTTATATATGTAAACAACGGGCGATAAAATTCGATTGAAAGTCAAACTTTGGCATTACGATATATTCAGGGGCAGTAAATTGTTTCTGCACCAAACAGATAATTGGAGCAAATCTTTTTCAATATTCAAACAATCGTTAGTGTTTTTTTATAAAAGAAAAAATCTTTATGTCATCAGCATACATTAAACACTGACAAAATGTTATTTTTTTAGGAAAGTCATTTCAAGAATAAAAGAAATAGAAGTGGCCCCAAGTGACTGCCCTGTGGAACTCCTGATGAAATCGATATAGCATCTGACAGTATATTGTTAATACGAAAAAATTGTGTCCGTCCTGTAAGGTATGACTCGAACCATTTTAAAAAGTTAGAGTGAAAGCCACTGATGAACTTTATAAAAGGCTTTTGAAAAATCTGTAAATATAACATCACATTGATGTCCTTCTTCAAAACAATTCAAAATATATTTAGAAAATATTGCCAAATTTGTAGTTGTTGACCTTCCCGTGATAAAACCGTGTTGATACGGTGATATAACCTCTTTTATTAAAAAGTGAGTCTGTTATGCACTAATTTTTCAAAAAGTTAAGGGAACGTGGATATTTTACAAACTGGACGATAATTAGAGACACCTTTTTTAGAACCGGATTTATGGATCGGTGCAATGTAAGTAATTTTCCAATCCGTTGTTTGTCAAGGTTTAATTGCTTTAACTCTTCCCAAACTTTTATTGAGCTAAGTTCTAGGGTACCTGTATTAAGTAAACAACAGGATGAGTCTGTGTAGGTATTTGTATTTGTGATTTTGTTTGAAGAAACATATACTGATCGAAAGAATTCCGCGAAAATCTTGCAAATTGATAGAGGGTCAGATGTTGTATTGCCCATGTATTGAATAGTATTAGGAATGCCCATAGACTTCTTTTTGCTATTAATAAAATGCCAAAAACTTTTACTTTTGGTCTTCAGTAGACATTCTATCTGGAAAATATAATTTTTATATAAAAACTTGTTCAGTTAATCACATTTCCTTTGAAGAAAGCGATAATTATTTAATAGAATTTTATTATTATTAGATTTTTTGTAAAGTTTTTATGCTTTTTTTTTTTGTTATTTAAATTATTTAGCTCTTTATTGAACCATATTGGTTTTGATAAATTTTTTAAAAAAAGCTCTAGGAATGTAAAGGTTTATAGCTTCTTTAAGCTTGTTTGAAAAAATATTGTAATTTGTTGCTAAGTTATCATTATTAAAGACTGACAACCAATCAATATTTCTTAAAAAAAGTGAAATATTGTATAATCACCTTTGGTAAAATCAAAATTTAAACTATTTTCGTTTACAGGTTTTAAATATTTATAGAATTTAACATTGAGATATAATGCTGTGTGATGATTTGAATTAAGTTAGGATGCGGAGCTAAAGCTTTTTACATCCGCATTAATTTCACTATCCACAAAAATTAAATCATGTAAGCGATTAGAGTTGTTATATAAACCATTAATTTGTTGGAGATCAAACTCTGCCAGCCTATCAACAACCTCGCATTCACTATTATTAGCAACATTATATGGCAACCAATAATGCATATCCTTATCAAAAACCAATCTATGTTGGGGAGATAAATATCACTCATAACTACAACATTCTGAATATCTTTGAGATTTTTCAATATGCTAATACAATCATCCATATGTAATTTTATAAATCAACAGAACTATTTGGTGGTATATAACTTAGTATAACGAAAATTTCATGAAAAGAGTTAACATTTATTTTTACAATTAACTGGTCCAAGTTTAGATGCGTTTACTTTAGTTGCTTTAAAAGATAAAGAGGGAGCATTCAATAACGTCAAGCCAAAATCTATACGACAATAGTTGCTTACGTTAGGTGTGATTAAAATCATTATTGATTCTATAGATAAGCTACTCAACTGCAGAGTGATCTTATCAGACCTATAAAAATAAAAACTTTTTATGACTCTACACCCAACAATATTGCTATCAATCGATAGGTAATTGCATAGAAAAGTCAAAAAGTAAAATATATAGGGGAAAGACTCAATTTTGGCTACGCTGTGATACTTCAAAGTTGAGCTCATTTTTAAAAAACAATCGTGCTTTGTTCAATTCGTTTTGGGTTCTCTTAAACAAATTGTTGTCAAAAATTTTTGTTTTGATTAAACTGAGTCAAGTAAATTTTTTTATTATAAAAAATACTTGAGTAAATAAAAAAATAATAAATCTTGGAAAATATAAAATTTGATATATATTTTAGTATTTTTTTAGTCTACTAGTATAGATTCTATTTAACTAGAAATTAATATAAAATAACTTTTCCTACTTCGTCCAACAATAATATTTTTTTTTAAATCCTTAAAGTGAAAAATGTACATACAATATCAAGTAAAAAATTTAAATAGGTCAAAGGTACATAGGTATCCCTTGGGTCTAATCGGTTTCGACCATTTTCAGTTCACATCTATTTCTCTATTTGACCCCCATTCTGACGATTATTTGTTAAGATCGCTCAACTTTTGTATGTACCTCCCATACAAACTCAAGTTAAAAAAATAATATAGGTCCACAGGCGGTACTCCTAGGTTCCAACCGATTTCGACTATTTGTCAGTACACATCGTTTACTTTATTTCACTGACTACTCTTTCAACGAATTTTTGTTAAAATAGGTCAACTTTTGTGTGTACCTCCCATACAAAATCAAGTAAAATTTAATATAGGTCCAAATATTGAATTGGATAAATTCGTATTTATCTAGACGTACTCAAAAGGTTTTATATAAGAATTCTCTTTCAGAAAGTATTTCGGTCACTTCTGGTGTTCCTCAGGGCAGTCATATTGGACCGGTTTTGTTTTTACTATTCATTAATGATCTTCCTTCGGTAATAAAACACTGTAACGTCTTAATGTACGCTGACGACGTGAAACTTTTTCTTTGTTACAAATCACCCGAAGAACGACATCTTTTACAATCTGATCTAAATAGACTTGTGGACTAATGTAGCTTAAATATATTAAATCTCAACTTAAAAAATGTAAGCAAATGACGTTCTCGCGAAGATCTGCTAGTAACATAAATTACACTATAAATAACACTAACTTAGAAATAGTTTCCAGTTTTCTCGATCTTGGTGTTATTATGGATTCAAAACTTCGCTTCAATCTCCTCGTTAATATGGTGATAAATAAGGCAAAAGGAGTCCTTGGTTTCATTAAAAGATGGGCTAAAGAATTCAGTGATCCCTTTACTACTAAATTATTATATACCACTCTCGTAAGGCCAATTCTTGAATATGCATCAGTTGTATGGAACCCACAATATAATGTCTACATCGACGCCATAGAATGCGTTCAAAAACAGTTTTTACTTTTTGCTTTACGTCATAGTCGTTGGAACCCCAATATTATGCTTCCATCGTATGAAATACGCCTTAAAATTATTTTACTACCTTCCCTAAGAAGCAGAAGAATGATGTTTAATGTCATGTTTCTGTATAAATTACTTCGTGGCGAGATTAATTCGGAATATCTCATCTCAGCTCTAAATTTTAACATCCCAAGGAGAGGAACTAGACATTTTCTGTTTTTCAAGTTGAGTCAGTGCAGTTCTTATTACGCTCTTCATGAACCTTAACGATGTATGTGCAGTGATTTCAATCATAACTTCAACATGATTAATTTTTCTGATTCGGTAGACGTCTTAAAACGGAAAATTATATTACATTTAAATAATTAAATCAATTTAACTTCATCCTATTATACCTAACGCAGTTTTATAACAATATAATATTGGTAATTGAGATTGTTCTGTTTCTCTTTTTTTCTCGATATTATGTTTTATAAAGTAAGCACCATCAAATATGAATCGTTTTTAAAACTTACTTTTTAATTATTCAATAATTTAATTTTTAATCGAATTGGGATTTACGTGCTCACGTGGTTTCCTTATTTGAAATTAGACTGAACTCACACTATCACCTGGATTAGTGTGCCAGAGTATATCTCTTTTCTATACAAGTTTATGCCTGCGTTGGCCCAAAAGCATATCCAACTAATTCGGATTTTGATTTGGCGGATATGAGATTTATCTCATTTTCACGTAGGTCCTTGGGTTGGACAATGGCCACAAACCAGTTAAAATGAGTTTAGTGCTTTGGATTGTTTTTCGGGTACCTTAAATTGATAATTACTATTATTTAATTCGATGTTGCTTAATTATATAGAATCAAGTATACTTAAATACGCGTTTTATATATATTCAATTTTTAAATTCCGCTGAAAAGCCAATTAATGTGCTTAGTGGAAAATCCTAATTGCCAATAGGGGGTATGTTTTAGTACGTAGGTGCATTCTGTCTATCCCGGCATATTTGGGCAGATTTTAGAATGTGAATCGTGCATGCGTATAGGACGGGTATACGTATTTTTGGAAGATTTCATACCTCCGGGCGAATCCAAAAAAAAAAAAAAAGAGGAGGTACCTAGACTAGGTACCTAGAAAAGGAGGAGGTCGACTATCTATTACTCTATTTGGCTACCCCTCTAACGAATTTTTAGTTAATATCGGCCAATCTTTGTACCGTAGATACGTGTACATGTACCTCCCATACAAAATCAAGTAAAAAAATTAATATATGTCAAAGGGAATGGTATTTCTGGAACCATTATCCAAATACAAAATTGCATTATCATAGGAGTACTCCTTCTATTATTGTCAAATTTTTGTATGTATATATTTAACAAGGCTTGTATGGCCGACTTCAGACCTTAAGCGATCGAGCGATCTTCTCTCGCTGGGAAGATTGGACGTAGATACGCTAGTGGCCGTTACCACAGAGCACTGCTTAATAGGCGGACAAATGACTTCTGCAGGAGCTGCAGGGACGAGGAGGAGGAAGAAAGTAAAAGGCAGGAATTCCTGCTGTCGTTCTTCTTTTTTGAGCTTGACGACCTGTCAAGGACAAGCGTCAAACGTTAAAAAGGCTTCATCAAAAACTCAAAGTGGTTCCACTTGGACTGAAGACCAAGGTCTAAGTGAGCTGGGGTATGTGCGTTTTGTTTTTCCTCGCACATTGAAGGTCTGCCACCTCAAATTTACATTACCTAAGCATTCGTTAGAATTAAGCATAAGTTGAAGCACGGGGGTGGCCTTAGTCTACTGGTAGAGTGCGTGTTCCCTAAGCTAAAGAATCGCGGTTCAAACCATATCTTAGGCAGAATGTTTTTCAACTGAATTAATATTTCTGTTCAGCCGTCATCTTTCTGCAGACAATGGCAAACTTCAGAGGGTAAAAGTTGCTATGTAAAGTTTCTTGAGAACATAAGCCATTCGGAGTCAGAATAAAACTCGTTGGTCTAGTAATTGATAATTTGTGTTCAAATATTCAATAACAAGCACAACAAAATTGAACAATAAATCGGTTAAAGTCCTTCCAAGGGCTGAAAAAGTCAATTTATTTATTCAATTGAAGTACGGGGGCAATCATCCTCTCCCGCAAGGACAAAGTGGTTTTTTAAGATAAAGAGTAAAAAATAACGATCTCAAAATGCTTTCATTTTTGTAAGAAAAACTTCATATGTCTTAAAGTAAAAGTAAATATAGACTTTAACTAGCATTATATTGCAATGTCCTGAGTGAGGGATACGAACCTAAAGGTACACTCGAGATAGCACAGAATTTTTTATTGCTATCTGATTATCTAAATTTGGTGGAATTGAATATAGTCACATCTTTTTTATCTCGGTCTATATATTTGCGTCAAATTATAAAGAAAATGATAAGTAGTGGTTTTCTCAAAAAAATATCAAACTATAAATGTTGGGAAAGTTGCGTATATTTTTGGAATATTGAACTGCTACCTTTTAATTTCAAGAAGGTTTGGGCCCTTGAAATCACAGAATAACTTGGAAACTTTGGAATTGAACCACTTTTTAATTGGTATGGATCATTGTAATCTTTTTGTAATTCTTATGTTTGGTGGAACCCTTTGATTTTGCAATGGGCGTTGACTGACGCATTACATCAATTCTACGCTATGGATTTGTAAATGCATTGGGGTTTTATTATACACTTATGACGTTTTATTTCTACAGATGAGATATTATCCCTTAATGCCTCTGCACATACTTATGAAAGTGTCATTGCCTTATTATACGTATTACCGAAGAAGCATCCAAAAAAATTAAAATAAAATTAAATAATTGAATATTTTTGATTATACAAAAAAACCAAGAATTGTAAATACGTCATTTACTATGCACATATATCAGTATAGAAACTGTAGGAAAAACTTACATGTTATATGAAAAGAATATTCATTCGAATGAATTGCTTTTGAATTCGGGTTTGTTCTCATTGATGACAATTTTTTTTAATAATTCTTTTGAACAAGTAAGTGTGTACACATTTTAGAAATAAAACACTATTTGACATAACTTGATAAGAGCAAGCTCTTAAATCAATAAATTTTTTCCAATTTAGACATAATTTTTGCTACTTGTTTAGATGTTAAAGTAAATTTATAGCCCATGATATAAACTCTTCACCTAATTGTTATACATATTCAAACATTTCATGGCGCAAGCAATAACATCATCAATATTTATTTCTAAGCAAATGTTAGCACAACATATTCAACACCATAAAAATTCTAAACCATACAAAAAATAACCACAAAAGAAAAAAAACAGAAACAACAATGTTAATAAAAATAACAAATATTCACAAATTTGCACATATTTTTGTGCGGAAAAAATAAGAAAAAGTAGCAAGAAACAGCAATAAAAATAGTTAACTCGCAAGGAAAAAAGTCAAAATTAAAGATGCTGCGTCCCAAAATGTGTAATAAATCAATAAAAAACAAGAACAAAAAAAGCCAAATAGAAGAGAAAACCAAAGTTTTGCAACGTTGCATGAAACCATAAAGAAACTCGTATAAATTGTGAGGACCTCGTATAAATTGCTGCAGACTAACACGTAGAGGCAATCGAAAAGTTTTCATACATTTTATTTTTTTGCTACTCATGGTGAACGCATACAGCAAAGAGGCGTTTGGGCGTAGAAGGGGTAGCCAGTGTCTGCCCCCAACACACACACACACACACACAAGAATAGTCGAAAACAAACAATAAATTTGATAATAAAAATAATAAATAAGGCACAAAATATTCAATTCATAAGCAAAAATCAAAATCATGCAGCAGAAGCCAGTGCTGCCATATGTTTTAGCAGCAGAAAATGAAAATAATTTTGTATCGGATACTGATCCCTATAGACCCCAGCTGCTGTAGCTACTGCTTCTGGTGGTGCTCTTCTCGAGTGTTGGAGTGACTAATAATCCATTCAGTTAAAAAGATTTATTGTTTTATCATGCGGATAAAAGATTTACGCATTTTGAAGGTTATTATATCGGGTGGAATATGGTGTGAAGTATGTGTAGAAGTGTGTGTATGCGAGTGTGTGAATAAAGTACATATCTGGCTATGTGTCTGTTTCAAAGTTTTTAGTTTATGTTGTCTAAATTTTTTTAAATGATGATGCTGCACCATATAGAAGCTATTTATGAGCAGTTAGCATTTTTTATTGTTTATGACTTTGGTGCGAGAGTGTGTCACGTTATGACTTTTTGATAGCATGTGTTTGTGTGTCCGCGTGTGTTTGGTCTGGTGTTTGACTTTGACTTTTAAAATATTAAATATGTGAGTAAATCATGTGCAATTAATAACTTAAATTTCGAACGAAAGTTCAGGGCAATCAATTTTGTAGAGCGGCTCGTGTTGCTATAAAACTATATGGAAACAAATCAGGGCTGGTCTAGATTCCCTTATAACTTTGATTGATTTATGAAAAATTTCAATTTTAGGAATTCAGTGTTAGTATATGTAACACTAGGGTGGCCCCCATTTGTATGAAATCAAAAAAAAAATTAGCTCGAATTGTTAACTTCATAGGCTAAAAATATTTGATTTTGTACAAAACTAAAATCTAGAAAGTTTCGTGTCGATTTATGAAATTTTAGAACTCGCTCAAGAGCCCGAAATTTGGAAAATCATTTTTATGGGTTTTTCTTGGTATTTAAGCAAAGAAGTAATAATAACAATACTTGAAGTATATTTTTTTAAAAAACTTGTTATACACTTCGTATTCGTATTTAAAGTTCTTTAAAATGACGCATAAAATGTAAAAATCGGATGAAAATTACCATAGTTGTGATATTTTACTTTTCGAAAACAAATTCCATTTTCTTTCTTGTTGCAATAAAAAAATTCATAAAAAAGCAAATTTTAAAAAATTTCAATAGAATGTTGTTGAACTATTTTCTGAAACAACACTTATTATAAATACAAAAAAATGTGAGATTACTTGGAATAACTTGGGCGTTATAAAATTTTTTATTAGAAGTGTATCTTTTTGATGTCGAGTTTGAGTATTTTTACGAAAAAAATTCTCAAAAATCCAAAAATGCAATATGTTTACCACTTACAACAATTATACTTAAAGCATAGTCTTGAGCTATTTTGTGCACAAAATTAAAAAGCCAAAATTCTAAGAAAAAAATTATAGCTGGTGAAACTTGGTGAAAATCCGCAAAGTGCCTGTTTCTGGCATTGCAAACACAAAAAAAAAAAAATCATTGAAGAATCGTAAAAACGTGATATCTCATTTGAAATGACTGTCAAATTAATGTTTTTTGATATTTTGTTTTTTTGTATTATAACTTCAACAGCGAAGGAATCGTATAATTTATGTCGAATAGCATTTTCTAGGTGTAAAAAAGTGCTCACTAAAAAAATTATATCTTGAAACCTAAGAAACTTTGAAAAAAAAGAAAAACAGTTTTGAAAATTTACGCATTGAACAAAAATTACATTTTGACGAAATTTGTAGAGTTTTTATGTTTCCATAATATTTTTGAAATGATCAAAATTCGGAATATAAATGAGGTTTTTGAGAAAAATAATAGCAAAGCTATCTTATTTCATTTTTGAAATAATGACTCCAAATGAACTTACATGCCAAATTTTATGAAGATTGGACCGCTCCTTCTATTATTATCCATTTTTTGTATGGGCTCAGTCTACTGTGCGATGTTGCGTTCGTGATCTCGACACAAAGCATCGCTCTTACAAATTTGCACAACCTTCCCGATTTCAGTGGCCTCAAGCGAACGCTAATTTTCTTCTCTACGCACATTAAAAACGTATCTGCAAAGTAAAACAAGTGAAGATTTATGTAACGGGTTGGCGTTGATGAACGTGCATCGTGACGTGGAAGTAACGTGCGAAAATGTAATAGACATTATGTCGAAATAGCCACAGTTGATTTGATTTACTTATTACTTATTTAATAAATATACTAAATATGCATATATATAACGTACATAAATATTTTTAAACCACCCCTCCCCCTGAATATTTTCCTGGATCTGCCCTTGATTGCTGTTATAGTCATACTGTTGCTAATGCTGTTGTTGTTGTTGTTGTTGTTGTGATTTGTTTTTGCAGCTTTTGAAATTCTGTTACTTATTCAACCTATTTTCCAAACCGATCGACAGTATTTTTACATGTGAGGAGATGGCCATGTTAGGTATGTTGACTTATTTGTTGCACATTTTTTCTTTTATCTGACATAAAATTCCATTATCTGATAAGAAACCAGCAATAGTCGCCAACAACCATCATTCGCTCGTCCCAGAAATTCACTGCAAAGGACTTTCCCGACTTTAATGAATCTGTGGATTTTCTCTTGTTTTCATGTGTTGAATCGAGACAAACTGAATATGGAACAGCATCAGAATGAGGATCTGTCCATGAAGCAGTGAAAACAGTGGCGTGTATCACTTTTATGTGTTTTCCAACGCCATTTACTTCGGTCAGACAAATATAGTAACCGTTTGTGTGACAAAACGGCCGTCTCCATATTATCGGCATGTCAAATTTCATGTATCGTGTAATTTGGAAAAAAATCAATAATAATTGGCACGAATGACACAAATAATTCGGCATCAATAATGAAGATATAACGTTTGCAGTAAATTCGTTAAGTTGCACACATACACTCAAAAATATTTGTGTGTAAATATTACTAATAGCTTCGTCCATTCTATGAATTTTATTCGTAGTTTTTAGTAAATATTATTATTTTTTTGTAATACATATTACGAATATTTTATTCGTCTTCTAAAAAAAAATTCTATCTGAGCTGGGATTTGAACCTCAGCTCTTTAGTTTACGGGCCACGCACTCTACCAGTAGGCTACAGTCGTTTTACAATCATACAGTTCCTTATGTTCTATATATGTTCGACAAACAAGGTTGAACGATTTCTTTTTTCAATTTTTTAGACTCTACTAATTATTCGTACATTCTACTAATAATTCCTACGGTCAGCCTACGAATGAATTGTTTCTACTAATATTATTTTTCATTCGTAAATAGTACGAAAGCATTAGTAAATACTACGAATATAATGAAAGAAATTACTAAGTTATTCGTACGAGAAATTTACGAATATTATTATTTATATGTACACAATCATTCCTACAATGCACTAATATGAATTGATTTATTTTTGTTTACGAACATCATTAGTATATAAAACAAATATATTCGTAGATACTACATCAGGTATTAGAAAAATTTTACGAATGAATTCGTAAAGATATCACAATAAAAATACTTTGTATATTGTACGAATATTTGTAGAATGTACGAATATTTTGTTTACTAATATCATTCGTACAAATTTTACCAATAAATTTTTTGAGTGTAGCAGAAAATATTCAGATCGTTGTTACAATGGAATTGTCGCGGTCTTGTATTGTTTTTATATTCTTGTATTTTATTTGCAATCAATTAATGTTTGATGTTAAAGTACAACTGAATCATCACAGGATAGTATGGCTTTGTTTATAATACAGTCACTTACAGCTTATTTCGTTTGACACTGTCCATTCAAAAAAACTCAAGAAATCTACACTTTAAACAAAAACAAATGAAAAAAGTAATATTGGGAATAAAGTTTAAATGCTTTTATTTATAATACAAAAAAAAAACTAATCAAAATTTTGGTCATTATAAAAAAAATTATAAGAACTATTTGACATTACTAACTTATGGAGTCACAGCTTATTTCGTTTTTGGTAGAGAAACTTAAAATAAATTCATAGTTTAGGTTTTTCATTAAGACTAAGGCAAATACTAGTATTTGGTTGGTAAGCCTTTACTGTCTATTACTGCTTGTAATCGGGACTTCATTGATGAAACCAGTTTCTGAGTTTAATTCGGTGAAATTTTCTCCCATTCCGTTTTTAAAGCTGATTTTAAGGTTTCGGCGCTGGTAATTGGGTGTTTTCTTATATTCAGCTCAAAAATATGCCAAAGATTTTCTATCACATTAAGGTCTGGCGATTGGGCAGGAGTTTTAACAACGTGAGGACACTTACATATCAACCATGACTGTACCACATTCGATTTTTGCTTGGGGTCGTTATCCTGGTAAAACCTGAAGATGCGTCTTATACCCAATTTATCAGCACTTTGGAGTAAATTATCTTGAAAAATCTTCAAATATGCTTTTTTGTCCATTGTAGTGTCAATAAAGGCTAAATTTCCAACGCCTGCTGCAGACATACAGCCCCACACCATGACACTACCACCGCCATGTTTCACTGTACTCTTTAAATTTTTTAGTTCTAGCTGGGTTTTAGGTTTACGCCACACAAGCGACTTACCATCAGACCCATATAAGTTAAATTTGCTTTCATCGGCGAATATAACAGTGTTCCAGAACGATTCATCCATGCCGACGTGGTCTTGGGCGAAGACTAGCCTGATACTTTAATTTTTTGGGCTAATGTATGGCTTGTTCCGTGCTGTTCGGGCATGGAAATAATTTTTTCTTAGGATTCTGCGAATGGTTTCCGTACAGCAGCTTTTCCCCAATAAATTTTCAGCGTCGTTGGCTATGCTTTGAGCACTTAAAGTAGGATTTTTTCTGATTTTTCTTATAATCCACCTTTCATCGCTTTCTGTAAATATCTTATTTGGAGCACGTCGTCCTTTATCAAGTATGCGGTTTTCACGGACGTAGCGTTGGATGATATACTGCACTGTAGATACACTCAGTTTAACAATTTCAGCAATTTTTTTGTGAGTTTTCCCCTCTTTAAAATGTTTAACAATTAATTCTCGAAGTTCAACAGATGTACGACGTCCCATTGTGAAAAACAGTGATATAACACTAATTTAGCTCTGGACTGTGATCTACTACTTAAGAAGAATCCAACATTTTTTTCATAGTTGGAAAATACCGTTATTTTACTCTCAGAGCGAATTCTTACGCACCCAAAAAAAATTTAGGATAAAATTACGAATAAAATCTTTGTAGAAATACAAACAGAGGGTATTCATAGAATGTACAAATGTTTTGTACATAGAACAAACGTTTGTAGTGTTGGCCGCATGAAACAAATTTTTGAATTCGTAACTTTGTACATTCTACAAACGCTAGTTTGTAAAAATCTATAATGTATAAATTTGTGAACTGAACGAACATTGTTTGAAAATATACAAAGCGTTGGCAGCAGCGTTCGTATATTTGTTCGTATCTTTGTAGATGAAACGAATGCGTTTGTAAAATATAAAAATATTTCTTTGTACAATGTACAAACGGTCATTTGTATTATTCACAAAGTCGTTCGTAGGCTGAAAAGAACAAACAGCTTTGTAGAATATAATAATTGTTTTGTACATAGTACGAAGTTTTTTTTTGGGTGCGCGACAAACGAAATAAGCTGTGTGCGGTAAATTAACATATTTAGTGTTTTTCTACTTCTCTCTACCATTTAGAGCGAAAAATTTTTGAAACTTTTTTACAGGTAGAATGAGCAAGACATTAAAATTTTATTTCGCTAAATTATTTATAGCTTAAATATAAGAAAGAGAAGTTATGGTGCTTTCATATACAATTGCACGTTCAAACGAAATAAGCTGTGAGTGACTGTATAGCTTATTTTACTTAAATACTTCATGGATTAAATGCACTGTGTGGATATCTTAATACCTGCTTATTACTGAACAAAAACCAGTTTTAATCACCTTAAGAATTTCATTACTTTTAAAAATAACGTAGAAAGACTCTGTGCTATGAAATCATTAAAAAATGTCGTAGATATGTACCTAAGTAAAAGCGATACAAAAAAAAATGCATAAACTGACAAAAATACAATTTGGGAACATTCGTTCTGTCTGTGTGTCCATCTGTCCGTCTTCACAGCCGTAGTTTAGGAGCTAACGGAACAATATATAATATATAAGCTTTTATTAAAAATGGAGATCAAGTTAGAAAATGAGCCAAATCGGTACAAACAACTCTTACCTCCCATATAAAGTGATTTAACCCAAAATTAACAGAAACATTAATCCAAAGACTTTCAATTTTGCACATATGCTCTAAGACTTAATATGCACTCTTAGTAAAAATCAAATGCAAACCACATCTACCTCCCATACAAAGTCACTTTATGAAAACTAAAAAATCTTCTTAAATTCCATAAAAATTATTACAATGGCTTCAAATTTTGAAAATAAGTTTTAAAATTTACTATGCTTCGATGCTTAGAAACTGGTAAAAAATTAAAATGCCGTATACCTCCTATTAAAAGTGACGTCATCAGAAGAGTAACACTTTTAAAAATTCTAAAAACATTTGATGTTTAAATTGGATGTTGTGCTCATAAGCTTTAATAACACTGTGACGCAATATTCAACTTTTTGACTCCAAACAAAAAATCACTTATCCCAGCCGAAAGTACTCGATGAGAGGAGAAAAGTAATTTCTGGATTTTGCTAGATTGGTTGCCATTCGTTTTTTATGAGCCTCTATAGTTTTTTCGCCCAATTCGATTTTGAGCACTTTTTTGCAATTTTCTTCTATTTTTCGCATGGCCATAGTTCGAAAAATGCTGTGAATTTTTTTTTGCAGTCTTCAGCAAAATTGTAGCTCTAGACTCGGCCAACAAAAATGCTGAATATATTAAGTCGGAAAAATTTCATCTTCATGCTCAAAACCCCAAAAATGTCGAAAAAATTACCACTTTTTTCACCGATTTTTCTGTTTTTCGACTACAGCTCTTGAACTACTGAAAATTTTTCCAAACAATCAAGGGGAGAAATGTAGCCTATAAAATTATGAACAACTTTCTAGTACATACCAACTTCATATGACCACACCTTGACAAACATTTTTGCGCTTTTTTTTATTTTCGTTTTTTATATACGAAACAACGAAATAAATGCGTATTTGTCAAAATCGTTGTTGTTGTTTTTTTTTTTTATGAAAGAACAAAGTAAATTTATATAAGTTAACCCACATAACTCCATGACTCGACTTGACATCACTATTGTGTAAGATCAACCCTGGTTGACCTCATTTACAGCAGTGGTGACAATCAGCTGTGACGCGCGATGTTGGTTGTAGTTTTACAGTTGAAATCAGCAGATGCAATGGTAAATTTTTGTCATTCTACTTTTTTTATATAAGTGATTGAAGTGAGTGATTGAAAATGGAAAGATGCTCGAAATTAGATAGTTTCTGTTACGTTTGTGGTAAACTAGAGCCAAAACATGGAAAACAAGAACGAAAAAATTTATTTTCTAATAATTTTAAACTCGCATATAAACTTTATTTCGGTGAAGAGGATACAAGTGGCGACGAACATACGCCAAATACGGTGTGTTCATTATGTTATGGCAATCTCTTGGGGTGGTTGCATCAAAGAAATTTATGTTTACGGTATGTCAAGCCAATGCTGTGGGTAAGAAGTACGTCCTGGGTACATGACCCAGACAAGTGCTACGCTTGCGTAAAGTTTACCAAAGAAATTAATAGAAAAAAACGCAGAGCAAAAGTATATAATGCCACTGACTCCGCTGAATTACCAATACCGATGCCCGATGATGCCGAAGTACCAAAACCACCGAATCCGAGTATGCTATCAATGATGACATCAGAAAGGGGAAACACCAACTATGGTGACTTCGATCCGGATTTTTTCCCTGAAATCACAGATGATGCATCAAAGCCACTAGAACAAGAAGAAATCGATTTCCTCGTGGCCAAATTTCGTTTTTCGCAGCGTGATGCCGAATTTTTCACTACATTTATGAAGCGCAGAAATCTGACACAGAAAAACGTTATCGCCAGCGGTTACCGTAAACGCCAAGCTGAGTTCCAAAAACTATACAACGTTAATGATTTGAATACGTTCACATATTGCAACGACATAAAAGCCTTAGTGAACAAAATGGTTATGGAATATAATGCTGCCGACTGGCGATTATTTATAGATGGCTCCTCGTCAAGTTTGAAGGCTGTATTATTACATGTTACAAATAAAATGCCATCCATCCCGTTGGCATTCGGAACGAATATGAAGGAATGTTATGAAGTCATGGCAGATATATTGGACAAAATCAAATATACGCAGCATAACTGGAAAATTTGCTGCGACTTAAAAGTAGTAAATATTTTGCAAGGTGTCATTGAAAAAGGCGGCTTCCCTAAATTCTTTTGCTTCTACTGCACATGGGATTCGCGGTATAAACATGACCACTATAAGGCCACACATTGGGTGAAAAGAGATCTGAAGAATCAAAAGCATTTGAATTTGTTCAACAAACCGTTAATTGAGAATATTGATAATATTTTGCTACCACCACTACATATAAAATTGGGCATCGTGAAAAAGTTTATCGAAGTGGCCGTCAAAGGTAACGATCAGATTTTCGATTGTTTGAAAGGAATATTTCCGAAACTAAGCAATGATAAAATTACTGCAGGTATTGTATTTCATTTTTTAGCATTAATGTTGATTCACTTCGCTATATTCGCACTGTTTTTTATGTATGTTACTTGTTGCTTTTTCTCATTTTTTATACAGGTGTGTTAAATGGACCAGACATCCGCAAACTCATTAAAAGTGAAGCTTTCACGCAAGTATTGTCTGCCAAAAAACTTGAGGCTTGGATTGCAATAAAAGCAGTTATTCAATATGTTTTGGGTAAAAACCGCGTGGACAATGAGAAAGCAACGCAATTGGTGAAGAATATGATCACTGCCTTTGATTCCATTCATGCATCGATGACATTAAAACTCCATTTTATGCACCATCATCTGGACGTGTTCCTGAAACAACTGCCCACAGAATCAGACGAGCAGAGTGAACGATTCCACCAGGTAACCATGCCGATGGAAAGACGTTTCAAAGGTAAGAAAATCGACGCAATGATTGCTGAATTATGCTGGTGGTCTCAAAAGATATCACAATTCGAGCACGAGTTGACGGAGGATGATAAAGAAGGACATACAGAAGAAGATATACCGTTATTCACACCACAAACTGGAAATGACGCAGAAGATAACGCCGTGGCTATTTTAAACTCAGAATCAGACGACGAATCAAGCGAACCAGCTGCAAACAAATCTCGGCCTTCCACTTCTGGAACGTCAACTGTCAAATCATCAACTTCGCGCCAGACAGCCCAAATGGACATCGACGATACTGATTAACAAAAAAAAAAAATACAAATTAATACCCGTTTGATGCCTTTTTTTATACTTTTTTTCATAATCTTTCATATATTTTCATGTTTTTCACTTTAATCAGAAAATTCAATACTAAATTGCAAAAAAAACAATAATACATGTGCCTTTTTTAAACTTTTGATCAATAAAAATAATAAAATAAAAAAAAAATGAAAATTAATCACATTTGTATGGCCAAATCCGTATCAAGGAGTGGTCGTATGAAGTTGGTATGTACTAAAAAGTTGTTCATAATTTTATAGGCTACATTTCTCTCCTTGATTGTTTGGCAAAATTTTCAATAGTTAAAGAGCTGTAGTCGAAAAACAGAAAAAATCGGTGAAAAAGTGGTAATTTTTTCGACATTTTTGGGGTTTTGAGCATGAAGATGAAATTTTTCCGACTTAATGTATTCAGCATTTTTGTTGGCCGAGTCAAGAGCTACAACTTTGCTGAAGACTGCAAAAAAAAAATTCACAGCATTTTTCGAACTATGGCCATGCGAAAAATAGAAGAAAATTACAAAAAAGTGCTCAAAATCGAATTGGGCGAAAAAATTATAGAGGCTCATAAAAAACGAAAGGCAACCAATCTAGCAAAATCCAGAAATTACTTTTCTCCTCTCATCGAGTACTTTCGGCTGGGATAAGTGATTTTTTGTTTAGAATTTTTGTGTTGTACTGTGTAATTAAAAACGTCTCTGGGTTCAAATGTGAACAATTTGGGTTATAATCACGCCTTATGCAAGTGACGTCATCAAAATAATACAACATTCAAGACTATATTCGAATAGACTAAAATTAGGCGGTGGGGGTAATTTAACTTCGGTCCAATCGAAGATAATTCCTTACTAGCTTTATTTTATCAAGAATGTTGACAAAAACAAATATTTGTCGCGCCGCTTTTAAAATAATTTAGTTGATGACGATATGTCTACATTTTTCTCATTGGTGGTGAAGTAACGTCGCTGCCATTGTCAGAGTATCAAGCATAACTACTAAACTCAAAGCATCTTTACTCCAAGCCAAATGTAAAATTTTGTATCAAGAGATTTTTTTAACGTTTAATAAACTTAACTACAAAAAATAAGCAAAACGTAAGCAAACAATTTCATTTTCCGCAATGTAAAGAACAATTTTTTCATATTTTATTCATGTTAAATGTAACTATTGATGACTCGGTCAATTAGTTTGATTTTCTTTGTGCAAAAGTACAATAAATAAAAGGTTTTCCATTTACAAAAACAACGATTTTTTAATGGATCAGTTAAAGAAAACAGATAAAGGAGATATATATTTAGTTAATCATCACCTCATAACCCAACATAAATATTGAGATAGCAACTACAACAGTTTTTATTTGTTGGGCTATTTTGGGTATAAATGTTTATTGTGCCTAAATAAAATTTTTGTTATTTTTACATGAT
Source organism: Dichetophora obliterata (assembly GCA_963920525.1). Classification (NCBI taxonomy): domain Eukaryota; kingdom Metazoa; phylum Arthropoda; class Insecta; order Diptera; family Sciomyzidae; genus Dichetophora; species Dichetophora obliterata. The sequence continues at coordinate 188,434,021 of OY986436.1, forward strand.
TTGATCTCGTTTTAGGTCTACGTGAATCATCTCCATCCTCCTCAAACCAAAATTATCGTTTATTTAAAACTAAATTTAAAAATACCACAAATTTAAGCGAAGAGCTCATCATTAAAATAAAATTAGGTCAAAAACAAAGCCGCACAAGAGCCACAAAATAAGTTTTGATTAAAAAAAAGACATAACGCACACTCATCATCACCCAAGATTCCAGGCCACACCATTTCATATCATGTCAAACATGCTTTGGAATTTCTATAAATTTCTCATATTAAAATATATTTGTATCAATATGTAAAACATGTATAGTATAAAATATTAATGCACCTTAGAGAAGAGAATTTAGCTAATCGAAAAAAACACATTACTCAGCAAGAGTCTCCCAGCCCCTATACTAAAAATTTCAATAAAAAATACATATTAAATAAAATGGTTCGCTACTCAAATATGTATTAACTCTTTCAAGTTTTTTTCGTTTTTTTTAAGCCATAAAATAATTTTTATAACTTTATTGTAACTTGTCGTTGTGTTAGAGTGCATGCTTTTGTGTGTGTGTGGCTATAATTTTACCATATTTTTCGACTATTTTATGGTAGTCTTTTATATGCGGAACAATAAATGTCTGCTTAAAAGCACATTAAATAATACAAGGAAAAAATAATAGGAAAAAAATAATACAAAAATACAAATCATGCGATGCGTTGGAGCAACGTATTAAAGACGTTTTAAATGCTTTTTGATCGTTTAATGCGTTTCGAGAAAGATTCGTAACAGTAAAGGGGAGCATGAGTATACGTGGTGGAGAAGGGAAGAGAGAAAGAGAGAGAAAATATATTGCATGCGATGTGACAGCAAAGGAATATTTATGTTTTTTTAAGGTTTTTTTTATGCCACCATATTAAGTTGCGGTGTCGGACAAAATTGGGTTAAACAGCGCGTTGGCGTAACGGGCACGCAAGGGCGTTACGGGTTAAAAATGAAGAGCATGAACATGCATCAAAAGCAACAGCAGCGCGTAGTGTCTGTCTCTGATGGTCATGCTTGCCAAGTTATATCCAATTAATTAAAATGTTAGAATGTCATGGTCTGATATGATTGACAACATTATGTTTGGCCATGCCAACAGTTCCAGACTGAATAATAAGACATTAACATTTATTGCGAATTATTGAAATTCAATTTCGAAAAGCTAGTAATGGTTTATTTTCTTTCTGGTATGAAACTCGATACTGGTAAAAACTTGAAGAGGTGTAAAGAAGTTTGGCACATAAAAAGAATTTATATCCCGAGTTACTTAAAAATGTTTCATTAGCAGTGCAATCTGATGATATAAGAAAACAATTTTTTTAGGTTAACAGTTAGTTGTAAACAGCTTCAAGACTTTATCTTTATCATTCAACATATTTGGCACAAAAAGTGTAGAAAGCAGTAATGCAATAACAAATATTTCGTTATTTATATGAGTAACACTCTAGACTTGGGCGCCATGTGCTGGCCATTTTTAGCGCAGCTTATTCAATGAGTAGAAAGAGAATTTTGTCAGTTTCTTTTCATTGTTTCCCGCAGCATCTTCATTAATTAAGCGGATGCAAAAGATAAAGAAATATAAAACTCTAAAGCGCTGCATCCAAGATTTTGACATGTACAAAATTTATTGCTGTTCTTAAAGGATTATAGTTTTGTGCATTCATAGAACATGAACAGAAACGCAGAATTAACTTTTGCCATGTCAACAAGTCACCAGCAAATGCATTTGCTCGGGCAAGTAGAGGAATTATTTTTTTGAAGAAACGCTATTTTTTGTTTAAGCGGTATAAAAAGTTAAAAAAAATAATAATTAATGTTGAGCATAACTGGTTTGCACGACTAACATAAGTCACAAGACAAGCTGTGCAGCAGCAAGGAAAATATCTGTAAAGTTTCATGTCAACCTTACCACACACCATCACACAGCTGGTTGCAATCGTTTATTGGCTTTTTTTCAGTAAGAATTTTATGACGTTTTGTGACCCAAAAGCCGCTGCTCTTTTTGTCTTTATACTCAAACTTATGCTGGTAAAATCGTCTAATCGGTTTGTAGGAGTAGACATTTTTTATTTAATCTCTTACTTTCAAGTCAGTTTTTCTCATTTTGCTAAAAGTTTTTGTGGATTTTCATTTGATGTTCACTTTTTTAACTACAATCCTGCCACATTTTTTCAGATTTTAAACATATTTTCTAACTTCAACTGCTCGCTGGTTTGCTTTTTTGTGGCTTGGTTTTTTTTCGCCCAAAGGTTTTCTTTACTTTTGACCGCTTTCATTTTTGCCATTTTGTTTTTTTTTTAATTTTTTTTTTCCTACATCCATTATTTTTTCTGGCTTAAATCAACGTTTTCACGATTGTTTGCATTCATGTTTTATTATCACTTTCGTTCCGTTTGTTTGTTTGTATAACACGCTGTGCTGTACCACCGTTTCACAGCCGTTTATATTTTTATCGTTTTCTAATGAAAATTTATGCTTTGCGGTGTTTGTGTGAACAGACAGTTGAACTGATTCTCAAATGTCGGTGTGCAGTTATAATTATTATGTTATGTTCATTTAAAAATTGCAAGCACAATTTATTTAAAATTGTGAAAGAAAACCCCTTAAAATATTTTGGGTTTTTACATTTGGGCCTTCAGAAGCATAATCGAATAAAAAACAAACAATTTCGCTTTAAAAAGCTAGAAAAAGGCAATTTTAAATTTTTTATTAATTTGTTTGCATACAATTTTTTTTACATACAAATTAAATGTGAATTAAAAATGCGTGTTTTTATTCAAATTTGTGTGGCTGAGGAAATAAAAGTTTAATTGTCTGTTGGGTGAATAAATTGCTTTTTTTAAAGTGCATTTTAATTCCAGAGGTTACTTTGTTTAATAATTTTTCAAAAACCTGTTCATGTATTTCAATTCCACAGTGTTCTTTATTTGAATTCGTATATTGTTATTATATTTGAAAAATATTGAAACATAAAATTATTCAAAATAAATTGAAAAACAAAAAATTGAAAAACAAAAAATTAAACAACAGGAATTAAATTGATCATATATAAAATAACAAGTATAAATAACAACACATTAAAATACATATTCATAAGAACACCAAGATAATTGTATATGTAATAATAATAATAAAAACAGCGCCACCTACAGTTTAATAAAACAAGGACAAAATACAATTAGAAAGTTCTGAATTGAATTGAAGTACAATTTCGAAACGTATCTTGAGCGAGCTGTAATATACATATGTAATATAAAAAGTAATACACTAATACCACTATATTAAAATCAACATCACAATATCAACGGCGGTGTTAAGTACTATACATTTTTCAATACATCGTCGAATACATAAATAAAAAAAAAAAATTGGCGTATAATGGACAAAAATATGTTCCTTGGCACACGTAAAGGAAAGTGCGGGTAAATAAGTTATTGCAGACAATTTTTAATTTTTCTCAAGACAACGACCTAAAATATATGACGCTCTTGGTAAAGAATTGTGTACTTAATATATGTCCAAATGTCATAAAAACAACCTCACAAAGCCCATATTAAAATATTATAGAACATCTATGATAGGAACTTTAACCCTGAGTGCAGTATCAGAGATGGGCAACTAAAGATCCAATGAAAAGTATCCTAAGTGAAGAGTGGAATCAGATTGGAGCTGAAGTTTTCAAAAAATTGGTTGCACCCATTCCAAAAAGGCTGCAGGCAGTAAGCAACAAAATATTATATTCTTAGTTTTAGCATTGAATGGGAATTCTCTATCTGTTCAACTTTCAATATGAGCTCGTTTTTAATGCTTTGGTTTTATTTAATTTTGTTTTACCGTTATGTTCTAATTTTTTAACTATGTTTCTGTTTAATTTTGCTCACCAATAAAGAAAAAATATTTACTCCAAGTTTCTTCTTTCATTTTCATTTCTGAAACCAATGCGAAAGTGCTAAGCCACTAAGTTGTGAGCCACTGAATTGAAAAACATTCTATTTGAGCTGGAGTTTGAACCGCGGATCTTAAGCTTACGTGCCACGCACTCTACCAGTGGGCTTCGGCCACCACATAATATCTTTGTTAATTTTAAATAGTGATTTTTTTTTTTGCCAGAAAGGTAATTTAATTAGGTAAATATAAGTTACGTTATTTATAATATTAACTTAACATTAATATTTAATAAATTTTATTCAAAAAAGATTTCAAATCTTGAATATTTTCTAAGAGATGGAATAGAATTTAATATTCTTGTAACAATAATTTATATTGGGGTTGGAATTAATTTTAAAGGTTTTTTTTCGGTTTTTGAGCATTTATTTAGAAACAACGGTACAATGTATATTATTCAAAGTATTGTCCATCGTTAGCTACAACATTTTCCCATCTTTCTGGCAGCATATGGATTCCGCGCCTGAAGAACGATTCGTCTTTTGAGGCAATCCACGAATCGACCCATTTTTTGGTATCCTCGTAAGAAGTGAAGCGCTGCTCAGCCAAGCCATGCGTCATCGATCTGAATAGGTGGTAGTCGGAAGGGGCTATGTCTGGGCTATAAGGCGGGTGGGGTAGCACATCCCAATTCAGCGCCTCCAACGTTTCCTTGACGGTTCTTGCAACATGTGGCCGTGCGTTGTCATGTTGAAAAACCACTTTGTCGTGTCTTTTGGCATATTCCGGACGTTTAACCTTTAATGCTCGGCTCAATAGCATCAATTGTTGTTGGTAGCGTTCCCCAGTGATGGTTTCGTTAGGTTTTAGCAGCTCATAGTACACGACACCCTTCTGATCCCACCAAATACACAGCATAAGCTTGGCGCCATGAATATTCGGCTTGGCCCTCGATGTTGATGCATGGCCGGGTGGTCCCCACGATTTTTTCACTTAGGATTATCGTAATGGATCCACTTTTCATCGCCAGTGACAATACGATGCAAAAAACTCTTCCTTTTATGCCGTTGAAGCAGTTGTTCGCACATGCAAAATCGCCGTTCAACGTCTCTTGGCTTCAACTGGTACGGCACCCAATTTCCTTGCTTTTGAATCATTCCCATGGCCTTCAAGCGTTTGCCGACCGTTGATAAGTCGACTCCCAATGATTCTGACAATTCTTGAAGGGTTTGACACGGGTTTTCATCGAGCTGGCTGGCCCGGACGCTCTTTGTCTTCCGTATCAAAATCACCACTTTTAAACCGACGGAACCAGCACTCACAAGTAGAAATCGATGGAGCATAGTCCCCGTAAGCCTTAGTAAGCGTGCGTTGTGCTTCAACCACTTTTTTCTTCAAATGGAAGCACAAAAGTAAACCTTCCCGCAAATTGCGTTTTGTTGGAACGAAAGTCGACATGTTCACAGAGAAAAAAAATATATGTTGTTTACACTTCAGTGGAATGACACATACTGAAAAATGAAGCTTAGACAATGTGCTTTGAAATGAATATAGTCACAGGTGTGCCCGATGCGATCTATTGATAGTTACGCCATCTCTTAGAAAACCTTTAAAACTAATTCCAACCCCCAATATTTCAACCCTGGAAAGCTATCCATTTCGATTAACGAACACTGCTCTCTTTTTCTATTTTTTTTTTCAGGTGGACTTATGTACAATTTTATTAATAAAACTCAAGATTGCAGAAAGTTGTTAAAATAAATTATAATTTAGTCCACTGAACCATAAGCGAAACTTTTTGGATAGAATTTTTTTTTAATTTTTGATTTTTTATTTTGTCGCTTAAAAGTGCTTGCTACAGAAGATTGGATTCATGAAATTTTTAAATAAATAAATAAAAACTGTACTTCTTTTGCAAAATTATTAAAAAAAAACTTATTTTGAGTAGAAAATGAATCATTTTAGGAGAATAAAATTCCTCGTAAATGATCAATTTTTGTTCATAAATGAATTCAAAAATGAGTTAAGAGATAAAATATAAATGTTTCTTTTTTGCATTCTTAAATGAATTGAAAAAAAATAATAATTTTTTATCATATTAGTAGAAACAACATCTCAAAAACAAACCACTTTTTGTTCATAAATGAGTTCAGAAATGAGTCATAAATGTCACTTTTTTATGTACTAAAATGAGTTAAAAAGGAATAATTTTAATCTTTGTTGATATTTTTATAATAGTAAATTAAAATGTTAACCTTTATGCAAACGTCATATAAGCTTTCAAACATGTGACATAATGTGACAAATTTTAAAAAACTGCTACAAATTAAGTTGTTAGATGTGCGCGACAATAGATATGTTTGCCTTAAGTTTAGATTTTGCTTAAAATTTCAATTAACACATCAATGAATTTATTACAATAATTTAGTAATCTGCTGGGATCTCTCTTTTTAACTATTATTATTGAATATAGTTACTTTATTTTACTATATATTAATACTATACATGCATATTATCTATATGATAAACTAAATAATCACTTTTTTCATTTCAACAAATTATCGCTTTGTTATAATAAATAATATTATGCAATAATAAAATTTATAATTCAAAAAGATTAATTTTTTAAATTATTTCTATTATTCAAAAAGATTAATTTTTTAACTTATTTTTGAACAAAAAAGGTACGTTTTCGAGAGGCAAGTCAGCCCGGCGCACAGTGAACTGCCTAGTGGACAAAAATTAAAAAAAATTTGTGTCTAAAAATTCTGCAAATTGGGTATCAATCGACAGATAATATTTTGACTGTTGACAATCCAAGATATTGGAGCAATAAAAAGTGTTTTGGTTTAACTGCAACACTTTGAAGTTGAGTAGTTTTTTTAAGAAATTCTAATTTTGGACATAGCTCTTTGAGGTGATTTATACAAATAATTGCCAAAAATACAGTTTTTAATAAAACTAAGCCAATTAAATCTCATAGTTTTAAGAAGTATGTGTGTTAATAAAAAAGTAATTTGTTTTATTAAAAATTAAAAACAACATATTTTTAAGTGGTTTCGAAATTTGATATATTTGAATTAGGACTAATGAACAATAAGCATATTTTGATGGAAAAAACACAGAATATGTTAAAATAAGTATTTTTGTTGGACTATAAAAATACATACATATATGTATTGTAAAATGAGGAACTGAAAATTTGTTAAGGAATATATATATTTTTTGTTTTAAAAATCAAGTAAAAAATTAATATAGGTCCTAGGGAGGTACCCAACCAGTCCAACCAATTTCGACTTTTTTTAGCACTTCTCTGTTTTACTATCATTTTGACGAGTTTTTGTTAAGATCGGTAAACCTTTGTATGTACCTCCCATACAAAATCAAGGAAAATATTTATACAGGTCCAAAGGAGGTACCCGTAGGATTAAACCGATTTCGATTATTTTCAGTATACATCTATAACTTTATTTGATTGTCCTTCTGGCAAAATTTTGTTACGATCGGTAGACTTTTGTATGTACCTCCCATACAAAATCAAGTTAAAAATTTATATAGTTCCAAGGGAGGTACCCTTAGAGTCTAACTGATTTCAACTATTTTAAAATTTTTCTTAATTGGCTTAAGCTTATTAAGCATACAAAATTGAATTGTCATAGCACTCCTATTATTTTCGTAAATCGCTTATATGGACACAGTTCACTGTGCGGCCATTGATACAAAAAGGGTTAATTTTCGAGTGCCGAAAAATAATGCTTCTTTTTTAATGCATTTCTGAACAAAATAAGGTTTATTTATAGAAGCATTTCAGTCCGATGAATGATACAAAAAACGTTCATTTATGAGTGCCGAAAATGAATGTTTCTATCCGAAAATCTTCATAAATGAATTCGAAAACAGTACTTTTGGTTCACTGGAAGGTTTCTAAAAATCTAAGAAATTTAATAAATAAATTAAATGATTTCTTTCATTTTAACCATATTTTTCATTAAACTTTTAAAACAGGCTTCGTAAGATCGACAATTTTGGCTGTATGTAAAATGACGTTAGCTTTCTAGGGTTAAAACGCATTTTTGGTTACCTTTCAAATTAAAAAAAGTAATAAGCGAAATTTGTTGCAGCTCTACCCAAAATATAATTAACTTTTTTCCTTTATTAATTCAACAAAACAAGATAATTCCTTTGATTTTTATGACAAAATCAGAATTTAATTTTTATAAAATATTATTTGTATTATTTATAAAAAAGGAAAAAAATTAAAAAATAATATTTTTGCAAAAATAAGCCAAGTGTCTCCAACCAATCAGAAGTTATAACTATGATTCTAGGAATCTAATATTTACTAATAGAACTAATTTTCTGTTTGCTTGTTTGTTTTATCATAATAAAAATCTTTATCACTAAACAGACTTCACTCCAATTAAACACATTTATTATTGAAAATCTTCAAAGAGAGTTCAAACATATTTCTGACTTTCGCCCGCCTCAAAAAATCTAAATATTTGGACTTAAAAATAAGATTTTAGAAATAATATCATAAAAAAGCTAAAAAATGGGACCGCTATCCTCAAACATTTCAACTCTGGATTTCTGGAATTTTGGACATACAATTTATTTTTTACAAGAACTTTTCTATGTGCCGGTGATTGGTGAAAAAAGTCGAAATTTTTTAATAGAAAAGTTTACTTTTAAAATATTTTTTATCACAAACACAAAAAAATAATTTTTCTAAAAATTTTGACTTTGTCATTAATTTTTTTTGCATTTTTCCACTGCTTAAAGTTAAAAATCAATAGCTCAGGGCTCTCATAACGTATGACGAGAATCGTTTGATGACATCGTTTCAACGATACTTTAACATCACGTAACCTTTAATTTTATGTATCGTCTAAACGATATCGTTTTGCTTGCTTCATGTATGGCAAACAACTGTCAAATGGTATCGTCGAAACGATTACTTGACACGATAGCAAATTTGAAATCGTTTGGCTATTTTTCTAGTTGGAAATAATAATAAAAATAATTTTTAAATCTTTTGGGCGCTTGTTTGTTTAAGTGTTCCTCAACAAAAGTGATAGAATCATTTGCACTGTGTTTGAGACGTAATTGTGGCCCAGCTGTGGATGTTCATCAATAAAGTGAAGCAATATTTTCATTTACGTAGGTGTCGCTGCCGAATAATATATTTTCAAAACATTATCATCACAATAATTAATTAAACATTCTTACATTTTTCCTTAAATTTTCACATTTGAAGCAAACAAATCCAAAAACCAATTAAACATAAAAGTAAATGTCACTTTTGGCACTGAATATATGTTTTGCAGAGGCTTTCAAACTGTAGAAAACTCAACGATAGACGAGACGATAGCGATGGAGTTATATGAAGCAAACTAAAAACGATATCGTCGGATAGTATCGCTCAAGTCGTTAGTATCGATAGTCATTTTAAAAGTTACGTGATTAGAGCCCAGGCTGTAGCGAATTTTATTACTTTTGAAACATAAGTTTTGTTCGTAGCACTTACCGTGCCCTTTCTATAGTTATTTTTGTACTAAAATTGACAAAATTTCAGATTTAATATAAAGTAAAGTTAAAATACAGGGTTATAATGTAGAGCTTTAGGTCAAGTAATTTATGAAAGAAGGCAACAAAAACACGCAGAGAAAAGACATGATTGAGACATGATTACTGCAATAATAATTTTTTTACTATAATTATTGTATTATTTCTGCAAACACAAATTGTTGCCTTAATAAAGTCATTATTTACTAATGGTGGTACCAAAAATAACATTATAGTTGAAATCATAACATCATTGAAATCGTCAACATACTATGATTGCCTCAACTATTAGTTGCAACAAAAATGTTGTAGTTCTGTCAATCATGATAAATGTGAATATTATTATAGAGACAAACATATTAGAATTTTGAATGTTTGTCTGAACTATTCTTTGCTTGTTGGCAAACGAAGCAGAACATAACCTTAAATCGAAAGAATTTGTTGTGTCTGAACAGTTTGCAGGAAAAACTTTCACTTCATTCAGACACCTTAAGTTTTATCGATTCCTGGCTATGTGCCGTTTCGTTAGTCAACTGTACAATTATTGTGTTTTTTTTTAAATCGCCTTATCCTCAAGCACGCAGAAAAGTGACATTTTCGACTTTAAATGTAGCAAACATATTTCTATTTACCGTAAATATATTTCGCAATACTGACCATATTTTGTTTATCACAAATATTGCTATTTTTGTGACAATGCACCTAATGTACCATGCTTATGAATGGTATTAGTCAGGCGAGCGGTAGTAGTAAGCGAAAAAGCCGCGGTTCAAACCCCAGCTCGGACAGAAAATTTTATCAAAAAGATTTTTCAATTGAATTAATATTTTTGTTCAGCCTAGTCAATGGCAAACTTTGGAGATATTTTAATTAATAGCTGTGGAAATTGGAGTGCATGAAAATAAAAAAAAAAATAAAATTATTTTTTCAATAATATTCCGGATCCTAAAAATAAATTCATAATATAGTTGTTGCAACCATTCTATTTTTGACCCAATAAAAGAATAATGATTGTTTCAATAATATTTTGGTTCCTACAAAAAAGTTCCTTTTCTAAATATGGTTGTTGTATTCATTTTATCATGATCAAAGAAAATATTATATGTTTAAGAACATGTTAGCAACAATCATAATCCGAAGCATACTCTTATAACATGGTTGTTGCAACTATGTTTTTTCTCTGCGTGAACAAATCTGCATAAAGTCATTAACACTATGGGTAAGACAGCCTGTTTCGGAAGTAGCTACATTTCCTCTTCAGTAGTCTTGTGTGATTCAGCTGTGACCAACCCACTGTTTACGTTCAATATAAATTGACATATGTTTAAATAAACTTATCGGAATAATATGACGGTGAAAGCCAGTGGATCTTATTGTAGGTCAAGCCTTAAACTTTATTAGCGTTGTGTATGTACTAAAGTTGCTTTTCTCTCTTTTGTACGATCCCCATCTTGGTAAATCGCTATTTTGTCTGATAATTAAAAGTCGTTGTGACTTTTAGCTTAGAGCTTAAGGAATTCAGGGAGCTTTTCCAATTTAAGCTAAAATATATTTTTAAATTGATAATTATTTATTTTTCCAAATTTGTGGTCATATATTTAAAAAAAAACACATTTTAAACACAAAAATTTCAATTATCTTTTGTGAAAGCACGATAAGAAATACATTCTTTAAAATAAATAAAATTAGTGAAACGGGATTTTTTTTTATAAAATTGAATTTGGTGGTACATGCTTTAAAATTTTTTACGATGTTTTTTAACTATGATAAAAGCTAACTGTTTTTGCTTCTCGTCACTTGTAAATTTATCATTGTATTTTGTTCCAAGCGCAAATGTTCATTCAGCAACATCATTAACTACAAAAAGAGCCTGAGCTATCTTTTCTGCTTTTTGGTAATTTTCATCAATATACCAATCTGACGGATCTAGTTTCAGATTTTTGACGGATCTAGTTGAGATTGTTACAATGCTATTATCAAATAAAATATCGAAGATTTTTTTTTGTATTTTCAGTAATTAAGTCATATATCTGTTGTTTTGGAATAAGTCCTAGGTTTAAAGTAATTCAGTTCTGTCAATATTATCTATATTATATAGATAATTCCAATATTATATATTCCTAAATATTATATATTCCTAATATATCATATTAGGATATTATATTATATATTCCTAAAGAGCAGCTAATTTTATACCTGCTAGGATAAAGTAAAATAGATTTTAGAATAAAGCATGAATGAAATAGAAATTTAAATACAGTACTTTTCGCTTATAATGTACCCTTTACTTTAAAATGAACGAATTTCAATAAACCAATAATTCTAATAAACCATGATTTTTTTTTGCTTATTACGAACTAGTTTAAGAGCCCAAACAGAATCAAAGCTGATGGTCCTTTCTCGGCGAAATACGCTGAAAACCCGTCCAGAATTGGAGCGGTGGCGGTAGTTGGATCAGGTTTGCTTTTTTTTCTTTGGATGGTTAAAATTATTTTATATTTGCTTTGAATTCACATGAATGCACCACAGACACAAAAACAGAACGTCAGACCATAGTTAAAACTAAGAAAATAACACCGAACGTACCCAATCTTTAGCAAAAATATAGATACATTTATGTCAGTCAGAGAGAGATCCGCTAGCCATCAGAGAAAAATTAGAATATGAGCCCGAACAGAACACAGTGGTTGACGGCTGGCGGTCCTCTCTCGGCGAAATTTACTAAGAACCCGTTCAGAATTGGAGCGGTGGCGGTTGTCGGATCAGAGTTGCGTTTAATTGTTGGAATGATACAAATTATATTAGGTGTATTCACGATGTGGTTTATTTGTGATAAAATTTTAAAAAATTTACAATGCTTGCAACTTATTGTAAACGAACCTTCACTAAAGTATTGTTTTTTTATTAAATCAGCTGATTTCTGTTTTAACTCTTGTTTGGAAATATTAATTTCAATCATCATTTAACTAAAGGAAATCATACAAAAATTTTAACGAAACACTATATTATATACATTTTTTTTAAATAAACTCACAGCGTAGTCGGTAGCTTCCTCCATGTTGAGTAGAAATGCTGTTGTGATATATTTTTGCCACGGGGTTGTATTTTGAACACTGTTCATTTTGTTTTTGTTATTTTACAAAAATTTACTACAAGTATCGAGGTTATCAAAAATACAAAATACACCACATCGTGAATACCCCTATTATAATTTCCCACTGAACCATATGCAATGGTTTTGCCTAAAGTGATAGTTTTGAGTACGTTTTCGGGTAGACATTTTTTTGTGAATTTTTGTTCTGTTCTTAATTTGTTCTTTTCTTAAATTCATGTAAATTTTGTCCATAAAAAAAATGTTATTCTCTTGCAAAATTGTTAACAAACTTATTTTGAGCCGAAAAAGAATCATAATTTTTACATTTTTGTAGGAAATGGTTACTTATGAATGACCCATTTTTTATTAATATTTTACGTTTTTTGGTAGAATTTTTGTTAATTTATGTTTTTTTAATTAACAGATCTAAACTACATCCTTAATAGAAGTGAATTCATTAAATTTTGTTTCCATCCACAAAATTGTTCAAGTGCTTTTCTATGGAGTTAAAAAAAGAATCATCAATTGTCCATTTTTTGTTCGGAAACGAGTTGAAAAAAGAACCATTGAAAAGCTATTTTTCAGCACTCAGAAATAAACCATTTTCAACACTTTTGCCGGACTGGATTGCCTCTCAAAAACGAAACTTTTTTGTTCAAAAACGAGTTAAAATATGAACCACAGAAAATCACTTTTTCGGCACTCAGAAATGAAGTCCATATTATAATATTCCATATCGATAACACAGTGTTACACACATTCTGTCCTATGAACCAAATTTACTTTTTTGGAAAGGGGATAAAAAATAAAAATACATGTGTATCGGCGATTTTCATGTACACGTCAGAATTTTTTTTTTAAGTTTGAAGTATATATATATTTTTTTTTAATGGTTATCGCTTTTTTTTAAGGTTTCAGTTCGTTATTTTAAAATCAGCCGCCACTATATTCCACTGCTTAAAGCGTGATGCAAAGAGTTCTGCTGATCTCCTCGACAAATTTCCGTCTCGTACTGCAGTCCCAATTTCACTGGGTGTTGCCACAAATTCTGATACTTGTGGATTCTCGCATCTCGCATTCGATGGAAGAAAAGTTGATAGCAGTTTTGGTACAACTGTTGATTCTGCATCGCTTATTTCGGGAACATTATCAAAAATCTCCACTGAAGCCGCTACACGGTCTTCTGGTGAGTATAGAACTGCTGGAATTACCGATTCTACATTAGCGTAGCGAATTTTGTTGCGGTGAATGTATTGGTACCCTTTTGTTTGAGCAAAAGTTACACAAAAGTAGCACAATTCATTGCAATGCTCCGTGCGTGGTAGCCAAATTGTTGGTACAGCGTACTTTATTGTTGACCTTCCATCAGTACACTTGCACAAATTTCTGTAGCAATAGTCGCACACGAATTCCGGAGTATACCACAAGTAAGAAACATAAGCAGTCTTAAATATTTTCTGAAACGAATTCACCACTGTTTTAGTAATATTTTTGAAATTTTTACTTGGTTCGAATAAGCCACAAACGTAACAAAAGTTATTTCGCGTCGGACACTGCATTTTTTTCAGATGAAATATATAGAAATACGTTTTCGCACAACAGAACTTAAAACAATATTGCAATTCCTTATTTCATCTGTCAGAAGGGGCCCTCAAACAATACTACATGTCCATCCGACCTGTCAAGTCATCACACATGTAGTATCGTTCGTGTGCAAGAAATCAAGGCGGATGGACATGTCCGATGGAAGTTGGATGGACATGTAGTATCGTTTGAGGGCCCCTAGACCAGTTGTAAGTGTTGTAAAAGTCAAAAACTGTTTAGTGTTAGAAGGTTACTATTGATTAACTACAACTATATCGAGTAGGATGGGTCAAAAAACATGTTTTTTCCTAACGCTTTAGCAGTTTAAAAATTTGGAGTCCCTTCAAGTTAGGCTAAGAAAAGTGAAAAAAAATTTTTTTTTCAAAAATAATAAAAATTGGGGAAAATCTGAGAATTGATAAAAATTTTTTTTAAAAAAATTGACGTGCTACAGACATTTCCACGAGTCTGCCAGCAAAAAATCAGCTCGATTAGATCACTGAAAAAGGGTTAAAAATCGGTCCAAAGGCTTCCACACAGGCCACTACGAGCTTTATACTTCAAACTTAAAAAAAAAATTCTGACGTGTACATGAAAATCGACGATACACGTGTATTTTTATTTTTTCCCCTCTTTCCGAATATGTGCATTTGGTTCATAGGACAGAAAAAAATTTATTTTTTGTAACACCGTGTAATATGCTATAAAAGAAATTATAATGTAAACAAACTATTTTAATTCTATTTGAACAAAGTAAAAATATATACATGGCCGACGCCAGCGAAAAATTGCTCGCAGATCTAAATTTATTCGCAATAAGAAAACGATAAAATTGAAATTACAACGAAAACTCTGTGGGGGCATTGAACAATTTTTTCATGGAAACAAAATTTTATGAATTTAATCCGATCAAGGATGTAATTCAGATCAACTTATAAAAAAATTAAATAAAATACTACCCGAAAACGTACGCAAAACTCTCACTTCATGCTTGTGGTTTGTAAGAAGGCGAAAATTTCATGATTCTTTTTTTTTTAATTCATTTAAGAATGTGTAAAAGTAACATTTACTATTCATTTATGAACTTATTTATGAATAAAATTCATTAATTTTTAAGAAATTGTTTCCTACTAAAATGATTAAAGACAGTTTCTTTTTCGGCTCAAAATTAGTTTGTTAATAATTTTGTAAAATAATTACATTTTTTTGCACGGCTACTGTGTGCCGTAGCAAAAAGATGCCATTCTGCGTCCAATCATGCCTTAATTTGGCACATATCATTCAAATGACGTATTTAATGATTGCCTCCAGATATTGCGAAAAATGTGTTACATTTGTATGGGATCTGCCACTCCCACTTGTCCAATAACGCCTACTTTTGGCACATTTCCTTTAAATGATGCACTTGATGACTGCCTAAGTTTCTGTTGTCATGGCTTTACTGGTTTTTCAGATATTGCGAAAAGTAAGATCCATTTGTACGAGAAGTGCCACGCCCACTTGTCCAAATATATAAACACTTTTTGTTGTACTTTTCTGTGTCTAAATCACTAAAAACGTCATCAAAATAATTTATTCCCTCTAGTTTGTATCAATCATTCCATTGTGCAGTGCTCTGTATGGCTCGCACAAGACTGGTAGTGCAGATTTAAAACATTTCATTACAGACTTGTTTATGGAGAATACATAATTTTTCTTTTTTGTATTATTTCTAAATTTATATAAATGTGTAACATTGTTTTAAAAATTTTTTATGTGATCTAGAACCTTTTTTTAAATTTTTCCTTAAAAAACTTATTAAATTTAAAGAAAATAGTTTTTTAAAATCATTTTTGTAATTTAACGTGTATTAAGAGTACTTGACCCAAAAATCAAGAAATTCTAACTAGCCGTTACTTAGCAAAATTAATTTTACTAAAGCAGTGGCCTAAAACTAGATTCTTTGTAACTCATCGAAAAAAAAAAAATTTAAATTTATTTGTTTTCATATAGCTTCACTTCAATAATATCCATTATTTATATATATACAAATACGACTTCCTCTTTAAGGAGGCTGCTTTCACGAATTTTCACTCAGTAGCAGTTGAAAAACAAAAAAGTGTTTTTCTTTAAAAGAGAAATATTAAATATTTATATGCTTACAACAAAGTGCAAGACAAAAGCAAATATGCCAAGAAATGGGCCTCAGCAAGTCAACAATTGCTACAATATGAAAAAATAATTTTGAGCAAAACTCCTCAAATTTAAATAAGGTGAGAATTCCTTCTTAAATGGAACTGCATCATTGCTTACTAAAATGATTTACTCAGAATGGAGCCAATAATGTGACTATAACCAATGTCGTTTTACAAGCGAAAGCACAATAATTCGGAAAAAAGCTTTACTTCAGTGAATTTGAGTGCAGCGAAAGTGAGATTATTCGATTTAAAAGACGCCACAACATCACCAGTGGAAAATAGCTCGGGAGGCGACTGAAGTCAATGTGGATGTGATCAATGATTGGTTACAAAATAAGTTGCTAGATATACGAAAAAGAATTTAAAGATGAGGACGTATTTAATGGCGTTGAAACTGGTTTATTTTATAAACTCACTCCTAATGACAGCAGTGTTTACAGGTTGAAAATTATCAAAGAAACGACCAACAGTGCTAGTATCAAATATAATGGGACGGAGAAACGAAAACTTTAGGTAATAGGAAAACCATAAAATCTCAAGTGCTTCAAAAACGTTAAAAAATTACGAGTTAATTACCAGTCTAATAAAATGGCTTGAATTATATCCGAATTTTTATACTAAAAACAAGATAATGGGACAATAATTTACGCCGTGCGAATCGAAAAATTATACTACTGATTAACACAGAACTAAAAAAAAACCTGCTGCATAGCGTGATCTTTTTACAAAACTGCCAATAAATGTAGTGATTTTTCAATCAGTTTTTAGAGTGTAGTTGTGAAACTAATTCAATAGGATTTACCACAGTTAAGTTTTGCCATAAAGATATCGAAATTATCAAATTTCATAACTCAAAAGCACGTAGAATATTGTCTTTTCAAACTTATATTTAAACCCGGTCATTTCAAACAGTTAGCTTCTTTTAATAATGGCGTTTTCGTTTCTCGATATAACAATAGTGCCCTCTTGAGAATAGCAATAGTGACCTCTAAAATTGAATCGTGTTCTTTTTGCGAAAATGTTGACCTCAAAAAAAGAAAAAATTAAGATTTCTCAAAAACAGAGGGCAGAAAAAATGCAACATTTTTTCGATTAACGAAAACGGCATAATAGAATACTCATTAGAGTGGTCCTTATTTAAGATATTGTTGAGCACCCGATATTTTTGTTCCTTAACGTCTAAGAATTAGCTAGTCCCTCATTTTTTCACACGTGCCGCTCGGAGCTTGAAGTTTACACAGAGGCAATGCAACTGAATGAGCATTAGGGCGTATCGAATCAAATTTTTTTTCGAATTTCACTTTTTAGGGGTCTCAAAAGTTGCATAAGGTGGTCCAGATCTCCCAAAAAAATTAAGGAAAAAAGGATGCCTTTCCCTCCCGCAAGGACAAAGTTGTTTTTGAGAAAACAGTAAAAAAAACGATCTCAAAATGCTTTGGTTTTTTTTAAGAAAAACTACATATGTCTTAAAGCAAAAATAAATATAAACTTTCACTCAAAATATCTTGTCAAACAAGATCCCACTCTGAATTTGCATCCACAGTGTCCTGTGGGAAGGATATTCGTATCTAAAGTACTCGAGAGAGCACAGAATTTTTAATTGCTATCTGATTGTCTAAATGTTGGTGGTTTTGCTTATAGTGTTAACGTTTTATTTAAATTTTTAAATTAAAGTGCGTTTAAATACCTTTCTAACGGTATTTGAAGCTTAACATTCGGTTAAGAAGTGATTGCGATGTGAATTATAGTAAAAATCTATTTTCGACTTTTTTCTATTTTTTGCATCCTGTTACTCCGCCAAAAATAACTCCAGCATTTTTTCCTTGAAATCACGTTTTTTATTTCTTGCAGTGATGCTCCATGCAAAATTTCACCCAAATCGGATATAGCCATTCCGTAAGGCCGGTACGTTCAAAATAGAATTGCTGTTTTATATTTTTTTCTCATATTAGTAGATAATTTTTTGAATTTCTACCTGGCGGCACGTGTTAATAAAAATCTAATTTCTTTGAACTTTTTTTATGCGTTTTTTATATATAGGAACAAAATAAAAGGGTGCTCAAGAAAAACAAACGAAATTTTTTTCTCCATGCAAATAAAGACCAGTCTAATGCTCATATTAACACTTACATATTTATAAAGACTGACGGGATCATACCTTTTTTCAGTCTTAAATCGTTGATAAATTGACGAGTAAATGTCGACATTAACCATTTAGAAAAAATCAAAAACATTTTTTCCAAAACGTTGTCATCATGAAGCTTTTATCACCTGCACGAATATCTTAAATGTTAAATGCAGTAATTAATAAAAATTAAGAGAGGTTTGTGCGGCCACGACTTTAGGTTCAAGTCGAGAAAAAGAAACTGTTTGTCAATTTGTAGTAGGTAGATTTTAAGTATCTTCAGCGGTGAATGTGTTTTGTATATTAAAAAATACAACAAATTCCTTTTAGCGAAAGGAAAAATAAACTATAATAAATGTGCTCTGAGCACCATAAACAAATCCCCCGTCACCACTCATAATCAGTAGCAAACACAGCAGTGACAACAACTCGTTCTTCCTCTAGTCAATACATAGAAGCGATCCCTAGATGAAACTTTATACCGTCTCCCATGTCGAATGTCAAATAATTAAAAGTAGAAACTGTCATAAGTCAGCATCCAGCTAACATATCACATACTTTCAAATACATACACACACACCGATACACACCCGTATTCGTTGACAAATAAAACTGTCAGTTTTCATATTTGTACAAAAAAGTCGAAAAAGTATTGCGTTGCCCACCCTAAAAGCAAACGTAAAATTTTCAGTAGCTCACTAAAAGCATGGATTTTTGTCTGTGATAAAATAGGAGTAGTGGGGTTGCCAGATTAAAAAAGAATTTAATAAAATTTTTATGAAAATATATTGATATTTTTATAGTTGTCGCTAAGCACAATATGATCAGAAGCGTGTGCTGCATGTGTGTAACACTGTGAATGTATGTGTATGTAATTGTGTGATTTTATTAAACCATAAACAAATATATGTGCAGTATGAAATATTTGAGAAATTTTAATTTATGTTTTTAAGAGATTTTTTTAGGGTTGCCATTCACTGTGGATGTTGAATGGCTTTATAATGATTAGTTTGCCTCGAGTTTAGAGTGCTTGCATTAAGTTATCGTTGATGTTGTTGTTATTCTTGTTTACTGCTGTCATTCATTTTCATTTGGAATAGTTTTCTAATTTATTTTGTTTCTTTTCACATATTTTTAACACAAACTTATCAACATGTTGTCGAATTTTATGCTACTCTTGCCCCTGAACTCTGTGGAAATACTCGATAAGCATTTTTCTAACACTATTTTTCTTTGGAAATTTATTTTGTTTTTATACATTCGTATTTAGTTTGCTTTTAAAAGCTCGTGAAAATTACTTTTTTATGATTTCGACGCATTAAAATTTTGACTCAAGCAATGTTTTTGGGTAGAATAGTTAGGGTTTGTATGTTAATGTAAGTGATAAGGATTTGAATTAATTTAACGCCATAAAATTGTTTTACGAATTTATAGTATTGATGTAGCATGTAACGGTTGTTGACTTTTATTTTTTTCTGCTCTGGAAAAGCACTAATGTTTTTTATATGTGATTCATTTACGATATTTAAGTGTGATTTTTTAGTCTATATAGCTGTAAAGTTAAGATTATGTGAATGAGCCTTTTTATTTAAGCTCAAAACAGGAAGAAAATTTGCATTTTAGTCGTCATATATATTGGGCTTAAATAAAGCTTTTCATTTATGGCATTAAACTGTGCAAGAAATAAAAAAACTAAAAAAAATTATTTTTAACATGTTTTCCTTAAGCAAAAGTTTTTGAAAAATCACTCATAAAATGAAAAAACTCATAAAATTTAAAGTTTTATCAGCTGTGTCTTTGCTAATTTATTGCTGATTGCAAAGATTGAAATGCCAGTAAATGCGTAATTTTATAGCCTTTTCAAAAAAAAAAAAAAATATAATTTTTCGCTCAGATTTACTAAATACAAGTCATTTTGGTTTAAGTCGATCCATTAATTAAAAAACAACCTTCTACCGATAGAGGTATACCTTCTAAAATAAAGTGCCATTTCTGTGATCACTGACCTCTAATTACTTATAAAAAATTACTTTGGTCTGGGGTGCATTTTACTTGTAAGCCAGTGTAAGCTACAGAAATATTGTAATAGTTAATTTATAGCTGAGTTTATTTAGTATTTGTTCTTTAAGGACCATTTGGTTAGAAGCTTACTAATTTTTTTATATTTTCTTTTGGGAATAGCATTGAAGTTTTTTAAGTATTATATACTACTAGCACGGTACGGACGTTTCTTTTATCAATTGCCCTAAGACAATACATTTAAAAGAAATGAAAAATGTCTTCTTTTGTTTTGTTATGTTTTGTTTTGTTTTGTTTTGTTTTAAAGCAACGCTGTGCATTTATATGTATCTCATTTTTCGCATTCCTCAGCTTTTTTTTTTGGTCTAATAGGAGCGCGAAGGGAAAGAAAATAATATAGAGCAACATTGAGTTTATTGAAACTGACAACGAATAAGCGATGCGTGGCAGCTTGGATGATTTGTTGAAAAACTTAACACTTTAATAAAGTATACTTATTAAAAAATTTCGAAAGAAAAACACCCCAAATAAAACTGTAGCACAAATATAATACTTCAAAATTGTTTTCATTAAAAACGGCCCAGTACTTTTGCAGTAAAGTGGTAACATTAAATTTGTACTTCAATTTAATATAATAGGGCACTTCACGATCTTGTTGCATCGTTGCAAATGCAAAATAAACAGCTTTTACAAAAACAAAAAGCATTGAAAAGCTTTTGCTACATATGCTTTTTGTTTTTGTAAAAGCAGTTTATTGTGCATTTGCAACGATGCAACAAGATCGTGAATTGCCCTAATATTATAGATTATAGATAAAACTAAATTAATTAAATTAAAATAAAATAATTAAAAATAAAATAAATTCTATAAAAATATCCATGATATATCAAGAGTAGCGGGCTTTTTTCAAAATGTATATTTAGAGCTACGAAAGCTTTTAGTGAAAATATTAAGGCTATTATCAAGTGGTTAAGAAGTTTAATGGGTCCAAAGTTGGTAAAAAGGACCTGAAAACTTATAGTTTTGTAAGTTTTCCACAAAACTGGGTATCAAAAGAGATAATGTGATTGAGTAAAAATCCATGCACAACTCTTTTTGGACTTGGAAAATTTTTTGTATAATTTTTTTGGTTCATTTGAAACTCTTAGAAAAGATTTTTCCTTTTTGATTATTTTTATCATTCCTTTGGCTCTCAATTTCCTTAACCGTAATTTACCCAGCGACTACACGGGACAGTGCAAGTCCGAAAAACTCAATACATTTAAACATTCTTACTAATACACTCACATTTGATTCATTGTCCGCGGTTCACTATCACCGCTACCATCAACGAAATTTCAGAGACAGTGGATTTTGGCACTTGCAGACAGTAAAGGGATTAAAGTGTTGGTTTTGTTGTAATTTTGGGATATTTAGGGATACCTGCTATATTAACAATAAGCAACCCTAAAAACTTGTTTATGATTGCAAACAAAAATGGAAGTGAAGCTAAATACAACCCAAATATTAAAGTAAATTAAATATATATATGATTAATAGTTATATAATTAATTAATTTATAATATTTGATAATTTAAAAAAAATATTTAATACAACTGCAATTGCAGCGAGAGTATTGCTGAAAAGTGCACTTGCACTTGTAGTCGCTTTCAACTTGTAGATAATTTAGATTTTTTTTTAATTTTTTCGAAGACAATGGGTGGAATAATAAGTGAGCATTTGCTCCGACTCGATTTTTCAAGTAAAAAATTCATGAAAAAATCTAGTATGAGCAAATGCTCACTTTTTATGCACTCCACCCAATACGTATGCTTTACTTTCAAACTAGCACTGTCCCGTGTGGCTCCGCGAAATAACTCCTAACGAAATAACTCCTAACAAAAAAAATGAAATAACTCCTAAAATTTTTCATGCAAAGTTAGGAGTTATTTCACATGCAAGAACTCCTAAGTGTTATGTGTTCTCTCACCAATGTTAGGAATTATTAACTATTTCTTCTTTGACTGTTAGGTGTCTATTCATTATGTAATAACTCCTAAAAAGTTGCTGATGAAATAAGTCCTAATTAGGAGTTACTTAATTTAGAACTGTTTGGAGTTATTTAACTTCTATGGCTCTATGAAATTTGGCCATAAAATGAAAATAGGGCATGTCCGTATAAAACCCAAATGGTTTTTTATTTCTGATATAACGATATGCCCTTAAACGAAATGTGGTTTTAAAATTCCGTACAAGGGAAAACCATTTTATCGGCCAAATATCATTTTATGTGGTGGGGTAATATTTTATATTAAAAAAAGATCCCGAATTTGACCCTTATATAATTTTTCTTTTTGTGTGCATTTTTCCAGAGGTCTGGAGCCTTCCCTGCTCGCTTTATGGCTGCGGACAGAAGAACCACAATTGTTTTCTTTTAAATATTCTGAAAATTAAGACTTAGTTCATCACTTCCGATTAGGTTTTATTTCATAATGAACAGACTCCTTAATGTTAGGTTTTATTTTATCTTTTCTTTAGGTCTTATTTCACCAGGAGTTAGGAGTTATTTCATCTTTCAACGTTAGGACTTATATAATTTACTTTTAGGAGCTCTTTCATTAGGAGTTATTTCGTTAGGACTTATTTCGTTAGGAGATATTTCGCGGAGCCGTACCGTGTAGGGCTCAGTGAATAAAGGCCTAACGAACTAATGCCTAATTTTTCAAAAATGAAAGAATGCCTAAACAAGAACGCCTAAGAAGAAAGTGAAAAAACGTCTAACTTTAAAAATGAAGGAAAGTCTAATTTTAAAAATGAAAGAAAGTCTAAATTGTTAGGGTTTCTTTCATTATGAATTATTGTTTTTATAATTTTAAAAACTAATAATTTTCCCTTTTACGGAATGTTTACAAGATAGTGTATGCATTTTGTAAAAGGGAAAATCAATTGCTTTTATAATTTTAAAAACTAATAATTTTCCCTTTTACAGAATGTTTACAGGATAGTGTATGCATTTTGTAAAAGGGAAAATTAATACCATTATTTTAACATTTTGTAAAAGGGAACTTACCTTTCGTAACCAATCAAAAATGAATAAATATCTAATTAGGCGTTTTTTCATTTTTGATTCTTAGGCTTTCTTTCATTATGAAAAATCACCTAACAATTTTAATGAAGGAATGCCTAAAATATTAGACATTCTTTCATAATGAATAACCGCCTAATTCCTATATAATTTTTTGTTGCAATTTTTAGGCATTATTTCATTTTTTTTTTAGGCGTTAGTTCGTTAGGCCTTTATTCACTGAGCCACCGTGTAGACGTGGGGTTAGAGAGCTTTACTGATTCAAGATGCAATTGTTTCTGTTTTTATACCCCGACGCATGCTGCATAAGGACCTCGTCACTTCGTTTCAAATGATCTGATTAGCCGTACTTAACGCTTAAGGTAAGCTTAAGGTAACGCAAACGTATTATGAATTTTTGTTGATTATGTTTACATAGCAAACGTACTAATTGTAAAATAAATCAGCTGTTTTTATTTGTGCTATAATATTAAAAAAGCTATGGAAAAAGATTTGTTACTTATTTTAAGCTATTTTTATCTTTATTTTTAATAAAAAAACAAATTTAAACTTATATACTTACGTTTTGACTCGATATATAACAAAAATATTAAATGAAATCTAAGAAAATGAAATGAAAACAAACCAATCAAGTGTGAAGTTAGCAACTTTACAAAGATTTACAGCTCAAGCTAAAAAAATTGGAGTTTTTGAAAAAAATTATTCAGAATATGAACCTTTTGATTCGAAATTATACGATAACTAACAAAAAAAAAATGTTGTTTATGGCAGATTTAAAAAAAAAATTAAAAAAAATCGAACTCATAACTGCACCTTTTAATCGTTAAATATAAGCATCATAAAATAGTATGCAAAAAATGGTTGTGATCCGTACTTGAATTGAAACTTACTTGTAGGAAAGTAGAAAATTACGATAACGAGATTTAATAACAAGACTGCATTTCGCAAATAGATTAAGATCTCATAACTATTGAATACAGTACCGAATACACAGTGAGACTGCCAAAATATACTGAAATCACTAAGAAACAATGACAGAAAACGATTGTTTCCAAAAACTAAATCAAAAAATCAACATGTTCCAAATGTCGGAGCACATTTTGGACTACTTCAATATGCTGCTTAATGCATGTTCTATCGAAATAAGGAATGATTTTTTTTTTGTAAGCTTTGCCATTAAAATTCATATTGCTCGCTTTCTTATTCTATTTACATATTCATGCTCGTATTGTGTGTGTGAGTGCTCGCATCGTGTGTTTGGGGGGTTTCAAAATATCATTAAGGTCAGAATTTATTTGTAGTTTTAGGACCAATTAATCGGTAAAATCTGGTTAATATTATCCCATTCCAATCCACTGAAATTGAAATTTTGTGTGAGATCTTAAATCCACTGAATTGAAATGCGAGCATACGCTAGCAACAACAAAACTCTGTGGTGTTTTTAATTTTATGTGTGAGAAAAAATAAGAGAAACTCGATAAATGATTTTTATTTTTGAGATAGAAAATAAAACTCAACACATAATTCCTATATATGAGCATAAAAGAGATTGAAAAAAACTTTTATTTCTGATGAAAAAAAAAACAAAAATTGAGGAAAATTTTTTTTTCTTGAACAGAAAAGTAAAAATAAAAAAAAAACTTTTATTTTTAATCAAAAATTTAAAAATCGTAACATAATTTTTATTGCTGAGCAATAAAATAAAAATCTAAAAATAATAATTATTCTTTGAGTTTTTGGACAAAACATTTTTTTCAATTATATCCTTATCACGAATCTAGTACTCAAATATATCCATCACTTCAGGTTTTTGAGAAACTCGAAACTAAAAGTGGTACACAATTTTTGTCTGTGGCAAGGATGTTTGTTATAAATTAATAAAATAACTTTCTTTTTTACATCCAAAAAACCTTTTTTCACCATTACTTTTAAAGTTTTTAAAAATACTTAACTTTAGAACAGCTATGATCTGTAAACCATTGAGAAATGTTATATTATGTGATGACAAAAAATTATCCCCACAAAAAACATATAGCCTCTTTCAACAACAAAATTACCCTAGATATACCTCATCCAAACGGTAGACCTTAATGCAAAATGAATTTTTTTCACTCTTATCATTTCAACTGTTGAGATAGGCACGAATGATGCTTCAATACATACAATATGAAATAACAATCGATATGTCTGCAAATTTTTTTCGCTACTGATTTTCTTGGGGCTTTCTGGATCCCACTAAGAAAATAATAAATAGCAATTGACGTGATGGAGAAATTTGGGTACCAGATTCGCGATAAGGAGCCCTGAAATAATTGAAAACATTTGTCGGTTTCTTTTTCACAAAAAAAAAGTGTTTTGGTGCACAGTGGTATTATAACAATCCGACCGTTTTTAGATGTAAATAAAGTTTAAATAAATATAAATATGTAAATATTATAAGAAATATATAGTAAACAAGATTTAATAAAAATAATCATTGAACTTAAAATTTGTATCAAGTAGCAGACTAGCACAAAAAACAAAGATATATTAGAACATTATAAACAAGTGCAGCAATCAGCTGATTGCTTTGTTTAGCTTTCTTTAGGCGCAACTGATCTACTCTTCTGTTGACACCTGCCAGAAATTTTCAGAGGCTAATTATTTTTGCACTATTAACTTTCCAAAATGCATTAAACATTGGGTCTAATTGGGCTCTAGTTTTACGTTTTGATAAAATATATGCTCTATTCTCTACAAAAATATAAATTAGAAACGGTAGCAACGCGTAGCTAGTAAAAATAGTTATGTCTTAGTTTTAAAATAAGTAAAACTTTAGCACTCTTGAAGAATAATTAATTGATGCATCGATTGTGCGGGTAACTTTTAGTGTAAATATCTTTACTTCTATTACTAATGTTTATCAATTTTACATGTATCAATTGCGTAAGTTATTGTTTATGTTTGCCTTTCATATTGTTTAGCTGTTAGTTATGTCGTTTCTTAAATTTTCACGAAATTCTTGCGTCACATTTAATTTTTTTTTAAAATGAGTCGTAGAAGTTAGTTGTTTTTTTCATATCCTTAAATACTAATAGCGCAATTTTAGTGAAGTTGACACATTGTAACCAAAAAAAATAACATATATTAAAATGAAAATCTCAAATGATTTGATGCAAAAAAAAATATTTTCTGTACAAACTTTTTTTTTCTTGAAAATCCTTCAAGGATATGAAAATATAAAAATTTAGGCATTGAATATGTTTTCATAGCTATAAAGACCATTTACTCCAAAAAAATCATAAAAAAAATCTCAGTAGCTTAGCGTCAGGTCTCAAAGGGTTATATATAAGCTAGAAAAAAATGTTCCAAAATATTTCACCGTATTTTTGTTTAACAGAATTTCGGATCCTATCTTGCAATAACTTTTTCAAAATCAATTTCTACAAAACAAAATTTCTTCTTATCTTGCAATATTCTTCAATATTAATTTCTCAGCAAAGTAAATTTTTTACTAAAATCTTAATTTAATTCATTTTATATTTATCTCTTTTTAGGTAAGCTGACATGTTCCTTAAAATTTAGTCAAAGTCGGTAAGTTCTGAAAATCAATATTTCAAAAGGAAAACTAATATTTATGTAACGAAAAATATAACATATAGCTAGTGCAGTCTATAAAACTTATCATATTCTACAAGAAGCCTGATACATACAACTATTTGCATGTAATTTTTTCTCTCCTTTTTTTATGTTTTTATCTTTTTAGGTCTTTAAAGTGAGAATGGTTTTATAACATTATTTTTATTGTTGAGCAATAAAATAAAAATTTAAAAATAATAAATCCCGATGACAGTAGGATGAGTCAATTTGCAAATCGTAGTTGAAAAGGGGATTTTCGGTTCGGATATGAAAAGTTATTAAAAAAGGGATGGGGTGCACTTAACCCTTATCACACCTTCAATGTTGTAAATACTTTAACCTTTATTTTGGGAATTTTTTTTTTTGCCATTTTTTACGATTAGTTTTTGTATATAATCATATAAATCCGTTAAACCGTTATTAGGTAAAATCGGTTGCGAGGATTTTTTCCTGGTTTTTGTACAAAAAATCCTCAAAATTGAAGGTGTAAAAGGGTAAAGTGCACCCCCACCCCTTTCTTTTATAACTTTTCATGCCTGGGTAACATCGATTTTTTTACCGCCATACAAATCGATCCTAATATACAGATATTGCAATTGCGTTTTTAAACTCTTAAACTGCAATTAATTAAAAAACTCTTTTTTAAAATAAGCCATAAACAAAAGGTATGTAGCCATAAACAAAAGTGTTCCTGTTTTTGCTGCTCCTGTAGTTTTCGCATTTATAGCTCCTATTTCATTAACTTCGTGACATGCTGACACAGCCTGCCTGACTTATAAATATCATAAGAGAGTTGTTCATTATGAAATTTGAGAAAAATCAGCAGCAGCCTTCAACTGCCTGCTAAATCTAGCAAAGTTAATTGGACTGTGAAAATTGCATGAAAATCTGCAAAATATCACAACAGTTCAAGTGAAAATTAATTATTGTGCATATATTAATTTCTGCTGCTGCTGCTTCGAACGCATTCCCAGCTTGCTTTTAAGCTTTTTTGAAAACATAAGCCAATTAATTTTATGTTTTGCTTAAATCTTTTGCACAAATTTTGTATAATTTTAACAAGATGTTTCAGCATATTTCTAATAAATATAAGTTTGTGGATAACAAACAAGAAGTTAAATATATTTTCCTAGCTTACTAGTGTTGTTGTAATCGTTTAGCAATATCGCCTCATGTCTGTATGTCTAAAGTTTGCTGTTATGCTGAGTAATTGTGTGTTTGCGGTATTTGCACACTCTTAATATAGAATATATGTTTTCTTAAAATAAAGTGAGTGTATTTTAAGGATTTACATCTTTGATTGTAACGCATTGTTAGTGTGTAAAGAAGTCTAGCTTTAATTGTACATACATATTTTTATACATTGATGTAATAAAAAAATTATTTTTATATTAATCATTAATAACAAACATTTTCCAAGAAAAACAATTTTTAAAATAGTTTTCTGGTTTTTTTTTATTATTCCTTGAAATTTTTAAATTTTTCTTAAAAACTTTGAAAACTTTGCTTTAAAATACCCCTGTCTTTAAAATACCCCTAAAACTACTTTTTTAGAAAAATCCAAATACTGATATATTACTAACTTATAAGGCCATATTAACTTAATATTAAAAATATTGCAAAGAAACTTTATAAACTTTAAATTATAAATCTTAAAGAAAAACCTGAAAACTACTAACTGCATCTTTATGTATAACGAAAAGAACGCTGAACGTCGTGAAACAAACGAGCAACAATATTTTTTGATATGGTAAACTGAATTGCTTAGTCTCGCACAAAGTTCAGCCATTGCTTCATAGAAAGATGCAGTTAATCAGGAAAATCCAAAAGCAGGTCGATTACTTACTTACTTATGTGGCCATATCAATCCGTGATCGGTTAACCGCCACAGCCTTGCGCTTTCCATTGGATTTCCTGGGTGGCGGTGTATCAGCCTTTTTTTCCGAGGGTTTCCGCCAAATGAACAGAGCTGCCTTCCCTACTGCGGAACCTAACTTATCAAGTGCATTTACGTAAAGCATTGTTCGTTTTTTGTTTGCGGACGACGCTTGCGTAGGAATAATTTTTTTATCCGGAGTTGATTTTGTTTTGAATGCATATTCCAAACTAAATGTACAGGAGATAACTTTACCTGTTCGGCCCTGGGTGGTACTCTATTTCTCGCCTACCATCCAGGCTATCCTGGGAAGCATTTCCCTATCCGCTATCTGGGGACGTGCCCTGTAAGGGTTACAGACTCCTTGATATTTCAACAAAATTTGTGTATTTGAAATTTGAATCAATAAAATTTTACATCAGGCTAGCTCTAAAGTCAAAAGGTCAAAATTAAACATTTTAGAAACTAGAAACTTTCCCGAATATTTTATTTTGGATTTCCTATAATAGCGGCGTTCCTTTCGGCTTAATATAATAGCGATAACAAATTTTCTCAAAGGAACTGCTGAATGCGGCCAATGTCTGTGAGACATTCTGTTTATTTTGTTTTCTTTTGTTTAACATTCGATGGTCGCAGCTCATGAGAAAATATGCAGCTATTTGTTATAGGATTATTGTTTTTGTTTTTGCTGTGCATATAAATTAAATAACCTGGATTATTTTGAAGCGAATGAAACGCAGTTTTTAAGATGCAAAATAAATAAAATATCAAATTCCACATTTCTAGCTCAACTAAAAATTGGTGGCATAAATGGGTTAATGAATATTATCAGGTGTAGTAAAAATTAAATTGAATAAAATTTTTTAGATTGATTTAGAATGACAGTTATAACAATCCGATTTTTTCAGAAAAGCGCCGTTTTGCTCGATAAATATTTTTCGAGTACAAAAAACTGGAACAGTTGATTTTTACAAGCTTCTTTTGAGGCGAATATTTACCAGCAAAATCCAGCCATAGACAGAAACAGGTGGTAATCACTTTGTGCCATGTCCCTATTATAAGGTGGATGCATGTGTAGCCTGTCATTTTCCTGATGAAGCACAATTCCTCTCCTTTTGTTGATTGCTTCCTTCAGACTATTTTTTGTTTGTTGACAGTACAGGTCCGAATTAAGAGTTTTGTAGTAGGAGAGCAACTCTTAGTAGATGATTCTGTGACAATCCCACCAAACACACGTTTCTTTTTCGACGGCTACAGGAATGACAAAATCGTCTTTATTTGGAGATCGCAGGCATCAGAGAAAACTAAAACACTTTTCCGCACGTTTTTATCATATGTGACCTTCTCCGAGAAAAGGGACCTAGTGTGTCAAAAACGGGTTTGGACTTAAGAGTGGATTCTGGTACCTAAAAGAGTGTAGAATAAGATGAAATGAGTTAGATTTCTGATAAAAATATATTTACCCCATAAAAACGTACAAAACTAACTTGGAAAAATCGATAAAAATGCGTTATGAAACTTTAAATGCGTTTTTCTCAAAACTCTATTTTCACACACTAGGTTCCTTTTCTCGGAGAAGGTCACATGTAGTATAGTTAATAACTACTTTAATGTGTTATACTCAATTTCATTTCAGTCTATCACTAACTGAATACACAGTTGGTTAATGAAATGACAACTTTTTTTGTTTTAATATTAATAATTTAAAAAATTAGTTTAATATTACACTAGAGTTTTGTCACTCAAAACCACTGGTGGATTTTTAAAACATGATTTAATAAAAAGCCACATTTTGATGTAGGACAGAGTATAGGAATGACATTTAAGGCCTATTTTGGGCATTTCCACCTGCACAATTAGTATTTTAATGACGAGTTGATACATAGACTTCAAGAAAAAACTTTTTCACCCTTCAATTCAGGAACCTTCCAGAGGTGGTAAGTTGCAGTATGAAGTCAAAGTTTTATTTTAAAAACATCGTATATTTTACACTTAATAACCGGTAGAAAACAAGCTATTTTAAGAATTTAATTTTCAAAAGCGCGGCAGTAAAAAAAAGCAAATGCGTCGCTCTACACACGAGAGAAGCGAAGCATTTTCGCATTTTCATACGTTTGATAATGTAATGGGTTTTTTTAATAAAAACAATTTCAAATTGAAAAATTTTAACTATCTTAAACAAATGTTAACTAAAAAAATAATATTTCCACCAGAAAATTTTATTACCTTACATTATTATTTTGCATTAATTTTTAATTATTTCTGTAAATGTTAATGAAATTGTTGTGTTTTAATATCTAAAATATCAAACGTATTTTATATAGATATTATGTCATCGTTATTTCTAGCAAATATTACATCAATAGTTGTCTGAAACGTGGTGTGCAAATATTTGGATCGCTTATCATTCCCAAATTATATTTATCAAAGCAACATTGTTTAATTCCTACAATTTTTATGAAATTGGTTTTTTTTACATATCAAAAGTATAGTCTTTCTGACGTTATTTTCACTTCTACAGCCGTTTTAGTAGGTGTCGAGCCACAGTGTGTAGTCTAGATTCATTCTCTTTATACTCAGTTATCTCAAAACTACTTTTTTCGGCATGGTGTTGTAGGAAAACAAAAACTATTCAGCCGAATCATCTGAAATTTAAATATGCTATTCATAACATCAGTGGCTATCGCTGGACTAGAATCAAAGTTTTATTTAAAAAACAGCGTACATTTTACACTTAATTACTGGTAAAAAACAAGCTGTTTTAAGAACTTAATTTTCAATAGCGTGTCACTCTGTCAATTTTTCATATCTTTTTTCGAGTGCACTAGAATGGACCACGAAAGAAAAAAATTTTTTTTTAATATTTTCATTGCAATTCCATTTGAATTAAGGAAACAGATAAGATTTTTATGTTTTTTCTAAAAAATTTGCATAAGGGTATCACCTCAAATTACTTGAATAACTAGGGGGACAAAACTTCCCAAAATTTTTGGTATTTATTTTTCAGATAAATAGAAAAGTCAAAATCTACAACACCGCCCATGCCCCTTTTCCTTGAGAGCGTCTCATTTAGCGCCATTTTGAACCAGATCAACAATTTTTTAAATTAAAAAAATATATTTTTATGATGAATGAGTGCTACAATATACCTTAAAAGTTTAAATATCGTTGTTCAAAATATTAACTTTTAAAAAAATCCTAAAAATAACTTAAATTTTCGAGCGCTAGACCACCGGTCTTGCCTTAAGTGCCTATGAACATTCATGTCTGAATTCTCAATTAAAACCGACACCTAACAATTGGCATCTTGTGATAATTTTCAACCCGTTTAATGGAACCTTGCTACTTTTGTTGTTTGGACAGCTAATGCACAATGCTTTTTACTACGTTTCATGGCAAATTGAGCCCGAGTTGGTCTTTCGTCAAGTTGACAAAATGGCGTTTCTAGCTCGATAGTTTTTCCATGCGTAACATTCAGCGGAAAATTTGCTACGTAGGTGTTCCACAACTTTCGGGTCGAATAGTTTGTATCAAAATGCGCTCAAACAACATGCTCCCCGAGCGGTCGCCATCTTAGGTATCGAAAAATTCTATACTACTTTGGTTGAGCTGCTTATGCTCTTTCATTTTGACAGCTAAGAAAACATGGCTGCAAATTGTTAATTGTTGCTGAAGTGGTGCTGTGAAGTGAAAATAGATAATTATTAATAATTAGAAGATTATTCTTGCATTTCTCAATAAATCTGTTAATTAATGACTTCTTGTGTGAAACGAATTCACAAAAGTATAAAAAAATTTTAGATGTTAAAAAAAACGACGAATGGGGAACAGCTGTTTGTCGTTTGACGTTTTGCAAAAACACCCATTCAGCAGAAAGTATCACTATATGCTACTTTGCTACCTGAGCACTTTTTCGGCAGGAATGCGGCCATCAAATCGAATTGGACTTCGGCCATTATATTCGCCATTTTTTCTTAGTATAAATGCGTGCGTTCAGAATCAATAAAACCTCGTTTAACAGTTGAGCAACTGTTTCATATTCTGAACGCATCGAATCTAACTCAGTTAAATCTAAGAAGTTTCGTGGAGTTTTGTAGATTTGACGAAATTCAACTCAACTCGCGTTCCCATGGTAAGTTAATACCGAATCAACCGCGACTTAACTCGCCATAAAAACGTAGTATTTGATCGATAATTGTGATCTGCTGCATTATAGCTTCACGCATTCACAACAGAATATGTAGGATAGCTAATGCACAATCTCTTTAATAAATTCCTGTCGTCTACCGCAACATAGCTTCAGTTAATATTTCATATTGAATGATTCTCATCACTTTTAATATGAAGGGTTTTGGTGTAGTGGTTAGTTTGTAGAACTCTCGATCGAGAGGGTGCGAGTTCGATTCTCACTGCTTACTCGCAAAAAAATATTTTGAATTTTATATACTCTACGCAAGTTTTATATAATATACGTATATTTATATATTATAATATATATATATATATATATATAATATATATATATATACGCAAGTAAAATACAACAAAAATTCTAAGAAAAAGGTGTATGGATAACAGTGTCGTGTTTTAGATTTTACTCAAGCAAATCACAAAACGGGGCGTTAAAAGCTTCGCTTCAAAAAACCATTAAATTATCAAACTTATGAAACTGTGAAAAAGTTTCACTTGTCTCGTGTGTCCATTTTCTCCTGTCTGTTTGTTTTCTATGGGACGATTCACTGTGCGACGACGCAATATCATATCTACAGGCTGTTACACTTTTTTGAAACAAACATTTGGTGAGTGAATCACCTCAAGAAATGGTTCTGTAAGGTAGACGCCTATAGGTCATGTAATTTGACACCTTAGGACTACTTTATATGGAAGTACCTTTAAACATAAAACTTATCAAATATTATGTTTTTAAAATTTATATTCTATACTGTTTTCTATTTATTATTTCATATCATATAATAGTTTCAAATCGTATGTTGTTTCAGTATATAAGTTTATTGATTATTGGAGTACCCACTCTTACAATTTTTCGAACTATTTTATTTTGTTTGTTTAATAGCAAGCTCAGAATAAATTTAAAAGTCCAAACCACTTTCAGTTGAAGCAGTTCATGTTGATTGTTTTTTGTTTTCTTTTTATTTGGGTCAAGCTACGATAATTAATTTAATGTCAGCCATTTGAGCTGCTTAATTAAATTGAAGAATTTATAACGAATGCATTTGCATTGATTTTGAAAAAAACAACAAAGAGAAATGGAAACAACTTTTAAAGTGTGTCAAGTTGTAAATGAAATCAAAAGGAAACCTTTTTTTAAATTATTTAAATATTAGGTCAATTAAAACATAAGATTCCATTAAATCCGCTGGAAAATATCTATACACAAAACATAAACGTCGATGACTAATTGATTTTCTGACTCATAAGTGAAAAAGCCATTGTAATAGTTATGTCTGGTTGTGAGTATAAATTTTGTATTCGTATAAAAGACCCTAAAACAAATCATATAATATTTTAAAGACTTAAATAATTTGAGAACTAAAGCATCGTTTAATACTAACAGAAAGTTTAAATTTTTCATATTTATTTGATCTAATTTCAATTTTGACCTTTACATACAAAAAACACCTTAGTTTTTTATTTTTGTGTATTCATAGTACAATCCATTAGCTGTAAATAACCATTCAAAAAACTTTTTACGATTTTTATGACAAATTTAATTAAATGTAAAACTTTTTTATAAAAAAGTAACAACAACTCACCGTATGCCTTTAATATACACAGCTGAACTCATTACTAAATGCAGCATTTAGTTTTAAAAGCTTTTTGCCTAACGAAACAGATGATATTTTAATATAGAATGTAAAACTAACTTTTGTACAAAATTCAATAAATTTATATATAAAGCGACATGTGCAAAAAAAGTAGGGGAAAACAAATAAAGCGAAGAAAAAACACAAATGGTAGTAAATGTAAAAATGTAATGCTATAGTTAAAATGTCAGACAAATGCAAGCGACTAACAATGCGTTAACTTTTGTGCTGTGCCAACAGACACTCAGGGCACAGCACTACATGCTAACATTGTGTGTGTGTTTGCATGTGAAATCTCTTTGATCCTTTTTTCGTTTTTCATCACTACATTTGCAAGCAACAAACAAACAGCCATCAAACTTCTACCAACTCGTTTCTATTATCAACTCATTGTTAAAGCACCCTGTTTGCATATGCTGTGTGTAGCACGCAGACAAAAATGCAGGCAAACATTTTACTCTGTTTTTCTGTGTTTTTTTTCTAGTTTGTAACATTTTCCGATACACGCTTAAGCGTATCAAATTTCCACTAAAATTGAAAAAAACTGCAAAAATATCATGGAATAGTAGTTTTATAAGATAGAAAAAACAATAACAATAGAATAAATATTATGCATGCACACATTGGCATTAACAGCTATGTTTGTTTTGCAAAATGCAAAAACTATTAAAAGCCATTGGAAGGAAGGAAGTGCAGTTTAGCACCCGATATTGATATAGCGTCACTGCGCCATCAATTCTTGCATCGCAATAAGCATTTTTTTTACGTATGACCTGATGTCAATATCAATAAAGTATCAATATGCATTAAAGTGCAGAAATGTTTAATTCACTTCGTGCAGCAAATGATGAGCCTGTTTGCATTATTTTATTTCACATTATTTATTTAAGCAATAGATGAAATATCAGGACCATATTTTATCAATAGGTTTTTTTATAAAGTTTTTATATATTCAAATATATTTGGAAAAAATTTACTTTTACATTGACACATTTTGTTTCAAGCTTCCAAAAAGCTTGAAACATATTTCCTTAACCCTTTGGTGGACACAAGATTTTTCGAAAATGGTCGTAAAACGTCACAAGTGATATTTTGCGTTTAAGACTAGATATTTAAATTCCGATTTCAGTTTTGGGTTTATGTTTTATTGAGTGTTCAGTATTTACTTAAAACTGAAAATTCATAATACGTCGGCATACAGCGACGTGTCCTATTAAGTGCTTTCGTTTTGTGATAGGGACACGTCGGATATGCTCGACTGTCGGATATAGGCGACGTGTCCAATTTCATATAGTACGATATTACCATGGGACACGTCGTCATTATCCGACAAATAAAACATATATTTTTTTATGAAATAGGTATCTGTAAACGCTAAAATACAACAAAAAATTAAAGAGAACATTCAGTTTCGTAGTAAAAATGTTCATTTATTTCAAGATTTGAACATTCGAGTAATTCCATTTCTAAGTAAGTTTAGATGATTTTTGTGTACAGAAAATTAATTTTTATAAAATAAAAACAAAAAAATTAAGAATAGAAATAAAGAAACTTTGAAAACTTATTCAATATTTCAGTGTTATTGTTGGTGCCAACCAATAAAACAACTGCTAACACATAGTCCAGGTTTGTCTTCACATCCAGCACATCGAACACTGGTTTCCTTACGAACGCCATTCTTGGAGCATTGACGACACCGAATAAAATGGTTTTTTTGTGCCCTTACGTGGTACGTTTTCCAAAAAATGATCAATTTGTGTTGAAGCTGTTGATTTTCGCTTGCGACTAGGTTTATCTGACTGATATAAATATTCCGGTTTATCTATCATTGCATGTATTAATTCTTCTCGAAAGGTTAAAAATTGCATTTTCGATTTTGCAGGAAATCTTATTTTGTATAACATATATGCGTTGTAAACTGCCAAATCAAGCATGTGGAACATTACCTTTTTATACCATCGAATCGTCTTACGAGAACTAGAATAATACGAAGTCATTTGATCAGCACGGTCAACGCCACCCATAAATTGATTATTCTGGTTCGTACCCAGTGGTAATGCATAGGACATCCCTTTTGTCGTGCCATTTTGATATGTACACCTTTCCTTGTCTTCTCCACATATGCTCGCCTATGTTTATTTTCTTCTTTGTCACTTCAATTGGATTCCCTTTCCGGTTACATCTTAGCGTTCCTGTCGTGTGAGCTTTGACCAGTAATAAATTATTAGATAAATTAGTACTATTATAATAATTGTCCAAAAACAGGTGATGGCCCTTTCCAAAGTATGGCATAACAAGGCGATTTACTATTGCATCAACTTTTGAACCTGTTTTTGTATCATATGAAATTAAATTAGAATTTTATTTTTTAGTAAAAAAGCTAAAATATTTTTAAAAGACGAGAAGACCCTATAAAGCTTTATATCTATAAAATATTAAATAAATAGAAAATTTAATTAATTTAGAAAATACATTTCAATATTTAAAACCTAGATAGATGAGTCGCATATTTCAAAGAACTTTATTCCAAATCGCGCCCTTTCAGATTTTATATACTGACGAAAAAGAAGTCTGCCTTTAAGAAATAACAACGATTCATCTAGTACAATTTGCTCGGAGGGATTCAAAGCAGCTTGAAAGCTCAGATTTATCAATTTTATAAAATTAGACATTTATTCCATATGACACTCATCTCGCACATGTTTAGCAGTAAGACATATCAAGATTTGTTCAAATCTTCTGCCTGACATTACCGTAGAGAATACCGGGTGATATATGATACGCATCTTTGGAACTTTAATTTGACCTTGAAGTAAACAAATTCCGAAAAATTTTAGCATTTCATGATGATCAACAACTGGAAATTTCATCATCCGTTTGAATCTGCTACCTCTCTGCTGGTTACACAAAAAAAGTCCGTATTCATTCGTACATTGAATAAGTAGCTCTATGATGTTGTTATTAAAAATT
Organism: Dichetophora obliterata; assembly: GCA_963920525.1. Taxonomy (NCBI): domain Eukaryota; kingdom Metazoa; phylum Arthropoda; class Insecta; order Diptera; family Sciomyzidae; genus Dichetophora; species Dichetophora obliterata. Next base: position 188,471,850 of record OY986436.1, read on the forward strand.
TGATTGAAGATATCAATAGGAGACACTGTATCAATTAATTCAATTTTAATACTAGATGAGGTGGAATCAAAATTAAAATTTGGTATCTCGTTAACCGTTTCATGCCAATCAATGTCAAAAAAACCGGATGATATATCTTCAGTTTCTTCCATTTCAGTTTCCCCACTCTCTTCTTCTTCGCTGTCACCGCAAAGACTGTCATTTGCACTACACAAACTGTCTGCATCTGATGATACATTTTCGCTGATATAATCCGGGTCGCCATCATAGTCAGTTTCATACGGATCCTCTTCTGACGAATCGCTATTGCACTCTTTAAACAATTTCCTTAAATGGTCTTGTTTCTTTTCGTATTCCATTTCTATAATATTATTTATTCCAGAGTCTAAATGTTACAAGCAAATAATATATAAAAAAATAACTCTTACCAAAAATGTTATGTCCTCACGCAACTACACTTTTTTTGCGAATGACAAAAATGCATATAAATTTGTCGAGTATATCCGACGTTTTGAGTATATCCGATTGCTTCTGCCGGAGTACAAAAAATGTATATATATATGAAACCAATGCAATCACAGTTGCCTATATTCATCGTGTTTTTATACGAAATTTTTTTTATGTCGTATTTTTACGTGTCACCATTTGAAGCCATCAAAATAGTCGGCCCACCAAAGGGTTAATGTAAAAGCAAACGTGTTTAAAATATATTTGAAGATTTAAAAACAGGGCTGGGCATTCTAACACAGTCACTTCGCAGTAGAAAAGTGGATCATCCTATGAGCGATCTGGGAGTGCTCCTTATTGATCCGAGCTAGGTGTATTTTGTGTTTTCTTTTAACATTGCATGTACTAGGAAGGGTAGCGCTCCCTTTGACATCCCAGAGGACCTCAAAAGGAGCTATTAATAAATGCAACAATTGGATCAGCAAAGGAACATGTAAAATAATTTTTTTTGTTTTTTTTAAAGATCAATGAACCAACATGCGCCTTATACAAACAAGGTTTGGTCTTTGGCGTGAAAGGAAAGGGATAGATTAGCTAGAGGAATTGATTGGAACCATACGTTAATTATTATTTAGGCGAAACAAATGTGAAAGACAATTTTTTTCAATTGCTTTTAACCGAGGCTAGTGTGTGTTATGCCTTAACCTCGGCAAGAATTTTCAGCCCTTAGTTGTTCCTGTCCTTCAATTCCACATTTTCCACAATTTAGTTGTGGATTTTTAGTGTGTAGGAAAGAACAAAGAAAGTGAAAAGAACCATGCCGTGGAGTCGAGCCAGGGACCTCTGGGTTGTTAGTCTAGCGCACTCTCCACTAGACTACTAAGGTCGATTTTTCACAGAAAATAATGATCGAGTTTCTTACAAAGCACATGCCTCACTTTTTATTCATTGATTGCTCGCCTATTGATCTTATAAAACGGTAAAGGAGCACAAGTGCTCACTTTATGATCGAATAAAACAGCAATAGAGCGCTCTATTGTTGCTCCTGCATGTTTTTTTACTGGGATTTTATTTTGTCTCGTTAGTACTGGTGCGCTCTACAAAAGCACACACTGAGCGAAATAGTTGTCACAATTATCTAGATTTGCCAGTTTGAATGTTTATTGTTTATTTTTAGTCATCGGTATTGTTCACTTTTTCTTCTATGTCATTATTGCACCAGCATTTTGTTTTAAGTAAATAAATTTTATTAGTTTGCTTGCAGTCGCAAATTGCACATTTTGCTTCGCAAGAAAGGTTCTCTGCAGAACTGAAATCTCATTCCGATTCAGAGTCAAACATTGTTTTTTAAGTGCTTTGTTTTTGTTTTAATATTATAAAATCCTAATATATTTGGATCATTAATATTATAATCAATACCTCATAAAATTAAGTATAAAAAAATTAATGAATATAAATAATATGAAAAAATAATGCAAAGAATCATAATAGGCAATATGTATGAATTATACTTAACCTTAATATATACAAATAATACAATATTCTACGAAATAAAAAATATATGCATAAGAATTATGAATCTGCAAGGCAAAAAGTTGGTTTTTTAAGAGTGTACATTAAATTTCCGGCATAGGTCTTCACAGCAACACCGTCAGTGAACTACTGAATTATATTCTCTTCTTTTTTGAGTTTTATGTACATGTGAAAAGTTACGCTCAGAGAGCGCTCAGTGAGCTATGGTGCGCCCAGCGCTGTTTTAAAATGTTTAAAAATATAAAATAATTTATAATTTAGACATTGTGTTCAATTTCAAAACATGTTTTTATTAAGTGTAGGAAAATTTTTACCAATTTTTTTAAAAAGCGCAAATATTGTCAAACTCCAAAAATTGATTGAAAAATCACTACAACAAATGTTGTGAGATTTACGCCATTTATTGGCAATTTTGAAAAAATAACACACTGTGCAGCGAGTTTTTTCAATCATGTTAAAACTCAGCGTTTTTTCAAAATAGGTATAATTGTTCTATTTTTCACGCTCTTTCAGCGTGTTGTGGCTCAGAGAGTCCTAAAATCGTTCCAGCAGCGATATTTTATACTTCTGGAGCAAGTGTTACGCTCTCTTAGGCTTTACCTAAAATAAGAACCTTTGCTTTAATATGATTTCTAACAGTTTCTTCGAACATTTCTCAAATCATATACAACTTAAACAGTGGGTTGATCGCTGTGTGATTAACTCTTTACAGAGTTGCTGTTTTCTTTTTCTTGCCTTCTTCAGAACTAACTTGTGCGTGTAAGAGATTTCACGCGTTTCTAGCGTTTCTAGCGTTTTAATAGCGAAGATAAGCAGGTCACGGATTTTACCACTATTGTGGTAGATCTACCACAATTTTCCAAAATTTTAATAACTACCACTTTTACCACCGAGGTCTTAAAATCTACCACTATTTCCACGATCATAAAATTTTTTGATCAATTTGTTCTCCATAAAATACTTATAATAAACAAATCAATACAGTCATTTACGAAAGAATTACATTTACAGAAGGGAAAGGATTAAATTTGCAATCACTTTAAGAAAATGAGAGAAGCAAAAGAGGAGTTCATATAACTGCACTATTTTTATGTTTGTTCTATTATTTCAAGTTAAGCTTCTTTCTTTTTCTGCTTCATTTGAGGCGTCTGGCTTTTCTCAAATACAAAAGAATGCTTCATCTACAAACTAACAAATACGTCATCACTTACAAAATAATATTTTCCTTTTTTCTGCATTTCAAGAAATTTCTCTTACGTTCTTTCATTGAAAATTTCTGAATTCATATATGTGAAATAATATAACTTTCTTACAAGAAACAGCTAGTATAGGCAAGTAGTCACCACCCTCAACTTTTCTTGAGTACTCACTCAAACAGAGATTTAAAATTAGAACTTTATTCACACCAAAGTTGAGAGACCTCTCAAATGTCAAAGTGTAGGAGTGGAGTATTTTCGTAGGAAAGGAGTATTCACACCACGCATTTTCTAAGAGAAAAATTATAGTTTTATAAATTTAATTAATTTATTTATAAATTCATTTACAGTGGTGATTAAATCGCCTGCACTTTATATTATTTATAAATTTTATTTAAGATCTTAGGGCATTAAGATAATATATTCTTATAAAGCTGCCCTAACGATAAAGTGTATTAAAAAGATTGCGTGAAGATAAATATTTAAACAAAATAAAAGTTTTATATAATAAGCTTATTCTAACAAAATTTAACAAAATCAAAAAAGTTTTTCTTTTTCGTAAATGTTCGTAAACTTTTTTGTTTTAGTAAAAATCGAAGGCATTGTCTAAAGATAATGAAAAAATAGTTGAAGGAATTAAAGAAAAATATATTAAATTTGTTTTTAATTACTAAATTATATAATTACTGAACTACTTAATTAGTTCATTACTCAATTTAACTACAATGGAAAAATGTGTTACGTCCGACACGTAACGTCCGAACAAATGAAATGGTTGACTGTTACTTTAAAAATAAGATATCTGAGATGATGTTGGCCTTTTTTGTAAACTTATTTAATTTGCAATTTTTTGTTCCTTTAAACTTTCGAGATGCGATTTACTATTTCCCAGAAAAATTATAAGTTCGAGTGTTAGTCTCACAAGAACTTCCTCTTTTCTGGTAAAAACTGCGGTAATAAGCAGGATGCTATAATTATTATAACTTATACTCATAAATAGCAATTTAACTAGATACATCTAATTTGAAAAATTGTTAATAAAATTTGCGAAATTTATAAAAATAAATAAAATTTAATATAAATAGTTTCTTTATTAAATATCAAATCTGCCACATTTTATTTCAATCTACCACACTTTTTTAATTCCAATCTACCACTAAAACTTTTTTCAGGTCCGTGCACTGAAGATAAGTGAAAGAGATTTTAGAAGAGAGTTTTTAACCCTCCGTTTGGCACATGCTTAACGTGTCACATTCGTACTTCCTGAGTCTGGCCAGACCTAAAATACATTTTCATGCATTTACATGTAAATATTGAGTTTTTAGGACTTTGAATTGAGACTTATTTATAGATCATGTAGGCATTTTTTTTTTGTATCTTTTATTTTTAAAAATGCTGTTATAAACTTTCATTCAGCTTATTTGCTGATGAAATATACTACAAACATGTTTACTTATCATCTGTTTGGCAAGAAAAATAAATATAATCAAATCTTGACTTTTGTTGGCATACATCAATTGAACATTTTGAACAAAAGAAACTAGTTTTTCGGCTTTTTTTTTCATTTCCTAGTGCACAAATTTTGCAATATATCTTCTTCTCAAATGTACTAGCTCCGCTTATGCCAGTCACTTCTTTTGGTGCAATCTGAAGAGAAAAAAAAGAGACGAAAATGAGTCAAATGAGATGAAGTCGAAATCAAAATTAACGTTAAATTTTATTTTAATCGACTTTGAATATTCACATTTCTTTGTCTTCCGAAAAAGGATTCAAATGCCAAACGAGTACTAAACTTTTTGTTGATGTAGGGGTTGTACATTCGCTGTTCGATGTTTCGGAGAGCCAATGTGTTTGATAGCATGCATAGGAAATTTCATCTTGCGTCACATCCTTTAGTGCCAACGACTTCTTTGAAAATGCAAAATATATTCGATGCCATTACATCTAATTTTTTACAGAAAAAAGCAAAAGTCCATCGGAGTAAAGCAAATTTACAATTTATTTTTTTTTGGCAAATTGAAACTAGATTGTCATGAAATCAAAAACAAAATGAAATATCAGGACGAGAAGGATGCTTTCTCATTTCATTAGGGACACATTTTTTATCGGATTGGATGGCGCCAACGAATGCGAGATCAAGTGCGGCCAGTGCTTAGTTCTTTCTTAAGTTGTGTAAAATTGTCAGCAATAATTGAACGAACTTTGTTACAGCATGTTTTTGCGAGTTGAATTATAACATTTTCGCCTTAGTTAACTTCACGTTCGTCTCCTTGTGCTCGATCTTTATGTAATTTTCCTTGCAACGGATACTTATTTTTTGAATAAAAAGCCCACCAAATTTGTACACCATATTTCGATGGTTTTGATGGTTTGTATTGCGTAGATTTAGTTTTTCCACGATATTTAAACAACTGTTCATAAATGGTAATATTTGCATGTTGGCTATAGTTCTTGACTTTTAGGTTCAAACAATTCTATATGTCATGAATTGGTGCGGCTTCGTCATTTTTCAAATGATATGTGTGAGTTCGCCTGTCATCAAACTGAATATATCGTATCAATTCAATAAATCGCTTATGAGAAAAAACTGCTCTCAATATGGTAAGGCCATTCGTACGCCACAAAACTGCTGACTTGCATGTTATTGTGTGAAACACCTCCTCCTAAAATAATTGTAAGAAATGCGTCTAATTCACTTTCGCGTACATCCTTCCAAACTTTTGTGTTTTTATCACGATTAGCCACCTTTTCTTTTTGAACTAATCTTATCCATTATGATTAGTTTCAGTGATGATAATAAACACAATGTTTGACGACAAAAAATTTTTGAAAACTTCAATTGGAATTGCATTTTGTTCTTTGGGTCCAGCTCGAAGACGCATAATATTATGTTCTTTCTTAATATTTCATAATATATTGTTTCTTTGTTCACTTGTCAACTAGCTTGTCAACGAATAGAAAAAAGCTTTTTCGAGTAATTTCGAGGAAAAAGAATAAAGAGTGAAATTTTATTTGTTCTTCTTCTCTCTCGAGCTTGCAAAATGTGTACAGAAACGCCTTCAAGTAACTTCAAGTTACTTGAAACGCATACGAAAACAGACCTATTAGTAGGAGTACATATAAATATACAAATCCAAAGAGAATATAAATGGCAGTTGGAATGGAAAATTCCTAAAAGTAGGATAAAAAGCAAAGCAACTTATTCAAATTGCATTATTTTTTATACATTATTATTGTATACGATGTGTACACCCTAAAATTCTTCCATATGCATACGTTTTTTCATCCTGATTGTGTCATACATCCACAGCCAATGAAATTTTAGTAATCTACATAATATTTCAAGTCACTAGCTCAACTAAAAATATACTTTATTTAAAATTAAAACTTAAAAAGGCCTAGGAAGACTCAAATGCCAAACGGAAGGTTAAAGATAGTGCGAGAGCAATAACTGAAGGTAAAAGTTATAACGCTATTCTAGCGTGAAATGTTTTAAATTTGGATCTTTAAAATACAACTCTGTTAAATGAAGGAAATATGTTGCAAGGAATAGTTGCAGTAAATTCCAATGGATTTTTGTTAGAATGTAGACCTGAACTTACAGATGAGAAATGGAATAATTTGAGGTCAGAATGTTTATTTTGGCATTCCAACCAAACTCCGCAAGAAATCGATAATGAATAGTTGCACTCCAGTTTTTTCGTAAGTAGCTTTTAAAATCCGCGTTGTCTTTATTATAATTCGCTTAGTACACAGTGCAACTCATAATTTTGGGAGTCAGGTTTGTTAATCTCTCGTGAAAGTACTTGCCAAAACTCGAAATTCTGCATCATAACTTTTGCCTACTTACGTTAAAATAGTAGACTTATGATGTCATTCATTTTTTGGCTCAAAGTAGATTTTGACCACTTTTTCGATATTTTAACATTTCTGATTCGCGGTTAACCGCAGGGAATATTGTTTTGGTTTCTTAGGCAAAGTTTTAGATATTGAATTAGAGAAAAAGAAATGCAAAAAAAACTTACCCGAAAGAACTACATATTGTTCCTCAAAATGTCCTTTTTTTTACCATTTTACACTTTTTTTGGTCAATAATTCGACTACACATGCAAAGAAAACATGAGCTCATATATGTTATAATATATGTTCATATTGTTATTTATGAATGGAAAAATCGTCTGAATTTGAGTTAGATACAGGATTCAAAGCCATATCTTCTTCTGTGTGTCCTTCATTTCTAGTGGTATTATCCAGGTCTTCAGTACCTTCATCTTTATCTTCATAACCGCATAATTTACTTGACCACCAATATACTTCTGCAGGCAGTGCATCCAGTTTTTTCTCCGTGAATTTCGTTTCCATTGCCTTAGCTGTTATCTGGTCGAATCGCCCACCTTGTTCGACCGATTCTTGGGGAAATTGTCGGAAACAGGTATCAAGGAGAAACTGAAGAAAAATTCTATATAATTAACGATTAATAAATACAAAGAGCTTATGTTATATATAAAGTTAACAGATACAACATACATTAATTTTAAACATTTTCAGAAGATCCAGAACTCCAGTATTTATTATTTGAAGAATCTTTAATATTAACAAAGAGCTGCCAAAATTTAGATTTTTGTAAAAAATCGCATTATTTGAATATAACAATGGCTTTCTATATATCTATTATTTTCTTAATTTGATTTTTATTATTTCAATATAACAATGGCTTACTATATATCTATTATTTTCTTAATTTGATTTTTATTATTTGAATATAACAATGGCTTACTATATATCTATTATTTTCTTAATTTGATTTTTATTAAATGGTATAAAAATTATGTTTTGTTCACACTCAGATAAGAACTCGTACATTCCACAAATTCCAACTTCATTCTAAGTAGGTATCGGATTTGATTTGTGCTCAAGAACACCAATTCTTTAATACTATAGCTATTTCATTGTCAAAACAAACAACAATTACTACTGTTGTTATCAGAGCCAAAGTTTTTAAGGGCATGTTCTCATGAAACTCGACCTTAAAACGCAGTTATTATTTTTTAATTTTTCGATAGCTTATGATGTGTATACAAATTTATAAACATAAATTTATAAAAATTTGTGTTTTTTTTATATCAGATGACATGAGTGTGACGGAGGCAGTTTGGGTACCTTTCTTCAAAGTGGCGTTTGGAGGCGCACAGTGGTTTATGGGTGGAAAAAAAGACTAATTTTAGAGTTTATATTTCTCAAAATGTTAATATGCTAATCTTGAGAAAAGTTTTAAAATATTAATTCTCCATTCACAGAATTTAATTTAAAGTTTTATTTTTTTTTATAAAATTCACGAAATTCTGGACATTTTTAAGATGTGCTAAACGTAATTTTTTATCTTAATTTGAATAAAGACTTTTTTAAATAATATGACATTTTAAAATTTTATTTTGATACGTTCACTTAATTTGTAGCTTTGTCATTAATTTAAAAAAAAAATTATTTTCGTAATGCCCGTATGACACTACGTTTTTTTCTGTTTTTTTAGTGTATTTTACGATGTTTTTCGAGCGAAAGAGCAGGTCATATTAGGAATCTTAAGTGGTGTAAACGAGAAAGCTATCTACTAAAACACGAAGAAAAAACAAACGAAAAACAATCTAGCCTATTAAAAACATAGTAGCCAACTCGTATTTCGTTAGGTTTTTTGATAGTTGTCTGCGTTTCGTTAATTTTTCTTTATTTGACCGAATGTGTTATTTTATAAATACAAATTAAAAATAAAACGTTTTCGTTAAAAATAATTTATTTTTTGTCGGTTTTTCGTTAGTATTTAAAATGAAACATACAATAAAAAAACCGAACAAAAACGTAGTGTCATACGGGCATAAGTTTTTATAAATTTGATAAATTTTCAATTTAAGTGAATTTTAAAGCAATCTATAACTACAAAGATAAATAGCTTTGTCCGACCAAGGACTTAATGGTATCATCGTAAATGGTAGAATGTGCACTTTGCAATTATATAAAATGTAGATGTGACGACTTCAGACCCCGATATATATATATGCAGTTTTGTTTACTAACCCTGAAAAAATGATGCGTTTTGACCATTTTTTTATGACGAAGAATGGATTAGTGGTAAATATAAAATACGAAATTAATAAATTTTACCTAAATATCTAAAAAAATACTTTGTTTATTTGTGTAAAAAAGTGTTAAATAACAAAAACAATATGTACGGCTTTTTTAATCTGCTTGCTGTCAAATTCGCCTAGAAGGAGCTGGGGCCGTAACTTAACCAATGTGATGGCTATGGCTCAGTGATGGAGTGCGTGAATAGTAACAGGCTGGTATTGGGTTCAAGCCCACTTACGCTCAGAGTTTTTCTTTTTTTTATTGTTGCAGAGTCAAATTATTTTATTAATTTTAAATTTAGTTTTGAATTTACACGGCTAGAAATCCAGAGCTAAAAGTGTAACTTTTGTTACTTTCTATAAGTCTACATCAGCTTTTGTTTTAAATATAGTACTTGAAAAATACCAAATTATGAATTTTATACAGCTTTTGTTTAAAATTTAATACAGACTTGTATTAAAATATTTACAAAATAAAAAATAACAAACACCGTGGGAGTCGATCCTACAGCATGCAGTTCTTAAATTCACTACATTAACCACTGGGCTATTGCAACATGCAAAATAAAAGCGATAAACGAACATATAAACCGAACGCTGCATTTTAAAGTATTAAACTCCAAATTCACATAAATAGCCTTATTTTGGTGATTGACAACTGTCATTGACAGGCTAGTCTTTTATGTGTTTTTTTTTTGTCAATGAAGTTGAAAACATCCACAATGTTTCGCAAAACTATTTTGTGTGAATATTTTTTTCTGATAGTAAAAACCAACTAAAATGAATAATATAAAAATGCTGGAAAACGATGCCCTCAAACAAGGGATTTCACCAATACATGCAAGTGATTATAAATGAAAATAAAACATGGGCTCAAAAAGCATTTCCGGAAAAATAAGGATTGCTTGTTGATATTGTTAAACAAGACACAGGAACTAAAAATGACGGAAAAACAATTAGAAGATTTTTTCATATCCTGAAGGGGTTACTGATATTAGCTGAGTGAAGCTGGAGTTAGTTGAACGATTCCATATAATATTACAAGCTATTACTTGTGAGCAAACTATTAGCTCCGATAAGTTTGGTGATTATGCTTTTAAAACCGCGGAGCTTTATGTGAATGAATACAAATGGTACTATATGCCAAAACAGTTCTCAAAGTTATATTGCACGTCAAACAAATAATAGAAACTGCAGTGCTTTCTGTAGGACTTCTTTCCAACAGAGACGGAAGAAGCGAGAAATAAGGATTACAAAAAAATTTAGAGTAATACATTCAAGAAAAAGTAGTAGAAATGCAACGAATAAATATGTGATGCATCAGTTATCAATTTCATCAGATCCATTAATAATAAGTCTAAGGCGTCAATCTAAAACTTTTTTGAACTGGATAATGCAGTAAAAGATATGTTAGATGATGATTAAAATTTTCATCAAAGCCCTTCGAATTTTTAAATTCTTTTTTTAAATCCATTTAAAAATCTAAATGAGGTCATTATTGAAAATAACCTTCTCTATTCTATATTTAATTCTAAATTGAATAACATATATTAAAGAAAAAGCTAAATGTAATTTTTTAATTAAATTTTTTTGTACTAAATGCATTTTTTTACCATCTTGTTCTTATAACACGAAAAACTAAAGGTTTCCAAATGAATCAAAAATTTAATCATAAAAAAAATTTATATTTTCGATAATTTTTTAAAAGTAGTCTGTAAATTTTTTTTAAAGATTATAATGATCGATTCTATTCTAAATCTGATAAAAAAGTTTTTGTTTAATTTTGAGTTTAATTCGGGCTCAAGGTCACTTTTGAATAAAAAACAGTCTTATATTTGTTTTTTAGTCTTCGTTTTATTGCGTCCAATATTTCGAACTCCACCGGAGTTCATCATCAGGGACACTGTTTTCAACAAAATATATACATTAATTACAATTTTTGACATTATAAAACACAAACTGAAAAACTTACATATTAAACATTAAACATAAAGTTTAAGACTTAACAATTTTGGTAGACATCAGTTTTTGTTTTTATTTTTTTATTTTTCCAAGACTTTTTTCTTAAAAAATACCTTGTTTAAACACTGTGCACTTAATATTACACTTTTAAGCAAAAAAACATATTTTTCTACACTTTACGAATCAATAAAAAAAATTAGGTATTATTTACTTCCTTCTATGAAAAAAATAAATCAAGAAAATAGCAGTGTTTTTGGGCCTCTAGATGAGAATCTGCCCTTAAAATAAGTAAGAAGAAAAATTGTAAGTTTAACAACGCTTGTATTTAAAGGAACTGAATAAGATTATTGTTGTTGCAACAATGCTATTATTTAAAGAAACTAGGAAGGGAAAAATGCCAATGAGTATATTTTTTTTATAAGGATGTATATTTTTTTATAATTGTATCTATTTAAATAAAAAATGAAATATTTTTGAGATGAGTATTTTTTAGAGTGGATTTATTTTGAATTTTCTTTATTTGAAATTTACCTTAGCTATGAGACCATTACACCTCCTTTAAACTTTCGGGTACTTTAGAAAAATAGAAGCGAAATGAGTTAAAAAGCTACTAGTCTTAGAAGAGTCGCATTTAGCAACAATTTTATTGGTACTCGTAGTTGTAAGAAAAAAATCTTAAGATCGAATTATAACACTGAGCAACAAAACAATTTTTTTTTTAAAAAGTCTAGGGTTTTCCAGCTGAATTAGACTAATTTAGACGCCCTGAGTCCGAAAATGACCTTGGTTTTGTTCTATCAGGTCAGGATTTTGCTACAGAAATTTTTAAAAATCGATTTTTCGTAAAAAAACATTTCTTTGGATCATCTGCTGAGAAACCCCGGAAGATTTTTTCCGTTTTCCTCAAGAAATAAAAGTAAACGTATGCAAATTTATTAAGTTTTTATTTACTCCATCAAATTAAATAAGCATATTTATCATAATATTAGTATAACAATGAGCGTTACGTGACACAAAAGTTCAGAGTTCACGGCATAAATCGGCGTTTCTTCGATTCCCGTTTGTGAGCAGCTGCTGGGTTGTCTCTCTTCAGCATCCAGCAGTAGTCCGCCATCATGACTGCGTCCCACCTCCCCTGGTACCTATCCTCCATTTGGCGCATGTCCTGATAGAACCTTTCTCCCTGCTCGTCGCTCATCGCCCCCAGGTTTTCAGGAAACTTCTCTATGTGTGAGAACAGGAAGTGCATCTTTATACTCATCAAACACCCGAGCTTTTGAAAGGCCTCTATCATGCTGCTGATGAGTCTGGCGTGGTTTGCTGCCTTCGTGTTCCCCAGGAAGTTCTTCACCACCTGCACAAACGATTTCCACGCGGCGCACTGTAACGTGTTCATGGACTTTTCGAACTCTGTGTCATTTATGAGCTGCCGTATCTGTGGCCCATCGAAAATGCCGGCCTTCAGCTTCTCAATGGTCAGTCGCGGAAAGGCTCGGCACAGGTAGTTGAAGCACCTCCCATCCTTGTCCAGAGCAGGCGTGAACTGTTTCATTAACCCAAGCTTCAAGTGTAGCGGTGGGATCAATATCTTCTCCCGGTCAACAAGAGGTTCGTTTATGATGTTTCCCGCACCAGGTACTAACTGCTCTCGTGGCGGCCACACTTTCTTTACATAGTGCTGGGCTCTGTCTCGACTGTCCCACTTACATATAAAGCATGGGTATTTCGTGAACCCGGACTGCTGACCAAGTAGAAAGTTCACCATCTTGAGGTCGACGCAGATGAACCATTGGTGCTGCTTATATTGGATTTTGTCGAGCACGTACTTCACTGCTTCATATTTCTCTACGAGAGTTGTGGAGTGAGCAAGAGGGATTGAGGCGATTTTGTTCCCGTTGTGGAGGAGCACACACTTCAAAGAGCGCTTGCAGCTGTCAATAAAGAGTCGCCAATCTCTCGGATCGTATGTAGGAGCCCCGAGTTTAACAAGAAGACCGGCGACATCTCGGCAGTACACTAGGTCTTCCTCCTGGCAGAAGTAGCCCATGTAGTCCTCATGCCTTCTACGAAAGAAAGTGATACGCGCGTCCTCGCCAAGTAGATTTTTCTGTTTCAGTCTGGAGGCCAACAGCTCGGATGAAGTCTTCGACAAGCTGAGATCCCGAACAAGATCATTAGGCTCACATTGTGAAAAGGGCTGCCGACCATCTTGTGCTTCATACTCCTCGTCTGTTATATATCCTCCCTCGTCTGCAGTGGTGGCCTCGTCGTGGATGTCAGGAAGCTCTGTGAACGCTGGTACAGGAATTTCATCGCAGTGAGCAACTGGACGGCGGGCAGATGGAAGGTCGGGGTACTGGAGGCTGTGCCGATTCTTCCGGTTGATGCCAGTAGTATTGATAGCGCAGAAGTAACAATCCGATGCATGGTCTAAGGGCTCCCTCCAAACCATCGGAATCCCAAACTTCAGTGAAGTTTTCGTGCCCTTCGTCCACCGCCGGAGGTATTCCACGCAGTTCTTGCAGACCGTGTGCGGTGCCCAGGGCTTATCTTGGTCACCCAGCTTGACTTTAAAGTAAGCCTGGTAGGCGTTCTTCACAAATCCCGTGATGTTCTTCCTGTCCACTGAAAGCGTGTATTCTCCGCAGATGTAGCAGAAAACGTCAGGATTATTCATGCATGAACGTCGCGCAGAAGCCATATCAATCTGAAATAGATAGAAATATGCAGTGTACTGTCAGACAATAAAAATTAGAATAAATTTTATACAATAATAAGAATAAAAGGCACCTATTGGAATGATTAACTGTTACAATCTTAAAGGCTTCTTTTGTTTTTGTTATGTTTGTTCACTGTTTGTTAAATTTGTTTCTTGTGTGTGTGTATACTTATGTGTGGATAGAGATCGAACGAAGAGAAACACAAGTGTTGACGATTGAAGATGATAAGCAACTGAACTCTTTTATTGATTACATACTTAATTAGACTTACATACTACTATATATACAATGACAGAGTTGCCGGATAATGACGTTATCATTTAATAGCAAAAGATGAATTAGGGTTACTAAGTTAGCGTATTATTAAATTAGGAATTTATTTCAGGGCTTACATTTCAGGGAAAAATGGTCATTTAGGCCTATGGCTGTATCTCAAAAAGTTGACCTGATACAGCAAAATCAATGTGATATTCGGACTCAGAACACCAAAATTAGTCTAAATCAGCTGAGAAACCCATGACTTTTTTTTGGTTGTTACCCAGTGTAATAGAAGTAACGAAATGTAATCTTATGCCAATTGAGCAGTGCGTTCTTTCACTTATTGTTTCAAACAATATTTTCTTATACAAGTGATTATAATAAACGTTGCGTAGTGTGACGGGACGTAAAGATCCGTGGAATTTGGATTTTTACGATACTTTACATTACGTCTTGTCAAAAAACAACTGAATATTGATGTTAGATTCGATTATTGCGCTATTTTATGTTGTTGAACTACGCTTTTTGTTGAGTTTTCGTTAGTATCCACGTTATTATCCACATATCCACAGCTATGGATGACGAAGTTTTTATTGAACTTGTACGGGAATGTGCAATTATTTTCTATAAACAATTGCCTGTCTACGGCATAATATAATTGCTATAACGTTTTCTTACATTACGTCCCGTCACGATGACGGTTGACAACATTTCGTTACTTTAGACTACGTCTATTATAATTCGACCCTTAATATCAATAGTTTTACTCTTGTTAGCTAAAAAATATTAATAGAAGTATAATGCATTTGCTGCACCAAAGTTCTTATTTACAGGGTTTCACAGATTTTTAACTATTGCACTGAACAGACAACTTTATTGTTTTTCTTACTAAGCTAAAATTTAAAAATCAACACATAAAAATCAACATAAGAAGTTCATTGTTGTAACAAGGAAAATTCTCATAAATTCTATAAGTGAAAATACTATGTTTTTACTAGGTTTTTTTTTCTCGATGCATTGAAGTAAGGTCTTCACCGCAATCACTCAAATCTTTTATTCCAACATCTGTTATCATCTAATATTAAATCCTTTCTATATTTTTTTTATGTCTTCATAACGAAAATATGTTGTCAACACTTTCCATAGAATAACCATTTTTTGCTTCAATAAAACACTCAAGTATTTGTAACGAAAAATCTATTCCATACTTTTGAAGAGTGTGAAGAACACTTACGTGCGAGAAGATAAAAAATGTATTAATATATAGAGATTTTATTATGTGCAAATGTGTTGCAGTAAGGGAATGTTTGAAGAGAGAGAGATTTTTATTAAATGAAAAGATCTGTTAAAAGTAATTTGAAACAGCTGCTTTTAGTTTGCAAACAGAACTGTACGATGAATGTCACTCACTAAAAATACAGATGAACGTGGTTTTTATAAATAAACATAAGTCTCTACTCATACTCAATCAAAGGAAAATAAAAAAAATGTTACTAAAGAAAAGCATAGAATTCAATGAGGGACATTTAACAGATTACTTGGAACTTCAAGTTTTTCACTATAATTGTTTAAAAATGTTACTTTTTCACAATTTACACTATCTATAAAAATAATGTCAATGTTATATACACATTACAGTGTTATATGATGCCAAAATAGAGTATTTTTTGAAAAAGTTTTTTTTTATCCTGGAAATAACTTTACCTTGATTTTTCTGCACAATAATTTATATTTTTCTGGGCTTTATTTATTTAGTGAACTAAATTATTTTTAAAAAAACTTACTTTACATATAAGCCAATTTCTTTAAAACGACAATAAATAGCGTGTTTATTAATAGAAGTTTTGGCATATTTCTGAAAATGGGACAATTAACTATATTGATATTGTAAATTAGTGTTAATTAAGCTGTTGAATTGTTATTTTGTGTAGAAAATTGGTTAAAAACGATATTTTTTATACTAAGCTTAGTTTCTCCAGTCTTACATCTCAGCAACGAATTTATAAGTAGAACACGGTAGAAATTTAGACATTAGATAAAACTTTCATCATTAAACATCTTCCCTGTTCTTGCTCAATTTTAATGATATGAATGCATTTTTCAATTTAATTAAATAGTGTTTTTTTAACACACTTTAACTTAAATTCGATTACGTCAAGAACTCAACAGCTTTAATGTCAATTTTACAAACTTACTCTCACAAATAATCTCACGACACAACAACACGACTGTGTTCTGCAGTTAAAATTTAGCTATGGCTAGAGATTGAATTGTTGACATTGGCCATGAGATTAATCTTTTTATGGACCTTCACCGAACTATCCTTCGCCCTACTGTACCCCCGTGGAACTGTAACAAAACGCAAAAGTCTGGATTAGACCACTCCAGGAAGCACCAACATCAGTTACAACAAAAACAACAATCAGGACTCCATTTTCATAAAGCTCTAAGAGAGTGATTAAAACCTCCTTTCAAAACATACAAGACCATAGAAGCCAACAATTCCACGCTTTGCATCATCATCATCACCATCATCATCGAACGACAAAACACTACAATCTACAACAAATGTCAAGTCCTTTTTATCAATCCCAAGAAAGCAAAAGGATTAAAAAGTCAATAACAGCCACTCGTATTAGGCGTTTGGCATGGGCACCAAAGTGATAAACACACTCAGACCGACACTCAAGCACACATTGATCCCACCCAAACGCACAAAGTCCACACTTAAGCCAATGCAATAGCCCGGCAAAGGGTTTTGTTTGATTCGGTTTTGCGTTGTCCTGTACAGTGTATACAATGTATATGGAGGGAAAACATCCTTTTTAAGCTGACATGCTTTAAATTTACAACAACATGATTTGATGTCGTTATTGATGTCGTTCGAGTCGTTCGAGTCGTTCGCACAAACAAGCCAATAAAGTGAACTTTAATCCTCAATAACGACAACCGCTGAGACCAAGTCGAACGAACGAACGAACCAGAACAACGCCCAAAACGGATGTCAACCAAGTAGCTGCTACTACAACTGTTTATTTTATTTCCATTTCTTATACATAAGCTGCAACATCTAAATGATACGTGACCGTATCACGCAGCCTTTCAAGCTCTATAAATTGTTTTCCATCATCAATAGCGTCTTCTGTCTCGTTGTTCAACGACACAAACCCAACAATTTTTCGCAATTTTTTATTTGATGTTGACGCTTTATAAAGCCCTTGAAAAGGATCAAAGCCAAAAGCATAGCCCAGCCCCAGTTAAGCGTCAGCTGTGGGTATAGCGCAACATAAAACTAAAAACATGTTTTATAGCAATCAAAGGATTACAAAACTGTGCTAAAATAGTGCAAATTTCATGCCAACATGTTGCTGCTGTGTTGAGGACTCTACCAGCAGCTAAATCTGTCATTAACATAAGCTGGGTCGCAATGGGCTAAGAGTCCTTAGGATCCTATATTAAGGCAATTGATTACTATGCTAATAGTTTTACCGTTAGTAGCGTGTGCCACACTATGGCCCGAAACTAGCACTTAAGCTGTGTGTTGCTGATGCAGTCAAGCAAGTCGTAAACGATATTAATAATAATCATCCACATCTACATAATATGAACAATTATGTTAATATTTGATGAACAAATTAATCAGCACGTGTGCGTAGGCAGCTGCTAGACGTTAGGCGTTTGACTTTAAACGTTACTTTAAGGCATTGCCAGTTAGGGTAGGTTATGCCATGGTGGACCCTGGCAAGACGATAAGAACCTGCTGTGTGTGGGTTTTGCTTTAGCCAGCTGTATCGATGTTGCTGACGAAGCGGCTGAGTTAACATACTTGGCAGCAGCTGACACAGTCAAGGCTTGATTTTGATAAGTTTGACTGAACTGTGATAAAGCAATATGCTAAGATATGAAGTGAGCAGTATGACGTCTCGGTTAACCCTTACTTCAGGGCAAATTGAACTTTAAAATGCCTTTATGTTTGACATTTGTGTATTCGGGCAGTATTAAAGATTTTAGATTTTGCTTAAAATTATTTACTTCATTGGTGGATAACTTGATTGCAACTTACTGTTGGAAGTGTGAAATGTAAATGTGTGTTATAAAATTAATTAACTTTAATTGAATTTATTAGGTTTTGCATAAATCTGACCGCAACATAAGACTCAAAGGTAACAATTATTTTTTATCATTTGTAAAGTTTCTGTATAATATTCTAAATATGGAAGTGCAATTCAGTTTGAAATTTTGATAATGAAAGCAATGTAAGAATTTTACTTCTTTAAAAAAGTGTGTTTTAATGAATTCATACGCTTTTGTCAAAAACTCAACTTTTCTAAAAGACAAACAATTATCTAATAGAATTCATAACCTTGACATTATTAAAAAATTGCTGTATTGGGTTAGTATTTGAAGAGTTGCACCTAGGGTTGCCAGATTTGGAAAGCACAATATCGGGACATTTATAGAAAATTCCGGGACTATACAGACCTTTCCGGGACATTTTTTGCGTATGAAATACTTTAAAACTAAAGATATGTTTGCATTTAATGTATGTACATGCGTAAAGTATATGATTCAGAGAAGTCATTTTATCGCATTTGGTATTTAAATTTAAATTACACAAAATAAGTTTACAATGTATTGCCACACACAGTTCGTGTTTGAATTTGCGGCATTAATTAATGGACAATGCTGTGGCGAATCTCAAAATAGTTTTTAGCTAAAACATTGTTCTTCATAATTTAATCTGAGTACTAATTCTGCCTTAATCAAATCAAAAGACATTCGGTTCCTAAACACAAATTATTTAGAAGACTAAAATCTTTTCACAATAAGCATTGCTAACTGGCATTAAAAATTTAAATTTTTTAAATTAAAAAATGGATATTTTAGATGGATATTTTTCTTATAAGTAAAAATTCTGAGAAGCTATAATAAATGGTATTTTAAAAAATTCATTACATTTTAGGTTTAGGTGGCGGCAGGTAGACCAGCCCACTTAGACCATATAATTGGTCCGTTGTGATACCACAGAATGGAAAAAGGTAGTAATCAAGTGAAACTTTTTTGTAGGATGTTCTTAATGTGGCAGAAACTATAGAAACATGTGATATTAAATCTGAAGCAAGTGTTATGCCTTGACCTCAGTCAAATCAAGTTACTAAGCGTTCCTCTCTACAAACTTTTCCTACCACCACCAACTGCAACTTGTCGTCGTAAATTGATGTGTTTTAAAGTTCCTTTGATTAGAAATAAGGAAAAAAGGTTATAACGTAGGAAAATGGCCTGACCAGGATTCGAACCCGGGACCTCTGAGTGACAGTCAAGCGCGCTACCACTAGACTATAAAGGCTGCTGCTTTGCTGCCATTAAGTTTGTATTTTTGTCTAGTTTTGAAACTATTAAATAACTACTGCATCTCAATCCAGTTCAATATGGTGCAATCATTGCATTCGAGAACATTGCGAATAAAGTATAAGTAGCCTTCTTAAATGCCTTCTTTATTTATTCTTCATCTGCATTAATTTCTTTCGCATTGGATATTCCTTGACTCATGAATCCACATAGCTCTTTTAAATCAAACTTTTTTTTTAACAAGGGAAAATAACATATATTTCATTCCAAATCGTTTGCGGTTGTAAGTGCGTTTCTAATCTTTTGTGCAAATTCCGGGACTTCAAGACAAAAACCGGTACTCGGGACACCAATTGAAAAACCGGGACAATCCCGGCGAGTCCCGGCAACCTGGCAACCCTAGTTTCACCGCAGTGTTTACCGAAAGCAAAGTATAAAAAAGTGGACTCTAGCAAACAGATATTTATTTAAATGTGTCGGCTATTTTAAGTCGAAAAATTGTAATTAAGTATTTCAGTTGTTTAAATCCCATCAAAAACCCGAAAAATGCTTTAAAAAATTATAAAAATATTACAAATTTTATCATTTAAGAAACGAAACGGCTTTTATTAAATGACAAAGATAAATACTATTGTTCAATAAGTTTTTAGAATAGGAATAAAAAATATCATTTTACGGCATGAAATGCTTTTTATTATTCAGTATATTCTTTCTAAAGCTCAATACAAACCAATAATGCGCACGTTTTTATTTCTGCTTATTTATTTATTTATTTATTTAAAATAAATTTTTCTGGCTCTTGCTTTGAAGCCCTGAGTTGACCCTCAACAATATATGCATCTTTATTTTTATGACCAAAGCTGGATGCATGTATTTTAAAGCACTCAGTTCTGCTGTAATAAAATGATCACTGCTTTGGTTGAGCCACTTTGCAAGGCCTGAGCTACTGCTTGATTTCTGGAAAATTTTGCCATAAGATCCTGAACTGTACTTCCTTACTATTTTTGCATCTGTTTGTTTTTTAATTTTCGTAACCTGTTTAGTACAGAATACGACGATCTTTCTGAGTCATTTGTGGACGTGTAAAACTTTAACTTAAATAATGATTTTAAAACCAACTGAATATACAGTATCTATCTTTCCTTTTGGTAGCTTTTATTTGTCAGAAAAAACCGTTAAGTGTGTGCTACCTTATTATCTTTAATCTAGATATGTTTCAGTGATATCAAGTAATTAAAAGAGAATATTTCACTGAAACTAAAAGTCCATAATAAAATTTATAAATTCTAAATTACCTCACGTTTATTAGGTTCGTACAAATCAGGATCGTACATCGTACTGAGGCATAAATTACCGTACGCCCTCATAATTACCGCACCAGTTGGCATCACTGGAGCTAGATCTGGCGAATAGGGTGGATGTTTTAACAATTCGTACTTTTATTCACTGATCTTAGCAGTGGTTTTTCGACTTTTGTGAGTCCTGATGAAAAATGGTTTTTTTTTTGTTTCTTGAAAAAATGTTGATTTTTTTATATTAAAAACAAACTGTAATACGTCTACTTTGAACAGTTGTAAATATAAAACTGAGTTGTAAGATCTGCTTGACACTTTACACGTGTTCATGAAAAAGTAAAACCATTTTTAAAAAATAAAATGGCGGACGTACTACTACCATCTATGTGTGATTACAGAAACTTAATGAACAACCTAGTTTAAGAAATTGTTTCATCTAAAAATTAATTCTTATACCCTGATATTTGCAGGACATAAACTGCAAGCAAGGTTTATAAATTGTACTATTGTTCACCCCTTACTTTTCTTTGGAACATTTCCACCCCTATCAACCTCCCTTCTAGGAGTTTCCTTACAAAAAATACAAAATATAATGAAAAATGTCGAAAATACTTTTTATCTCTACCGAATTTTTCCGCTGAAGAAGTAAAAATGTCCTTTTATTTGATTACGTTCAACATTTTTTTTTGAACACACCTACCTCCTATCTTCACCCTGTTAGTGGTAATAAATATAATATAAAAAATGTTTTTTTAAAAGAAAAAAAAAAATTATAAGAAACGAAAAAATTCATAGCTCTTTCGAATTGACTCCAAGAAGGTTCAAATGCATAAGACGGTCTTAATTTTTTTCACCCAAATTATTTTATCTAATTACACCTTCCCCCATTCTGTGACCCTTATATGAAAAATACAAAAATGAAAAAGTATAAAAAATACTTCATATCTTTAATGTATGTAAGTCTGTCAAATGTATGGGATGATCCCGCTATTGTTAAACCTTCAAAGGCACCATCAAAATAGTTCTGGTATCTTTCAAATATACCGCTAGAGAGTTTAATTGTGTTAGATGATTCCATTACTTTATTTTACACCCCACATTTTTTTCTAAACACACCTATCTGCCACTCATCAGGGGTTATGGATTCAGATGCAATTAGATTTCAGATTTCAATTAGTATGAAAACCCTTGACGGGAGACTGATAGCGATAGGGTTTCTTCATTAGAATCGTTGCAGTGAAAAATAATTGGAATATCTCATACATTTGATAATTTTTATGAAAATCCCCAGAAGGGTAGCAGGTAGGATGTAGTTGTGTGTCGAAGAAAAATTAAGAGGGGGAAAACTAGAACCTGCTGAAACATTTAATCCATCTAGGAGTTATCCCGAGGAGATATGAATTATTTTCTTAAAATGTATGCTAAACAATAATCCCTTTTGAAGCAACTGCAAAGACATAAACTTTCAGACTCCTAAAAGTCTTGCGCATTATTCGAAAGTCTTGAGCTATTTTTGTGTCGTGCAATGCTTGCGCTTGCAAGTAACAAGTCTTATTGAGAACCATGTAGTCACTCATACATTGATCCGGATAAACAGGATATTTAAAAATGCAGATGAATATAATCTAATCGGAATAATTATCTCCCGTTTGCGCCGGCTTACCGTGAGTAACCGTGAGTATACCGTGTGTATAATTTTTAATCACCAGTAACCATTCGCTTCAGATATGGGTCGATTGCCTTCGATTCAGCAGCGATTCTGAGAATTCGGTCCATGAGGTTTCTTGCGTTAGCTGGTGTGCCACCCATACATCGAGTATCTTTTTGTATCTAGCCTTATTAAAGTGGTTCCAAACGATTTTTTGTGCAATGTTCTGTAAAATGTAAAATATGGCGTATTTTCTGGTCAAAGAGTCAAGCAATCACGAAATTGTCTCAAGTGAAGCCATTTATTGAAAAAATAATAGACTTATTTTTTCTACACCTGAACTTCCATTCAAGTCATATTAACAAAGACACCTTTTTCTCAATGATTACAAAAGTGAAAATTTTCACATACGACATTTATTTTCTCGATCGACGAAATATCATCACTTTATGAAAGAACTTAATTTCTCAACAAATATCTTTACAAAAAATACATATTTAATTATGAGTTCAATATTAAATCTTATCCACAAGCTTTTTGAAGTTATTTCAAGTCGAAAATAGATTGCTCTTATATATCTACCACAGATAACTTATCATAAAGATGTACATCCAAGATCAAAAGAAGCGGCCGAAAAGTTTTTCAAACTTAGCCACCAATGTTAAAGCTCTTTCCTCTCAAGCTAACCCAGTGGGCAATCCATTGCAGGAGACCGAAGGCCTTCTAGCAGGCCTGCGTTAGGTTTTAAAAGGCCTTCCACATTCCTTGTAAACATCGTTTTATTGCTTGTATGAAATGGGAAAATTTGTCAGGCCTTCCGCTCTCCTTGCTCAAAAGAGACCTGCCAGAAGCACTCTTTCGAAAAGTCACGTTAGAAGGAAAAGCAATATAAATATCAACTTGAAATAAAAAACGACTAACAATTTCAGAGTGAAAATAAGCTTTCGGGAGCCCGGGTTCGAGACCCAACACAGAACAAATTTTTTTTTTATTTTTTATCTACACTTTTTAAAAACGTTCTGTGCATTTAAAATTTTTTTTTAAATTTTTTTAGAAATTTTCTTCATTCAAAAATATAAGAAAAGACTTGAAGTCTTTCCATATAAATATTTTCATAAACTATAATATGCAATGTGTTAGTTTTCAAAAGCCCGAGTTCGAGACAAAAAAAATTTTTTGTTGTTTTTTTTTTAAATCTAAATTTTTTTACAAACTGTTTTGTGCATTTAAAATTTTTTTTTTTGAATTTTTTTTTTGTAAATTTTTTCATATAAAATAATATGAAAAGAATCAGAACCTTCAAAAGGTAGATCTTACAGAAGTACTCATCAATGTAGTGATCATGGAAGGTGTATTGACGCCAAGAATAGCAGTGCTAGCATGCCTTCTTTTGCGGAGCACTCGCTAAAATGCACAATGGGTTCTAGCATTTTAGAAAATGCTTTTGTATGTGTTGCAATCGAGCATTGAAAATAAAGCTCTTTTTCAAGCTTCAAGAAATTGCTGCCGGTTTTATCTATATGATAAGCTATCTGTGGTTCTAATATGATAAACGCTTTAATAATGGGTCCTGTTCAACTTACTAGTTTGCCGAATTTTTTCAATCGTACTTTGAACATCATATTTACTGCGAAAGTAGTACTACTAGTTCTGGAATTAATCTTGGCTCTCTAGCAATCTCAGAAGATGATGTTTTCAAGGGCTTTGATTCACTAAAAGTCTTTTATAATGTGGATTAAAGGTCTGCAGAGAACCATCAATTCTACTTGTACAAACAGATATAACAAGTAAAAACCTGATAATATTGGTACAAATACAACAAGGAGTAGAACAGAACATATGCTTATATGCTTTGGAATTAGCAGAGAGCTTATCATCTCTTTCTCTGGCTCTCATTAAAGTGTAAGCTTTTTTTCTCTTTATCTGTTCCACTAATTGGAGTATCTGTTTTAACCCTTTTTTAGATGGATATATCCATTCAATATGGATATTCCAGATCGTTCTCTTTGTTTTGATGTTGTGTTTTTCTATTTCTATTCTACTAAAAGAAAGTAATGGTGATTATCTTTCTGTGAATGGGCGTTTTTCGTATTTTTGGCAAATTTAAAACATAAAAAAGTACTTAAATGCATTGTAATTATATAAACTGTTTCTTTTTTAGTTGTTTATTTCGCTCTTTATTCTTTATGCTTGCTACGTCACATACTCCAGATGTTCCAAATAAAGATAACAGTATTATCGATATATCTGTTTGTTTGTGTATGTGCTCAAACTAGTATTTTTGATACTTGGTAATTTCACTCTCTCATACCTATTCCGTCGTTATCTAAAAGAGAAATATTCCATGCATACTCAATGCTTAGAGAGCGAAACAGATACAAATAGATATAAAAAAAAATAACAACACACAACTGGTGTACTTGGATGGTTCTTTGCAGAGCTTTAATGTGGAGAACGATTGCACATCTGCCTTTTTCTTAAAAAATGTGCCGCACACTTAAATGTTCCGCTGAAAATTATTTTCAATAAATCACTGAACAATGGGTTATTCTTCGATTGCTGGAAATTTTCTTTTAACACACCTGTGTATAAAATAGGCTCAAAAAACGATGTTGCAAATTTTAGACCAATTTTCAAACTCTCTTCTATTTCGAAGGTTTTTATAAGGTATCCATCAAGAATATCATTTCTCCTTTACAGCATGGATTTGTTTCGGGGCGCTCGACGTTCACGAACTCAGTACTTTTTTCTGAATATTGTATATCAGCTTTTGTAAATGGCTTTCAAGTGGATGTAACCTATACAGATTTTTCAAAATCTGTTCATAAAGTTTCTCATACTTTACTTATACAAAAATTAGAAAAAATATGTTGTCATTGAACTTTTTGTGCTGGATTCAATCTTGTCTCTCCAATAGACAGCGTATCTTAGCTTTTGACGATTTTAAGTAATTTTCTTTTGTGGCAACCTCTGGTGTTCCTGAAGGATGTATTTTGGTAGCTTTGTTGTTTATATGGCTTATAAATGATATATCAACTCTATTTATTTATGCACAATGTCTTCTATATGCAGATGAACTAAAAATATTTCTTAAAATTAGAAATCAATTTGATATTTCCTGTCTTCAAAGTGAAATATATAAACATTACACATAGTCGCTGGAAAATGCTCTTTTTTTAAACTTAATGAAATGTGCCTTTATGTCATTTTCTAAGAATTAACGTCAACTTCCGTCCGCATATAATATTAACAATACTCCTTTATCCCACTAAAACCAGTTTAAAGATCTCGGTGTTGTCTTTGATAAAAAATTTTCTTTTATCTCTCATCTTGATTTTATATTCCTAAAAAGTATGCTTTATTATTAGCTTTTATCCGTCGTCAATCAACATTATTTTCGGACCCGTACATTTTTAAAACCTTGTATATAAACTTATTGCGATCTCGATTAGAATACGCATCATTCGTTTGATACCCGTCCTATTCTTCACACTAGTTGCGCATTGAACGTCTACACAAAGCTTTTATTCGTTTTGTTTTACGTACGTAAAGTCCTCAAATCTCTCTTCCTTCAAGCAATGTATATTAATTAATTTAAAATCCTTAGAAAGTAGAATGAATTCATTACCTTTGCTTTTTATGTATGAAATTGCTTTTGAATCTGTGGATTTTCCTAAACTTTTTAATAAAAACAATTTTAGTGTCCCTGCTAGAGTTCTTAGAAGCTATGATATATTTTATATTCCAATATGCTGCAAATGTTCCCACTTAAAGGGCCTTACCACATTTTAATAAGATAAATGCTTTTTACAATTTATATTTTTCTATCTCTAATGATGCAATAAGGCTTTTAATATATATAATTTTTTTATATGCAGTTATCTTTAAAATCGACTTGAATTTAAGTACATTTTTGTTATTTGATCAATTTATATTCCTTTAATCTATAAGGAAATACGTGTTATCCAAAGATTAAAATAAAACAAAATGTAATGAAAATTAAAGTTACACCGAAAATTTGGGATGCTGAAAGAGTGACTTGTTCAATGACCATAAAATATTACCAGTGAATCTGCACGTGTGAGTTGAGGTCTAATACCGAATTCTGAGTCTGTGCGACCTATAATTCCAAAGTTATTTAATATCACAAATTTAAAAAATGTTCAACGTCCATTGTTCTAGGCCTATGTTATTCCCGCAAGTACAAACAAAAAGTTGACAAAGTTTAATCGCAATCGAATGAATTGTATTGCAGCGCATAAAAAACGAACAAACAAACAAACATACATTCTGTATTTGAAGATTTGCGTAATTTTATGCTGAACTTATTTTGTAGTTTAATACAAAAGAGTAATACTAGCTTTACGGTTAACACCTTCATTCTTTGATCTTCTGAAGCGTCGCCACAGACAAGAATACAATTTCCTATACCACAATGGAGAATGCAAAGCACTTTGTATTGGAAATTTTTCTTCTTGTCTTATAACGGTTTCCGTTGATTATTATTTTGTCCATTGTGCCGTTTTGTTCAGGTTTCGAATCGGTCAAAGTTGCCTAAGCTAAATTAAATAAAATTAAATCGATATTAACTCCCTTAATACTACAAATACTAGTCAAAACGTTTGAGGTCCTTTAAACTCTATCAAAAACAAAGCGAAGTGCATTTTTTTAACCCTCATCTGACCCTCAAAAAAAGTCACAAGTTAAACCCTAATGGGTGAAATTTCACCCATGAGTATTTTATACGCCTAATTAACTTAAAATTATTAATTTTATTTCATATACGTTTATTTTGTTAAATTACAGTTTATTATTTACAGTTTGTGCAAAAGTAGAAAGCAGTTTTATGCTCACCTCATTTATATTTTTTGCAGGAAATAATATGCTTTTTGGTCCTTTTTTGCACATGGGTGAAATTTCACCCGAAGGTCGCTTAAGTTACTTTTTAAATATTTACCTTTATATTTTATCAGCCACAATATTGTTATAATATTCTTAAAGAAAGGGACATTTTATACAAATACCATATATTTCATTAATTTTACATTAAAAATGAGCTAGGTATAGCGTTTTAAACTTTAAAATGGGTGAAACTTCACCCGAGGGTCGGATGAGGGTTAATAGTCTGTATTTTGAATATGTATGCAAGCAAGGCTTAGGTTTATCGGAATAATATTTTTCAAAGGTTTTTCTTACACGTAATTATTTGGCTAGTGATTTGTAAGATTAAGGTTATTTATGTTATATTCCACTACTACCTTCTCAAGCTTAAGCTTTTTCGTTACTTATCAGGTCTGGTCGATAAAACTTGTATCAATGGAGTAATAAAGTAAAATCTGTGGGCTAAAATAACGGGAAAATACTATAAATAAAGTTGCGAGCATTATAGAATTGAGTTTTTACAAATTTTTGCTAACCTTTAGCGCATGCTTAAAAACCAAATTTGATGTCATTTAACACAACGCTTTGTCCCCTCATTGACAACAATGTTTGTTAAGCAAGTTTGAAAATATTAATTTTTTTTTAACTGCCTTTTAAAAAACTTTTGTGAATAATAAAGATTTCAGTTGTTTGACAGTTTAAAATCGTTTATCGAGCTTAAGGTCAAAGTTAGAACAATTAATTGTTCTAACGAATTTTTCCAAAGAAACAACAACAACAACAAAGTTTTTCAATATGAAAGGAAAAAAACCACTAGCAATTGATTTTATTGTACAATTTCTGCGGTGCTAAACGCGTCATCAGAAATCTTTGTGATTGCCCGTGCAAGCGCGTTGACGCACTGCACCATCGGGGCGATGAGATTTTGAAGCTTCAATTTCTCATTTTTTTCCTCAATTTCATAATGTCACATTTGTTGTTGTATTTCTGTTTTACTTTAGTTTCTATGCTTATGTTATTATATGTAGTCCAACAGCCTGCTGGAAGTCTGCACTAACAAAGCATGTTTAGTGCAGAATGTCAACGCGCTTGCACGGGCAATCACAAAGATTTCTGATGACGCGTTTAGCACCGCAGAAATTGTACAATAAAATCAATTGCTAGTGGTTTTTTTTCCTTTCATATTGAAAAACTTTGTTGTTGTTGTTGTTTCTTTG
Source organism: Dichetophora obliterata (assembly GCA_963920525.1). Taxonomy (NCBI): domain Eukaryota; kingdom Metazoa; phylum Arthropoda; class Insecta; order Diptera; family Sciomyzidae; genus Dichetophora; species Dichetophora obliterata. Next base: position 188,500,475 of record OY986436.1, read on the forward strand.
GAAAAATTCGTTAGAACAATTAATTGTTCTAACTTTGACCTTAAGCTCGATAAACGATTTTAAACTGTCAAACAACTAGAATTTGTATTTAAAATCAAGTATGATTTAAACTATCAAACATTTAGAATTTGTATTTAAATCATATAAAGTCAACATAATAAATATAGAGGTCATTTAGAAAAAACTTTAATAAAGATTTCTTTAAAGGTTTACAGATTTTTCTCAAAAGTATATGATTTTCAAAGAATTCTTTAATTTTCATTTTCATAATGTAGCGCATTGTTAATTTAACAGCAATTAAAATGACTGCTCCAAAGAGCTCAGTCTATTTACTTTTTAATTTCTACTGTCATGATCTTTTATACAAAGAAAATATTTTATTCGTTTGACTTTCATAGATGTCAATCTCTCAAACGTTGCATGAGCAATTAAGTTATTAATTCAGCTCAATGAAGTCTGCTAAAATTTCTGAGAGTGACCCTGAAAAATGTCGGTCTTAGCTCGCGGTTATTTATTTAGCTTGTCATTAATAACTCACAAACTTACTACAAATAACCGCACTGTAATGGTTGCCGTACAGTCATTCGAATTATTCGGCTCCCTTGGGTACTCAACTAAAAATAATGCATTGAAATTAATTAAGTAACCCTCGTGTATTAAAAATTTAGAGACCACTAGGTTTTGACCATGAAACGCTTTTATAAGAATTTTTTTTTTCTATCTTTCATAATAAACAAAACCAGCTGATTTTATTTTAACAACAGCAACAACAACAACTACAAAAGGGGTTCCCCATGACACAAACTGCTTTATTGACCAAATTGTGCGCGCTCAAGCCAGACAAAGTTCATACACCCTCACGCTGTGCAAGAGGTCAAGCGTCAAGTCAAGCGTCTGCTAAACGACAGTTCAAATACAGCAAAGCACCGCTTTTCCGGCACAATGTGACACAAGGTAGCTGCCGCTGTTTTTGTTAGGTGACTGGAGTTCATCAGTTCATTGAATACGCTTTTCATATCGAACACCATCTCGTTATTCGCATTTATTAGGGCATAAAAGAGGAAAAGAGGAATAAATAAAAATGATACTAAAATACTTTGGTATTATATAAAATCGCCCAAGTTAAAGCTGGTGTGTCCAGTCATTCTATTGCTTCTTTGTATTGGCTCACTGTGTTGTTCTATTGTTGAAGCTGTTGTTGTTATTACTCTTTACTAAATTTACTCTTTGCCACCCCAGCCTAAAATGTAACGAACAGATGTTCTCAAAATAACGTAAAATCGAACGAAACGAAATGAACCGGCCTGTCAGGCAGCAAGTTCTGCCTACAGCTCGGTTCATTGTTTGATCTTTATATACGCAGGACATCATGTAATTTTCTATGTCCTTCGGCTAACCGTACGCTGTCATTCGTTATGGTTACAATATAATTTGGGCCTTTGTTGTGGCTGTTGTCATGCCTCAGTTAGTGTTGTGATGCTGAATAAATGCTGAAATTCTTAGTTAATTAGTATGCATATCATGAGGAGTACTCTGCAATCAGCCTCCACAATAGTAAGCTGTAGGTAAAATTATACGAGTTCTAAAATTAAGTTTGTGTCACATGAAAAGACAAACATTTACGAAACCTTTTATGCAAAGTTACAAGAATGTAATTAAAAAAAACAATGAAATATATTTACTAATTTTAGTAATATTTAGAGTTATCCCATTTCTTAAATCGAAGAGTAAATTTTTTGATAAAAAAACAATTTTTTTAAAGACCACAGAGTGTTGAAATTTTTAGAAATATATGATAAGCGAAAAAATTAAGTACTGTTGTGTAGAAAATGTTTCATTCCTTTATGGCAAATATAATAATGGTTTCGTTATCATCGGCTATAAGGAAATGAAAAATTGTTCGTAAACAGGAGAAATTTGTCAACAACTCGAACAAAACACGATTTGGGAATTCTAGTTATCTACTAGATCTAGATCTAGTTTTCCAACTATAAAAAGTGTGTGTTTTATTTCTATGGAAATATATAAGATATTAATTGGTTCTTCGATGTAGGCAAGCTAAGCAACGGCTCCAAAACACAACAATTATCATTTATGTATATTTTAGAAAAAAAAAATAATCTCTTTGAGCTTTTTAAGTAATGTAGACGCATTCAAACCACATAGGTTTGAATTATTCACAATCCTTCTGGCTACAAATAAGTTGAATTTAAAAAGTTGAAAATATGCTAAGTTTAGGAGTAATAGTCATAAAACTGCGAAAACAACCCTAAAAACCGGTATTTTTTTATTAAAAAAATTATCTTTTTAAGCTTATTAAGTAGTGTAGACACGTTCAGATCACATCATCATATTAACAAGAGCTGTTGAGTATTTTTGAAGCAATTTTGAAAAAAAAAATAAAATTTTGTTGAAAATAGTATAGAAAAAATTTGGACTTCCTTCAAGTTATGATCAAAAAAGTGATAAAATTAAAAAACATTTCACATTTTTTTTTAAAAAAAAAAGATTGAAACTTATAATTTTATGAATTTGTTTTGTTCTTAAGACTTGTTTATTAGACTGTAAGCTATAACTTTTCCAAAGATAGTTAACTGATATCTTTAAATCTGATGGAGCTATTGAACAAAAACTAATGATACTTTTTTTTGTCAAAATCACTAAGACCCACTATATAAAATGGGCCATAAAAAGAAAACGTTCGCCAAACTCACGAAACCCAGCTAGGGTTTTACTCACCTTTGATCGAACCTATATAGCAGGATCCTGTTCTTTTGCCAAAATCTGTTTCTTGAGTCACTGTGTAATCATTTGTGTTGTACGTGTTACAAAATTTTTGTACCGAGAAGTGAATCTACAAGCTTTATGTCGACTCCAAATTCCTCAAATCCTATATTCTCAAGAACAAATTTTTACTCTCTGATGTTTGCCATTGTCTGCAGCAGTCCCGCAGTTATGGGTTTTTTGGGTTTCAAACCCCCCTTTCTTAATCTATCTTCTATATACAATACATAAAAAGAAGTGTACATTTTGATGTCACCACTAACTGCGAAAACGAGTCGACCGATTTCAATCAAAATTTCGTTGTACGTTGGGGATGGTAGATGGTTTATGTGAAGTTTGGTCACGTGGAAAAAAAAGTTACCCAAACAGTCTCCCTCGCACATCACGTTCTTGTCATCACGTTCTTGTCATCATCAGAAAAACCAAATAATTTTATAAATTATATTATATTTATTGGAGCTTGAACCTATTATATCAATAAAAAATTGAAAATTACAAACGTGGCGGAGATGTGAATTTTTAGTAGCGTTTTTTCTAATTTTTCGCTCTTTAAAGTGCTAAAAAAACACAACCTGCCAATATTATCTGAACTAAGGTTTAGGATCCAATATAGTTTATCTACTTTAAAATAAATGAAAAGTCTAAGTCAACCTATAGAGTGATTCTAGAGATATCGTGGAGACCAGTTTGAAAAACAAGATTTTTCAGAAAACGCGTTTTAAACTTTAGTTAACGATTTTTTCGAGTGCGTTTATAAAAATATGGGTTCCTTTCGTTTGCGATAACTTTTTTATGCAATTTTTATCAGCCAAACCACTGTGGGAACATATTCTAATCATCATAAGCTATCAAAAAATTAAAAAAAAAATAATAGAGTTCTTAGGTCGAGTTTAATGAAAACCTGCCCTTAAATATTAAGTAAATTTGCTTTGATTTAGTATGCTGTTTTGCAGTGTAGGGGAAAAATTTTTACACTTTCTCTAATGTTCTACAAGCTTAACATGTAGTCAACAAAAAGGAATTCACATGTTCTTATCTTAATTCCTTCAACACGCTTCCATTTCACAAATTTTAGCCATCAATTTTGCCCTTGTCGCCACACTATTTCCATTTACCCATTCGCTTCATTATTTCACCAATATGTACCATATTTTCTGTGAGCACAATTATTATGCATCACAATTTGACAGGTTTTCAAGCAAATTTGCTTCAAGCTAATAACCATACATTCCTAATAAACAAATAAACAGTGGACCATACAAAAACACACATAAACTCTCAGAACAAAAACAAACAAAACAAGCCGATTTGCCGGCCGGCTTTTTGTATTACTTCATTTTTGGCTTGTTGTTATTTCGTTCATTATCTTGTCGCCCATTATTTTTATTTATTTATTTTTCGCTCTTCTTTTTTTTTGCTTGTTTTGGTAACTGTGAAGTATATTAAATCGAAAAACGATTTTTCCCAAAATATTTTTAGCTTGTATTTAGAAGTCACTGCGTGTGGATGATTATGATGTCAAAGTCCTTGAGCAAATGCAGGACAATAGCGACTTTATGGGCATTATTGTGGGTATCCTCCTCTGTTTGTTTGTTTGTATTGTTGTTGTTCTTGTTGTTATTGCTACTGTTGCTGTTGGTGTTATGGCTATCACCAACAATTATGTTTTCATGCACATTAACTGACATTAGTTATCATATGAATCACGCTGTCCCCAATGGCCACATTTTAGGTAGATGTTGGTTACAGAATGGATGAGTTGGAGCTGCTCGTCTGGTTGTGGGTTCGTTGTTGTATACAAAGTATATTTGTTTTAATGCCGCAATAAAAGGACATTATGTCCTCTTTTGTGCTTGTGTTTGAATATGTTTTTATACATATATGTGTGTTGGAAGTTGAAGTGCCTGACTGTTTGTCGGCATTTTTATGGCATTTTTTGTGCTTCAATTGAGACATTATAACAACAAAAGATTTTACTTTTTTTGCAGTGTTTGTGGTTACCAGAGAAACAACTTTTAATAATCATATAATTATTGTTGACATAATTTTGCACTTTTGTATAATTTCAGGGTACGGTTGCTTTAGTCTTGTCAAAGTTATTGTTGTTTTTGTTATGAGCTTGTCTTTTGCTGTCTTTTCTATTTTTGTGGCATTAGTATGGAATGGCAAATTTGCGGTTGATATGTGTTTCCATAGCAGTAGGGTTAAAGGACACGGTTAAGTCAGCAACTTAATACCATTAAGTTTTTTTTAATTTTTAATTTTATTTTTGCCTCTTAATGGCAAGAGATTTGATTGATGCTTGGTTCTAGCGGCTTTTTGTTCTTTTAAGTCTAGACAAGAAAATTAAGTGAACACAAGAATCGTTACCATGACTTTATTTCGGCTTGTGATCGTCTTTGCAGAAAGCTTAGAATGTATCAGCGAACGTGTTCAAAGAAATTCCAGGAATAATTGTTGTTTTTTTTATATAACGAAAATTGTTGGAGCATGTGTTTTAAGGGCGCAATTTACTCTGGTAAATAAAGAAATAAACAGCCTTTATTTATTTTTTCTTATCGGGCAATATAAATTGCAGCAAGTTGTAAAACTTTAAGCATGTAATTAATTATTTTTTAAGTTTTTTTTTTCTATGATTTATTTCAATCTCACTTGATGCTAGTATTTTTATCCTTTTGAAACATATTTTAACAGCTCTGAGAACTCAAAAAAAAATTTTGATTCCTTTATCAAAAACAACATTTATAAAAAATTTTGGTAAATATTAGCATGTACTATATAGTAATAGTTTGATTAACTTGCATTTGTTGAGTTAAAATAGTTATCTATTTCAATGGTTTTGGTTGGCGTAGCTAAAAATCCACCATTTGAGCTTAGGTGATAATTTAAGGTTTCGTGGCAATAAGGTGCTAACTAGGGATGCCGATCCCGAGATAAGGGGCTAAATTAGTTTAGAAAAAATGATCCCAGGTTCATCGTGAAATGTTTGGGGATTAAAAAAAATGTATAACTAGATAATTCAGTGCTCGTGTATATAATTTGTCAAAAAGTACTTTTGCATATGGGTCAGAATTCGTGATATCGCCACGAAAAAATTTCTTTAATTATTTTTTTTTTTAATATTGATTTATTAGATACCTATTACCATACTAAGTTATTGGCCCAAGTAAAATTTAAAAAAAATTTTTTTGACAAAGTTATTGTATAGTGAAATTTTTCGTCACTTTTTAAATAATGTTTAGCCATTCGCAAAAGAACTAACAGATTAAAATGAAACTCAGGTATATCATAAGTAATGAAATAAAGGTCAGTAAGTTGTTTACAAATTTAAGAAAAAAATTGTTTGCACAATTTTGGCAACGATTTTTTAATCACTTAATATTTTTAATTGTTCTGCGCTATTAAATATAAAGATATTAAAATAATAAAAAAATAATCAATTCATAAAGAATCCAAACCTGTCGAGAAAAGTCTAGAGCAGCAATTATTTTAGAAATTATGGCGAAATCAACTCTGCTCCTCATAGCAAATTTCGAACAGTATACGAAAACAATGGTAGGTGGCATTCAAATTTTAAAGCAGTGATCATGACCACACCTGTCAAACAGCATATTTTGAATCGTATAAAATTAATATTTTTTATAATTGGTTCTTAAGAACATTAAACAAAAATGCCCTCACCAAATGCATGTTGCAATCCGCTGAGTGCATCGAAACACAATCGTGTTTATAAGGGACTCCAAAATAGTACGGATAAGTGGAGCAGCCTTTATTCAAATCTGGTCGGAAAATATGTGTGCTATACGTGCAGAATTAAAATTAAAAAAAAAAATAATGTAGATGTTGCGTTGCCAAAGCTGAAGAAACAATCTGTAACCGTCGAATGTGGGTCTAAAGAAGAAGTAAAGAGCAGCAGTGAGTCAGATGAGTCTGATTTTGAAGGTAATAATAAGTTTCATTTCACATATAAGTTATGTTTTTGCTTGTTGAGTTTAAGCAAAACACTTTTGCTTAACTTTTCCGATAATAGAAAAAACAAATTTTTGTTAAAAAATTATTTTTTATTTCGTTGTTTTATTTAGTTTTAAAAAAAAAGATTATTATTATTTAATTAGAGAAAAACAACCAATTGACTTTGCACACGGATGAAGATTGAATTTACTTTTTGTTAGTCTGCTGTTAGTTTCTTTTTTTGCGTTACTAACACAGGCAAGCTTGTTCTAGCTATCCCTTTGTTTGTGTTAGTAACACAGGTAAGCTCGTTGAACTATTGCGTCAAGCGCATTGTCAGCAGTTTCGGCACACGCTTATGGTTTGCTATGTTTTTCTGTATGCGGACAAAACAAACGAATGCGACAAGCGCAATGTCAGCATTATTCTTATTTGAATAAAAATTGAAAAATAATAACAAAAATGAAACGGCGATTGCAAAATTGCAGCAACCCGATTCCAAGAATTATGAAGTAATGTAAAATGGTAAGTTACAAAAAGAAAGATGCTTGATATGCAAAATAACGAATTTAGTATAATGAACTTTGTGTTCGTTAACTTATACGATCATAACGTCATGTTTTCAGAAGAATTCCTTATGCGTGAAAAGTTTAAAAAGTAAAAAAATCAGTTTCATATGACCTTGAAAAAGATCTAGCAACTGCATCAGAAATTAAGATTGCGCTTTCTAAAGAAAAGGACTAAAAAAAATTGTTATCATTATTAACAACAGTTCCTATCGATTGGAATGCAGCGAAAATGCAAAAAATGTTGGGCGCCATTTGATACAAGGCTAGAACTGCTTTAATGATTCGTCAATCATCCGGATTCGGTGCAGATCCCAATAAGAAAATAGGCCGTTTTTTATCGAACACTTTTATAAAACAAAAATACGAACTTTTTACGAATCGGATGAAATTAGTGGTATTATGGTATTATGGGAAAAAGGACTGTTTTTCAATAATTGTGAATGGAAAGAAAAAGAGTGTACAAAAAAGGTTACTTCTTTGCAATATCAAGGATCTGCATGGAAAATTTTTAGCAAAATATATATTAGACATAAGGGTTAGTCTGATCAAATCTGCAAAGCTGAGACCAGCTAGTTGCGTAGCTGTTGGCTGCAGTGGAAGACACAATGTTTGCGTCTGCAAAATACACCAGAACATGACACTAAAAATTCAGGCCTTAAATGTTGCACTTCAAGAAACAGGCCAGACGTATTGTATTAAACACTTGAAGAAAAAGATGATGTACCCCATCCCACAAGAGTCATGCGGCTTGTTAGATTGTGATCAGTGTCCAGGTTTTTTATCAGTATCAAAAAATCTAACCCAACGTTTAAAGGCCAGAAATATTATTGAAATTAATTTCAAAGAATGGATATGTACTTTGTACAGGTGAATTTTTTAAAAAAGAAATTCTCATATATAGTGATGTGCACAGAAATTAAGTAATTAAACATGGAAATGACCTTTTTTTAGGAGTGAACTTGTTGAAAAAGTTGAAACATTTGACATGTTCTTGAAGAATTTAGAAAAGGAATTGCCATTGTACCTTAAACATGATTACATTGCTAAGTCTCAGGCCCAATATTTGTCAACTTTGAAACAAAATTTAAAAGCGAGAGAATTTTTAGTCACACTAGACTTTCCGAAAACTACAGTTTTAAGATTCAGACCTATCATTGGTCGAATGATCAAGCGACACTTCATCCTTATGTTATTTATTACAAGCATGACACGAATATTTTTCACGAATGCTTAGTTATTATTTCCGAAAATAACTAGCATGATACAGTAGCGGTTCATTTATTCAATAAAAAGATAATAGATCATTTGCATCTCATTTTTGGAAACGACAATAAAAAAAATTTTTTCTGACGGGTGTGCAGTAGGGATGGGAAAAACCGATCAGTTAAACTGTAAACCGGTTTTTCTGTAGGTCAACCGGTTTTTTAAGGTTTATATGCACGTCCGGTTAAACCGGTTAACCTTTCGTTTCTTGAGAAAACCTAAAAAAACCGAAAGCTAGAAAAAAAAGCTCAAAAAATTATTTTTATAATTTTTTTCTTAGAATGACCAACGCTTTACAATACTTGTTCTGTGTTCCACCATTTTATTATCTGACAGGACAAGTCCAAGCTGCTCAATAATTCCTAATAAAGAAAATACTTCGTTTTGGTCTTCCCATGACGAACTATTTCCTGAGGAACCAAAACTGTATTTGCAACAAGCCTTGTTGCCCAGAACATCGTAAAAACCCATTTCATTTTAGCAAGAAAGAATGGGTTGTATGCCTGCCTTATCCAACGCGACTAAAAATATCTCCTAGTTATGGGGAGCTCTGTACTTTCAGAGAGGTTGTTTTCCGTCGTCAATAAAGTTGTAAGCGATGAGAGAAGCAGACTAAAAATTAACATATAACAGAACGAGTGTTTATGAATCAGATTTCTAGTCAATACTGGATTGATTAGCTTAGGTATTCATAAGATGTTATTTACTTGCTTGTAAAAAATTAAATTATATTTTGTATTTCTTTAAATAAAAATATTAATAAAACCTAATCTGTTATTTGAAAAACCCGTTTTTTTGTCTTGGTTTTAACTGGTAGGTTTAACAGTTTGAAAAAAACCGGAAAACCAAAAACCGGGTTTTTATAAAAACCTCCTATCCTTAGTGTGCAGCTCAATATAAAAACGAATTCAATTTTATAAATGTATTGCACTATAAGGCCGATTTCAATATTGAGACAGAGAGGCATTTTTTCGCAACTTCGCACGGAAAAGGTGCGCGTGATGGAGTAAGAAGAACCGTCAAAAGATTGGCATCTCGTGCAAGCTTGCAAAGGCCAATCCATAATCATATAACCACTCCAATTCAATTAATTCAGTGGGCGGAAGAAAATTTTGATAACATCGTTTTTGAATTTTGTTCTATAACAGAACATGAAAAGGAAAAAGAAGAATTGCAAAATCGTTTTTCTAATGCTAAGCTATTAAGAGAACGCGACTGTATCATTCTTTTCAACCTATCGATTGTAATAAAGTTGCATGTAAACAAATTTCAAATTCGAACAAAATTGTTGTTTATAAACTTCTGTAAATAATTATTGTATTTCAAATCGATTTGCAAACAATTTCATTAGATTTAAATAAAAAGTTCATGACGGTGCATATAGAAAATGGAACGTCCAGTGTGAATTTGCTATTTAGCGCAACGTTGACTTCGCCATAATTTCTAAAATAATTGCTGCTCTAGAATTTTCTCAACGGATTTTGATTCTTTATGAATTAATTGCTGATTTTTAATTATTTTAAGATATTGTAATGGCACAAAACAATTAAAAATATCAAGTGATTACAAAAAATCTTTGCCAAAGTTGTGCAATAAAATTTTTTCTTAAATTTGTTAACATCTAACTGACCTTCATTTCATTATTTATGATATACCTGAGTTTCATTTTAATCAATTATATCTTTTGCGAATGGCTAGACTTTATTTAAAAAATGACGAAAAACTTCACTTTACAATAACTTTGCAAAAAAAAAAAAAATTTAATTTTTCTTGGGCCAATAATTTATTGTGGTCATAGGTATCTAATAAATCAATATTAAAAAAAAATAAGTATAGAAATTTTTTCGTGGCGATTTTACGAATTATTACTAAAATATATTAACTATTTATATATTAAGTATATAAAAATCATATAATTCTATTTAAATTTTCTATTTCTTCAGTTACGGGACTGAAAGTTTTAAATTCCGACATTCCGGGATTTAAAAAGGGTCCGGGATCGGTATTACCAGAGCTAGCCTACATAACACAAGTTTGAAGATAAACTCATTGAAAATTTGGCGGTTTGTATAAATCGGTTAAGCGCCTTTTTTCCCTGACCCCTTCATTTAATAAACCAAATGCATGGCCGTGTAACAGAACTTTTACAAAGTGAATAAGTTCATAGTTAAACATTTCATGGTACATTTACACCAAATTAAAGTAAAATCCCAATCACAAGTAAGATTCCATTCAAAGTAAAATCCACAAAAATTAATAAATGGTGTTTTTTATAGAGTGATATAAGATTAAATCATAAAAAAACATAGTAATATATTTTAAATATCAATGAAATGAGCTTAATTTAGAAAATTTTACGACATTTATTTTTAAATATGACTTTGGGCATGTGGTTGCCACGGCTGGCGCGTACAAGGCGCAATCTGAAACACCAATTTTCACAAACTTTTCGCAGCATTAGCGGCCGTATCTCGCCGATAACTCTTCGAATGTTGATTTCCAGGTGCTCAATTGTTTGTGGTTTATTGACGTAGACAAGTGACTTTACATTACCCCAAAGCAAATAATCCAATTGGGTTATATCACACGTTCTTGGGGGCCAATTAATTGGGCCATTTCGTGAAATTATTTTTTCGTCAAAAGTTTCCTTGAGTAAATCAATTGTAGCGCCCGCTGTGTAGCATATGACTCCGTCCTGTTGGAACCACATACCAGCAAGATTAATGCCAGCTAATTGAGGTACGAAAAACTTCGAATCATGTTCCTATACCATTCACCATTGACAGTAACATTCTGACCATCATCGTTTTTGAAGACATATGGGCCAATGACTCCGCCAGCCTATACAGCGCACCAAACAGTAATTTTCTGTGGATGTAATGGTGTTTCGACAAAAGCTTGTGGATTCTCCTCACTCCAATTACGACAATTCTGTTTATTTACGTACCCATTCAACCAAAAATGGGCTTCATCGGAAAATAAAATTTTCCATGGAAATTCAAAATCAATATCAATTTGTGCTTCAGCCTATTTGCCGAATTGGCGGCGCATACGAGGTCTTTTGGCTGTAATTCCTGCACAAGTTAAATCTTCAAAGGTTTTAAGCCAAGATCTTTTCGTAAAATATTCCATAAAGTGGAAGGACACTACCCCAGTTGCTGAGAACGGCGACGAATTGACTGATTAGGATTCTCTTCAATGCTTTCCTGTACAGCGGCTACAGATTCTTCAGAGCGCACTGTTTGGCGTCTCACGAAATGCACATTATCAGTAACAGTAAATGTGGTCCGAAAACGATCTATTGTTCTTCGAATTAGCAGCTCTGAAGGATGATTATGTACGCCATAAAATGGACGAAGTGCACGATAAGTTTGACGAACAGAACCATTATTAAGATTAAAAATTTCCACAATTTGCACCCGTTGCTCTGGTGTAAGTTGATCAATAATAAAATGTCAAAAAAAACTAAACAAAAAGCAACTATCAGCTGTTAAATCGGCGGTCAAAAAAAGCAGTGATGCCAACTCAAAGTTGTATCACTCTATAAAAAACACCCTTTATAATGTCTTCAAATTTTGCACAGTGTCTTAAATATTTATTAAAAACTTTAAATATGAAATTTGTAAAAATGGGATGAAAATCACGCCTACCTCCCATACAAAGTGACTTTCCCTAAACGGTAAAATCTCTTTAAATTCCACAAAAGCTAATATAATGACTTAAAATGTTGGACATTCTTTAATATTTAAAATAAACTTTGAGTTTGAAATTTGTAAAAATCAGATGAAAACCATGCCTACCTCCCATACAAAGTGACTTACCCAAAATGGTAAAATCTCTTTAAAATCCACAAAAATTAATATGACTTCAAATTTTGCACAGCGTCTTTAATATTCATTATAAACTTTGAGTATGAAATTAGTAAAAATGGGATGAAAACCACGCCTACCTCCCTTGTAAAGTGACTTACCCAAAACAGTAAAATCTCTTTCATTTCCACAAAAACTAATCTAATGACTTGCAACTTTGCACATTAGCTTTAACGTTTAATATGCATTTTTAGTATAAAATTTGTAAAAGTCGAATAAAAATCACGTCTACCTCCCATACAAAGTGAGTTCACCAAAATGGTAAAATCTCTTTCAATTCCACAAAAACTAATGTAATGGCTTCAAATTTTGCACAGTGACACAAAACCTTTAACAATTAATATAAACTTTAGGTATGAAATTTGGAAAAATCGTCGTCCGTGGGGGTATTTTAATTTCGGCTCAGTCAAAGATAATTCCTTACTAGTTTCCTAGAAGTTTTCATTTAAACTTTTAAAATAGACTTTTTATCTTAATATGCACCGAATTTTTTTTTAATACTCTTTATTGAATTTTGCACAACTTCTTTTGCATCAGAACTGCTTGCCTTAAGCCAGTTTTTTTTTAAATACTTCGATGTCACCGGCAACTCGACCATCCTTCTTTTAGTTCCATTTGACAATAGCCCAATACTTCTCTATCTAATGAAGCTCTGGAGCATTAGGTGGTTTCTCTTCTTTTGCAACATAACTTATGTTGTTTTCTTTTAGCAAACTCAATATAGAATGGGCATACTTTGCAGTAGCTAAATCATGCCAAAATGTTTTTGACACATTGTGGTTTTTATAAACGTGTGTAAGGAGACCAATAAAATACTCCTTTTTGTAAAGTTCCGCTGATATAGTGTCATTTGTGAAGAATGAGGTGGCCCTATGGCCAAAAGCGCATATAGCCTGTCAGATTAGAACTTTTGCGGCAAGTTTTTCAATTCCATTTGTTGAAATTGATTAGTCAGCAGTACCACCTTTCTGTTTTGTGTAAAAGTGGGGACATGGTGATGTTCTGTAGTCTATTTTTAGAAACCCATAAAAATGCACTGACCATTCATTATCTTTAAGGAAACGGTCGTACAGTTTCCGAATCCTTCTTTTCCCCACTTTCACTTGTCTTTTACTTTTTTGGGTACTTTTTGTTTCTTGTACGTTCTAAGGTTAAGTCTTTGTTTCACTGTTTGGATAATGGTTACACTGATTTTCATTTTTTTTTTGCCAAATCTCACACAGACATTGAATTATCTTACCTTAAATATCAAGTTCCGGATGTCTTGCACATTTTTTCTTCAATTTTTTGCAGATCTTTATGAGAACAGGTATTTTCGAACTTTATTTTATTATGTTTGACACTATTTACTCTAGCTTTATACCATTTGGCTAGGTTTCTGTAAGAAATTTATTTTCTTTTTGATTCGAGGCATCTCAAAAAATAAGACAGGAATAAAGGAGAAAGAATGTACAATGAAAGCAGGATTGAATATAATACTATCTAGCGGTGCTTACCGCACTGCAATCAAACATCTACACTGCTAGAAATATTGAATTGAAAGTGTGCAGTTTCTTTTCGATGCAGTCGTTTAGATCAAAAAATATGTAAAAAAAAACAGAAAATTAAAAAAAATAAATGCAAAATATTGTGATAAGATCTGAATACTGCGTATACTGAGTGTAATACTGAGTGAAGTGTTCCATATATTGAAAATTGATTGAAATAGTTTAAAATGTTCACAATATACAAAAAAATGCGAATTTTTAGTCTTAAGTGTGTTCAGAAATTTTGTTGTGTCACTTGTTTTTTTTTTAAATAAAATCCAAATAAATTGAACAAAAATGTTTGTAATTTGGTTTCTTATATTAAAATCACAATATTTATCAATTAAAATAATACTTTTGTGCAAATAATCACTTGCTCTATTTAATGTTACATTTAAATATTCAATTAATATTAAAATTTGAAGTAATTTTACTACAATAATTTTAATAAAACTAAATGCAAAAGTGTTTTCTGTAGAAGCCTTGAAAATAAAAAATTACATTTTTTTCGGCAACAAAAATCTTATCCATTTGTGTTTGACCGAATATTCGGCTTCGGTATTTGGCATAATCGGCCAATTTTTAACCTAGTGTTTTAGGTCAAAATAGCCGAATATTTGCCGAATATTTTTACTTTGCAATGACTAGAATAAAAATATTTTTTAACAAAAATAGTTTTTGCTTTGAAGTTAAAAAAATGCAAAAATTTTGTAAATGATGAATTTTCTATTAACATATATAAATATGGTCAAAATTTTTGTAAATAAATTATTTATCAGACAGGTGGGCTAACTTTTTGTCACTCATAAAATTATTTTGAGATATATAGCTTGAAACTTAAAATTTGTTTGAAAAAACAAAAAGAAAATAATGTTTTCACCATATTCGATCATAACACCTATGTTAGTGACACTATTGTTACGATTTATATCATAAAACTTTTGTCGGATCATTTGAAAATTCATCGGCATAAAATTAAAGTTTATACAATAATTTATGTAAAGTATTGTTCTCGAAAGTGAATTTTTAAATTTTGCCATTTACATGGGGGGGAATCGGGAACAATCGAAAAAATCATTATAATATTCGGATTCTACGAAAATTTTAACTATAGAAAATGTTATCGCCATTCGTTGTGGAAAACCTTATTTAGTAGTGTTATAACTATTGTTCAACCGAACCCAGAATTTTTGTCGAAACCAAATATTCGGCCATTTTATAATATTCGGCCGAAACCGAAACTGGTTATTAATATGAAAATTTAAGTTTTTACAAATAATTTTTTTTTTATTAATAGTAAACAAATGTACTTTCATACACATAAGAAAAAAATTTAATACAAAAAAAGTATTATTTAAATATTGAAGTTTATAATAATTAATTGAAGTTTACTATAATAATAAATGAGATCATTTTTTATTTTATATTCTATTGCAAAAGTATTGCATATTTAATATTTTCCATACACACTCAAAGTAGTATGCACCTACAATGTAAATTTTTATAGAACTACAAAGCAAAGTAATTTTATTTAGGTTTATAAAAATAATAAATATTCTGTTTTCTTTTCTTTTTTTTAAGTTGCACAGAATTCGTTCGGAAGTTTAATTATCAATTTTTGGCTTCAGTACCTTTAAAACTTTAATAGTAATTGCAACAGAGATGAAAAAACGAAAATGATAGCATCGAACACATTAAATTAACCAAAATGTTTTGCTTAAGCACGATTAATGAAATTAAAGACGAATTCACAATTTTTGTTTTGTACAATGTGTTGTAAATATTTTTATTAAAATAAACTTAAACATGGTCATTTCCACAGAAAAGTCAACCATGACCAAAAAATTAAAACTTTTTAAAAACGTAATATTTTATGATATTAATGCCCCTATCACCGTCTGCAAATTGAACAAAAATTAAGTCGAATTCGCCAAGTTGGTATCACCGTCGGCGAATGTTTAAATTTAATTCGATTGAAACGTCAAAAACAGGCGAATGAGAAAACTTCGTGGTATCACTGTTCGCGAATTTCGCAGATGTCATTCGACTTAAGCGTCAAAAACAGACGAATAAAAATATTTGGTGACAAGCCGGCGAATGTGTTTGATTTCTTTTTATTTTGCTCATAAAAATGGAAAATAACAGAAAAAGGTAAGTAAATTGCATTGTTTGTATTTTTTGTAGTTCTTTTTTTTTTATTTTAAGCAATTTGTTATATATTTTTAGTATGAAAAAAACAAAAGCCGGCAGTTCCATAAAATGGTCCAGCTTATGAAGCAGAATCCAAACATAGTCATTAGGGTGGAGTGAAAAAGGCCAAAAAAAATTTTTTTTAATTTTTTTAAATCTCCTGTATTGGTAATCGATGACCCTATAGAAAACATTAATTCATGCAAAATATCAAAGCCTTACGACTTTATTTGGAGGTGGCGCACGACGGGTGAAGTTTAAAAAAAAAAAAAAGGTACTCGTATTACTAATATGTACTTTTTAAAATGTAGTTAAAAGCCTCTTCACACGGTAATATTTTGTAGTATAATTGGCAAAAATTCTTGTAGTATTAAGCGACTTTTAGACGGTACCACAAGTAATACGACCTGTCAAAATTTTGTATCAAAAAGTATTTTTTCACTGCTTTTGCGCTCTCAGAGAGCATAAATTGATGTGTGATTGAAATACGGATGGTGCTCTTTATTTTTTGAAATTTTTCACAAAACTATACCACAAGCGGATCAGAATTTATAACTGTTACCGTCGGTAAAATCTCTCCGAAAGTGTTATCGTGTAAAAGACGCTTTATCCAATATTATAGTGTTACACAATGTTATCGTCTGAAGACGTATTTAGTACCATTTAAAAATTTATGTTTTTCACCACTGTTGAAAGCGTTAGCAACACTTAAGCGAGTAAAACGAAGTCGGGGAATTCCCTTGTTCTAATGCTATTTTCTATTGTTGTTTTAAGATTCTTCATAGAGAAGTGAAAGTGTTACCTGTTAAACAGCAACTTAAAACAAAACAAAAGTTTAATCAACGATAAATTGTTTTTATAATTTTTTTCAATTAAAATAATAATAGTTAAAAGGTGAAGTGACTATTTATATACACAAAGTTTTAAAATGCCTAAAACTCGGAAGGATTTGCTTTGCCCTGTATTTGGTGAACCACTTATATTAAATGTTAATGTGCTACCGACGTATTGTGATGTTATTAAATATTACCTGTGGATAAAAACGGATTTGCTTGAATTGAATAATGGAAAAGATCCTTCAATAAAGTATATATGTGAAATAATTGCAACTGATATCGAACAAATATGGAATAAAGCATCGATTCCAACGATTAGTCATCAACAAGTGGTTTCAAGATTGGTTTCGTATTACAACAAGTACAAGAGTATAAAAAAATTGCGCAATTACGCCAAGAAGCAACATTTTTTCAAGGATTCCCAAAAAAAGTTATTTGACATCGCAACATGTAAGTGTGCATCCAGAAAAGTATGTAAATGTATTACTAAAGTACCTGCTGCTGAGGAAAACTTTTTAAAGGACCAACGAAATGAGCGTAAAATGTATATTGGCTGTGTGGATAGAGTGACAACAAAATCTTTACGACGTAATGAAGTTAGAAAACGAAAGTATGATGAGTTTGTGGATAAAAATACTGCTACAAGTGCTTCTTCATCTATGCCAGTAGTACATTGGTCGTCCAGCAGTTATTCAAGTGGACCATCAGAATCAGACGAAGATGATGTTTGTCTGAACGAAACATCAAGAAAATATCAAAAAGAAGAACAACAAAAAGAAAATAAGCAGATGAGAGATAAGTTGCCAAATCTTGCTTTAGCATGTGACAGGACCGGAGTTTCAGATCGATCTGCAGCATTTATTGTTAACGCAGTAATGCTTGATTTAAATGTCATAGATGCCGAAAACTCATCAAGCGTAATAGACCGAAGTAAAATACGTCGAGAAAGGAAAAAAGTGCGCAAAGAGCTGAACTCTATAGGTTGCGAAAAAGTTCTAACGGCTATTTATTTTGACGGTCGTAAAGACAAAACTTTAGTAATGACTACTAATGAAAATGCGTCACATAGGAAGACCATTACCGAAGAACATATCTCAATGATATCAGAGCCAAATTCTGAGTATATAGGTCATTTGTCGATAGATTCAGGAAAAGCAGCTAATATTCAAAAGAATATTGTTGGCTTTATGGAAGGAAAGTTTAAATTTCAGTCTTCTTTGGTGGCAATCGGATGTGATGGAACGGCTGTCAATACGGGACATAAAAATGGAGTTATAGCTTTATTAGAAAAACATCTGAACCGACCTTTACAATGGTTTGTGTGTTTATTACACGCAAATGAATTACCACTGCGCCATTTGTTTTTAAGTCTCGATGGAACTACTACTGGTCCTAATAGCTTTTCCGGTGGTATAGGAAAAAAACTCGTCAAGTGCCTTGATTTTAAACCAGAAGCTTTTGAAGCGATTAGCACAGAATTGTCGGAAGTAAATACTAGTTTGCTAAGCACTGATCAAAAGTACCTATATGAAATATGTTCCGCCATTTCGGCTGGTTTAGTTTCACCAAGTTTAGCTAGTAGAGACCCAGGAAAGTTAGCACACTCTAGATGGTTAACTTGCGCCAATAGGATTCTTCGTTTGTATATTGGTACGGCTAAACCACCAGAAAACCTAAAGAAACTAGCGCTTTTCATTATGAAAGTGTACGCACCAACATGGTTTGACATAAAGGCAAAGCCATCTTGTAAACACGGTCCAGTTCATGTTTTCAACATGGTTAAAAGAAGTTTATATTTAAGAGATGACCTTAAAAGTATTGTTTTAAAAACTATTCAAAGAAATTCATATTTCACACACCCAGAAAATATCTTGTTGGCTATGCTACAAGATGATGCTTCACAAATAAGGGAATTGGCTCTTCAAAGAGTGTTAGAAGTCAGAAAAGGAACTACCACAGAGAAAGTTCGCGAGTTCTGTCTTCCAGAGCTTCAAGTAAATGCGACAAATTACTATGATTTAATAGACTGGGTGAATATGAAAGTAACAGAACCACCAATGACTATGAAATATACTGATACAGAAATTGTAAAGATGGTCGGTTCGGAGAAAAACTTTGTTGAATTTGAAAAGTATCCTTGCCATACTCAAGCAGTAGAAAGGTGTGTCAAGCTCGTCACTGATGCTTCAATTTCTGTTTGTGGATTAGAAGCAAGAGATGGTTTCATTCGCTCCAGAATAAAAGCAAGGCAAGATATACCATTGTTTGAGACCAAATCGCAATTTTTCCAACAATGAGACTTCTAAAAATGACAACAACATTTTTTTTCTTTATTTTAATAATACTCATTTATATTTAATGTGCTTTATATAATAAATAAAAGACTGAAACAATTTGATTGAACTTAATATAAACCTATTTTAAACCAAATTACTTTTATTTCAATAAATGGTCGAATTCAAAAACTAAAGTCATATGCGCCACCTCAAGACCTAGGAAGCTAAAATTTTTTTTAGGTATGTTTAAGGCTATGGATCATCGATTCATAGTACAGGAAAAACAAAATTTGAAGAAAAAAAACTTCACCCCACCCTAATAGTCATGGCTTGATCCGGGAAATCTTGCATCAATAAACCTTATAACCTTGTTTATTTGCTGATGGTATGTTGATATGTTTTGCAGGAAATACGGTAGATGAATGTTTAGATAATATTAGAAAGGATTTAAAAAGTATAGCAAATTATTTAAAAATGAATGAGCTAAAACTTAATACAAGCAAAACTCAAACCATGTTAATCAATGGCTACTAGGAGGAAAATATTGAAATCAATGGTGAAATTATTGAAAAAGTAAATGAAATTAAATACCTTGGTAGTGTTATTGATAATAAGCTAGACTTTAATAAGCATATTAGTTATCTATATAAAAAATGTAGCAAAAAAATAGGATTTTTTCAAAGAAAAAGATGTAGACTGTCTTTTGCTACGGCAATCAAAATATATAATATAATGATAAAACCTCATTTCGAATATTATTCCACCATTGTGTTCTTAGTATTAAATGTAATGCTTTCGAGAATGCAAAAAATGCAAAACAAAGGAATGAGATATATTTTAAAATGCAATAAGTAAGCGCCAATAAGACCTATTTTAGAAACTTTAAAATGGTTATCCATTAACCAAAAAATTATTATGAATGTGATAGTTTTTATTTTTAAAATGAAGAATAATTTATTACCTAAATATTTAAGTAACCAATTGGTTTATGTTGCTGATATTCAGCCATACAATTTGAGAAATGCAGCTAATTTTAGACTAAATTTTTTTCCTAATAATAGATCACAAAATATTTTGTTTTATAAAGGCCTTAACTTATACAATGAACTAACTAATTATTTGAAGAATGAAACAAATTTATAGTTTTAAGAATGGTTAACAATATATAAGCACAAAATATAACTGAATTAATTTATGGTGCTATATAAAATAAGAAATTTGTTAAAATAATATTAAATATAATAACTTAATTTTATACTAATAGCAAATAGCTAAAAAAGAAAGTAATAATAAATAATAATAAATAACCATATTTTGGTCACAAGCCTGCATATGAAGTGGTTAGAAATTTAAATCAATGTCATAATGTAGAACCTACGATCATTGCATTTATGCTGAAATATCCCTTTCGGTTTAAGTAGTGGTGTTTTGCCTGTGCTGGGGCAACAATGCCAATATGCGTGCCATCGACGCAACCGATAACTCCCGGGAATCCTGATTTTGCTTAAAAAAAGTTCCGAACCTGTTGTTTCTCCTGTTCTGTCATGGTTGCTCTTATTCATACAGGGCAAAGATTACGATTAGGGCAATAATCCCGACAACTTCGCTTAAAACTGTGGACACCGTTGATTGCGCAAGACCTAATTCAAAATCGTTTCCAACGCTCTTTTAGTAAATAACTAACCTCAGCAAAAAATCGTAGAGTACTAGCTAGCTTCAAAATAGGAGGAATCGCACAACTTCGACTTGACTGCATGGAGTCTTCAATATTCTGCAACACAAAGACAAAGGCTACCTTGTTAAGCCTAAAATATGATTGAAACCTTTAAGAGATTTTAAATATTTCACTGAAGATCAACCGGGCATATAAAAATACTCACAGGTCGTCAGGAATCTCTAGCGGATTGGATTTATCCCTAATACTGCGTCGTAATCTGCACAAAGTTTGTGTCTGCTCAGTTTCTCCAAAGAATTGCTCCGTGCTGCTTAACATTTTGGTATATTTTATTATTTATCGTATTTATCGCGGCTTCATTGAAATTTGAGGTTTGAGTATTGACGTTTCTAAGCGAATTTTTATGTTTTCTGCTTTGGCAGCACCGTATCTGAGGCGAATAAGTAGGTTCGCAAACAGTGATACCCCAAAAAGAAAAATTCGCCAAATGATACGATTCGAGTGAAGCATTCGATTCGCAGATGGTGATAGGGACATAAATAAGAGAAACATTTTAATTTTATTAACTTAAGCAATTTCTGCATGAATTCATTAACCATGAAGATTAAATCGTCTGCACTGTTTCACAAATTAGTTTTTCTTTTTCGTAAATGTTTAGTAAGTGTTTCGTAAGCTTTTTTGTTTTAGTAACATTGGAAAGCATCGGCTAAAGATAATGAAAAAAATGGTTAAAGCAGAGAATGGAAAATATATTATTTTTTTTTCAATTACTAAATTACAAAACGACTTAACTACCTAATTACTTAATCACCCCATTAAACTGCAATGGAAAAAGATGTCGCGTGCTAAATTAAACTAGTAATTAAAACAAAAAACTAATACAAGTATTAGTATTAATCCATTTTAGTTTAAAATAAGTCGTATTACAATTTTTTGTTCCGTTTCGCAGTTTTCTGCATTTTTCTAAATGCAGTCGAAAACCAGTCACATTTTTTGTAGCGTGCTCATCCCACGTTGAAAACCTGAAATCCACAGAACCTAACTTTTGTATTAACCATAATGCTACTAAAATGCTATCGAAAATTAATAAGATAAAAAAAATTGTTGTGGCGTTTTCTTCATGTTTTTACACCTTAAAGGCGTACGAATGTCACGTTCTCGACTGTGGAAATGCCTGTATTTGAATTAAATGACTGATTCATGAAATTATAACCAAAACTTTTGGCTAGTTTTTAACCAAATCTTTGGCTATTCGTCCTCAATCTGAAACAGACAAAAAGGGCCGAAGCTGGCCGTAACCGAAACCGAAACCGAATATTCGGTTGAACATTAGTTATAACTAATGATTTTTTATGAATAAGAATGATATCTTTGATTTAGGTAATTATTGATAACCTTTAAAATGAATTAAGTATTTTGATTTTCTTATGAACTGATTTATCACATTTTTAATTTTAGAATTTTTTTTTTACTTGAAAAAATATTGTAAATATTCAGCTTGGGACTTCGGCGGATTATTTTAATTTTGCCGAATATTCGGCTTTGGCACAAAATTTATATTAGGACACTATTATCCTTATATAAATCATTGAAAATAATATGTCAGTAGTGGCCTTGGGTAAAAAGTTGCTAACCCCCAGAGAAAGTAATATAATATCAAAATTAACTGCTGAAAAAAGATATAATGTTTCTTAATATGCAAGGAATATTATTGTAGGACCTTCTTAAAATCAAAATATTATGAAGGTAAGAAGGAAAAAGACTGGTACCCAATGGTCCCGGGTTCAATACTTTAACCTTTCTTTCCTTATTTCTAGTATATATAACGCTTGAGTAAGAGACTGTAAAATTATAAAAAAACAGCTCAAAATCATCATGAGATAATTGTTTAACTAATAATGAATACCTTTCAATTAACACATAAAATTTCCACATAAACTTGATATCAATCCAACTGACTAGCCCTAGCTCAACATAATTAATAAGAATTTCATATTTTCAGAATTTTTTTTTAAATTTTCCGCACAATTAATTGATTTGCTCTTAAATAATTTCCGAGAAATATTTTCACACCACTTGACTTCGCTCGCTAACGAAAGAACAAACATAAACAGAACCACAGCACAACGCCACTGGCGGTAAAACAAAGAACTAAAAGACAAATTGACGTATGCAGCCTGTGATGGAAAAGGAAGATGAAAATATGAGGGAGATGAAGCAGAAGCTCTTAAAAGAACTGTCAATTTATGTGAAGTTCGAAGATAAAAATATACATATTAAAATACAAGGGAAATATAACAATAATAACAACAACAACCACAACACCGACAACAACACTTAAGATAAGCATCAATACAATGGGTTAAAATGCTGTGCATGATGTTGTTGTGTGTGTTGTTATTGTTGTAAGTGTGTTGCTGCTGCTACTTCTGGCATTTCAATTAAACATGCAATCGAAGCATGTTCCAAGGCATGCCACCAAGATAAGCGCTGCACCACGCTCTACAGCTCCAAATTGTCTGTGGAGCATTGTATGAATGGGGGGCAAAATGGATGTTGCATAGTTTGCTGTTGTTGTTTTTTCCTTTTGGATGAAACTGTTGTGAATTGACACAGCGTGTGGCAGAAAGATAGACAGACAGCCAGACAGACAGATATATAGACAGCAGCAGCAGAAGCTCACAGCGCGTGTTCGACAAACAGAAGACATTTCCGATTACAACAATATCAACAACAAACACAACAATAGCAGCAGCAACATCAGAACATTGTCTGTCCGTCTATACCGCTATCTGTCCATCTCTAGCTGTCTTAAAGTAAACAAACAAACTCACGAGCAAGAAACATACAAAAAATGTTGCATTTTTTTTTGCAACTTTTTATGTTTCGATGATCAAAATCGCAAAAAAGTTACGCATTAAGTTGGCTGCGTTGCAATATCATGTGCTGTTATGTGGAATGTCATTCTGTGCTGCTGTTGATAATGTTTCTCCTGCTACTCCTTTTTTTCGACGGAAAAAGCGTCAATTAGTGGCATTTTGATGATTAAGAAAAATTGCAATATTTTTTGTTCTCGCCTTTTTACTCTCATCTGTATTATTTGTGAGGTTTTTGTGAACCAAACTGTCAGCTGTCAGTCGTTGTTGATGTCATTGAGGTGTCAATAACCCAAAGGGTTACAGATGAGTTATTTGTTATATAAGCAAGAGGTTGTGTTTATTTTATTGACACATTGAAAGATAAGCCTGGGAATGGGAATAGACTGCTTTTATCGAGCCGATGTATAAAATGTTTTTGTTGCAGTATAGCAGTATCTAAGCAAACCATGCATGTTGTTAGGACTTATCCACATAGAAGCATCTTATTTACGCACTTTGAATTACTAGAATTATGGCAGTTTTTCACAAGTAGCGAGTAAGTCAATCAGGCTAATATACATGCGTCGAGTGGTCTATAAGTTATCATACAATCAGCTATGCTCCTGATAGTAAGCTACTTGGTGGTTACTCAATCTTGCTAAAATATCGACAGCTATTTGCCAGTTTTTATTTACAGTTGTTTAAATGACTGCTTGTCTGGCTTGCTGTCTATCTTTCCATCTGTCTAAACGTCTTTCTAGTTTATCTGTCTGTTTGCTAGTTCAGCTGTTTTGCTGATATGCTTAAATATTTATGCTTCAGCTCATAGATCCTTTGCAACATATTGCATATTTTTTTAAATTTGTTTCCTCATCTTTTCTCTGCTATACTTCGACTGTTGCAGCTGCTGTAGCTGCTTCTTTTACAACTTTATTCTACCTAATTTACTTCTTTAGTTCTTATTTTGTGTCTCATAAATTGCCATTCATAAAATTGCAAAAATCTTACAAACAAGCTCACCAATATGGATGTATGTATGTGTATGTATAAAAAGACACACGCGAAAGAAGAAACAAGGAAAACAAATTTGTAGATTCACAAGTAATGTTGTTAAATATTTGACAAAAAATTAAAAACCGGTTTCTTAATCCTCAACAGGGTCACCTCAAAAAAAATTACACTAACAGCATATCTGGTCCCAGAGACCACACCAACTAAAATGTTAAAAAACCACAGAATTTAGTTAGAAATTCATGCTGTTTTCTTAAAGATTGTGATATATAAAGTTTTTTCTTCCAATTAAAAAAGAATATTTTTATTTATATTGAATAATTGAAGGGTTTATTGCAATAACGTGATGCCACGTGAGGGCTTATTGCGATATTGCCACATGATCTAAAAAATCAATTTTTTAGGCTGAATATATATATATTCAATGCATTTCCAACAACCACTGAAAAGATTTTGTCTATTTCTTATTAAAATTTTAACCTATTTGTATTAACCTTAAGAATTTATATTTAAATCATATAAAATCAACATAAGAAATAACAAGGTCATTTAGAAAAAACTTTAATGTTAACCTATTTGTAAAAGTTTCCGTGTTCAAATCCATTTCTTCATACAAAAATACATTTTTTCAAATCTTCGATTTCAAAATATTTTTTATGTGGCTTATCATGTTTTTGCAATAAACCCTTCAATTGAATTGAATCAATTTGTTTTTTTAATTGAATTATAAGAGAAATATTCTCTTTTGTTTTGTTTTGGTTCTGGTCCCACAGACCAGGAGTATCAGTTGCGGGTTAAGTAGCCCAAAATGATACTTTTTAAAAACTGGTTTTTCTGATAATAAAAATTCAAAATCCGGTTAAAATAGGTTATACGAAATCCAATGACATCATACGTGAAAAAGAATAAAATCTTACATAACATTTTAAAAAAAAAGTATTTGAGTGGCCGACACTCACGGTAGAAGTGAAAAATTTAGAAAACTAGAAATTTTTCAAAAAACATCGTTACCTAAATATAAAAAAATCGACTTGTTCGTTGTTTCTATATATAAAGAACTTTATTTTTTTCTGTTCAAAAATCCAATCAAAGGACTTAGCAAAATAAATTAGACTGTACCGTTTGGTCAGTGGATACATTTTTTTATCTTTTTTCAAAAAGGCTTCAAACTTTTAAATTTTTACTAAACACATGACTCAAAAGTTGTTTTTGTGGTAAAAAATAAAAACAAGTAAAAATTGCATTTCTGACTACCCTTCATATGACAATACATTAATTTGCAAAAATTCTTCCAATTTCGGTCAAAAGTTGTTAAACAGTTCTTGTCATGAAAACATCAAGAACACATTATGAATACTTTGGCCAAATTTATTTTTTCAAAAATATTTTTATAAGTCCCTTGATTTAAGTCTCAAAAATAGTTTATGTTATAAAATTGCCAAAATGCCTTTTTCCAACCAAAAGTTATGGCTAAACATATATTTTTTTCATGCCATCGACTGTCTTTGTTATATTGAGGGAGGTTTTAGACACACAATTTTTTGAAAATTATTTTTTTAAATTGATTATTTTTTCAAAATTATTCAATAATATGCAAAAAAAATTCAATTCAATCTCGCTTATAATACAGATTCTACAGCGCTTCAAACCCGGTGTGCCAGAGTAATTTTATCTAACCAGATTAACTTTAAACGCGTTTTTCTCAAAACATACTCTTTAAAATGGGCCACACTCCTGCAAACAAACTAATCGACCGATTTTTATATATTTTTTTAACTAATCATAATATGCGCTGTTTACCAAAATTAGCGTCTTTGAAAAATTTCTCTTGTTTGTACACGCAAAAATGTGGTCAAAATTAACGTAAATTTTTTGATTTTCTCTTTCACGCTTTAAAATATTATTTGTTTTCCGTATTTGTATTCTATTTTGGTAAATGAAGTATATTCAAGGGTCTACTTACGCATGCGTGTTTATATTTTTTTTTTTTCAAACGATCTGAAGCCGAGCTTGATATTGGTCCGATTTTTAACTTTTTTTAAACACTAACTTCAGCGCCATCTTTTTATATAAAAAATATGTATGTGAAAAATTAAATTTTTTTTTAACTTATGATGTAAAATTAATATGCAAATTAAATTTTTTGTCCATATCCCAAAAAAAAATTTCATATTTTGTGTCAATAAAGTAGCTGATATATGTCCGGTGCCCGTGTCGGTAAATGTCCGACCTCTGCACCGAAAGAAGTGCTAGTTCTGGCACTCGTCAGTTTATTGTATCCGAATGTAGTCGCTCGTTTTTTAACACTTTATTGACTTAATACAGACTTACTACGGTACTATTTCAGGTGACGTTCGAGGTACTTGCTGGGTATGTTTCGGGTACATTATAGTTATGACTCAGTCCAGTTTCGATGCATATTAGCTACTTTATTGACACTATATATGAATTCTTTTCTCGGGGTCTGTTCGCTGAAGCGCGTTTACATTCGACTTAATATCAATGTACAATTAATTTTTTTTCATAAACTTCGTAATACTTCGTTACTTCTCGTATCTTTTAAAAATAAAATTGAGTCTGATACTCGGGACTTTTGTGCCTGAGTAGTTTGGTACGGACACAAATTTGTTTCTCGGATATGCCTTCAATTAAATTGCTTTCACCTAAAACCACCCTTAATAAAACACATTTTCTGTTTGTTCATTTATTTGTTTAACCTTAATACAAACCTAAACGAGTGATCAGATTTCACTCAATTTTAGTTCACCTAGATAAGATATAGGCATACTTGGTTTTTACTACGCCTATTTTGTTCCTTTTCAACTTACATAAGTTTCGTTGTTGAAATATTTCTTACCATCGGAATTTTTCGCTATTATTTTTAAAAAATTTCTGATATTTTAACACCAAAAATATTATCATTTCTTTGTTGCAAAAGTAAGCTAGCGAATCTGAAAAATTTAATGTTTCATTTCCAATAAAAACTCTATGGAAAATTAAAAATGAAATTTTTCAGTTTCGTTAGTTTATTTTTTGCAACGACGATATCTTCAAAATTTTTAGTACAACTTTTTCATAAAAAATCGTTACCTAAGATGGGGAAAAAAGACTTGCAAGCCAAGGTTTAGACTTTATATTTTTTACTTTCGTTTTTAAATACATTTTATTTTTTTATATATTTTTAAGATATTGTTCTTACATTTTTGAAAAGCACCGCAGTTTAACAGCTACTGAAACGTTTAAAATGTTTTGAAATTGGCTTGTGTACATTCTTTGCGCTGGTTTGTTTGTGTATGTCAGTTTTCGTTTCATCGATTTTTAAATCACAACGTTGCTAAAGAAGTTTCAATTCAAATGAAAAGAAACCGATTCAAAATTGTGTAGCTTTTTGATAGTAAACTAAAATTCAATACATATTGTATTTTTATTAAAAAAGTATGGACCAAGAAAAAATAAAATGATTATTATAAAATTAATTTTGAGGAAACAACTACACGTTTTAAAATTTTGGACTTATTTTTAATCCAAACTTTGGTTTAAAGGAATTTTTAATCCAAAAAGTACTATTTTGTAATACCAACGTTAGTTTAATTTAGCTAGATCTCAAACCCACATTCCAGAAAAAACTTACTTGCATTCGTAATGATGCAAAAAAAGTGAAACTAGTTGTCTAGTACGTCAGAGGACGTGTGTTCAAATCACGAACTGATAAGAACATTTTTTATTTTACTTTAATTTAGCTGGGTCTCGAACCCACGTTTCTGCTCGCTTGCTTACTTACTGCAAGCTAACTTGCATTCGTTATGATGCCAAATAAGCCTAATTTTCTTAACAACTGAGATGGACGAGTAGATAAGTTCTAGGACCAGCACAACAGAGGACGTGTGCTCAAATTATGAACTGGTCAGAAAAGTTTTTTATTTAAAGTTGATATTTATATTGCTTTTTTTAAACTTTTTGCGGATTGAAAACTAACCTTTTTTGATTGAAAAATTTTAAGCTTTTCCTTGGATTAAAACGTAATCTTTTTTGGTGTTGTCCCACATGTAATCCAAAAAAGTTTAAAATTTAGTCCAAGATTTTAACCGAGTATAGAAGAATAAATAAAAATTAAAATTGTTTTTATGGGTATATATAAAAATTTTGTAATAGATGTAAATTTTTTAAACAGGTCATCAGAATCTTAATTATAACTTAGAAAATTGTACATATATTAAACTTTTTAATTTCTAAAAAGACAACATTTCTAACTCAACAATTAAATATGTATTTTTTTTTAAGAATGCATCCCAAAGAAGTTAATTTTGTTCTCTTATTATAAAAATATCAGAGTAAATTCAAGATTTTTGAGTATAAAACTCTTTTAGCTTATCACATTAATTAGCATCAGTAACTGCGTTATTCTAGACTTCACTTATATTCTTTTCTTGAAAGATTTTAATAAATCAAGAACCAACAATTTCTAAAATGCGCCGCAATTGTTGTATTCATCAGTGCAATTTTTAGATATTCTTAAAAAAAAAAATTTAACATGAACATTAGAATTTCAGGAATCCGGGTAAAAGTTATAGTTTTCTATCAATATTGTTTAAGATATAAATAACACTTTAAAGAGCTAAAAAGCCAATTCGATTTTTATTTTCTAATTACGATAAATTTTTATATAAAAAAAAATATCAGAAAATCTAATTATATGACTAAGAATAACAAGTTTTTCGAATAATTTGCAAATGTTGATTAAAAGACTAGCATGAAATCCGAAAAGTTGATAAAAACCGGTTTCTCGAATGAACCGTGTTTGGCAACTCTATTTACAAGCTTTCATTCCTAGCTAGCTAAGTACCAGCAAGTACTCGTACACTCAAAAATCTTTTACTAAATTCAAGTAAATCCTGTATTGTTTTTATGACGACACTGTGTTAAAGTTTAATCGACGCCAAATATAAAAATTGAGTTTTATTCCCTCATGGGACAAAATCTTAATACATGCTTGTATTCAAATATTTTCGCCAAAAATAAAAAAGAACGAAACCTGTGGTGTTCGGACACTCTACGTTTAAGTTAAAACTTTATGGATGTACGAACTACTCCATGAATACCCATTCATATAAAAATGATAAACATGCAATAGAACCGAAAACCAAGTATTCCAACATGTAATAAATATTTTTCTAAGTTTTATAAAAAAAAAATTTAGTATTTTGAAGAGTTTAAATTCTAATAGAACAAATATTAACAAATTAATGATTCCAACGATTGAATTAAAAACTAGTCCAAGATTTTTTACCGTGTACCAGCCAAAATTTAGTGTGTGCTTCTACAGCAACGCACAAGTGTTGCTTGCATCTGAGCGTGCGTCTTAGTTGCTATTACTCTTTTAAATGTATATATAGCGCAATATATTATATGTTATGCTTATTTTTTTTCTTATAACTTCTTTATCCCCCGTATAACTTATCCTTTTGAGCAGCTTCTGATGTTAAACATCCGTTTTTTATATTCCTACGCAGGGCACTTTTATGATATTTTGCTGATTGGAAATTAAATATTTTTATTTACTTTTTTTTTTTGAAAATATAGTTATTTCATTG
This sequence comes from Dichetophora obliterata, assembly GCA_963920525.1. NCBI lineage: Eukaryota > Metazoa > Arthropoda > Insecta > Diptera > Sciomyzidae > Dichetophora > Dichetophora obliterata. Next base: position 188,530,874 of record OY986436.1, read on the forward strand.
AATGATTTTATTGCATAACTTGATTTAATTCGCATAAAAGTATTATATATTTTTTAAAATTTTATCTAAGGTTAGCTTGTGAACTTTTGCTTTGAAGACAATAGGTCCGTTCCCATAGTTGGACATTCGTACGAGTTCGTTCTATTTTCTGCAATTTTCAGCTATTTCCTGTTCCCGTACCCCAAAAATTTTCAAAAGAGAACGAAAATAAGTAATTTAGTCCTTGTTAAAAATTGCTATTTTTTGCTACACAAATTTGGCAAAGCAGAAATTCGCAGCAATTCACAGCAATTCGCAAGCTGCAATGTTTTGACTGCTGATGTCAAATTAGAGTACCAGTCATTAAAACAACACAAAAAACAACAGGGAAGCCATTTTAATCTGATCCGACATTTTTCCAAATTTTAAAAAATTTGTACAAAAGAAATAAGCACATGTTTTTGACTTTTATTAAAATTTAGCAACTTTTTTGAAAAATCTGTTCCTGTACTTTTTGCAATTTTTCACGAAAAAAAAGCATTTTTTCGCTTACTCTCTCAAATTTTACATCTTGCTAATTTCTGCTAGAAAAGTACGGGTACAGACCTAATGACTTTGAAGACTTTCTTATGGAAAGTATAAAATATGTATCACATGTGGAAAGCAATGTTTTTCGGGAGACCATAAAATAATTATTTTAATCAATAGAAAATTTTTCAATTGGTTTTCTGTGCAGAATATTAACATTCGATTCGTTTCATTGAATATAAATCTTTAAAAATCACATAAATTTCTTAGTTAATTTTTTAACAGTAAACAATTTTTTTCCCTTCATTTTAGATTCTTGAAAGACAAAGCTGTAATATTTTATTTATTGTTGGATTTGATTTCAATTATCGTAAAATAACTTTCAAAATATGACATATCACAGAAAGAGGGCACTTAATGAGATAAGACAGTGTGCACATTAGGGTGGTTTTATCTTATAGGGTAAAAAAATGTCAGAATTTTTTTGGGGACACCCACTAAAATGTTTCTTTCTGTCAGATTTTAGGATTGCCAAAGTTTGAGCATGATTGAAAGATGTTGACACGTGCCATTGGGGCCTCAAAGTTTTGAAAATCTCGATTTTTTTTGCCAGTTTGGCGACTTTGCCGACCCATATCTCTAGAAGGGTTTAATGTATTTGCTCATGTCATACATCAAATTGAAGGCGATACTGTTTATAATATTTTATATGCAATAAAAAAATACGTAAGTATTACTGAATTCGAGATAATGAAGCCAATGTCCCTAAAAACCTTTTGTGAAAAAACCCATTTTCCTTCCTATATTATCAATTTTTGGAAAGAAAACAATTATGTATTTAAAAAATCAAGTATAATAAATGACTTTTTCATTTTATTTTTATTTAAATTTATTCAACGGACTGACATAATGTGGTATGGAGCTATCTGGATACTGCTGACGGCATCTACTGACTACTTGGAGAACGTATTGTTTTTGTTGCTCGTCCTTTGTAAGTAATTGGTTGTAATCTGTGATGATCGTAACTCCTCGTTGCAGGATCTTTTTCCAGAAATACGGTGTTAATGTTTAATCTCTTAAACATCAGGTACGTCTCACTTGTAATTAGAGCTGGGAGATCTTTTTCTAGGAATTTCGGCAGTTGTTATATTTCTGGTTTGGGTCGCATATTTCTGGAACACTTCTCATTTTCTTCTGCTTGATTTGTTAAGATTTTTGTCGCCATTTGGCTCTTTACGGTGTTTTGCACTGTCGGGTCAAACAATGCCAGGGCAACAAGTTCAGGACTAAGAAACCACAGCTGATTTATCATTTTGTTAATTCCTTTTTCTGATATTTTTTTTCAATGCTTTCGTATTTCAATAGATTTTCAATAAGGTCTAGGTCTTGTTTTGGTGCTGAACACGCTCTGGGGGCGTTAAACCAAGCTTTACAGTAGACTCGAACGATGAAAACACAAAGTGCTTCTAGGGCCTCTTGTTCTTGGGAAGTTATCTTAAACTGGTCACGGAAGAGTTGTGTTTTCAAACAGTTAATAGCTTTTGCCATCCACCGGGCATGGTGTAGTGGACCTGGAAACCTGAAGCGCACATCTTTTCCGTCAAGATTTCCAAGATATATCAATGCCAACTGTAACAGCTCTTTGTAGTCTCTTGGCTGGCATTTGGCCCTTAGTTTTCTTTGCAATTCTTCTTTGATATTCTCTACTTCTTCTTTGGGCAGTAGTTTCAGAACATTCTCGCCTACATCGAACTTGGATTTATCAATCGCCGACAACTCTTCTTGAAATCTCTTGAATATGTCTGGTTGAGGTCCCGATGTGCTTCCAAACTTGCAGTCAAAAACCCCTCTCAACAAGACTTCTAACACGTGGTGCCGGCACGCTAGGTACAGGAGCTCTAGACCTAACATCTGCTCCAGGAGATTGCACGCTCCATTTAGTCTCCCAGTATTTGATGCTGATATATCGACGCACATATCCACGACCGAGCTGGCGAGGTCCCATTCCTCTAGATATTCGTACACTGCTATGGCTTGTTTCTCCCCTGAGCAATTGTGAATTTCAGGAACGCCCAGGAGTTGTTCTTTAGTCCCATGTGATACCAGAACAGCAACCCGTTCTTTCTGCTCTGTTTTGAGGATACCTGGTAGTAGTTTTCCATACCAGTGCACGCAAACAGCCTCGTTTTGGGGTATCTTAAGTCTGTCTTGAATTTGTTCCGTGTATTTTTCACGGTTTATTCTCAGCTGTTCACGGATAACGCTTCTGGAGATTCTCTTTGGGATCCTCTCCGAGAGCTTCTACTGTAGCCAAAATGATACGAGTAGCATTCCTATCGGACACCTTACAGCGGTCCAGCAACAATGACAATTTCATGGTTAGGACCTCTTTAAAGCCACGCTTGATTCTCTTGGGGGCAGATGGTCCTTCAGATTCTACGTTCATCTTGAGCTCTGCATATGGCGTTTCAAGTCCTTCTGACTCTTCTGTTGTCTCGTCGTCCGTAGGCTCCACCGTCTCTGTGAACAATGAGATGAGACAATAAGTATAAATTTAATATTGATGGAAATTTCAGCTGGTGATCTAGATCTTATAAAGTTTTGCTACAAGGAAAATATTTTTTTTAATGCTTACCGAAATTTCCCGCTTCAAGTTGTTTCTCCAAGACCTTCCGTTGTTTCTGTAGTAGTATTTCTTCAGCTTGAGCCAACTTCAGGTCAACTCCGAGCTTGGAGCCTAGTCTTTCTTTCTGCTGCCCTAGTATTTCTTTCTGCTTCTTTGTTTCAACAGAAACTCCTTGTCTTCTTCTGAAGTCATCATCGTCAGGGCATCTTGGTGGGCAATATCAAAGAGATCATCCAACTTTAGGGTAAACTCTTTTACACATTTCCTGCACTTTCCGTTTTTCTATCCTTGTACTTCTGCATTTTTCTCCAATCATCGTACAGTTTTTCCAGCTTTACTATGACATTTTCTTTTGTTTTGTAGGAATTCGAGCTTTTGTCCAAAAAACTAAAACCTCGTAAACAGTAGTTGTGGCAGAGTCTCTCACATTTAACTTCACAGTACGCAAATTGTAGAACATAGTAGCTAGAATACATCGATTGGAGTAGGGCAGCTTACATTCAGTTATCTGATGAGCTGGATAGTCAATTAGAAAAATGTTGTCTCTACCTCTACTTCTCATGCCAGATGTAGAAGCCATCACTTTTACGAGAAATAAAAATGTTGACTAAAAGAAAGAATAAATGACACAGAATGACACTAACTAAAACAAAGAGTACGTGTTAGTAGGTACCAACCTAAAATAAATAAAAATGTATTTTGTAGTTAATATTTAGTGGGTTTTTTTAAGCTCGATCACACGAACGTCTTCACGAAGAACGACTTTCACTGTTTAGCGAATACTTTTCAACTTTTCAAAAACCACCAAGCTATCCATTTCTTTTTTTAATAACAGACTCTGAACCCCTGGACTTCGACTTAAAATATAACAATAGGTAGTAGGGTAACCCAATATATTTTTAAACTTGTTTGGTTTTACCTGCTTGGGGTCGCCAGTGATACAATATGAGGAAATAATAGATACATACCTGACATAAAAAAAAAACATTTTTGTGGGTCTAAAATTATGGGATACCATAGCAAACATATTTAAATGAAATGAGACTCCAAAGTACAAATATTTGTCCATAATAAGCAATAATAATTCAAATAACGCATCTTCGCTCTGAGGGGTACCTAGTCACGTTTTTAGGGATATTGGCTCTATTTTTTCGGTTTCAGTACTAGTTGCGTATTTATTATGCAGAATATAAAATGTTAAAAACAGTATGGCCTTTAATTTGATATATGACACGGGCAAATAGCTTTAGCCGTTCCAGAGATATGGGTCGCCGAAGTCGCCAAACTGCCAAAAAATCGAAATTTTCAAAACTTTGCGGCCCCAATGACACGGGTTAACATCTCCCAATTGTGTTCAAACTTTGGCAATCTTAAAATCTAACAAAATAAAACATTTTAGCTAGGTGCCCACAAAAAAAGTTCGACATCGATTTTTTAAAACCACCCTAGTGCACATTTATGCTTTAAAATGCTCTTATTACAAAGTAGTTTCTAGACAGCTGCTGAAGTATAAAATATTTATTTGTTGTGAAAATATAGAAACATTTTTTCATTCTTTGATAACGTTACAATATTATTTTAAAACAGTTGAACTCAAAAATAATACACAATAAAAAGTAACAAAAGTAAACATTTAGAAACTTTGAATATGATGTAAATGCAGTGAATGGGAATGGACTCATAATTTTTATATTGCATATAAAATCTTAAATTTCCGAAAACTTAAATATTTAAATATAACACATTAGCTTATTAGGCTTAGAATCTTAGAAAAGTGATTTTTTTAAAGAATAAAATGTGGTGCAAGAATAATGGTTTAATTAACTTTACAATTTGTTTTGTGCAGTATTAATGTATATTGTATTATACCAGTGGTTGATCCAGTACTATGCCAACTTCTCATTCAATGTAAAAACTTTTTCTCATTCACGTAGAAAAAAAATATATTTGACACAAACATAATATCGAAGGATACTATTATGTTCAAAAACTTGTTTATAGCAAACAAGTTAATTTTTACAAGAAATGTGTTTTTATTTTACGGTAAACATAAAATGTTTTCCGGAAGCAAATTATGTTCACTTTAATGTTCACTGCAAATAAGCTTATTTTTTGCAATAAATATATTATGTTTACTAAAACATAAAATTATTTTTGGGGCAAGTAAGTAAGCTTATTTGTTGCTATATTGTATTTTAAATATTTTTATTATAACCTAATTTATCCTTTTTTAATTGTTGCTCTTTGAGGTTTGCCATTGTTTGTGGCTGAACAGAAATATTTAAGTTTCTGTCCGGAATTTCTATCCGGTCGAAAAAGAATGACGATATCTTCCATGTAAAGTGAAAAGTTATTGCACACTATTTGCTTATTTATTTATTTATTGAGAGTGCACCCAATAATGGCATACTCAAAATTTGCTCAAAACTCAAGGTTATCTTAAAAAAACATTCCAACTAATAATTGAACTTTATCACAGTTGCTGGATTTTTCTAAAGTGGTTGTGAAAATCAATTTTGGTGTGGTTAAAATTGACAAATATAATGATGGCTTGTCAAACAATTGTTCAAGCAACATTCACGAGAAAATGGTTCGCGTAGTAGAGCTAGTGAAAGCTGATGGTTTTTTCGTGAATTTTTGTGAATTTTTATATTTTTTTGCAAAAAAATCTAGTTTAAGTTTAAATATTCGTGCTACGTATCAATTAAAAATAATTTTTTTTCTTCATGTATGTAATAAGCTGGCTCTATGCTATCAACAAATACTGAAAAACTTTGTATTAATTTTTATTCTTATGTGGCTACTGATAATCAGCACCTCCACCTGATTCGATGTCGCCATGTCCGTCTGTCGACACGATTACAGCCGCAATTTTTAAGCTATCGTATTGAAACTTGACATGTGTGCTTTAAAATGCCTCAACCTCCATAAAATAGTAAAAAAGGTGTCGATGCTACCTACTAACAATTAACCTTGATCTCTTATATGACGATTCACAAAATATTTTGGCTGTACCGATAGCCGCCAGTGTGCTAAGCAATTTTTAAAAAACCCCAAATATAATGTTTTTCGTAAATATATTGGCTGGTGTTATAGTTGTTAAAAAATAAACTGCCATATATTAGAGGCAAGAAAAAGCTCTTCCCATCTGCATCAAAAACTTAAAAATTTTTGAATTCGGATAAAAGAAAGTGCTGTTTTTCATGCATATTTTTGATTTTTTATACCCCACGTTTAAAAAACGTAATGGGGGTTTATTAATTTTGTCACTCCGTTTGTAACGCCGATAAGGAGGCTTGGCCGGTATAGAAAAGTATATATATTACTGATCAGCATCACCTCCTGAGTCGATTTAGCCATGTCCGTCTGTCCGTCTGTGTCCACGATAGCAGCCGTAATATTTGAGCTATCATAACGAAATTCAAAATATAAGCTTTTTATACAAAAATACAGGTCAAGTTCGAATATGAACAAAATCGGATGAAAACCACGCATGGGAGAATACAAAGTGACTTAACCAAAACGGTAAGATCTCTTTAAATTCCACAAAAATCAATTTAATGACTTCAAATTTCGCATAGTGTCTTAAATATTTAATATTTATTTTGAGTATTAAATTTGTAAAAATCAGATGAAAACCACACCTACCTCCCATACAAAGTGACTTAACCAAAACGGGAAAATCTTTTTAAATATATTTAACAGTTTGCTTAAGACTTTATATATACTCTAATTCGGCTGTGGAGGTATTTTAACTTTGGCCCAGTCGAAGATAATTCCTTACTAGTTTTATTTTATTTCCATACAAAAGCTTTCAAAATTCACATAACTTCATAACATACTTCTATTTTTTTTAATTTCTTTCAATATTTTTTAAGTAGGTTTTTTGATTTTAGCTTTTGTATGTTTCAATTTAATCAATTATTAGTTAGAAATCAAGGCAAGCACTCAAAATCTTTCCAACGATATCTTGATAGTGAGAATTGCAAAAAAAATAATGAAGTTATTTAAGTTTTAGTGAAAATAACTTAAAAAAATTAAAAATAAAATATATTAAAAACAGCATTATCTTTAGCCTCATTTTAAAAATTTATAATTTTTTTGATGCACTTTGGAAGAACTTTTTCATTGCTATTATTTCTAACTTATTATTTTTTCTTACAACCAAAACATCCCAAATTTTTACAAAAAAAATGATTTTTGGAGATTATTTAAAAATTTTCTTAGCACACTGGTGGTTATCGTGACAGCTAAAATATTTTTGGAATCATCACAAAACAGATCCAAGGTTCACTTTTAAATGGTGGCAATGGAAACTTTTTTGAGGTTTTCTAATCTGCTTTTATTCAAAAAATTAAGATAAAGTTTGAGAATGAGCAAAATCAAATTACAACCACGCCTACCTCCCATACAAAGTGACTTTAACAAAATGATTCAATCTCCTAAAATGCCACAAAATCTAATGCAGTGACTTGAAATTTTGCACATAAGCTTTGGCCTGAAATATTCAATATATACTTAAAAAAAGGTATAAAAACCACGCCTGCCTACCATACAAAGAACTATATGAAAACGGTTCAGTCTCTAAGAATTCCACAAAAATAATTTAATGATTTATATTTATGCACATATGCTAAGAATTTTGGCAATATTAAATTAGCATAACTTTTATAAATTCCACAAAAATGTATGTATTAAAAGCATATTTAACACATAATCCATAACACACTCCATATCTTAAACGTGTTATGCATTTGAGTTTTGCAAAATTGGATGAACACCACGCCCATTCTCCTTACAAAGTGATGTCATTAAACTCTCAAAGCATGCATAACTTAGAATAAAATATGAGGGTATTTTAATTTCGATCCAGCCGAAGATAATTTTTTACTAGTTTTTTCATAATTTCCTTATGCTTGTGTCTTGAAATAATTATAGTTAACTCTCCATTGAAGACTAATTATTCCCAAGTTAATCAATTCCATGTCCGTTTTGCTTTCTGTCGAAATTTGTTAACATTTCATAAATTTGGAACAACCTTAGTCCACATTAATGATGAAGCACATAGCAATAGCTGGTTAACCGCAAGCTATCCATTTTTTATAAAAAAACAAAATAATTGAGTTTCCACTATTTTTTCATAATAACTTGCACACTCGATTTTTTCGCAGCTAGTCCTTTTTTATTAAATTAAACATTTTACTGCATGTTTTTTCTCTATTCCGCCATAAATTATGAGGAAATTGTGGTAAAGACCGCAGACAACAGCGAACAAAAAAGTAGTGAAATAGCAGTAGAAATGCGATTGGAGAGAATGCAAAAATAGCCATAATCTAGGTTGCCTTCTATAAAGGTAACTTTAATTAATGCAATGCATGAGTTGCTTGGCAAATTTAATGAAGTTCATATGAGCATTGATGTTCATTCACTCTGAGTTTGACAAAAAACAAGCAAACGCATGAAATGATATTCATTACATTTATTTTTTTTGCTGACACAATACCAAAGAGCAAATTCAACCCCAAAAAAGGATATCATGCAAAAATCTTACATAACGTTGCTCACTTAAGTAGTAACAATGGATTTAATTATAGCGCCACTCTTTTTCATTAACATCTACAATTCAATTTTTTAAAAAATTATTTGCCCATTTCAGCCACAACCTTGTCTCCGCTTTAAGTCAACGCCAAAACTTGTGCTAATTACACACACTCATCCAGTCTTACGGACGGACGTTCGAATACATTTCATATGCAAAAACCATAATGATGGTGGGCGTTCTTAAGTAGGCGTGTGTTGGTTGATAGCAATCCCACCATCACCATCAGCAGCCACGCTGTTTGGTATCTTATTTGGCGCCAATGACACTCGTTCGAGTAATTAGTTGAGTGTGGCTTAAGGACACCTATAGAAACCTCTAGTTGAGGTTGTTTGAGTAGATGGAGAATATATATATATGTATATGTTCTCATATACAGCTAAAGGTTGTGGATGGCTGGATGAATTTTGCTGTAAGCCATCGCCAAAACATCTAGTGGTTGTCTATTTGTATTTGTTGTTGTTGTTTGCGTCTGTTTGCGGTGCTGGCAACTCTTTATGTATGTGCTTATATGTTTGTGCCATAATGTCCTTTAGTCTTTCGCATGTCCCTTGCTTGCTATATTTATATCAGCGAACAGACAAGCTTTTAAATGGCAGCGTGTGAAACATTTTTTATGTCCTCTCATGATTTTTGTTTTTATTTTTTTGTTGATGTTGTACTCGTCCTTCTAAGTTGAATTAAACATTTGCGGTGCCCTGGAAAAGGAGGTAATATTAAATGAATGAGGGAATGGCTGGTTGAGTAAGTGAATGAATGTTTATAATAATACAAGCATGAATGGCTATATGTATAAATAAGTTTTTTATAAAAACAAGCTTGCTAAATGACAGATTAATTCGTTGTTTATCTGCTAAAGTTCGTTTCAATTAAAGTAATTAACATTATTTGAGGAAGAAAAAAAAAGAGACTAGAAATTTATGTCATACTCTTAGCATTAAAAGAACATAAGTTATTGAATAATGCAATGCAACAGGAAGGGAGAGCAATTCTACAAGCTCGTGCACTCATTTTAAAAGTTTAATGTTATCCAACAGGATCTATTTTGTAAGCACGTAATAATCCGTGAAAAATAAAAATTTCGAAGAATGTTTGTTGTGATAAAAAATTTGTTTTAATTATCAGCGTTCGTAGGGAGGAGCTCTTCTTTAAAAGCCTTATAAAAAACTTATTCAATGTTTTAAAAACAATATTCATTGCCGACCCTTAAATTATCAGATATTTCCTTGGATGATCCTGAAATAATTGCAAGTCTTTTTGCGAATTTTTTCAGTCAGTCATATTCCAGCCATAATTATGAACCAAATAACGAACACTCTCTTTTTTAAGGAATTGTACCCAAACGTCGTTAACTTCGGTTAACATTACACTTGAAAATGTGATAGATACGTTGTGAAACTTAAAGGATGATTGCTCTCCTGGGCCTGATAAATTGACTGGTATTGTATTAAAAAAAATTCCAAATACGTTGGCTCATCACTTTTTGGCTCTTTTCAAGCTCTCTATCTCTCAAGCAATTTTTCCTAAGCTCTGGAAAAATTTGTATATCATACTTTTGCATAAAAAAGGGCAAAAAATTATATTACAAATTATAGACCCATAGCAAAACTGTCAAGCACTCCCAACATTTTACTATACTATAGTATACTATAGAACATTATGTATACTGGAGAAAGTCTACTATAGGACATTATGTTTTTTCATTGTAAATTAATCTTCTCTCCTAACAAACATGGCTTTCTCAAGGGAAGATCAACTACCACCAACTTAACACAATTTATTTCTACTACGCTTTGTTGTTTGGAAAACGGTTATGAGTTGACGTAGTCTCTACTGACTTTAGCAAAGCATTCGAAAAAATATCGCACGCCATCATAATTTTTAAGCTAAAAGTTTTTGGCTTTCAAACCCTGTTTATTGCATGGATTAAATCTTGCCTTTAGGAACGACATTACAATGCAATTTTTCGATTTTCAAAATCCTAGCTTATTGCAGATACTTCTGGTGTACCTCAAGGCAGCCATCTTAGTCCTCTGTTATTCGGCTTAACAATAACCAATGTAAATGATATCATCAAACATTCAAAATTATCTCTATATGATGATGATAAAGGGTCAAGAAGGCCTGCACAGCCTTCTACAAAAAGATCTTTGGTAGGAAATGGGGTCTTCAACCGAAAATGCTCTTATGACTATATACAGCGGTAGTGCATCCTATCTTGGAATATAATGTACTAGTATGGTAGCCTGCACTGAATAAAGCATACAAAACAACAAAACTAGCTAGGATCCAGCGATCCGCGTGCATTGGCATCACGGGGGTATTCGCTCATGCCCCACCGACGCACTTAACGTCTTGACGATCTTATTTCCCATAGATCTACACACCCAAAAAAAATTTAGGATAAAATTACGAATAAAATCTTTGTAGAAATACAAACAGAGGGTATTCGTAGAATGTCCAATGTTTTGTACATAGAACAAACGTTTGTAGTGTTGGCCGCATGAAAAAAAATTTTGAATTCGTAACTTTGTACATTCTACAAACGCTAGTTTGTAAAAATCTATAATGTATAAATTTGTGAACTGAACGAACATTGTTTGACAAATACAAAGCGGTGGCAGCAGCGTTCGTATATCATCTTTGTAGATGAAACGAATGCGTTTGTAAAATATAAAAATATTTCTTTGTACAATGTACAAACGGTCATTTGTATTATTCACAAAGTCGTACGTAGGCTGAAAAGAACAAACAGCTTTGTAGAATATAATAATTGTTTTGTACATAGTACGAAGCTTTTTTTTTGGGTGCATATTAAGCTTACCGCATCAAATAATGCATTCAGACTCAGAGAGTCCTACAACTGGCGGAATAGGTCATATAGACACAGCAACATTCTTTATCTGCTACCTCGAGAACTGATTCCTTGAAATAAGGACTAAAACACTAACAAACTCGTCTTAACGAAATCCTATTTGGTGGAGTGGCGCAATGGGGGACCTGATCTAGCCTTCGACGTGTCCTTTTACACTGACAGCTCCAAGATGGAGTGCGGAGTGGGAGCTGGCATATACTCCGAGAAACTGGGGCTGGCTATTAAGGACGAACTGCCCCGGCTAAATCACAAACTTAACATTACCATAATCTGGGTTCCCGGCCATAGGAACATGTACGCTAAGTAAAAGGCGAATTAAATGGATAGGCGGGGTTCCTCCCTTGACGTTTCAAGGGCGGAACCAGTCGAATTTCCACTGAACACCGTTAAGGGAGAAATTCACTCCTAATATTTGGCCCTATCCGGTCGTTGATGGAGAGGACTACCAACCTGCAATACATCAAAAAAATTATGGCCCCTTTACAACCTAGATAAGACCCAGGAGATGCTCTCAAAACTCCTAAATGACATAACTAGAATAACGACTATTATTACGGGTTACTAGTGCATCGAAGTACACCCAGAAAAAAATCGGACTACCCTTCAACACCCACTGTCGCAGCTGCGATGAACCAAATGAAAAAGAAACACTAATACTCTTTCTGTGCACCTGCCCGGCCCTGGCCAGGTCTAGACTAAGAGCGCTAGGCAAGCTCTTACCCAGCAATCTAGAGGAACTTTCAACCACAAAAATTAACAATATTCTAACGTTCATTAGCCGCACAGGATGATTATTACCTAACATTGCGTTACTCCCTCAACGTACAAGAACACGAGCTTATGTGCGTTACTCCCAAAACGACTCACTAGAGCTACTTGCATCCTACTTGTATGTAGCATCGCCATCTAAACCATGACGACGGTATGAAAATCTATCAATCTCAAGGTTACTTAATTATTTTTTCCACTTGGTGTCAAAAAAACTTTCGCAAACTTAACGTCATTAAATGTCAAACAATCGCATTTTCGCGAAAGAGACTTTAATCTCCCCCAAGAACTTATCACATAGCTTGAGAGCCAGCTCCCTCAGAAAGTTCTTTGCGAGATTTGGGTATAATTGGAGAAATGGAACTTAATTTTCGATACCATACCGGTAACATCACTAAAACAGTCAACTCTGAACTTTGTTTTGTATAGCATTGGTCCAAGGGATTCTCCGATCCATATGTTACGAAATCCCTTAAACTTACCTCTGTGAGACATATACTAGAATATGCCAGCCAAGTTTGGTCACCCTACTATGTCTCTCATTCGATGCGTATTGAAGCCGTTCAACGAAAATTCATATCCGATTCACATTAGGTGGTCTTCCCGTCACCGACAGTTTGAATTTACCTCCTAACATTGATCGTCTAAAGCTAATAAATTTGTAAACTCTTGAAAATCGTTGGGTCGTTGCCGATGTTCTTTTTATTCGTTAACTACAAGGTGGGACCATAAACGGCCCTTCACAGCTCTAATTTATATCCCTTAACACCAACTTACCCAATCTTAGGTCTGTGCCTCTCTTTCATCTCAACTTAGATTGCACCGACTACGGATTCGGCGAACCTATGTCTAGGATGCTTTGCCTGACTAATAATATGAAAAATGAATTCGATTTCCAACCGAACCCCGAAATATATTTCTAAGCTCAAACCCCACTACCTCATTCTTTACATTCTCTCGGCATAATTATATATACTATGTATCTATTACCTTAAAAATTATTAAAAATGTAATACACTTTCTTGTTAGATCCCTATAAGTTATAGCTCATAAAAGCATTGCAGCTTGTATATATGTAGCTTACACAAATAAAAAAAAGTACTCACTTATCCTTTAAATTTTACAAATTTCTTCTAAAATTCCATTTTTTTTCTCTATTCTCACTTTGTTAGTAGTAAAAAATTTTAAACCATACAACTAATAAAAAGTAATAAATCTTTATTAGCAATAGCATACTGCAAGCCAAGTACTGCTGTCGATGGAACGCTACAGACAGCAAATAAAAAAAACTATTAGATGTCAATAATTTTATGTCAGTTCCTGGCTGCAGACATTTATTAGGAATAGTTGAACAGTGGCAGAAACAAAACAACAATACCAACAACAACCAACGCAATTACAACCAGCTGCCAATGAAGAACTTTTAGCTCATTGACTTCCAGCTGCAGTAAAAATCATTCAATAATGTTTTTGCACGGTTTTTATTTTTTAAAAACTGCAGCAATTTACGTAAGAACAACACTTGAGAGTACAAAGCATGGAAGAAGGACCACCCAGACACTTAAAACTTGGTGGAGATAAAAAAAAAATAAAAAATCGTGGAAATTTTATTAGTACCGTTCTAGCAGGAGTAAAAAGACTGACTGTGACTGAGTTTGTAGAGAGCCTCACTACAAAATATATTAAAATCTAGCAGTTTCTATAGCTATCTAGTTAATCAAAGAATTTTTACAGTCTTTTAAGTTTGAAAGATGATTGATAGGCATAGTGTTATCTCTTAAAGGTGATTTGTAGCTCAGGTGTAAATTCAGAAATTTAAAGGAAGTAAACTTAAAATGTTATAAGTAGGGATCATCCTACAATAAAACTCCTTTTCCACACGGCAAGTTTTCTTGCCAGCAAGTCGAAAATACAAAAGAAAGAAGAGCACAGCATCAAAGAAGGAACATCACAGAAGAAAAACTTGCCAGTACAGACTTGCCTGTACCGCAGACTTGCTGACAAGAAAACTTTCCGTGTGGAAAAGGGATGAAATTTGAATCAAAATAATGGTAGTGACACATCAACATAAACAATAGTGAGAATTGTACAGTAAAATTATGTATGACAATCGATATGGGAATAAAAATGTTGAAATTAGACTTGGAAACTTCAAAGTGCAATACAAGTTGGTAGAAAAGTATTGAAAAAGAAAGTATTGGCTGACAGCAAAAGAGAATCAAAATGTTCAATATTTCATCTGAACAGACAAAAAATTTTACTTTTATCTGTCAATTCATTCTTTCTGTAACTTCGTTTTTGACCGATCGAAATTTTTTTTTTTTCATCATACCACCAAAAAAAGCGAACCAGTACAGAAATGTTGGAAAATTACAAAATGAGATGGATACGTTTTATTTCACGGAGAAAAAAAATTACATTACAATATTTTTTTTTTGTCCTCTAATACAGAAAATTTGTACAAATATAATTTCATCAAATCGGCCCACCATTAAAACAAAAAAAAACCGTTTTTTATTCTGAACCAACAACGGTTCATACAAAAATTCGTTGTACTGAAAACATCTACAGTTTTTAGATATCAGAATAATATTTATATTAAAAGAACGGATATTTTTCATAATTTACTCTTTGTAAGAAATTTCATCATCACAATATATATTCACACTTATGACAAACAAAAACGCTTATTGTAGGATACTCGTAAGAGATGGCGAACAACATTTTATCAATGCCTGGAACTCCGTTTTACATCATGATTTTCTATCTTTTACAGTTTAGATTTTATTTAATAAATGCTTTTTACGCTCATATTTCAGGTCAAAGGTCACTTATCTAAAATGCAACAATACTGTGAAGCCAGACCTTTGATCTGATACCTCGTTTACTATTCTACCTCTTTTTAGCCCTGAGATTCCTTACTAAAATTAATATAAAATTTCAACGTTAATTTTTCGGGTCAGATGTCATAAATTTAAAATCAAAAATGATTTGGCACATCTATGGTGTAGTACCTTTTGAATGATATACGTTTCATTGCCCTTGTTCTTAAATAAATATCAAAAAGTGTACGACAACATTTGATGTTTGCGTATTAATATTTAAGATAAGAAATTGTGTCGTTATATTTCAGCTCTTCTTTACCTGTCTTAAGATATTTTATCTAAATCCTCTACAATACTCTAAAATTTTAAATTATACTTACCTCTATTTGTTATACAAGCCTAACATTGAAACCTTTTAATATTTTATTTGCAAGGTAAATTGTTTTTTTAAGCTTGACTATCAAGTTTTAAACTTTTTTTGATCAGAACTATTTCCATCGGTATCGGATGCATGTCCAAAGCTGCACTGGTTCAGTACCGTTAAAATTTTTTATTACTCACTCTTTTATTATTTTCTGTTTCGTTCCATTTATCTTTATTTATTAATAGGTGACCCTCTTTCTATTTCTCTAATGAGTTAAGCACCTAAAACATTGCCACTTTTTCTCATCGACTTAGAAGTAGCGTACGATAAAACATTTAATGGGTTTGATGTTCGTAACTCTTCCGTTTTTTTTTTAAATTTTTTTTCTATCAAGACAATTACAATTTTTTTTCTATCAACTCGTGTGTCTAGCGAAGTAGAGGATTTTGTTCATAAATTTCAAATAGTCATAGGCTTAAGGTTTTATTTATTTTGTTTTATAGTGTACCAGAATATAATTTATTCTATCATTAAAAAATATTTTTAATGTAGATTAATACCTAATAAGGATTGTTTTAAACTATCTATCAGTACTTCTGCACGGTTGCTTTATTTGAAGGATAACCCAAGTAATAACCACGTGACCGCAGGTCTTTGCTAACTGATCTCTTCCTATTTTTCTTAGCATCTTCTGGCCTAAAACAATATCTATTAAAGAATTGCTCAGCATAGAAAACATGTAGCCCTAAGAAATCATGGTTAGTGTGGCTTCAATGCTCAAAAATTTTTAGGAAATAGTGATATTCAAAGCTTAAGGCTAGAAAAACTTTACAAAAGACTCCTCAAGAAAAGAATTTAAGACGCAATATTTTAGCGAAAACATTATAAAACACTCTGCTTATAATACCTTCGCGGCCTTCGGTGCCCATTTTTTAATCAGATATTGATTAATTTGTATCAAAAACTGAAAAAATGAGAAAAGAAAAACTTTCATGACACTTTTCTAACCAATATCCTTTATTTTATTTTTCCTCAAATCTGACACAAAATCACAATTTTTAAAAAAAATTTTCATGTGTTCTTCTGTTTTTTTGGATGTTTTTCTTGAATTGTACAGCCCACTGTAGTAATCTTATTACAATTTTTTGGTTTTCGTTAACTTCAAACATCTTTTAATCGAAGTTATAAGCAATTTTTTCTATTTTTGCCACCTTCATTTTGCCACCAGTGTGCTTTTTCGGCACTGGCAATAAAGCATCCTGCATAGTTTCCAAAAAGTTCGACGACTTTATTGATGTATTTAGCCTTCTAGGCTACTTTGTTTTTCAAATTATTTTAAATAAAGTTGTGAAATTAAAGACTTACAAAAAATTTAAGAACAAAGCAAAAATTTTTGTATGGTGTCCTTGACTTAAATAAAATTAAAATAAATTTATGTACAATAAAATAATGATGAATAAAAATTAAACTCTGAATAGCTTGTTCCTTGGTAAATATATTTAATATAAAATATAATATTTCTTAAGATAACTTTTATTTGAAAAATTTATACCGTAAATTTTTATTACAATTCTTGTTTTTCCTACATATTTCGCACTTGTTCCGTATTGTTTGGAAAAAAAAATTTTGCAACTCTACTTGAAATCTTTAATTCTAATTTAAAATTTGCAGACATATATTAAGACTGAATATGTCTCATTTAATTAAAATTTTAATTGAAATACTTAATTTATGCTAAACCCCAAAATACTCACTTAAAATTTATGCTAAACGGTTTAAATTTTTAATAAATTTTTTAATTAAAATATAAACAAATATAAATATATTTGGCAGAAAATTATTTAAATATTCTCGAAATTATTAAAAAAAGCAAAAAAAACTCTTTAAACCGCCACCGAAAAGAAATGAAAACATACATATAGTACATATATGATGCAATTAAAATAACTTAAATTAATTTTTTACCTTAACAGCAAACATAAATACAGGCACACATACATTTTAACATTTATAACATGTGTGTGTATGCATGTGTGGAAACGTTTGTTTGCTCATTGTATAAAATAACAAATAAAGACAGCCGAAGCAGCAGGAATGTTAAAGCTTTCAGGACACGAACGTCTCTTTAAAAGCATTGTCGTTTTTCACAAATGGCGTTGTAGCTGCTGTTGTTTTTGTAGTTGCTGTTCTTGTTGACTGTTGTTAGCTTGCAGCATACCATTTAACTGAATATTAAGTCATAACCGTTGGCGGTGGCAATGTCAACACCAACAACAGCAACGGCAACAGCAAGAGGACTAAGAAAGGAGAAGAAAAAAATCACACATTAACAAACATAAACAACCGGAAGTTAAAGTCAAATACATATATACATATGTTTTTACGATTTTTTGTACATTTCTTACAACAAACAGCTAAAAAAACACAAACCAAACACATTAAATAAACCCTTTCTGCCCAAATATAAGTCGTCTTAGTTGTATGTACGTATGAGCGTGTGTGAGTATGTCTGTGGGGTATTGCGTTTATTGTTTGCATAAATAAAAACTCATTATGTAAGTGATATGTGTGTGTATGATAAAGTGCAAATACACCTTCGCCGACACACAAAGTCATACAAAAAGCAACATAGAAAAAAATCGACCTCGTAGGTGAGTAGCAGATATTCGTATTACAACAACATCATTACAAAACAAAGCCAAGAAACAATGTTGTCAGCAACATAAAAACAACCAACCAATACAAATACAAGCACGAGTTATAGACTCTCATTAGCGCTTTCAAATATAATATAAGTTTAACGTTAATTTTAACATTAACATTAACATTAATCTCTCATAAAATTTGCTAACTGCTTAGACACTTGAATACAGAAAACTTGATACTCACTCTGGTTTCGTACTTGGAGCGAATCAATAGTTAAAAGCGTGCAAGTCATTTATTTATGTTTAATGTAAAGTCATTTGTTAGTTTAAGTTAATTAACTATCTAAATTTATTACGAATAAATTTATGTATAAAACATTATAAAAGAAATGGTTTTATTAAATTATTAAAATTAATACAAACTTAAAGATAAAATTATGTATACAACATAATATAAAACTGGTTGCTTAGTTATTCAAACTAATCAAACCTAAAAGTGGCGACGAGGATAAAAGAAACATTAATAAAACTATAAAATTTAATGACTATTAAAACATGTAAAGCAATTTGTGTAAAAAATTTAATAAAAGTGTTAGAACAGAAAATAACAGCAATAAAAAAGCTGCTTATAAACAGCATTTGGCTTCAATTTGCGAAATTTCTACCCGTTATAACTGCTTACTTCGCTGTACAATTAACAAAAACAACAACAAAAATATAAAACCGTATAAAGACTTATATAAACAAGAAATATACTAATGCAAGTGTTATATAAAAGTGTATACACTTTTATTGCTGGGTAATGCATCTAAGCACTTTGACATTAACGCCCTTGAAAGAAAAGTATATATACATTGTTGCTAAATAAAATAAAACTTGCTAACATAGTAAAAACTTGAAGAGAACTTGTAATATTCAATCTTTATAAACATTGTACCTAAGCAATATACAGAAACTAAAAAATAATCCAAACTATAGACTTATGCTATTTAAACAAAGTTTTACTAAACAAATTTAACAATTATTTAATAAAAACTAAAAACAGATAAAATAAAAAGAATAAAATAACAATGGCATTGACTTTAGCAGAGACATTAAGAGAGGCACGTAGCATACCGTTTTTCGATGGACAAAGCGAGTACACCATTACGCACTTTTTAAGAGACGTCACAACAACTTTATCGCTGACTAAAGAAGAAGAAAAACATATTATATCCACAGTTTTGTGCAACAAATTAAAAGGCCGAGCATTACATGTAATTCAACAACTTAACGAACCTAGTTTTAATGATGTATTAAATAAACTGAAAGAAGAATTTGGCGTTAAGTCAACATTTTTAAGTTTAAGAAATGATGCAATGAATATTAGGGCCAATAATATTGAAGATTTACACAAAAAGCTAGGAGTTATTTTACAATTAATGAATACAAAATATATTTTAGAAGAAGGAAGTGATATTTTATATACACCACATAATAATTCAAAATTAATCTTTGATGTTTATTTACATTTCTTGCCTTTAAATGTAAAAACTTTGTTGTTACAAAATAACATTAGTAATATGGAAAATGCCTTCACTTACTATTTACAAAATAATTTGTTGAAGGATATTGATATAAAAAGCGGTGCTATAAATGAAGATACTCATTCAAAGAATAATAAATATAATCATAACTTTCTCAGTAGTTCCAATGGGTGGCATAATAAAAGAAATTTAAATGACAATCAAGTTAACGGACATTTTAATAGAAATCATTCAAATACTTTTTCTAATTCTTATACAAATGTTGGAAATAATAAAAATTACGGAAATTCTAATAGCTACCACATAAATTTTGAAAACAAAAACTATTTTGAAAATTTTAATAACAATTTCGGCAGACACGTCAACCCCAACCTAAATAACAACGGTTATAACTATAGTAGAGATAATGCCAGTGCAAATATTCGGGGTAGATCAAATGATTTTAAAAATACAAATAAATCTGGTAGGTTTTCTAATAATGTAAGATTCAATCGGCAGCCACAAGTTGTTCCAATGGAGGTAGAAAACATTGAAAATTTTCAGCTTTCTCCTCATCGACCAACTTACCCCTAATAGACTTGACCATTGAGGGTGTTTCAATTAGATGTCTAGTCGATAGTGGATCAGCTACAACATTAGGTGAATCCAGGATGTTCGGAAGTTTCAACAGCCGTAGTGCATTACAAAAACCTATTCTCATAAAAACACTTTTTGCATCCAAAGTCATATTAGAAGAAGTCATCGTTAGTATTCCAGCAGAATTTGAGAAAGAACAAGAAACAATGTCTGTTAAATTATTAAATTTTAAAAACAAACCTTTCCAATGCATACTCGGACTTAACATTCTTGAACCTCTTCAAATACTGATTGATTTTTCACAAAAAGTAGTACATGTCAACAATAAAATAATTCCATTTGTTAATAACAAGGTTAACTGTCACTTACCCACCAATGATAAATTTTATGCTTATTGTTCCCAAACTGACACATATCCTGATACCTTTTCATTAGATAGAAGCAATTTCAATATAGGTCCATTAATGAATAAAGATTTGAACATTGAGGAAGGGCGGTTATTAAAAAGATTTCTGTCGAAGTACAAAAGCATTTTTTTCCAAGAAGGTCAATACTTACCAGCTTCAGAGACAGTTAAGCATCAAATCATAACGAAACCTCATGCTCCTATTTATACTAAAAACTACCGATATCCATACGCGTTGGAAGAAGAAATAAATTCCCAGTTAAAGTCTATGTTAGAAAATGGTATAATTAAGGCTAGTAAATCTCCATATAACTCTCCGCTGTGGATCGTTGAGAAAAAATCAAATAGTAGTGGCATAAGGAAATGGCGTTTGGTAATTGATTATCGAAAACTAAATAGTCTTACCATCGATGACAAATTTCCATTACCAAATATAGAATCTCTTTTTGAAAAGCTAGGACGCGCACAATATTTCTCCACAATTGATCTCGCAAAGGGATTCCACCAAATATTAATGGATGAAAGTGACATCGAAAAAACAGCATTTTCTGGTCCAAATGGACATTATGAATTTACGCGCATGCCATTTGGATTAAAAAATGCGCCTGCCACGTTCCAGCGCATGATGAACTCAATTATATGTGATTATATTAATAAAATTTGCATAATTTATATGGACGATATTTTAATATTTTCTACATCTGTTAGTGAGCATTTTGAGAGCTTAACCAAAATATTTAATCGTTTGTCTGAAAACAATTTAAAAATACAATACGACAAATGCAATTTTTTATCAAGATATACAAAATTTCTAGGTCATATTATTACCCCTGAAGGGATTAAGCCAAACACTGAAAAAATACAGGCTATACAAAAAATAAAACTACCACGAACTAGAAGAAATTATGATTAAAGCAATTGGTTTTTACAATAACTCTATTCATAGTTCAACTAATGTAAAACCGATAGATTTCATCAATAAAAATAACATTGATTTCGAAAAAATTAAAAATTATGCTTACAAAAAGAAAAAACAAGCAATAGACAAAATAAATGCAAAAAGAGAAAATATTCCGAATTTTGACACCAACAAAGTTTATATCAAAAATCCACTTGCAACCAGAAACAAAATTGCCAAAAGGTTCATTAAATTACCTAAAAGTTTTCCTAATAAAATTGACATAGCGCAAATCAAGAGACCACATAAAAGATTTTAATACCTTTCCTGTTTTGATAAATTTTATATTTCGAAAAAAAAGAAAAGTAAATTGTTATTGTTAAATATTTGTTGAATTAAAAAGAAAAGAAAAGTAAACTAAAATTGTCATTGCTTACTATTTGTTGTATTTAAGAGAAAAAATAAACAAAACAAATATTATTCTTTCATATATTTTGAGAAAAATTATTGTAAAGTATAAAAACGAAAAATTCAATTTATAATATTGATATTATATCTTCGATATCAAACATTATATTATATGTATATTTAATTATATTATTTGTATGTTTATATTGAATGCTTCAGCGTTTCTCGATTTATAATTGTAAATGACAAACTTGTTTAACTAGTTTTTATTTGTGAATCGCAGAGACGCGAATTTATTTTGCGGGGGGCGAGTTATAGACTCTCATTAGCGCTTTCAAATATAATATAAGTTTAACGTTAATTTTAACATTAACATTAACATTAATCTCTCATAAAATTTGCTAACTGCTTAGACACTTGAATACAGAAAACTTGATACTCACTCTGGTTTCGTACTTGGAGCGAATCAATAGTTAAAAGCGTGCAAGTCATTTATTTATGTTTAATGTAAAGTCATTTGTTAGTTTAAGTTAATTAACTATCTAAATTTATTACGAATAAATTTATGTATAAAACATTATAAAAGAAATGGTTTTATTAAATTATTAAAATTAATACAAACTTAAAGATAAAATTATGTATACAACATAATATAAAACTGGTTGCTTAGTTATTCAAACTAATCAAACCTAAAAGTCACGTTGCTTGCACACGAACGCATATTATTTGCCTTTTTGCAGTTACGGTATATTTCTGACTTTTAGCTATTGTTGTTGTTGATGTGGTTGTTGTTGTTGTTGTTGTTGTTATATCTGACTTTAATTTTAGGCACTGTGAGCATGTGAGAAATTGTGTTATCTGCTTTTATTGCAGGTGTGTGAGTGTGGACTTGTCAGTTTGTGTAGTTGCCGTATTTTCAACAATCACTGCCATACAAAAACAAACAAAAAATAAACATATGCCAGCAGCAAATATGTTGTTGTCATCATCATCTTTGTCGCTGCTTTGCAAAAGCACATTGTCAGCTAAAACTGACATCAACAATACATGTGACATTTTTTTCATTTCCATTTAGAAACGTAACGAGCTTTACTGACTTCGTTTGATGTCTGAAGTCAAGTAGTGCTAATTTAACAGCAGTTACTTGTACTTAGTAGTTGGCTGTCATATGAAACAAGATTTTTCGTAAAGCTTAGAAAAATTATTTGCAGTAGAACTAAAGAATAAAGCACGTCAAAATATGTGTGACATTAATAGCCTTGTTTTGTAAAACGAACGCATTCACTTGCGTTAAAGTTTTTATCAGGCAAAATATATTAAAGGGAAATGGAATTGCCAGACAAAAAACCCCAATTGAGGTGGTTGCGTGCGTTTTACAAAATAAGGCAATATAATTTTTCAGATTTTTATTAAAAATCAAATATAATATATAGTTGCGCAACCTTATTCAGTTGCATAGATTTGATAGTTTTATTAAAGTTAATTGAGCATAAGTAAGATTCAGTACAATTATTTTATCATACATTTGAATATAGCTAAAAAATACGAAAAAATAACTATTTATTATAAACTAGTAAGGAATTATTTTCGGATGGGCCGAAGTTAAAATACCCCCACGGACGACGATTTTTCCAAATTTCATACCTACAGTTTATATTAATTGTTAAAGGTTTTGTGTCACTGTGCAAAATTTGAAGCCATTAGATTAATTTTGTGGATTTTAAAGAGATTTAACCATTTTGGTTATGTCACTTTGTTTGGTAGGTAGGCGTTGTTTTCTTCCGATTTTCACAAATTTTATATTCAAAGTTTATATTAAATATTAAGGACACAGTCCAAAATTTGTAGTCATTATATTAATTTTATTGGATTTTAAAGAGATTTTAAAATTTTGGTTAAGTCACTTTGTATCGGAGGTAGGCGTGGATTTCATCCTATTAAGGACGCTGTACAAATATTTGAAGACATTACTGTTTTGGTTAAGCCACTTTGTATAGGAGGTAGGCGTGGTTTCGCTCATTTTTTAATTTGACCTCCTGGTCAAATTTTTTTTATTTGAAGGGCAATTTTTTTTTATTGCAATAACGTGATAAGCCACATGATCTAAAAAGCAATTTTTTAGGCTAAACACATTACTCAATGCATTGCCAACAATTACTGAAGAGATTTTGGCTATTTACTATTAACTTATTTGTAAAAGTTTCCGTGTTCAATTTAATTTTTTTAATAAAAATGCATTTTTTAAAATTTTTAGAGTAGATTATTTTATGTTCTTTCAATAAGCCCTTCATTTATTTAATTAAAAATAAAAAAATATAAAAGACAATTTAAACAAAACAACGCATCATTAGAGATGGGAAAATTGTAAATACCCAATTGGTAAATTGGATAGATTGGGTAAAAATGGTAAAATACTCGGTTATTTACCAAAAGGGTGGCTATAAACTATGTTGTAGAAAATTTGGTAAAAAAAAATATTGTGCAGCAAAAATTAATCAATTTTATAATAAAATTTATTACTTAAAATAAAAACGCTCCCAGAACAGTTTAAAAATAACGACATAAGACATTACACTAAAGAAACGAAATCAAAATTTAAACTTTGTCGCTGAATCTTCCATTCTCAGTTTCACTCCGAAAATAATTTAAAAAATAATGAGGTGTAGAATGGGTGTAACCAGTGAGAATAAAAGGGGGTTCTTCAAGTGAACTAACATTTATTAACATTTTATTAGCATTTGCCCATTTATACACCGAGTAACAATATCTGCAAATAACTGATTTTGTACTGCTTGCACTTGTTCGAAAATGCTTCCCATGACTGAACATAAAACAATTAAAGTTTATTGTTGCATTTCATCAATATAAGCTTCACTAATATATACATACCTATTCCACAATTTTAATTCAATTACGAAATCTATCCAAAAACACATGTCCTGTTGAAAACTTTAAAATAAATAACTTTTTGAAATGACGTCTTAGCTAATTGACTATCAGTGGTTGCTAGAATATGGCTGCCATACGTCCCGGTTTTCCCGGACATGTCCCGGTTTTGAATATTGAAGAAAAAATTAAAAGTGCCGTAAAAAATTAACAAATTTTTGGCAAATGCGTACAAATGAATGAAAATGGAACTATTTTCTTTTTACAAAATTCTGAATTCCTAGAGCGAAAATAAACTTGTTAAAAATAGTACAACTTTTTTCGCTTTTCTAGGGCACAAGGGAAATGGAACGAGTATTTTCACTGGTCTTCGCGCAATTTAGTAAGGAAAGACACTATCTCAACATAACCACTTTGGAAAGCATGTATTATATGGAGAGCATATAATATTAAAACGCAAAAGCATGTTCTTGATGAATCAAAAAAGTCTGCAAGATATGATCAGGCCCAACCTTTATTTTTAATAAGTCATAATTTTTTACGTCATTGGCTGAATTGATGTTTCTTTTTTTTAAGATTTATAAATTATGTATGTATTACATACTTTGTGTACTTGTGAGTTATTTTGATTTATTCTTTTTTTAATAAACTGCAATTTATTAGATAACCAAAGATAACTTATTATGCAGATATACAACTTATCACCAATTTCCTGAAGTTTTAAGAACGGCTTTATTTTTACAAAGTTCGATTAAAACACAAAAGTTTTGTCTTTCTTATAGCCCAAAAATGAATGATTTTTTCTCAAAAACTTTTTTCTTTATTATTAAAGGAACATTGTAAAAAAAACTTACATTTAAGTTGCAATCAAAAAAATACACTAAACAAAATTTGTTATTTTTTTGTTTAACTTTCGGTTTTTTACAAACCATTAATGTTGTTTGGTGTTCTTAAAATTTAATTTCATTAAAGCCCGATATCTTTCGATTGGCCGAAGTTCAAGGCAATTTGGAGAACTCGCACTTTGTGGTGCTACGATGAATTGGTTAGCTTGGTATCAACCCATCGTTCTATGGGCGTAGTGAGCTGTTGCTAGTTTTGGCTAAAATAGTATTGAACTTCACCACATTTCCAACTGGCCTGCGAAACCATGTATTTCTTTGGAAATTTGTTATGCTTTTGTGTTGTTAATTTCGAGAACACTCCACTATTTTTAACAACATTATAATATTCATATTCCATAGCTAGATTCTGCATTAACAATGGACAGCTTCTCTACTGCTGATAATGTAGTTATCAAATCAACCAAATTTTTTTCAATTCAACCCCACAGTTTGTTAGTTTTTACATCTTTGTTTTTTTTATTTTACATTACACGAGTTGTTAACTTTTTCTAAAAATAAAAATCATAATTTTCTTGTATAAAACATGAAGAACACTCATTCATAAATGGATATTCGATATTCGTATCTAAACTCATCGTTTGTAGTTAAAAAATTACTTTAATATTATTTTTGAATCAATATGAAAGATATTTATCTAAAAACATTACTTACCGTATTCATTCTCAACTGGTTGTATCAGAGAATTTCTCTACTAGTAGAGAAATCATAACTCTACTCACCACACTAATAGAAACAAAGTATAAGAGAATGACGTCAAAGTGAAATAACCCACTAAAAGAGAAATAATCGTTAGAGAAGTGTTACAGAAACGAGCTACAGATAACTGATTGAAATGCTCTTTGCAGTACATTTTATCGTCCTTGATCACGCAGTCAAATTAGGTCAGGTACTCGCTATACAGTGTTCGAACATAAGTGTTGTTACTTAAGAATTAATTATTGAAGGTAATTGCTTGTGCAAAGTCCTTTGTCTAGTGGTGGTGCTAGGAACTACGAACTACTTGGCTTTGTTTTTTAATAAACAAAAAATTTTTTAATACGTACTACATAAATGCAAAAAAAAAAAAATACAAATACACAAAAAAAAAAAATCAGACCAAATTTAAATTGAGACAATTCGAAAATCCCACCTCAAAACCACGCCTAGCTTCTGAGCTATTCTAATATGAAAAAGGTACATTTTTAAGGAAACAATCAATTGCTTTAGGCTAAATTAGGAAAAAAAAATCTGTTTATTGTGGTGCATTGCTTCCTTAACCCTAAATTCAGAGGGAATAATTATTTTATATAAGAGAACATAAGTGGTATATTTTAGGTATACAATATAAGTAACATCCCAGCAGCGGATTTGCCAGTGGCTACCATAGAACTAATACAGAATAAATTACCAGGTAAGGAAGCATTACTTTTTTCAAAAAGTAATGCGTCTGCATTAGGGCGGGTCAATTTGTATGGACGAATTTTTTGGAGGTCTGGCTAAGCGAAATTCGTAAAATACATGTAATTTCAAGACTTTTTCTCCACTACAGCATATACAAATTCTGAAAAAAAGCTGTGCGGACTTTCGTAAATAGATTTTGTTCTCAATTATAAGATATGAATGTATGAATGTATGTGTATGAATCTATTTACGAAAGTCCGCACAGCTTTTTTTCAGAATTTGTATATGCTGTAGTGGAGAAAAAGTCTTGAAATTACATGTATTTAACGAATTTCGCTGAGCCAGAATTTGACCCGCCCTAGTCTGCATATAGCAGAAGTAATTAACTCATACTTCATTACCTGTAATGTAGCATGCAAGGAAAAGTAATGCAGTGATTTTTATAACTTAATACAAGTAGTATGTTACTCCATAACTTCTAGGTAATGCTGAAGGGAGGCGATCACTTACCTCCTGTCTCATTCAATGTTAAATGTAAGGCCTTTTATGCATAGTAAGGTAATATAGTCGGAAGTAGTGGTCATTACAAGGTAATTGATGCTTCATATATTCGGAATATATTCCATCCGCTACTGGGATATTCTCAAAGAGTATTTCGGCGAAAATGTTGATGGTAAAATAATGCTGCCTTAAAAAGGGTTTAAGTTATAATTTTTACGTTTGTTTAAATATTTTAACGCTTGCTTACAGTTTATAAAAACTCATTTAAAATAATATACATAAAACATAAAATTTTGTAAGTTCGTGTTTTTTAAATAAAACTATCTAATTTTTCAATATATGAACCCCTTGCGTGGAATTATCGTATGTGCCATTTTTTTAACTATTTTACTTTTTGATGCATATTTGTTTTAAACTCCACAATGCATCACCTAGTAAAATATTGTAGCTGAAATCCTTACAGTTAATTAGTTAATTATTTAAGAACATTAAAAATTTGGTTTTAATGTTGCAAGCTGAAGCACAGAAAAATAGAAAAATACCTATCCTGTAAAAATTGGTCTTTGGCACACACGATAATTTCGCGCAAAAGGGTTGATATGTACAATGCCACTCTTAGCTTATTAACATGTACATACGTTAAATTAGTAGACTGCGGATTTTGCTGCAATTGCATTTATGTTGCATATTCTGCATATTGCATACATTCTGCTTACGGTATATATCTTGAATACGCTGCATACACCCAAAAAATATTTAGGATAAAATTACGAATAAAACCTTTGTAGAAATACAAACAGAAGCTATTCGTAGAATGTACAAATGTTTTGTACATAGTACAAACGTAAATCAAAAAGTAAAATAGTTTGTAGTATTGGCCGCATGAAAAAAAATTTTTGAATTCGTAACTTTGTACATTCTACAAACGCTAGTTTGTAAAAATCTATAATGTATAAATTTGTGAACTGAACGAAAATTGTTTGATAATATACAAAGCGGTGGCAGCAGCGTTCGTATATTTGTTCGTATCTTTGTATATGAAACGAATGCGTTTGTAAAATATACAAATATTTCTTTGTACAATGTACAAACGGTCATTTGTATTATTCACAAAGTCGTTCGTAGGCTGAAAAGAACAAACAGCTTTGTAGAATATAATAATTGTTTTGTACATAGTACGAAGCTTTTTTTTGGGTGTATATCTTGCATTCTTTGCATATACCTTGCGAGCTCTGCATACAACTTGCATACGTTGCATATATCTTACATTCGTTGCATACAACTTGCATACATTTTGCATACAACTTGCATATGTTGCATATTTCGTGCCGATAAGCAATAATCGCTTAAGTCGACTTAAGACACAACTGAGTTATACATGAAGCTATGCTCCCCGCATATAACACTATGAACACACAAAATCTGGAGGTCCTTGAGTTACCTAAGTAAAAACTATGACACGAAAACTAAAGACCTTTTCATATAACTTATATGGTGATTGAAAATTTTGAAGCAAGTTTTCTCGAAACTTTGAAATTAGACTTAACCCATTCAATACGGATTTTTTTTCAAAGATACAAGCTCCATCAATGGCCTTGGGGATTGAAATTGCAATAACGTCTCCTTTCTTGTACCGACTACGAATAACGGAATAAAATAATGAGTAAGTAATCGCATGGCATATTCATGCAAAAAACTATTAGCTGATTCTATTAAGTTAAGCCCAAATTCATATGTATATGTATTGCCAAAATTCATCTTTTTCTCAAGAAATTTATCAAAACTTTATTTAGTTCAGTGTTTAGTTTTTCTAAATCGGTCAACCACTAGCGATATTTTATTTTTTTTAAAAAAAGTTCAAAGATAAAAGCCTTATACAAACGAGGTTTGGTATTTGAGCTGAAAGAAAATTTATAGATTTATTTAGAGGAATTGATTAGAATTATACGTGAATTATTGATTAGGCGAAACAACCGTGAAAGACAATTTGAATTGCTTGTAACCGAGGCTAGTGTTATGCCTTAACCTCGGCAAGCATTTCCAGCCCTTAGTTGTTACTGTCCTTTAATTTCACATTTTTCTTAATTTGAGTTGTGGATTTTTAGTTGTCCATAATTCCTTAATGTAGGAAAGAACAAAGAAAGTGAAAAGAACCATTCCCGAACCCGGAGTCGAACCAGGGATCTCTGGGTTGATAGCCTAGTGCACTCTCCACTAGACTACAAAGGTCGACAATAGTAACATGTGTCGCTTCCAGAAATTTTGTGTTTCTTAGATTCAAATCAACAATCCCATAATTGTTGTACCTACCTACACGGTCAAAAATCTTGGACTAATTTTTAATTCAATCGTTGGAATCATGATTTTTTTAATGCTTGTTTTATTAGAATTTAAACTCTTCAAAATACTAGAAAGTTTTTAATAAAACCTGGAATAATATTTAATACTTGTTGGATTAGTCTTTAAAAACAGCGTTCGGCTTAGTTCGGTTCTTATGCACGTTTATCATTTCTTTATACATGTGGCTTCATAGAGCAGTTGGTAGAGCCGTAAACTTATAACCTAAACGTTGTGGGTTCGAATCCCACATGTTTCGTTTAGCATGTAGTAAGATTTAGACCCATGAGAGAACAAAAATCAATTTTAATATAAATCTTTGATTAAATTTTAATACAGTTTTACTAGAATTTAGTCTCGTTGTTCGACGTTTTAATAAATTTGGCGTCACAAAACAGTCACGTAACACTGGTATTCAAAAGTAAACTTTTTTTAATGATATTATATTTCTGACGGAACCCCCACAACCAAAAGCTATATACGCCACTGGTCCCGTCAGCATTGAAACGGTTAAGCTGTTATTGCTTATTGGCACAGATATATAGCATACAACTTTTGCAATAGTTTATCTACTTTTTCACAAAGATGCCATTTTTAATTGAATGCAAATTATAAGTAGTATTTAATTATTTTGTTTTGTAATACTGTCTATTTTGTGTTTTTTTTCACAATGAGAATTCAAAAAATGGAATTTTTATTAAAAAAAAAAGGATAAAAATATCAAAAATTTGATAATTATTCGGCTGTAAAACATAATTTTTAAATTTTGTCACCGAAAGATTCGACACTGATTAATATCACAATTTAACAAAGGTCCTTTTTTAAATAAAATTTGTTATTTTTTTGCTCTCAGTTGTTAATGTGTGTAACTTTTTAAAATCATTCACTCTCTTCTTTATTTGTGGCCTGCTGGTTCAATATATTTCTAAGAAAGTTAGTTGAAATTATTACCCACACTCTTAAAAAACACACGAATAAAGGAAAAAATAATGCAACTGTTGTTAAATATCTACTTAAAAAAATACATTAAAGCTGTTTTGATTACAATAAAAACAGAAATTTAAGTTTTTTTCAAGTTGAAATTTTTTTGCATATACGTTGCATATTGTTTGCATATTACTTACTTACTTACTTAGTTGGACTTACAACCGTATGTCGGTATTGGCCTTTTCTAAGAATTTGCGCCAGCCGTTTTTGTTTTTCGCTTGCTGGCGCAAGTTGAAAATTCCAAGCTTCGTCAGGTTGTCCTCTACTTGGTCTTGCCAACGAAGATGCGGTCGTCCTCTTCTTCGTTGACCGACGCTGGGTACCGAATCGAATGTTTTCTTCACTCAAGCATCGTCTTTCATGCGCTGAACATGACCTAGCCAGAGAAGCCGCTCTATTTTAATGCGCTTGACTATGTCCATGTCAGCGTACAGCTCATACAGTTCATCATTCCACCGTATTGGGAACTCTCCATTGACGCAGATTGGTCCGTAGATCTTACGAAGAATGTTGTTCTCGAATGCTTCTAAAGTCTTTTCATCTGAACTGCTCAGCGCCCAGGTTTGTGATGCATAAAGTAGGACGGGCATGATGAGCGTGATTTTCGTTCGTCGAGAAAGGGCTCTGCTTCTCAATTGCCTACTGAGCAGAAAATAACACCTGTTTGAAGAAGTTATTCCTCGTCCTTCACAAGATAAACGAAGTCCTTCACAACCTCGAATTGTCAACTGTAACGTGGGTTCCAAGACGCTGGGACTGTTTGTTTGTAGACACCAAGTATTTCGTATTATCTGCATTCTTTTCCAGACCCATTCGACTTGACTCTCTTTCTAATCTAGGAAACGCTGCACTGACATCAGCATACGCAAGCAGCATAATACTCTTGTAGAATATAGAACAAATGGTGGGGAGAGGTCCTCCCCGATTTTAACTGAGCTGCTAGTGTTGCTCAGTGTCATCCTACAAAATCGTATTAGCTTTGCAGAAATACCAAACTTAGACATGGTGGGGTACAGGTGCTTCCTTATTGGACTATCGAGGCGGCCTTGTAGTCGACAAAAATATGGTAGGTGTCGACTTGTTTTTCTTGAGTTTTCTCCACGATTTGTCGTAGCGTGAAAATCTGGTCGATTGTTTGCTTATTACTTGCATATATATACTATATATATAGGTATATACTATATATATATATACTATATATACTATACTATATATATATATACTATATATATACTATATATATATATTATATAGGTATGCAATATATAGGTAAGAACCGTTAAAAAACTTATTTTGAGAAAAACAATTTCTGCATAAAAATCCGCAGTTTATTAACAAGTGTTCTCTGTTATTCTGTTTTAAAATCCATTTAATAAAAATTTCCTTGAAAATGATGGAGAATAACCAACGAAACGTCGGGAAAAAGAGTGTTTGTTGAGTACAAAGCAAATGTATATTGTAGTATTTTAAATTAAAAGGTAAATTACGAATCTCAAAAATTAGCACAAAACTTGAATTATAGAAGTATTAAAATATCATTAGAGGTAATCTGAGCTTTTAAAATATCAAACCTGGTTGATATGCAATTAATTTCTTTATACAATAAAAGAAAAAAATTTAGAAAATCGCGGTACTTCTCTTTTTCGTTTGGGACATCATTTCCTTTAGTATTTAAATTTAAAAATTTTGATTCATGATGGCCCTAATCCTATTTATTCTTTTTTTTTTACAATATTTGAAAAAATATAGATGAAACCAGCAACAAATATTTAAAACCTACAAATCTTCACAAAACTCGACACCAAAAAACGTACACTTTGTACATGAACGTACATATGTACGTACATAAATACAATAAACACATACACACACTACACACTTTACACATCCAAACACACATTTTACTTGCAGCCTTTTTTGAATCAGCTTATTTTTCTAGTTGCTAGTTAGTTACTTGTTTTTTATGTATATTTATATCTTTATAAGAAACAAAAATTAAGTACTAAACGTAACAAAAAACTAGCGACAACCAAAATTATGCAGCATGGAGAGTGCAGAGTAAGGAAAAAACAGCAAAATTCAAAATATACAAAAACTACCCACATGACTCCAGGAAACGCATAAAAATTGTTTTACTCCACAAAAGCACCCACCAGGAAAGGCACTCACACTCTTCCCTTACACACTTCAGTAACCAACTTCAGGACATTCATTATAACTGTACAAGAAAGAATCTTGAAAAAAGTTAGCTTCTGAAAGCCAAGGCATGAAATTTCGAATGCAATGCTTTGTTTTTTATGTCGGTCTATATATCGTACAAAACATAAAAGCAAAAAATTTGAAACATGGCTGCTGCTTAAGTAGGTACCTGCTCTGCTGCTTTACCCTTGGGTAACATATTTTTTCTACTATATATTGTATTTAATGTTTTATTTTGTGTTTTTTTTATTATCTTACAAGAGAAGCACAAGTCGAGGTCTTCGAGTTAAAGTCTCGGCAGGAGTTGTTAGCTATTTTTTAAGATTTTTTTGTATTTTATTGTAGTCTTCATACAGCATTTGATTGTTTTAAATCTACAAGCTGTTTTGGCAGTAAATATACTCGTAGCTATTGTTTTGGTGCTGCATTTTGAAGGAAGTTGATGAATGCACAAGTTTAACTGCAGGATTCTAGGATTGTTGGCTCCTATTAATAAAAGATGAAACATTTTTACTTGAACCAGTTTTTGTTAATTCTTTTTTTTTCTTCATATTTATTTTTGGCTTTACGTCTCCTGGCTTGTCTAGTATTAAAACATATTCAGTTTTTGTTACTTTCATTCTCTAAGTAATGAGAAAAAAATTTTGGTGTTCTTTCTAGCGGAAAATCGACTAAATCTTACTTGGTTTTGAACACAGATAGAATTATGTATGCGTTGCTTGAATATTATTCAAAAATTTAAAATTTATTCAACCAAATTTTAAAGCACTTTTCTTGTTAGTGATTCATTGCATCAATTTTCGGAAAACACTGGAGCTCACCATCTGGAATCTGTATGTAAATTATCCAATGACAAGTGTAAAAATAAGTAAAAACATATCTATTTCTGTTCTTTTATTTGTTATCTACGAGGCTTCTACAAAAGTATTCTATTTTAGTTACTTTTATTATTTTTTGTTAACAAAATAATTAAGTAACAAAAAAATTATTAATGAGCTTATTAAAAAAATTAAAAATTCTAAAAAATTGGCTATTTTAGTAATTTTACCGAGGTACAATTGATCAATTTTGTTGTGTGTGTTATAAAATATTTGAAATCAAATGATCGGTAACTGGAATCTTATGCCGACTCCCAACGCCACATGTTGGCAAGGAACTTGAGAATAGGAAGAAACTGCCTTGTCTACCGAAATGTGACGCTAGAAAATAAATTTTAGCTCAACTGAAAAAGCATTCTGTCTCAGATGAAAATTGAACCCGGGCTACAGAGGTCATAGCTGCCAGTTCTTATTCCCACACAAATTCTATTTTTCCCAAAGCAATGAAAAAAATAACCCAAGTGGGATACTTTAACGAAAAAATGCACACACCAATTAAAATTCTCATTAAAAATCTTACAGTCATTAAAAAATCCCAGAAAAAATTCCACAAACCATAAAAATTATTTATTAGTTTACATACAAAACAAAAACTCACAACAACGCAATTCGAACACAATGAACTATTGTATTAAAAGGTTATATCTGCGTCGATAAGTAATAATAACTTAAGCCTGATTTCAAAGTTTCTAGAAATCTTTCTTCAAAGTTTTCAATCGCCCTATAAGTCATATTAAAGGATCCTTCGTTTTTGAGTTATAACTTCGGCTAAGGTTATGCTTGGAGCTCCGGATATTGTGTGGTTACCACTGTGTGCTTAATACTCAGTTCTGTCTGAATAAGACTTAAGCGATAATTAAAACGGTCGCACTTTTAAGTTTTATATTTGCTCTCATTTTCTTCTCTGGGTGTGTTGATTGGCGCTTTCGCAAAGTATGTATATTAAATAAAGCTAGCCCAGTAATCCGAAATGTTGACACTTAAGTGTCAAAGTCAGTTGCAGTGAGGACCACCCCTAAATTAACAGATTGCACGAAGAATCGCTTTATAATATTGTAACCTAAAAGTTAAAAAACATTAAAACGGTATTATTTATTCATATTTATATGAGAAAGCAAAAAAATTGTGTGGGTAAAAAAATCCTACAAAAATTAAAAAATCCCTTGTTGAATTAAAAAATCCCATGTTCATTAACATTTCCCACAGCAATTAAAATTTACCACAAATGGGAAATTTCCCACAAAACTGGCAACTATGACCGAGGTTCCTTAGCACAAAACTTTAACAACCAATACATTTTCGTAAAAAAATTATGCCTAATTCGCAATTTGCGTAGTCAAATTCTAGGTAAGGTCCCTGTTTTACTCTTGCCCTAAATTTTCAATATTTTTAGATTTTTGTTTTAACCCTTTTGAGAGTGACGCGGTACCTGGGTACCGTTTACGTTTTAAAACAAGGAATTTTTTTATTAATAGCCAAGATAAAAGAACTGAAACTTCCTGAGAGCTAGTTACTTTATATTATTTTTACCTTATTTACAATAACAGCAAAATCAACAATTTGTGGTGGGTGGGGGCACCTATACACCAATAATATTTTTACACCTTATTTGGTGTGACAAGGTACCCAGGTACCTTTATGTGTTTTGTATGAAACTTCTTAGAAACTCTGTTTTGTTTTAAAAAAATTACAATATGTTTTTGTTTGAAACTAAAAAATTCAGTGAATGGTGAAAATTTTTTATCATTGGGTTATCATTTGTTAGCATCTGAAAAATTTTCATTTAACTTGTTGTTGTAGTTTTCATTAGCTTTTCGTTCTTTTCTATTTGTTTTTCGCAAAATGATATCGCACATTCCAGATCATAAAATCCTTTTGAAAATTTCTTTAGCTGTATATGATTTGGTGTAGCACAGTTTCGATAACATATAACAATTCGACCAATTGTTTTTTTTTTTTTTGTGTAATTGGATCAAGACTCCACTGTGTCTTGAAAATAGAAAACTTTCTGACTTTACTCCAACACTATCATCCGATCCATATCGATGCTTCTCTATTTCGATTAAATATGCGGTGTTTCAGAAGCAGTCTGGTCTACTAGTGGAATATAATCTTATTCGGTATCAGAAGCCGCTAATCCTTCTTCGACACTTTTTAAAACGTTAAAAAGCTTGCTCTTGCTGAAGTATTCATATTGTCCATGTTCTTCTAGAGCAATGAAATACATCAACTTTTTGGTTGTTGTATTTTAATTCTCACTTCACAAAATAATTTCACAAAATAATGCCAAAAAAAACCACAAAAACAATGGTTTCGATGTCAATGTTTGAGTCGATTTCAACTGAATGTTACATGTGCAAGAATCTTCATGCATTTCTACGATCATTCATTTTACCTACTAGGACAGTGATAGCCTGCAAAAATATTTTGATCCATGGACACTACACTTCAATATCGAAAAAAGTGAGAAAATGCGCAAAAGCTGTGATATTATGTCTACAAATAGCAACACTAAGACAATTATTGCCAAAAAAAATGTTTTTACAAATACATTTTTTATCACAGATAAGGAGTTAAGGTTAAGGTTTTCTTTACTCTTTTATTTTGCTACAATAAAAAAAGAGTAAATAAAACGTAATAGCAAACCTGGAAAATCGTCGAGCGCCCTAATGATTGAAAAATAATTGGAAATTGTCTGGTATTTCGTACAAAAGAAGACTGCGGAAATGATAGCAAAAAGAAAGTTCGTCTAGTAGCAAAAGAATAAGCACAACGTCCAGGGAAAGATTTTTAAGAAAATTATTATCCGATAGTGCGGTCAACGTCAATTCGCTTACTTGCAGCAAAAATTGATTTGGAGATTCACCAGATGGACGTGGCAACCGCTTAACTAAATGGAAATCTTGAAGATAAAGTATACATGGAAGTTAAAGATCAGTTGGTGGTCATCCTGTATAAATTAATAGCAGGTGAGCCTATAGATTCTTATAATATTACAAAACATAGCAAAGCTGTCGAAGAGAGCTAATGATGGCTGCAAGCGATGCATCAAAAGTGCAAGCCAGTTTGCCTACTTAAGAAGTCTGGATTGTCGTGGTATTATCGGCTAACAACGAAGCTGAATGAACTCGGATTTAAATCAACAAAACAAGATCGTTGTCCTTTTATGCAAAATACAGGCAAAACTGCAATGCTAATCGTCATGTGGATGACTTATTGATGGCAGCGAATGATAACGAGCAACTAAGAGCAGTAAAAATGTCCCTAGCCAAAGCACTTGACATGAAAGAAATTGGACCTGTAAGCCGTTGTCTAGGTATCGATTTTCATCAAGATCGAAAGGAGCATAAAGTTATATTGTCGCAGCGAAGCTATACGCTGACAGTATGAGCCGTTTTTCATTAGGCAATAATTGCCTTCGCCGCAAGCAGTTCGTGTATTATTCGCAAGCATACGGGTTAAAAGGGGACTTTCGTCAACCCCATCTTGCTTGCAAATAATCGACAAACTGCATGCGGCGAAAGCAATTATTGCCTAATGAAAAAGATCTCTATTAGATTGTTTCGGCATGGCCAACTGCAAGCATGCACAAACTCCTATTGAAGCAAATTGCAAACTAGTTCACCTTGCCACGAAAAATTAAGCAACAATGGCCAAATTTCCCTACCAAAGACTAATTGGTGCTTTAATGTATCTTGCAGTAACAACGCGCCCGGATATAACATACAGCGTACATTTTTTGAGGCAATTCAACTATAACTACAGTGAAGAACACAAAGCGTAAACTTCGGTATTTGAAGAAGACGGTAAATTATTGCTTGTTATACAAAAAATGTGTCACCAATCTTTACGGCGTGGTCGACGCTGACTGGGGTTCCGACATCCACAATTAAAGATTGTACTCTGGCTACGCATTTATCCTTTCTGGAGCATTTCGCTCTCCAGTACGGAGGCCGAATACATCGCTATCGGAAGCAACGAAAGAGGCATTCTATTACAAGGCATCATAAGCAACATCAAAATGTCATATAAAACTTGACACTCTTCAATGACAGCCAAAGCGCACAAAAGCTAATTAAATGCTTTGGCTATCGCTTACGCACAAAACATAATGACACACGTCATCACTTCGTTCATGTCATACAACCTAAAAAATCGAAATTGTATATTTGCCTACCGAAGACAAGCCTTCAGACGCCCTCACCAAAAGTTTAAGTGTAGATAAGCATCGAAGATGCTTCATTGACCTGGTAATCATCAGCTACTAGCTTGACATCAAATAGATACACTACTTCGAGGGGAGGTGTTGGAGCAGCGAAGCAATTTACTAACATTTTCAAATTTAACTAAATTCACTACTAATTTGCACTTGCAACTCTGCATTACAAGCTCTTTCATATCCTTTCCTTTTTTCTTAAAGTCTTATCAGTTTCTTTGTAAATCTCATGCCGAGCGAATGAACTTTGTACTGAATAAATTAGTCTTAAATAAAATATTAAATTTATTGTAATGTTATATATGGGCCATTCTACGATACTTTGCATATCTAGCTTCTGAGTTTTCTGTGAAAAATTTTTGTAAGCACGCTCACGAAACTCAGAAAGAAGTTGATATCTAATATCATTATCTGATTGTATAATTGGATTTAATTAAACGGCTTTTAAATAAGCCGTCAAGTGTACTGAAAAACGTACAAAAAATTAATTCTCAAATCGTACGTTTTCTCTCTTAAGATTGGTATTATCCTGGGTATTAGTCAGCTATACAACTTTCCGGTGTCACATTATATAAACACAAAATTACTGATTATTCAATACATTACAATTTCAACTTATGATTGATGTATCTTTTAATCGGTAGCATGCTTGAAGATCTGGTTTGTGCGAAATCTTTCTTTGGATAATGAA
This sequence comes from Dichetophora obliterata, assembly GCA_963920525.1. Classification (NCBI taxonomy): domain Eukaryota; kingdom Metazoa; phylum Arthropoda; class Insecta; order Diptera; family Sciomyzidae; genus Dichetophora; species Dichetophora obliterata. Next base: position 188,569,877 of record OY986436.1, read on the forward strand.
GTATCGAAAGGAAAGAAAACTGTTTATTATTCTTGCACGACGCTAGTATATTTATAAAAGTAATTGCAAAAATTGCACTTTTTGTAAATTTTCAGACGATATTTCAGACGCTTATAAATTGAGGACTACGGAAAGTCCGATAATGAAATTTGACGTTAGTTGGTTGGTTGGCTTAGATGGTGATGCTACATACAAGTAGGATCCAAGTAGCACCAGTGAGCCGTTTTGATACCATAACCTCGTGTTTCTGTAAGTTGAGTTAGTTACACTGTAAGATAATAACCCGAGAAACATTTTATGTCCGTACCAAACTACTCAGGCAAAAAAGTGCAGAGTATCAGACTCAATTTTATTTTTAAACGCTACGAGTAGTAACGAAAAAATGCGAAGTTTTTGCGACCAGGACCCGAGAACAAAATTCATATCATGTGTCAAAGTAACTGATATGTACCGAAACTGGCCCGAGACTTAACTATAATGTACCCAAAACATACCCAAGAAGTACCTCGAAAGTCATCTGAAATAGTGCTGTAGTAAGTCTGTGTTATGTCAATAAATTTCAAAAACTAGCGACTATATTCGGGACAATAAACGGACGAGTGCTCGAATCGGTCATCGTTCGTACATTGTGCCAGCCCAAGGCGTTCCAGAACTAGCACTTCTTTCGGTACAGAGGTCGGACATTTACTGACACTGGCATCAGACATAAATCAGCTACTTTATTGATACAAAATAGGAAATTATTTCTCGGGTAACCATCCAGTGCAGTTAATGAACGTTAGAAGATAGTTAATTTTTGTTGCTAAAAGTTCCTCTAGATTGCTGTGGAAGGGCTTGCCTAGCGCTTTTAGTCTAGACTTGGCCAGGGCCGGGCAGGTGCACAGAAAGTGTCTCAGTGTTTCCTTTTCGTTTGGGTCATCGCAGCTGCTACAGTGGGTGTTGTAGGGTAAACCAAATTTTTTTCAGCGTATAATTCGATGCACCAGTAACCCGTAATAAAAGCCGTTATTCTGGCTATTTTATTTCGGGGTTTTTAAAAACATCTCCTGAGTTCTACCTAGGTTGAAAAGGGGCCATAATATTATTGATGCATTGCAGGTTGGTAGTCCTCTCCATCTACGACCAGCTAAGGCCAAGTAGTAAGAGTGAATTCCTCCCTGAAAGGTGTTCAATGGAACTTCGACTGGTTCCATTCTTCAAACGTCAAGGGAAAAACCCCGCCTAGCCAGTTCCGAAAATTGACGTATTGATTCTTCCAGCTGTCATGAACGTTTTCAAATTAGATCTATTCCAATAATATGCACGGCTTTTATGAATTCGTAAATTCAATTCGGCAATTCGTCGTTCCGACAAACTTTTTTTTAATTCCCAGTATAAGCCGCAGTGAAAATTTTACAGTCGAACGATTCTTTAGACGGAAATCATGTAGCTATGTCAATTTAAACTCAAAAATGCCTACGAAGTCCGTAGATTTTCGATACAAATAATATTTGTCCCGAAAATCGATCGACAACTGAAAATCGATCGATACCACTTAATATGCACAGTACTGAAGAATAGCCTATAAGTATGTATTATATTTTCATTTATGGGGAAAAAATTTAATAAAAACTATAATAAAATATACAGCACTTATTCCTCAAAGGCGGAATCCATGTCCGATCCAAGGAACGTTAAACTGATACTATTTTCTTCAGGCTCTGTTAACTCTATTGTTTCAGCAAAGAAAAATCTCTGGATTGTGACTACTTGGCCAACAAGCGTAGATGATCTTAAGAATTTAATTAATTAATCTATTGAAAACGTTTTCTAAGTTTTTTAAGTCCTTGTTGATACATTGTAAGGCCTCCTCACTCAACTGCCCAATGAGAAGCAAAGCTTCAATAACTATTTTTTTCCCGGTAAAATCTTATGAAGTGTGGTTGACATCAGGTACTAAGGGCATAACTTTGGCCGCATTCTAGCCGAAAAAGTGCTCAAGTAGCGAAGTAGCATAAAATATTTTCGCTATATAAATTGTGACATCTCAAGGAACATGTTCTGTGAGAGCATACCATTCAGCCCGAAAGTTGTGGAACAGTTCTTGAGCACTTTTTCGGCTAGAATGCGGCCTTTGTGTAAATGTTTGCTGTCTGTAGAAAAAAATCATTTAGTTTATCTACATTAATTTTTAATAAAGAACTAACAATTTGTTTTATTATATAATGCCGTTTTAAAAAAGTTTTGTCTACACCATATTTTTTAGCTTATTTCATAGTTTTTTATACGTACAAAAAAAGCAACGGTAAACGAATCTGGTTGACGGCTGTAAAAAACTCCTGTTCTTCGAGTAGTTTTTGTAAATTTCTTTTTATTACAAAAACTTGGGCTTGAACTTGGATTCTCAATAAGGAAAAATCATATTTCATTAGAATCTTGGCAGATTTAAAAGCACTTTGTGCCTTTTTTAAAAAAATTTGAAAATTACATTGCAAGAAAATAGAGGTTTTTTGAAAATTTTTAAATTTTTAAAACAAATAATACCAAAATAAATTATGCGGAAAAAATAAAGAAAATTCATTTTAACTATATTTATAACTAAATTTTAGTGTAATCCAATTTTTTATAATTAAAAGGAAAACATAAATTGGTTTTTATTTTTCTAACAAAAGCATTTATCACAAAAATGTGGACTCAGTGTGCAGCTGTGATCTGTGCAAGATCTCGACCAGTCAACTTCCACACTGTCTACCGATTAGGTGGAAGAGCTGTAATAAACTAGTTTCTGTATATGAAATTAATTTGAACTTTTGACTATTTGTATCAATAGCCCTTTTTAAAAAATGGGGTTTTTTTAATATTCTTGTGCCCTCTCTGGTGAGACTTTAACCCTCCGTGTGGCTAGTCTAAAGATATCATCAGCCAACTTTTTAAGACATAGCTGTATCTCAGACATGTGCAATAGGCGACGGTTGGTATCTCCTCCTAAAAACTTTGAACCTTTGTATGAACACCTGCCAAGCCGCGTCAGTTTTGGTTTAGCCGTTTGTCTATACTGTGAGGGCAAAGTTGGACCGACTACGAAATCGTTACAGTAGCCATAGGACGTGCTTTTTTTAACTATTTTTGGAAAGTAAAAAATGTTGTTATTTTTGCTCCAAAGGAAGTAATTTTGTCATAGTTTTCACTTTTTTAAGGTACAAATGAATGCAACATAAAAACACGTGTTTGTGATCAAAGAAAAGTGTCCGATATTTGTGTTTTTTTTTTTCAAATAATTTTTTTACCTACAAATAACGTTGGAAAACGCGTTTGTGTGTATACAACAAGCAATTATTATAAAAAGGCATGTGTTTTTAGTTTGACATTTCTTTGTAGAATCAACAGAGAGTATAAATAATACAGAGGTGTCAGTTCGACTTTGAATGTAATTTCTCTCAATTCGCATTGAACAAGCGTCCGGAGAATAAAAGAAAACAACAAAAATAATTATGGTTTGCCTCAGCAATAAAAAAAAGAGTAATAAAATTTTTTGAACATTTAATGCCCCTAGGGGGTGTGTTTATCTAATAAAACCTTCAATTTCCTTAACATTGTTTTACTCGAAAAAAGTAAATTTTCAGGTTGCAAGATAATTATGGTTTTTGGAACGGAGCCCAATCTGGGTAGGTTTTTTTTTAAGCCATATATATGAAGCTTTAATCCCTAGAATATGTTTCATTTTCGGCTATTCCGAAACTTTTGACGCAAAACTGAGTGGATATTTTGGCCAAAACACTTTTTTTTTTCCTTTAATTGAAATATTTATATAAAACCTTAAAAAAAAATTTTGGCCAAAAATTATTTTTGAAGAGGTTAAAAAATGTCTTTGACGATATCGTTACACTGGCCACAGCGCGTAGGCAAATACTTACTAGCCACACGGAGGGTTAAAGACGTGAAAGAGGGCATAAAAATGTTTGCTTGGATATCTAAAACGCTGAACTAAATTAAACGACAAAAGTTTGTGGTCGATATTTCGACTGATGGTACAAAATGGGCTTAACATATTTCGAATGAGGAAGTACCATCCTTACCCAAAATATCACATTTGCCTAAGAACATTTTTAAAAAAGGCCCTCTGTCCCCATTGAAAATTTAGGCTTCGGGCCTGTCCTATCGACATATTATTTAATGCGAAGCAGTTTCCAACTTTAATAAACAATATCATTTAAATAATAAGTAATAAATTTAAATAATGCAATCTGATTAACAAAATATATTGTTTAATACAGAAAAGGGAGAGTAAATTAAGTAACCCTTTTAAAATACTTTTAATTTCTAAGTAATTGGCAGTTATGACATTTCTGTACACAACTTCAATTAGGAAAAAATGTAAGTAACAAACATAAAATTAAGCCCTTACAAGAGTTTCAATAATAAAGAGCAAACAAATTTTTGACCTTTTTCCTCCAACCTATTGCTAATGGAAACAATAATGTAATTATTTCAATACTCTCAACATAAAAAGATGCTCATTAAGCTATAACTGAGGGAAAAAGGGTTAATTTAATGCCACGTTATTAGCGAACTTAAAAGGTTTCTTAACTCTTAAGAGAGACGAGAAATCCTCTGTATGTACATTGTATAGTGCTAGATCTCAAATGTTACTCAAGTTAAAGTTAAATAGTGAGAATTTTTTAGTTTGCAGTCAAACCATAAATGATGAGCTCATCTTTTGTTATGATTTTTCAAAAATACTGCACCCAAAAACTCCCCTTTTTGCTTCTAGCCATAAAATTGTTTTGATTATGCATAATCAAGGTTTCTTGCTTCGAATTACCTCAACATGTTGAAAAAATAGCTTTCTTCAAATCCCACCGAATTTTGTCTCGGAACAACATAAGGAACATATTATTTCACACCCTTGTTTCTTTCTCTTTTGGGGAATTTAATTTGCTTCAATTTCTTGAAGGTGCGTAGAAGTCACTCATCGCCCACTTCCACACCTCTATACAGCTCAAACATATCATCATTACCACCAGCTCATATTTATAGCATATATACTCACCTTCTCATGACGTCCGTTGGCTTCAGTCTCGAGGTTCAGCTTACCATATTTTTGGCTATTTTAATGAGACCAAATAAAGAAATGCACTAAACGAGTGGGTGGGGGTGGGTGTAATTTTATTTTTTCTTGGAAATGGTGTGTAACAAAATTTGTGGGGTCATGTACTGGTCAATAAGGTGAAAGTGCATTGCATACATTTTAACTTGAAATGAGACTCCATGGAATTAAGACATCCGGCCGCCTACGTTGTCTTCGTTTTAGTCCTAATGTCTGTGTGACGTGTATTTCTTTTCGTTTTTGTTGTTGGATCTTTTGGTCTGCTGGTCTTCTGGTCTGCCTTGCTGCGCTGTAATATTCTCTCTTTTCTGCTTCTACATGCCTAAGTTTTACTTGAAGTTTCTTTGTTTTTGACTTGGTTTTCATTGTGTTTTTTTTAATTTTTTTTTTATTATTCGACTTGGCTTGTCTTTTTTATTTAATTAATTTTTCTGCTAACACATTAAAGTGTGTGTCCAGTCGTTGGCGCAGCACAGGTTGGAGGTTTCAATTTCTATGGGTTTGTTTTTCCACTTCAGCCACGCTTCTGCTGCTTTTTCTTCATCTTCTCCTTTCCTAGTTCTTCTGATATTGCCTTTTTGGAGTTGTTTTTTATGTTTTGCATTTCTTAGCATGTTTTTTCCGTTCCAGTTTTTTGTTGTCTTTAGGGAAATTTTTGTTTCCTTACTTTAGGGCGAGTTTTAATTAATGTTTGTCTGTTTTGCTGTTTCACCTTCGCCATCTTTTTCTTGTTTTTTCTGATTTTTTATTATATTTCAAATCAGCTTCAAACCATTTCTTTCATTTCGATTAAACTTTTTAAAGTATTCTTAATAGTTTTGTATTGTCTTAATTTTCGTTGTTATTTTCTTCTCTTCATCGCTAAGCTTAACGCCTAACTCACTTTCTGCGTTCACCAAAATGTGTCGCAAGTTTTTGTCATTTATTTGTTGTGTTTTTTCTAAACTTTTATTTGATTGGCAGAAAATCGTTTCACTTTATATGCTATTTTTTAATTGCTGTTGCCTTTTTTTTTGCTGTTGCCTTTTGCAGTCGTAAAACATTAATTAAAATTGTTTTTCATGTCGAAATAAGAAAAAGCTAAAAGAGATCGAAACTTTTAATGAATATTCAGAGATATGCATAATTATTTTATAGCTTTTTCTTTAGATATTTTTATATTTACGATAATAATTAAGAATCATTAAAATTTAAGCTGCAAAAATGTTATAAAAACATCTTGTAGGACAGTTTGAAGCTGCTTGATTTGAATATGATTTATTAACTCAAAGAGAATTTTTGTGATTTTGAATTAAAAAATTTAATTCAGACTTTCCCCAAAAATTAACTGAAAATTTGTTAACATTCAAAAACTACATTCATTAAAAACATTCAAACTATTTTCATTCGAGCATTTAAACTCTCAAAGGCATAGCAACATGCTCTTAAAACTGAAAATCCTAAAAATAATTTAAAATGCCTTGGTTTATATTTTATTAATATCATGCTCAAAATAACATGCAGTATCATCTATCTATTCAAACACGTCCACGAATGTGCAAAAAATGATATAAAAACGCTGACATAAAATCCCAATCACTTTTAACCCTTTATAATGAACACTTTTTTAATATGGCATTGCTTATGGTTTTTTTATTTGTTTTTTTTTTTTGCTTTTGCAAAAAACAGTTGCCTTGTATCAGTTCCGACACATTTGGAAACTATTATAGATCAGTACAAAAATTTCGTAGCTATTACGCAGAATAAAAAATTTCATAATTCGGAAATACATTTTATTGGCGGCGGCAAACGTTGTGCATCATTCAAGAGATTAAACAGAATTGACAGTTTTTTGATGGCTTTGCAATTAAAGTTATACGCTATGTAAATGAATAACTTTACTGTTGTTTATGATGAGCTTGAAGTGTTATTATTTTCAAATTTTTTCCAACAATAAGTTTAACCCATTTTGGCCTAATCGGTTATTTTCGTTACCAGCGCTGTAATGAAGCATAACGGCCATATAATTGCTCTCTATAATTCTTAGTTTACCATCATCAGGCCTAGGGGATGCAATTCCGGGATTTCGGGTTCCTGGGATTCTGGAGTTATTTCGGTCCCGACAGTCCCGGGATTTAAATTTGAAGTCCCGGGATTTGGTTTAATTTTAATAAAAAATTTATACGAAAACATATATAAATAAAATTATAAACATTTTAAAATAAATATTTATAAAAATATAGTTTATGAAAAGTTAACTATAAAAATTCTCTTCATCTTCTAATAATTCATTTCTTTTCACTACTGCTGCCAAAACGCTATACATGCTGTCCATTAGACATTTTGAAGCTAAATAAGGCTAAATGTGGGATTGTTTAGCCGCAAAGTTTAATTTGAAGTTATTTAGCCATCACACAATAAAGCTTTTTTGTAATTTTTTTTTTTTAATAATATAATGAAATAGTTCCTTTTTTATAATTATTTTTTAAATGTTTTATTAAAAAAAAATTTATAAAAAACTTTATATAATTTGAAAAATTGGCGTAGTTTTTATAATCTATAATAGCAAATTTTGATTAGTTTTTGCTGAAATCTAGCATATTTTTGATGTGTCTGAGATTCAAGCGCAAGTTTTGCTTAACCACAATACAAATTTAGTAAACCATTTTTTCCGTGTGCATACTTTCTAATATAATTATATAAATATACTAGCTGAACCCGGGGTGCTTCGCTACCCCCTCGTTTAAAATAAAATTAAAAGTATTTATATATTTACAAAAATTTATTTATTTAATTTAATTATTGCAATGCTTCGCCTCTTTTTTTGTTGTAAACCAATTAGAATTCAGCGCTGAATCGCATGTAATTTGCTTCATGCTCCCCCTTTTTATTTTTAGACCAATCAAAAAGCAGCAATTACACAATCAGCTGTTTCGCAGTCTGTTGTGGGAGAATGAGAATGGGGTTACCCCACTCTCTATTTTAATTAACACGTATTATAAAATCAGCTGTTTTGAAGACAGTGGTAGAAGAAAGAGAATTGAGCTACCCCACTATTTTAATTAATATGTATTTTAATGATTTTAATGACATGATTTGTGGTATAGCCGTTTATAAACGTAGTAAAAAAGTAGGTGCAGAAGTGTGCATGGTCGAAAAATATTATCATGTAATAAGTATTCCTGAGTCAAAGCTGAACGCTGTGAAAATTTAAGATCGGTTATCAGGTCCAGCCTCCAATATATCGCAAACAAAGGGGCGTGCTCCGCCCACTTTTCTTTTGGTACGTATTTCTATTCATGCTAATACCATATATAGCAAATACTGCCGCCGTTGGTCAAAAAATGCCCAAGATATGACGATTTTAAAATTTGGGTTATATGGGCGAGGCCACGCCCCTTCGTCCACTCACAACTTTATATAGTCAAGAATTTATTATTTCGTAAGAATATCCTATTGTGAAAATTTAATGATGATCGGTCCAGTAGTTAAGACTATATTGCGATTTTTAATTTTCCTAAAAAGGGGCGTGATCCCACCCACTTTTCTCCTGGTACGTATTTCTAACTATGCCAATACCATATGTACCAAATAGCATCAACGTAGGTCAAAAAATGCCCAAAATATGGCGATTTAAATTTTTAGGTTATATGGGCAGTGCCACGCCCCTTTGTCAAACAAAAACTTAATATAGCCTTTTATTCTTTCCAGATTCATAGTAAAATGCTGTGAAAGTTTCAGGAAGATCGGTCCAAGGGTTTGGCCTCCTATAAAGCACAAACAAACAGACAGACATTCATTTTTATATATATAGATTGAAAGCAGATTTATTATAATTAAAGTAAAATGGGGCGAAAAAGGGGGATTTGGTAATAAAAAATCTATGGCTACCTTACCTGTAGATAAAAACTATATAAAACTTTAGGTAAATACATCCCAGCAGCGGATTTGCCAGTGGCTACCATAGAACTAATACAGAATAAATTACCAGGTAAGGAAGCATGACTTTTTTCAAAAAGTAATGCGTCTGCATATAGCAGAAGTAATTAACTCATACCTCATTACCTGTAATGTAGCATACAAGGAAAAGTAATGCAGTGATTTTTATAACTTAATACAAGTAGTATGTTACTCCATAACTTCTAGGTAATGCTGAAGGGAGGCGATCACTTACCTCCTGTCTCATTCAATGTTAAATGTAAGGCCTTTTATGCATAGTAAGGTAATATAGTCGGAAGTAGTGGTCATTACATGGTAATTGATGCTTCATATATTCGGAATATATTCCATCCGCTACTGGGATATTACAAAAAAAGTATTTTGTATAGCAAACATTGTTAGTGGTATAAGTAAGTATCTGAATTAAAAAAGGGGGCGGTGAAGTGGGCGTGGTTCATAGAAATATGGGGACGTTAACAGTATTAAGAGCAATATACTACCAAATAAAAAATAATCCGTTGGAAGGAACAAATTTGTACAGAGAACAAAAAGTTTAAAACTTAAATTTGGCGTGAAAAGGGGCGTAAAAGGGGGCGTGGCGTAAGAAATGTTTATTTCTACTTCGCCTGGAGTATAATGTGTATACAATTTGAAGTAAATCTGTTAAAAACTATATGGGAGCCATTACATAATTTTAAAAAAGTGGGCGTAAAAGTGGGAGTGGTCGAAAAAGTACCCTATTAATCATGCCAGAGTCCCAGTTAAATGCTGTGAAATTTTCAGGAAGATCGGTCCAGAGGTTTGGTCTCCTATAAGGTACAAACAAACAAATAAAGAAACACACATTCCATTTTATATATATAGATAGCTTAAACCCGGCGCGTTGCTGCCGCGGCCCCGTTGCCAAACGCGAATAAAATGTTATCAGTGAAATTGTATGTGTAAATTGTGGTCGAATACTCAATTCCATGGCTGTGCGACCTATAACTCAAAAGCTGTAGAATTTCTCAAATTTTGGTAGCATGGGAGGTGACACGCCCCCTTGTCCAACGCCATACAAAGTTATCAGTAAAACTGCATGTGTAAATTGAGTTCGAATGCTGAATTCCGAGGCTTTGTTTGCTTTGTTTGATTGACTCAAAAGCTATTCGATATCGCAAATTTGGGTTGTATAAGAGGTGCCACGCCCCTTTGTCCAACTCCCATAAAATTTTATCAGTAAAACGCCAAGTGTAAATTGTGGTCGAATTTCGAATTCCAAGGATGTGCGGCCTATAACTCCAAAGCTATTCGATATCGCAAATTTGGGTTGTATGGGAGGTGCCACGCCCCCTTGTCCAACTCTCACAAAATTTTATCTGCGAAGCGGCACGTGTAAATTGTCGAATACCGAATTCCGAGGCTAAGCGGCTTATAACTCCAAAGATATTCGATATCGCAAATTTGGGTTGTATGGGAGGTGCCACGCCCACTGTTAGTAGGAGGTTGAAATATACTTTACGACCTATTCTCATACCTACAAAATATACATACAAAATTTCATGAAAATCGGTCGAGCCGTTTCGGAGGAGTTCGATTACGTACCCCGTGACAGAAGAATTTTATATATTAGATATATAATTTTTCATTGCAGTATATGTTGTAAAACCACTGTAATAAAATTTGAAAGAAAAAATCAAAATATTCGCGAATTTTTTTATAAAAAATGTGACACTATAATAAAACAAAAAATTTTGTGTAACTTCAAATTTAAGGTATTTTTGCACATAACACTTTAAAATTGTAATTTTTCGAAGACATTTTAACTCTAATAATGTATAAACTCTTACCTAATAGGAAAATGAAAAATCTCCTCTGACTTCCTCCGACTTTTGAAAATATTTAATTTTTCAGAACTGTCTTAATCGCCTATTTTCACAAAATATAAATTATTTGACTAACTTCTGACGAATTTTTGTTAAGATCGGCCTACATTTGTATGCATCTTTGTCTAACCAATATTGTGCCATTTTCAGAACACTTACTTAGTCATTACTTTAATTGACTACGCTTCCAAGGAATTTTTGTTCAGATGTGCTAACCCTTGTTATTGCCGATTTGACAAGAAAAATTAATACAGGTCCAAAAGAGCTAGCTACTATTTTTTAAAATTTTTCTTAATTTCCTTTAACTAATCAAGCATACATAGCAATTACATTATCATAGGAGCACTCCTTCTTTTTTGTCGAGTTTTTGTATGGGATCAAAGTGCGGTGAGTCGCACAGTTGCAGAACTTCTGAACGAATTGTGAAATCTCGATTATTTGCTGAGGATAGGCTAATTATACAGCTCCTTTTGTGCAAAATTGGATTTGATTAGACTGAAAGGATGCTGAGCAATTAATTTTTAAAAGTAGGATTTCTGAAGGGTGTAGAAACCTATACAAAAGTAGTTTTTCCATATGATTTTTCTTTGAAATAAACTTATGAAAACCATTAATTATATCTGAATCATGGTTATCTAACACGAAACCAAATTTAGTTTTGTTTCTAAAAGTCTTAAAATACTGCTACACTGAAAAAAAAAATTGCCTCAAAGACCGAGAATATAAAATATTTAGAACTCCATTTTTTCACAGTGTCCGGTTCAATATTTTTTTTTATTAAATAAGAAATAAAACAAACTAACAAAAATAATTAAAAAATTTAGTTTAAAAACTTAAGATAAAGAATTTCTGAACAAAAAATATTTTTCTATAACATGTAATTTTAAATAAGAGATCAAATTTAAAACGTTAGTTAATTTAATTTTGTGGAAACATTCATCAATATTTATTTTCGCCAATTTGTATTATTTTTTGGCTGTAGGTTCCTATTAAACTTTTAAGAAAACTATTTCTTTTTTTATCACCATTTCAAAATAGCAAAAGACTATTTTGAACAAAACCGATAAGATATTGTTGATTATTTTGTTATAGCACATTCGTAAAGCTCTCTCGCTTTTTTAATTTAGTTTTTAAATCATCTTTGTAGACAGGCCCTCATGGAGTTTCGTTTGAAAGCTTCACCGATGCCATCACAAAGCCCTTTTCCATGATGAGCTTACGTTATAATTTAAAAATGTGCAAGCTATAACTGGCACGCAAAAGTTACACAGTTTTATTCCTATCAATAATAGGGAGATAAAACCTCGATGATATTCAGCCTCAGAGGATTTTTTAATATTTCAACTGATCAAAAATTGCCGTAAAATCATTGTAACTTTTTTGTTTGAAGAGCGTTTGAGTAAATTTTTGTTTTAGGAGGAAAAATTTTTTTCGGTTTTTACCAGCTTTTTCAGTTAATTTAACCATCGTAACATATTTGTTCTTATACCGATTTTAAAACTTTTTGGAACAAAAACTTTTTAACAATAAAAAAAAAATACCGAAAAACCGAATCCAAAATCACTACAGAGTAAAAAATAGCTTTATATTACTTTTCCAATTAGTTTCTTGGTCGAATTTTATAATTTATTTATATATATATAAACTTTTTTGTCCTGTTTTAATTTTTGGATAGCATTTTAGTAGTACTATATTTAGTGTAAAGGGTGGAAGCGATTGAAAGTATTGTGCAAAGATATAAGCAATCAAAAGACGACGCGTTACGATAAGAAAAATGGAAGTGGTTTTTCTCTGCTTTAATATAATCAAAAAATCTGGGAAGTGTGCACGAGTTTTTTTATTAAAAATATTTTAATGTTTTCTGAAATGATTTTGCTATATGTTTATAATCTGAAAATTCTTTTTTAATTGATTTTATACAAGCCATAACATAATGCGTTACGATACATACGTTGCGATACAGATTTTTCCCTTCAAAGAAGTTTCGCTGAAAATTCTTTTTTAATTGATTTTATACAAGCCATAACATAATCCGTTACGATACATACGTTGCGATACAGATTTTTCCCTTCAAAGAAGTAAAATTTTTTTATAGTTTTATTTATTTAATTGAACTTAAAAATCATATAAAGTGTAATTCAGGTTCGTAAAAATAGAAAACTGAAAAAAATTGAATTAAACTTTGTATTATACGAGTATTTATTATACTTATAAAATTCCTACATTTGTTAAAATTTTTCAACTCTTGTCACAATTTTTCTACTTTTTTCTACACCATCATGTTTGTTGCCATTTTTTCAAAATTCAAATTGAGATCAGCTCTAAGTACTCTCACAATAAAAATTTAAACATTTCTTTCTCTGTTATGAAGGTTTAAAAAAAAAATTCAGTAACATTTTATTTTTCAGTCGCGGTAGACCTTTTGGTGGAAATGCCCATATATTATTATATTGGAGATCTTATTACTTTAATTTTTCTAATTCGTTTTACTATCATAAATGTACTAATTTCTTTATGAAAATAGAAGCTTTAAAGTTGGTGCTAGTATTATCAAACTTTTAAAAAATTGACACTTGCGATCACTGAACACAAAAACGAGAGTTTTTGTTTGATGGGAAATGCGCCTGTTACTCGCTGATCTCGTTCGTATTGGCAGTACAGGGATGGTAAAAGCTCATGGTAAAAGCTTTTATATTCATAACAGGCACGTAGACAGGGGGGAGTTTTGGGGGTTAAAACCCCACCCAAAATGAACGACTTTTAACGTGCGAGAGGAACACTCAGCGTAACATGGCAGCCGTTGTGTGTTTATGGTCACGACGAAAATCTTCATCAAAGTAGATCACAAATACAAAGACTCAATTTAAAATATTTTTTGTGAAAATACTATAATATATAGACTGAAAATTTTTTTAACTACACTGAGGGAATATGTGTTAAAATTTAATGAAACTGTGTTTACATTAAATGAATTTGTTTGTGAAATAGAGCTTGAAACAATTTCATTTAAGTTTAACTCAAATGTTTGTGCAGTTCAATTTAAAACAAAATGTTTTTCTTTTCAAAACCATTTGTTTAAAAAAATTTAAAACAAAAACTTTATAGTGAAAACAAATATTTTAATTAAAAATAATAAAATTAAACCGCCATTTTTTCGATGCCATTTTTTAAATTTTTTCGAGTTTTCGACGTCAAATTCGTAATTAGCGACCACTGGAACCCCTTGAATACCACATTTAAACTCTATTCGATGAAGTTTGAGTTTTATTGCGGCTTAAATATTGAAATATTTTAAATATTAAAATAATAAAATAGTTTTTATTTCATCTAAATATTAATAAAAAATTGCGGCAATCGGGCAAGTGCTTTAGGAGTTATCGATGTATATACATTAAGAGAAAAAAAAAAAAAAAAGAAAGAACAGAAACCAACGAACTTGAGAACCTCCTCCTTCTTAAAGGCGGTTAAAAATCAATTAAAACTTTATGATCTTTAATACGGCAATCAAAATGTGGTTTACATTTATACAAATAAAAACTGAAAAAATCTATATATGTAAAACAAAGTCGTTAAATGTGTTTGAAATTCCGTAATTCAAGAACAAAGCGCGCGATTTGCTTCGGGATTTTTGTTGTGTTTGTAATTATCAGGATAAGGTTTGTAGAAAATAAAAATTTTGCTACATCCTCTTTTACCACCCACAAATCAATTAAAATTATATATTTCAGACGGTTTTAGTCTTATTAGACTAAACTTATTTTATTTAGTTATTGTCGGCAACTGTTCTAATAATAGGCTTCCACGCCCCCTTTACCAACCAAAAATCAATAAAATGCTTTATTTAAGACGGTTTTGGTCGTATTTACTTTGAAATTTTATTTCCTATTAGCATGAAGATACGTACATGGCAGTAAGTCGGCGTGGGGCAGGACAACGTCTGCCAGGGTTTACTTTTTATAATACAAATGTAAGCTGTTTGACCGATTAAGGTTATGTGTGCGCAATATATTTTTTTTTGTCGAGACAATAGTTCATAGCTATGTTACGATCCGCTAGGTGGCGCTGTTGTCAAGTTATATATTATTTACACAATATTACATAAGAACCTTTACCCTTATTTGTGGAAGACATAAAGATGCAGAGCAACGCTTGCCAGGGCATTTATTTAAAAATAATTGTTTTTCTTTTTTTTCTGTTTTCACCAGTTACCAAGGTAACATGTAGGTTCATGAGAATGTATGAAAAAAATGTTGGTCCTAATAAGACAAGCAATTTTGCAAAAACAATTTCAAATACCTTCAACGGTATGAAAGATATAGGCGATAAAGTGACGCATAATGATAAGATATGTTCACAAAAATTTGAATTGCGAAAAAATATATAAAAAAAACCACCCTAAAATTTTTTTTTAAATTAAAGGTAGATAACATTCTTTTTCAAATTTAAAAGAAAAAAAAAGAAAAAAATTAGCCAAAACATTTTTTTTTAAATGTTTGCAACCCTGACATCCAAAATCAGAAATATTATATTTTTCCAGAAACTGATTTTTATTACCTTTTCAACGATAATTCATTCATAAAATTCAGATAAAAAATTACTTAGATACCTGAAAAGTTAATGATGGCATATTTTAATTACAATATGGTTTTTTTAATAATTTCAAAAAAATATTATTTTTTAGAATTATATTTGAGCTTAATGCCAATTAAGTTCATGAAGCAACAGATTGCAACAACAATAAGTTCTTAGCAGAAAAAACCACCAAGCAGACTGGACAGCTGTTTCGTTGATAGCTACATCAACTCATCAGTAGTCTTCTGTGGTTTCTGCAGTTAAAAACAGAATTATGTGCTGTATGTCGCCTTCAAAGCAATGTTTTTCTACTACTTTGCAAAAGCAAAGGTTCAAAAAAGCGACTGCATTGATTCTGCAAAGACTTGTTTGTTGTGCTCTTTGTTTACTTCTTCATACCATTTATTGAAAATTACCCAATTCTGACCTTTTCATATGATGGCCAATATTGAAAGATCCATAACTTTTGATATAAAAAAATAAAAAAAGGTGCTCTTAGAAGTTTAATAGGAACCTATAGCCAAAAACTAAAATAAATCAAAAGCCATAAAACGGACCCGTTTTGCTTTATGCTTGAAATGGGCATTTTATAATCTTATAATTTTAACATTTCCGGGGAATATTTTATTTTCAATACTTTTTGGAAGACTTTCGGAGTATAGAAAATATCAAATAGCTATCTATACCTTTTTTCTTTGGAAAATCCCAAATCCATGAACAAAGCCAAAACTTCCTCAGCGACATATTTTACGGGAATGCTGTCTGAAATCAATTTTAATCGAACTAGACTAGCAACAGAAGCTGCCTTGGTTATGTCGACTTTTATTTTTGCTTTTTCCTTGCTGTATTTAACTGTTAATTCTGATGCCAGTTCTTCGGTTGAGATTGCGGATTTTGATGTTCATGACAATTCTTCGGATATGTCGGCAATTTCTGCATCGGCCGTCTGTTTTTTTGGTCTTCTTCATGCGGGTTTTTATGTAGATTTATATTTTTGGATATCAAAATATTCTTGTAGCCATTCATAATAATTCGACTAAAAATTTTATTTTAAAAATATTCCTCTATTATGACTATATTCAAAGGAATAACTTGTGGATCAATCCTTGAATTTCAGATGTTTTGAAACTTTCCTCTGATATATCGAGATGTTTTTGCATAGCTGCATTAAAATCTATTTATGTCGACGAATTTTTAAAAAGGTCAAATGCAATAAGGTTTGGAACTGCCAACTTTAATGAGGGACTCATTTTGAAAGTCGAGCTGAAGTTAAAAAAAAAACAGTAAAAAAGTGTTTTAGAAAAACGCAGCCACATAAAAAAATTAAAACATTTTTTTAGCATATGTTGATAGCATTGGGACCCGCTTATTACATAATGAAAAAACTTTTTATTGATACGTTGCACAAATATTTCAACTAAAACTTGATTAAAAAAAAGAAAACTATAAAAAACAGCTGCACAAAGCGAACCATTAGCTATTTCTTCAATTAAGTAAAAAAAAATTTCCCATGTTTTTCGCCACCACTTTTGAAAAATCGAGCAACTGTTATTCGCACGTTGGAGAAAAATGAGCCAAAACGTGCACATGGCTTATTATTTGATGTCATTTATTTATTAAGTGAGATATAAAGTTGAAATTTGAACATCTTAAAGATAAGTTTTTGAATAATAGCGTTAAATTTTGCTAAGCAACAGATGTACAAAACAGTTAAACTTGTAAAATATTTCCTTTTATGTATATGGTAAGGGTTGCAAGCAAAATCAAATCAATAATAAATATTATAAAAGGGATCAAGGGCATACTCAAGAATTTATTAGGGGAAGGAAAAAAATTATATATTCAAAACTTAAAGTAAAATAAAGCGAGGTATTAGCTATGATTTCATTGCTTTCTTAGACATTCGAACATTGTATTTTTTCTTTCTTAAAAGTAGTGGTCAAAGTATTACTTGGTTCTATTAGAATAAATCAAAATTTGTAGATAAAAATCGTCCTCTAAGCGATTTTAAGTAAAAAAAGTTACATAATTAATTTTTTTTAAAATTCATGGTTGGTCAAAAATTAAAAATAAAATTAAATATTTTTGCTGAGGTTGGTCACAGCTGAATCACTCAAGACTACCCAAGAGGAAATTGTAGCTGTTTTCGAAAACAGGCTGTCTAAACTGCTGTGTGATTAAATTTTACAGAGTTGTTGTTGTTGTAGCTTTCTTTAATAAATTACTTGACCTAAGGCTCAATACTACCTTGTAAAACCATTTAATTTTTTTCAATATTTATTTACTATTTATAAAATTTGAACAAAATATAAGTATTATATTAATATTTCAATCAATTTAATGCTTTTAGATCTGACTTTACATATTTTCTTTTCATTTTCAGGTAAGAAAAAAAGTGGTATACGTAAAGAAGTTTCCAGTCTCAGTTAGGTATGTAAAGATGTATGAACTAGGTTATCTGTTGCGTGCATAAAACAAACCTTGTTGAAATAAACCAACTCAAAACCCATAATAAACTTATAAACAGTCACGTACGCAAAGCCCACCGGATAACCACAAATTAAGCAGATTTATACAAAAACACCAAAAATTGAAATCAAAGATGCTATCACCGACAAATTGATACATCGCTGCAATTGGGCTAAAGCCAAATACAAAGCCAAAGCCAGAAACCCAACCCAAGACAATCCAAATTCAACTGCTTCATGCGGAGCTACTACAGTTCATGCGGAGCAACATCC
This sequence comes from Dichetophora obliterata, assembly GCA_963920525.1. Lineage (NCBI taxonomy): Eukaryota > Metazoa > Arthropoda > Insecta > Diptera > Sciomyzidae > Dichetophora > Dichetophora obliterata. The sequence continues at coordinate 188,588,059 of OY986436.1, forward strand.
TGTTACAACAATGCGATGAAATCTCAGCGCAACATTTAGCGCATTAGAATTTATTATTTTTCTATCAAGTTAAGCAGAGGCAAAAAATAAAAAAAAAAAATAATATATAAAAAATAAAGAAATAAATTGAAAAAACAACAACTTAATAGGAAAAACAAGCGCCCAGTAAATCCCCAGTCAGCAGCAATACTGGCACAAAAGTGACATAATTTTTTCTTGTGCTCCATGCTTTCTTTCGATGTTGTTGTTGTTTTGTTAAGTATTTAACACGCTTGATACGGCCGTTCAATAAAATTTATTGCTGTCACGATAGCAAGTAACATAAAAGAAATAAATACAACAACAACGGCGATGACAATAAAATGCAACACTGTCGAGCTGAGATTTGGTACACTTAACGAAAAACGCGGCAAGAAAACTTATGGCAACTCCAACAAAAACAACTCTCAACATCTTAAGAGTGAGAATGAGTCTTTTAAAAATGCACATTTTTGTATTCAAACTAAAGAAAACAAAATGTATTATTTGTGCAGAGATTGATTTGATCGATATGCTTAAATCAATTGTCCACAAAAAAAAAAGGATTTGGGTCTTTAAGAAAATTACATTTAAAAATAAACTAAGAACAAAATCTACAAGAAAGCGAACCAAACTCAATTTACAGGCGAAATCGAAATAATAAGAACAACCAAAGAGAACATCATATTCATAACATGACCAAAGAAGTCTTAACTTTTGAGAAATTTACGTTGTATAGACTAAAATACGCCGAAAAAAAGTATTGTGGAAATAATAACAAGAAGTAGGAGAAAACTGTACTAAAAATATTTCTCACTGCCAATATAAAGGGTGTCCCAACAAGAGCGCAATTTTTAAATTTTAAATAAAACACAGATATTTTAAAAAAAAATCCGTGAAACTTAATTATATCGTAAAGTAGACAGAATGAGGTTATGTATGGAACAATATATCGAGCAGATGGCCGCCGCGGCTTTGCTGGCATACACGCGGCCTTTTAATGAAATTTTCAATGACCGTTTTGCATAAATGCTGCGGTATTTCATTAATGCAGCGTCCAATTTCCTCTTTTAAGGCTTGAGTCGTCGTCGGCTTATTCGCGTAAGCCATCGACTTCAAAAAACCCCAAAGAAAAAAATATAATGGTGTTAATCGCACGATCTAGGCGGCCAATTCTGATCTCCAAAACGCGAAATAACACGACCGGGAAATGACTGATGCAGCAATTGAATTGTTTCTCTGGCTGTATGACATGTGGCGCCGTCTTGTTAGAACCACATGCCCTCCACATTCATTTCTTCAATTCTAGGCAAGAGAAAACTGGTTATCATTTCACGATACCGAACACCATTGACTGTTTGCGCTTGACCTGCCTCATTTTCATAAAAAAAGGTCCAATGATTCCTCCAGCCCAAAAACCACACCACACAGTGACACGTTGAGGATGCATTTGCTTCTCGTGAATCACTCGAGGATTTTCCTCACCCCAAATGCGACAATTCTGCCTATTGACGAAGCCATCAAGATGGAAATGGGCCTAGTCACTGAAGATGATTTTAGCGGCAAAATCAGCATTTTCATGTTGTCTCTCCAATACCCAATTAACGAACTCCCTTCGCTGTCCATGGTCAGCTGGCTTCAGTTCCTGAGTCAATTGAACTTTGTATGCATGAAGATGCAAATCTTTCGTCAAAATTCGCTGCATAGTGGATTTGGAGACACCAATTTGCTGAGCTCGGTGTCGAATTGAGGTGGATGGAGTTTGAGCGACATCATCACGTACAGCTGCGACATTTTCGGTCGATCGACCTGGTCGAAGGCGCGTTGTTGTCTTTACATCACTAGCAGACCCAGTTTCGGCAAATTTATCCATTAATCTCTTTACAGTTGACTCTTTTGGAGCATTATTGTGACCCCAAATTGATCGCAATTTGCGAACTGTCACCATTTTGGTAAAACAATTTCACAATGAGAATGCGTTGTTCATTCGTGTAGCGCTCCATTTTTACTAACCTCGTACCTTCTACTAGCAAGCAATAACAATTGTTCAAATGTCAAACAATGAAACTTCGAATGGCGCCAAATTTAAAAATTGCGTTCTTGTTGGGACACCCTTTACAATTAAACCTTACTCTTTGTTATAAACCCCTATCCTTTTTTGCAGGAATAAATTTACAATTATTTCGGCACTTAAACTGTGGCCAGCAGCATTAATACCTAAAATTTACTTGAGAAAGAACAGAGTTTTTTATGCAGCTGTGTTTCTTGAGTACACGGTTACAAATCTAGTACTAAATTTTAGTCCAGCTAAAATGTTACTGCATTTTTTAAACCTTGCAGTTTAAAATTGAAACTTTTCAAATACTAACTCATATTTAAAACTCTATAGTGCTAAAATTTAAACCAAGGAAATATTACAGCTTTCTTTTTAGCTTTTTGGTTTAAATTTGAGAACAATTCTGTATTACTGTATGTTTTTAATATAATTTATACAAAATTCTAGTACATTTGGATATTAAATTTTAATTTGGACCCGTAAAAAGTAAGCCTGGCAAGGGCGAGACTCAGTTTAGGCAATTCGGTTCATATGTTTGCTTATTGCCTTTATTACGCAAAGCGAAATAGCCCAGTGGTTATACAAGAAGACTTACAAACTGGATGTCGTTGGTTCGTATCTCACAGTGTTTGTTTTTTATCGTTTTGTATTTTAATCCAAGCCTGTACTAAATTTAAAGTTCTCGGTCATTTGTGATCAAACATTTAATAACACGCACAACGCAATTGATCAATAGAAGCTAGGTCAAAGTCCTTCCAAGGGCTGAAGTGGCCAGTTTATTTATTTTTTCTGTACTAAATTTTAAACCAAAGCACAGAGGACCAGCCAGTATTTTTTTGTTGCCAAAATTCTATATATCTGCTTAACATAATTGCAGATGGATGAAAGTTTTTACATGGATATATATAAACAAATCTTCTAGAGAACGAAAATGGGTGGAATTGAACAATGACCACACCTACCTCTTCTATAACACAAAAAACTAAAACGCTATATGTTTTCGTATTAAGGTTATATCAAAATAACTCACTCAACAATCGTTAATATATGTGTAATATGCATGTGGATTAATAAAAATTATTTCGCTACGCCCACCTCCTTTACTTTTTACTCGAAATTTGCATAGCATTAAAGAGGAGTCGTCGTATACAAATAGAATATGGTCGGCCTTTGTAGTCTAGTGGAGAGTGCGCTAGACTCTCAACCTAGAGGTCCTTGGTTTAAATCCGGGCTCGGGCATGGTTATTTTCACTTTCTTTGTCTTTCCTACATTTAAGAATTATGAAAAACTAAAAATTCACAACTAAACTGTGGAAAATGTGGAATTAAAGGAATGGAAAAAAACTAAAGCATAACACTAAACTCGGTCAACAGCAATTCAAATTGTCTTTCACGGTTGTTTCGCCTAATCAATAATTCACGTATTGTTCCAATCAATTCCTCTAAATAAATCTATCCCTTTCCTTTCAGGTCAGAGACCAAACCTTGTTTGTATAAGGCGCATACCTTGGTTCTTTGATATTTAAAAAAAAAAAATCGGCTATATAAGATCGCAGACGAAAATATTTGTAAATACGCCCCCAACCACGCCTACCACCCATATAAAAAAAATGTTAAACCTGATTTTTTCGTATTAAAGCCATTGCCGTAGGTAGGTATTTCATAAAGGGGGGATTTACTGAAGCAAAACAAATTTCATTTTTTCACTTCTATAGGGATTTCTGAAGGCCTAAGATCTTTCCAAATTTCTTAACCGATTTCGACAGTCGAAATAAAAAGAGTTAAAAAAATTTAATTTATTTTGAGGGTCTGGTTAGGCAGGCCGAAAAATAGGCAATTTTCATTAATGTTTTTTTTTTTTTGGCTAAAGTAAAAAATATAGGTACTCAAAACTTTTCAGGTATATTAATAATACTTTGGAGAAGATTGTATAAAATTTTCAGATTATAAAATCAATATTATAAAGCACGACAAGGGGCAACGTGGGCCAGTGCGCAAAACAGGAACCGAAAAATCATCTGAAACCAAAAATCAAAAAATTTTCAACAGTAAGAGTCTGATTATGGAATAGACCAGTTTTAGAAATATTTTTTGTCATTTTTACTGAAAATGTTCGTTTCTTTTTTATGGATAAAAAATAACCTAATATGCAATGCAATATACATGTAAAGCCTGTATGACATTTCATTTTTTTGTCCATTTTTAAAAACTGAAAACAAGTGAGTGCGGGCTAGACATTGTAGGTAAATTGATACGTTTTGTAGGAAAAGGATAAAAACATTTTGGCATCTCCGCAGCGTTACTATCTTATCTATCTATTATTATTGACTGCGGAAAAGTTCAGGCTTGTTTTTGACACATAATATTTGATCGAAACTTAATAATTGACGAATTGAGAGAAACGTCAAGAACAATGCATTAAAAATACAGTACCCCTGCAAAACCTTTGCTTACAAGTAATGCCTAAAATAATCTAGAAAACGTCAATAATCACTAACCTTTTGGCTTACAGAATGCATTACTTTAACATAGGCATGTCATTAGCAGAAGTCGATTGCAATTTCTTATACCAGAGAAGCCCTTTTCTTATACGCATACCGGAGGCGGATAAATAATATCTTATTTATAAATAATATCCATTTTATAATTGGTACAGATAACTTATTAAAGAAGCAAATACTTTACTGCTGGCATTACTTGATTCTTACAAAGAACAAAGAAAACAAAAATAAACAAATGTTATTATGAGTCATTACAGTCTGCATTACTTTAAACAAAAAGTAATAGCTTTTTAGGCTTTAAGTATTATGTAATGCATAAAATAAGCGAAGTAAAGGCCTTGCAGAATTATAAAAATGTTTTGCTGGGACGTTCCACATTTCTTTCTCAAATTCGTAGTCATTCACACCAATTTTATCGATGCATTCCTACTATTTGAACTGCTCTATTTTCATTTTTAATAACAAATATTTATTTAAGTAAAAAAATTTTAACATAACACGTTTTTAAAACGAACTAAAAAGTAAAAAAATATTTTCTCTTGGATTAGGGTCTTTTAGTTCTCCTAAAAACGTGGGGCGCATGCTATAGAGAATATTTACACTGCATTTAAAATGTTTTTTATCAAAACAATTAATTTGTTACATTTGATTTTTAGTTCGTCACTCATGTATTTCATTAGAAATCTTGCATAGAAACAGTGACTAAGTCTAGTGATGCAGGGCTAATATTCTCTTTAGCATACACACCACGTTTTTAGGAGAACTAAAAGCCCCACTCTAGGATAAATTATTTTATTCTCTTAAGTTCGTTTTAAAAACGTGTTATATTAAATTTAGAAAAAACTTTAATTTTTTTTTTTGACTTAAATAATTATTTTCTGATTTTTAGTCTTTGTCAAATTTTACAGTAGATTTTGAAGGTTTTATGTTTTTATCAGTACAATTTCAATGATACTGGGAACAAATAAGCAAGTGGAGACCAAATCTCGAAAATGTATCGATTATTCCCGAAAACTCTTGCGCGTTCAACAATCTGCTGCTTTTCTTTAACTACTCGCTTACAGCGTTTGAATAATCTTACAGACTTACCTGCCTCCGATTCCTTTTGAAGCTTCTCTTGTCGTTTTTGCGTCTCCTTCTCTAGGCGTCGCTAGGGTTGTGTGGTCTCTGTGACCATTAAAATTTGTTGTATGTAAATTGTTTTTTAGGTTTTGTATTGGTTTTTTCTTTTTTCACGCTTTTTCTAACAAGCACAACGCTTTTTACACATACACACAGTTTTATGCTGTGTTTTCTTAAAAACAACTCATTTATCAATAAAAATTTATAAAAAATTGTTTGAATTCCATCAAAAACTTTAAAAATTCGAATTTACAAAAATTCACCAAGGTGACAAGAGAATTTGTTCAAGAAACCAAAATAGTTCTAAAAATATTAAAATGAAACAAAACAAGCGCAAAAATTAACTGTCATTGCTGAGGCTCTTCCTCACAACCTCACGATTATAAAAAAAGCGCCCTGTGCCCTGAGCTACAGAAATCACAAAGAAATATGTTCTAAATAGCAATAAATCAAAATACTTTCTTATAAAATAAATAAAAAATTCTATTCGTATTTAAACTATTTTTTTACAAATTTTTTTACACCCTCAGTGGTGAATTTTTAAAAATTTGAATTTGTTTCATAAAAAAAAAAAACTAAAAATGTGACCACGTATATGAGGCTTGAACTCATAACCTCACGATTATTAAGCAAACGACATGTGCACTGAGCTACAGAACTCACACCTAAACTTTTTCTAAATGAGGTTATGAATTGAATTCATTTCTGAATTATTGAAGTATAAAAATGTCAAGGATTTTCAGAATTTTTGCTTGATTTTTAATATGTGCCCTCCAGGAAATGGAAATATTGCCGGATATTAACAGGAAACATTCCATGGTATGTAGAAAGCATTCCCTTCTATTGGACACTCCGCGGATAAACAATTTTTCACTTCGCACACTAAAAGGGAAAAAAAGTTAAGACTTCCGAAGTGCATTTCAGATAAACGGTATAATATTTTTCAAAAATGTTTTCACCTTGTAATGCAGAACTTTATCTTCTTTCGTATGATACCAATTATTACTATGTACCATGAAATGTTTTTTTTTAATTATAAAATAATTGCTTTTTTTAAAATTCCACAAAGAAAGGCTAAGAGTTTTGTATGAACAAAGTGTTGCTCCTTTGGTTGTGCTTATTGTCTGGGTGATTTTTTTCTTGATACAGGCTTGAGCCGTCATTTTATTTGAACGTTTATTCTCCTTTAGGTATGCAAAAATACAGTTTCTTCTATATTTTTAGGCAAAAATTTCACACGTCATTTATCGAAAAGTATGATCGCTGTTTTTTCATTGGATAAGTATAGAGAAACTTATAATAGAGTGACTTTTTTCGTATATTTTTTCTGTATCTCTGTACGAACTTTTCTAAAACGATCCATACAACGGAATTCTTATTACCTCCCTGTTACGAATTGCTATCTGGAACAAGGCCGAACAGCATCCGAACAACGGCCAGACAACTGCCGTTCTATTTGTACTTGTTGTGTGTTTTATTTTGCTTTGAAAGACTTTCCACTAACAATTTTTTTTATACAACTAGCATTTTGTACAGTAATTAAATCTCTACTAACATTTTCAAGTCACTTAACGTATCGGATATCAGTAAAGCTTTTTACTAAGAAAAAAATAAAATATGTTTAGGGGACTTCCCTAAACGTTGAAAATTAATATATAGGTAATTCACAATGCCTGTCTTATGTCCTATGTCGTATATTAAAGTCCTACGAAATACGATGCATGTGAGCATCCCTTAATCCTTGTTTCGTTGTATGACATATTTCTACCACTTAAATTAACAAATAAAGACATGGGTGGATGAAGGTGATAAGTCGCAATTATCTAGTTTCGAGAAAATTGAGTTCAAACTTTCACATTTGTACTGAAATCTATACTATATCAAACTTTGCGAAGTTGTTTATTTCTAAAATAGCCACAAACATGGCTGTTTTAAGTTTTAAAATTCTTTGTATGCACATAAGAAATTCATCCATGGTTAAATCACCGAATATGCGAAAATGGGACATATCACCTTCTTCCACTCATGTCTTCAAATGTTTTTATAATTCGCTTCTTCCCAAGTTATTTTACGTGAATATCGTGGTTTGCTTCAATGTTGCCGGCGTTTATTGCAGAAACTTCAACGCAAATTATAGAGAAAAAGTAAACAAACACAACTGTGTTTATACAACAGTCGTAAAAAATATAACAAAATGACACAATACGACACCTTGTGAATTGCCTAATAGTATTTAAAAAACAAAGTCCCATAGTTAGGAATTTTTATAGCAGTTGCCTGTTTTTAGTAACTAAATTCAAAATGTCGTAACGAAATGATGCATATTATCATTTCTGTATAATAACTTTTTGTTTTTAGTAACTAAATTCAAAATGTCGTAACGAAATGATGCATATTATCATTTCTGTATAATAACTTTGTTACAATATATAACAAAGAACTTGGACTGAGCTTCTTATAATTAATTGTGTTGTGCTTGTTACTAAATGTCTGTGCATAAATGATCCAGAACTGAACCAACGATTTTTTTGGCCTACTCCAAACTTTTCATAGAACGGTTACTTTCAAGAAGCTTTACATTGAAGTTTTTTCTCTCTGGATTTCTATTAGATTAAACATGGGTTCTTTTGGTCTGATCACGCACCTAACCGTTTAACTGCGGCCGTCATACGTAAAAATATCATTGATTTAGTATACCAAAAACTCATGCCAAATCTTTTGTCAAATTACCTTTCTTGTGTTTGTTGCTTTAAGATTTTGCCAGTAATCGTTGTTACCTCTGTAATTGTCTTGGTGGAAGGATCAAACTATTTTTCGATGGGCTTAAAAATATGAGACTGTTGATCCCTACTTGCTATCAAAACTCTTCCAGCCTCATATTTGTTGTTAATTCATAATCTGATATTCTGCTGTTGCTATCTACGAGTAGATACAGTGCCGTGCATCTAATTAGCAACACTGAAACTTCGATTGCAAAACTAGCTTTATAATATACTTTTCCTCCAAAACCTTCTAAAATTTGTATGATCGAAGGTAATCCTTTGATATTTCGATAAATAAAAGGATTACTTAGTTTTTATGGCTTAACTAAAAACAAGTTGAAAAAGATCATGCATATAATTAACAACGCAATTCTTTTATTTGAAAAATTTTTATATATCTTGAAAAAAGTTGCAAAACCATCATTTTTATTTACTGCAGGCATATGCGTGGAGTTAACTCAACTAAATTTTGAAAAACTTGTGCAGGCAGTGCTTCCCACTCCTCCTTAGCTTTTTTGTAAAGTTCGCCAAAATGTCCTACTTTATGTAAGCCAACTTTTCTTTTAAACTGCTGCCATAAGTTTTCAATTGAATTGAGGTCAGGGCTACATGAAGGCCAATCCAATAATGTCACAGATTTGTCTTCAAACCACTTTGTTGTATTACGTGCCGTGTGCTTTGGATCATTCTCCTGTAGAAAGATCCATGTAACGGGCATGTGATCTTCAGCAAATGGTAACATTACGTAATTAAGAATTGAAATGTATTGGAACTGGTCCATATGAATTTCAATTTTGTGAATTGGGACAACACCAAACCACGACATCGCACCCCATAGCATAATGCTTCCGCCACCATGTTTAAGTGTGTGGCGGGTATACTTGGGGTCAAGTTCTTTAGACCGTTGACGACGAACATAAGCTTTTCCATCTGAAGAGACTCTGTTTATCTTAGTTTCATCTGAAGACAAGACTTTTTTTCTAATCATTTAATGTTCAGTGACGATAATTTTTGGCGAATTCCAACCGCTTTTTTCGGTAACGCTTCGACAGTAACGGCTTTTTCTGGGAAATTCTTCCAAAAAGCCCATTTTCTCTCAATTTTCTTTTGATGGTGTATACAGAAGGTAAACTTTCATTCTCACCAAAAACCGATACACGAATTTCGTTTGCTGACTTGTGAGGAAACTTTTTAGATTCATGCACTATCAGTTCGTACGATTGCAGGGTATCTTTTTTGCCCTCTTGCTTTATTTGAAATATTGCCCAACAATAAATATCATCCTTTTAGACACTTTTAAATATTTTGCAGTTTGGCCGTAAGATTGCCCCTCCTTGCTCTTCTGGACGATTATAGCCAGAGTGTTTTTGTTGCAAGACTTGTTTCTACATATTAAAAAAACAATAGAAAACACGTAGTATGTCAAATACAATCAATATTTTTATAAATAAACTACAATTTTCCATTTGATTGTCAACAAATAAGTGAAATATATAAAGAGTTAACCGTTGTTTATTATGTGCTTGGACGTTTTTCACTTTTTTTTTTAAAAAAAAGCTCATAACGGATTTATTGACGGTTCAATCAAAGAACTTTCGATAGTTTAGCGACAGCTGAGTTGCCATATAGAGAAAAAATGATGGCTTATCCCATCTGTCCTATAAATTTTATGTAATAAGAAGATCTTACGGAAAGTAATATCGTTGCTAATTAGTTGCACGGCACTGTATGTATTCCAATGAAATCCTTATAAAAAATATCTTTTGTCGGTAGTAATCAATTGTTTTATAAAGTATCGTCGTATATAGAATAATGAGAACAATATTTATTTTTCCCAACTTTAAATGGATTTTGTTGAGTAAAACCATCTGTTAACATAAAAATTAAAAAAAAAACATTTGAAGGAAGCTATTTCAAGTAAGTTCGTTTTAAATAAATATAAATAAATATAATAAATATATATAAATACACAGCATTCAAAGCACTGCAAAAACAATAGAACGAATTTTATCACTCCTACAAGATTTTTTTATCCTAAATACTATGCATCTCAATTGTAAATAAAAAAGATTTGTCGTTGTTGTTGTTTCTTTGGAAAAATTCGTTAGAACAATTAATTGTTCTAACTTTGACCTTAAGCTCAATAAACGATTTTAAGCTAACAAACAATTAGAATTTGTATTTAAATCATATGAAATCAACATAATAAAAAAGCTTGTAACATAATGTATTATCATTTTAATAATTGAAGGCTTCATTTTAAATTTGTAGATGGGTTATTATTATTATTTTGAACATATCTGTTATTGGAGCCAAAGAACAATACCACCACAAAGGATATCCAATATCAGCGTCATCATTATTAAGCTGCTGCCACTAACTCGCTCCGCTTCCACGCTTTATCACTTGACATTTTGCTCCATAGTGCTTTACTTTCAGCTTTAATTTTTTAATAAATAAATAATTGAACTGTGCCAGCGGTGGCCAAAAAATCATGCTCGAATTGAATTACATGAGTCTCATTTTGTAGGCATATGAAAACTTTCTGCTTTTTCGGTTTCCCAGCCTCTCAACGAAGCCAGTCGCTAGGGAGTTCGTACGCTGCCAGCCTATGCTAAAAACGTGCACCACGACACTCTTTACGGTACGGAAGCATTCATGCCACAACGTTGCCGAATGGCCTTTTCGTTGTCATTGTTATTGTGGCTTTTGTTGTGTTGATAACTCTTATTGATTATTAATTGTTTTCAATTTATCCAGTGACTTCCTTTTGTAGACCGACCTTCTTATATAGCTTACTGCTCTTGATCTTCTTCTTATTTTTGTTGCTACTAATAGTTAGCCAGCCAAATTCCGCCATGAAAAAAAATATTTTGTTTGTGTTCCTCGCTCTGCTGTAATGTAATTCGAGCATCTTATCGAGATTTTTATCTGGTATCAGTTTTCACAAAGTTCATTGAGTTCTTTTTCAACATTCATTTTCTTATATTTGTTTTATTACTATTTTTTATATTTTGTAACTCTGTTTTTGTTATGTAGGAATACTCTATTTTGCATTAAATTCTGTGAATAATTAAGCTGATTTAAGTTTATGAAAAGTGATACGCTGTAAGATTTTTAAACTTGTAGATTTATTGCTAGAAAATTGTAGGAGTTGTGATTACAAGTTCAAATTGTGTGATTTTTTTTAATTAATTAGATTGTTACTGGGTTTAATATTAATGAGAGAATATAGAATTATTTCTCATATTTTTATGAGAATTTGCAAGAAAAGCTTTTGAGTTAGCATTTCTTTACGTTTAGGGAAAGCTTATTTAGACTACATCATAGTTGAAGAAATTAAAACTTGTTCTGTAAGAATCTGCATGTAAGAGATGGAGATATCATTCAAAATATCAGATTTATCTATGATAAATATGTTGAAGAGAAGTGGACCAAGGTGGCTACCATAAGGCACATCCGACGAAACAACTACACCCAAAAAATATTTAGGATAAAATTATGAATAAAATCTTTGTAGAAATAAAAACAGAGGCTATTCGTAGAATGTTCAAATATTTTGTACATAGTACAAACGTTTGTAGTGTTGGCCGCATGAAAAAAAAAATGTTGAATTCGTAACTTTGTACATTCTACAAACCCCAGTTTGTAAAAATCTTTAATGTATAAATTTGTGATTTGAACGAAAATTGTTTGATTATATACAAAGCGGTGGCAGCAGCGTTTGTATGTTTGTTCGTATCTTTTGTAGATGAAACGAATGCGTTTGTAAAATATACAAATTTTTCTTTGTACAATGTACAAACTGTCATTTGTATTATTCACAAAGTCGTTCGTAGGCTGAAAACAACAAACAGCTTTGTACAATATAATAATTGTTTTGTACATAGTACGGAGCTTTTTTTTTTGGTGTATCCTTTAAGATAGAATACCTTGAAATTTTACAAATTGGTATCTTACACAAAGATAGGAATTGAGCCATTTCAGTAAAGTAACCGAAATTCCAAATTTTTCTAGTTTTCTAGTTAAGATTTCGAAATCAAGGTGATCTCTGAAATCTATATAGTCTATACTGAAATCACTATAGACCAGGGATTTAACCAATTTAAAAATAAAATATAAATCAAATTGTACCAATTACTTTTTTATCGTTATTTTTTCAAAAATTTATCAAAAATGAAAACAAATCATTGATCGATCATTTTTTAATCAGAAAGAAAAATCAATCATTGATCAATATAATCCGATCAGAAATAGAAATCAATCGTTGATCGATACTTTTTCAATAAAAAAAAATTAATCAGTGATCGATATTTTTTCGATCAGAAATAAAAATCAATCGTGGATCGTTATTTTTTCGATAAAAAATAGAAATCAATTGTTGATCGATATTTTTTCGATCAAAAATAAAAATTAATTGTTGATCGATATTGTTATTTATTATTTTTTAGTGAAAAAATATCGATCAATGAAAGATTTTTATTTAAACTAGGAAAAATATCGATAAAATATTGATTTTTATTTTTCGAAAAAAAAGATCAATGATTGATTTTTATTTTCATCGAAAAAGTAACGATCAAGGAATAATTGATGCTTATAATTGATTCGGCATGTCTAGAGTTGGAGGTGTCTTGATCACGGTTTCATCGAAATATGCCAGCAGGAAAATACCACTGCTTATTGATGATGGTAAAATTGAACAAATATGTGTGGCCGTTCACTGCAACCTTACCGAAATTGTTATTATTTTAAGCTATATTCCTCCCAACAGCAGATATATGATTGCCATTTATCCAACATAAATTCCATTATTTCTCGTTTTCAAATACCGTGCAAATCAAATACCGTGCATTCTAGGCGACTTCAACTTAGGGGGTATTGACTGGAGATATTGCTCGGATGATAAAATGTTGAGTCCCCTCACTTTACAAAATTCTATTGAGCATCACCTTTGTGATTCACTATATTCTCTCGGCCTTTTTTAGATTAACAATGTCAAAAACGATCTCAGCAGGATTTTAGATTTAATTTTCGTGAATAACGACATAAAGCATCATATCAGCAGATATGATATGCCACTCACAAGTGAAACAGTGCACCATAAGGCTCTATCCATACATTTATCATTTTATTCATATCTAGATAAAATCCCCCATGCCAATGCTTTGTGTTACGATTTTCGTAACGCGAACTACTCAGCTTTGATTAATTTTTATAACAGTATCGACTGGAAAGTTCTCTTGCATGGAAGAGATATCTTTTCTATGCACTGATATTTGAAAAAAGCACTTAGTGAAAGTTTTTACCTTTATGAACCCACCAAATGCAAATGGCGTAGATTTAACCTGCCTTGGTTCAACCAAAGTCTTTTGCGTTTCAAAAACCAACGAAACAAGGCGCACAGCAGATACAAAAAATAAACTCGCCTGCAGATTGGTCAACTTTTGTGTTGCGTAGAAAAGAATTTGATTTTTTATCTAAATTTCTCTGTAAAAAATATCTAGATACTATAGAGTCCAATATTAAACGTAACCCTAAAGCTTTTTGGTTATTCTACAACTCGAAGCGAAAAAGCTCAGGTATTCCAAAGCAATGGAATTTCAAGGAACCCAAGCCAATAAATAATACGCAAGATATATGTGAACTGTTTGCAAACTTTTTCGGTTCAGATCTTTGTAATTTAGATCCTGTTATTAGTTCCTCTGATTTCTCCCGTTTACAGCAAATTGTTGATATCGGCAATAAGTGTATTTCTGAAGAATAGGTATACAGAACACTCGTAATTTAGACATGAAGAAGAGCGCAGGCTTTGACCTTATTCCACCGCTGCTTCTCAAACGTAGTGCATCTTCTCTGTACATCCCTTTAACTGTTATTTTTAACATGTCTCTCTCAAGCGGAATTCCTATACGATTGGAAAACTGTTTATGTCACACCCATTTTCAAAGCTGGTCAAAAAGGGTTAACTGCAAACTATAGGCCAATTGCAAAACTGTCAGTTATACCAAAATTAAAAGATGCTATTGTAAACAAACGTCTTTTTCACGAAGTTCAAATACACATTTCCTATCATCAACATGGTTTTCTTACCGGGCGTTCAACATCCAGCAATTTAGCAATTTTTTCAAATAATTGTATTAATGCGGTAAATCATGGTCTACAAGTAGATGCACTTTACACTGATTTTGTGAAAACATTCGATTGCCTTCCTCATAAAGTGCTCCTACTTAAATTGGAAAAATTGGGTATTCACTCCAATTTTCTGGTATGGATATCCTCGTACCTTAGGGAAAGGAAATTAATTGTTAATGTTGATGGGTGTTACTCCCGCATCATTCATGCCAAGTCAGGAGTTCCGCAAGGTAGTCATCTGGGACCATTACTATTTAACATCTTTATAAATGATGTTGTTAAAGTTTTTAACTTTTGCGATGTCATTTTATATGCTGATGACTTGAAGATATATTCAACTATACAGAAATTGTCAGACTGCTCGAGATTCCAGGACGACATAAACGCCTTCATATCCTGCTTTATTTCACTAAATGCAAGCTTATGACGTTTTCTCGTAATTTTTCACCTTTAGTATTTAAGTACATGCGCCAGGCACAAGAATTGCCTAGAGTATGCTTAATAAAAGATCTTGGGGCTTACTTCGACTCGAAACTTTCTTGCAGCCCTCACAGAGATTACGTTATTTCCAAAGCTAATTCGGTACTCGGTTTCATCAAGCGAAACACTAAAGAATTTAATGATTTTTTTACACACAGAGCCATCTTTGTTTCCCTGGTCAGATCAGTTCTTGAATACGTGGCTATAATTTGGTACCTAATTTATCAAAATGACGTTGATCGGATCGAGAGAGTGCAAAAAAGCATGCCACCATACGAGAGGAGATGCCAATTGCTAAATTTGCAAAAACTTACTGTGAGATTCAACCTATCTAGTATTCTTTTTATTAGAGATATATTGATCGGCAAAATTGACTCACCCGAGCTTTTATCTTTAATGCCATTCCATGCTCCCGCTAGACCGCTTAAAAAACACTGCACATTTTACGTCAAAGTTCATAGAACCAACTATGGTAATAGTTACCCTATATCTAGATTTCTTAATATGTGTAACATTGTTAAAATGAACATAGATTTATTAGACCAGCCTTGATAAGGGATCTATGCGATAATTTGAATTTTATCCTGTAAATGTATTTCATGAGATTAATTTAAGTACATAATTAATTTTCATTATTTTAAATATTCATAGCTCGTAAGTAAATCTTAGCTTTAAGTTATTTTCTAATCTGTAAGGGCTAAGCTCAGTAGATTGCTTAATCTAATAAAACATAGCACATAAAATCATGTCAAAAATTAATTCTTCAGCTTATAAGCATCACGTGCCTTTATTGATATGTATGTATGCACGTATTTAGCAATAATTTTTTTAAGCGGTCTATTTATTTAAAAATGAAAATATTACGATTTCTGGTCCCTGGTATAGACTGCATTTATCTGATGTCCTTTTTTATTTTAGTAAGAACGTCTGAGGTTAATAAAATGGCTACGAATGTCTTATGCCGGAAAAATGTTCGTGAACTCTACGAATATTTGAAAAATATTCAAAGTATTTGTATCGTGATATATTTTCAAATTCATTCGTTTCATATACTTGATTTTTTGTACACTTGATTTTTGCAAAATACAAATGTACCACTTTAAATCACTCTTTACGTATTGAAGTATTGTTGAAAAATTAGTTCAAGTGTAAAAGTGCTAATCATATTCATACACAACTTTACAAACTGGCCTTGCAACCTTCATATACGTAGTAGCTCAGGTGTCGTTTTGCGGCTGATACAGTTATATTCTTTGGTACAATCGACTCAAAAGAATTTTATTAAATCGTCAAACTTTTTTATAAAAGGATAAAAAAAAGAGGTACCTAAAAGAGGTAAAAATTAATCAATTAAAAGCGTACTATTTTAAAAACCCAATATTATCACTGATAAGTATCAAATATATTTTCTGTGCATACTTTCAGACTGAACATTTTTGAGAACAGTGTGTCTTGTAAAATTTCTCTACTGTCAAAAAATAATTACAATTTGAGAAATAGTGTGTGCGGAGCAGCATGCTTGCCTTTTATGTATTAAGATATGCATACTTTCAGGCTGAACAGTTTGAGAGATATTGGACACGGAGCAGCGTGTTTGCCTTTAATATATTAAGATGATATTCGTAAACAAAAATAAGACAATTCGTATGTACGAATTGTCGTGTAAATAATAAGATTCGCCAATGTGTCCATAACATTCGTTGTATTTAGTAATGGTTTTTTACTTTTTACGAATAAAGAACAATATTAGTAGCAAAAATACATTTGTAGATTGATCGTACGCATTATTCGTAGAATGTACGAATTATTAATTTAGTTTAAAAAATTTACAACTGAATATAAGAAATTTACAATTTCCGAATATAAGAAATGTATGATTGCAAGGGGGTCATAGCCTACTTGAAAAGTACGTTCTAACCCCAGTCTTAACAGAATGTTTTTTTTCGACATTACTTAGGTATTAGGATCATTCGTAAATGTAGCAAATGTATTCGTACAATATACATTTTTTTTTGTACGAATACCAATAAAATATTCGTAGTATGTACCGATCTGCGTCCATTCTATGAATTTTATTCGTAGTTTTCAGACACGAATAGGACGCAGTTATTAGTAAAATTTGCAAACAAAATCTTTTTAATGCATGATTGCAAGATTTGTAGTGGTTGATCTTCCTTTACGGAATCTGTATTGTTGTTGATTTAAACTTGGATTAATTAGGTCTGTAAGTTTAATACACATATTTTTTTGAAAAGTATTGGAATTGCCGACAGTATGGAAATATCATAAAAATTTTCGATTGCTTTCTTATAGCCGTTCTTATGAATTTGCGTAAGATGCCAGGACGGAAGATTGCACTTAATGACTTAACTAACGGGAGTAGTTACTAAGAGGGCGTAACTAACTGGTCTAGGCATTGTACAAGCAAAATTGTTGAAAACAGCTCTGAACCAGGAGACTTGTTAGTATCTAATTCAAAAATGGAATTGGTTATATCACTCCAATATAACCAATATATCACCCCTTTTGGTGATATATGGGCAAAAGAAGATGGAGTTTGGTTATGGACTAAAGGTGAACAGAAGACATTTTTTGAGTGATCTGCAAAAAGATTATATATCTCCTGCGGGGTAAAAGAATTAACATTTATTTTAAACATGTATCTCGGGTAGCTGGTCGATTTTCGGTTAACGTTTACAAAGTCAAGGAATTTTTAGGGTCTGTAATAATTATTGCTCCAATTAAGTTTGTGTAAAACTTATAAGCTTCTTCAGACTTGACAGAGAACTCTTTAGACAGTACTTCATATCTTGCTTCAATATCAAGACTAACATTTACGATGCTTTTAAAGACTCTGTAAATGTATTTCTTTGATTTTCAATTGTCTATGATTTGAATAAAGCTACTGCTCTGATTGTTTTTTTTTTATTTTATGAACATGCATATTCAAGGTACAGAAAGAACTTTTTTTACAGAAACTATACAGCATAGTCCAATTCCAAAGTCAAAAGGTTGTTCCAATTCAAACAAACTCAACTCATTCCTTATATTATAGTAATTGGCATTGAAAAAAATCGTCAATTTACAATTAAGTTTTTAAAGGATTGAGAAAAAGTTTTATGGTTATCGCATAACTCGATCATAAAAACAGTATTGTGGAGGTTTTTAGAGAATAAGTGCTCAGCACCACACGTTGAACTGACCTCCACTTCGTCAAAAAAGTTAGTAAGAATTAAATTTAACAATCGTCCACTTTGGTTTGTAATTTAAGCTACTTGCTTATAGTCTTTACAATAAAAGGTACCAAGTATAATTAGTAAAAGTCGACTACATAAGGAGATTCATTCGAAAGAGATGACTGTCAATATCGTCGGTAATAAAAGAAATATTGGGAAAATTAAAGTCATCAAAGTTATTGATGTTATAATTTCTTATAAATCATTGTACAAATGTTCAGTGGAGTAAGAAGGAATGTGTATGTGTGAAGGAATAACACCAATGCATACATAATTATTTTGTCCTAGATTTGTTTTTGTTATTCGGTGTCCAAAGAGTTTATAGGGGATGGCTTGAAACAGCTCACTTTATAAAACGTTGTGTGTGACGGTCAAAACACCTCCTCCACGAGAAAAACCGGCGAGCGCTTACCAGACATATTTCCCAGGCATTTCTTTGATTTTTCGTAATCATCCCAGTAATATGTTGTAAGCATTTTAAATTTCTTACAATATGAAATCATTCGTCAGTTCAAACGAAGTTATCTTGTTATAATGCCGAACCCTGTGATATTATATTTATAAAGATGTTCACAGACAATTTGGCCTTAAGCAACCTCTTGAATCCATGCCCTCATGGGTTGTATTATGGGTTGTATATAAAAATATGTATTTTTTGTTACCATAAGAATTTGTTTAAATAGCACAACGTATATAAAAGTGAAATTTCAAGCTATATTTCAAAAGATTAATATGTATTTGTCTTTGTTAAATATTTTTTTTCGGATCGTGCAATGCTTTACCTTGCATTATTCCAAATCAAACTCACTGTACATCACTGCTGTAAATGTGTTAATTTCATAGAAATTTGTATTGAAAATTGTATACATGAACTTCAAAAGAATATTAAAATTATTTTCTGTAATCTTGAAGTATTGGAAAAGCTAAATAATTGCATAGAAATAAATTTAGGGCCTTAAAAGAAAGAAAAAAAAAAAACATGTTCCAGCATGGCAAGTTCAAAGGTTAATTAAGGCAATTAAGAGCATTTCGTATGGAGAACACGTTCGAAACGTGGTCATTGCAATGCTATTAATTCTCAGGCTTGCTGGCAGGCTGCTCCTGTTATCCTAATGATCAATAATTTATTACCAATTGTGATTTGCGAGCAGGAAAACAATAACAATTATTTTTATTAGCAGTTTTTGTGAGGTAGGCGGAGGGACGGGCTTATGAAATAACCAAAAATGGTGTAAGAAAGAACTTTGAGAGATCCTTTCCAAATCAGCCATAAAAAATCAATTCGCAAAAATGTTAAGCAACGCGTATCCGCACAAAACAGGCAATGAATACAAATTGCCACTCAGAGATAAATAGAAGAGGATGGCGAAAAACAAGCAAAAAAAAAACAATAGCCACAAAACAAACATAACATCACACACAAAATGGTTAGCATAATGATTAGTTATCAGCTACAACAAAAAACAACAACAACAATATCAACAGAAACACATACATATTAATGCCAAGAAACAGCATTTCAATAAACACTAAATTATTTAAGTGAAGTAGAGTGAGTGGTAACGCTGGCAAGCAACAAATTTTGGCCAAAAGAAAAATAAATAAATGAAATAAAAAAATTTAGGAAAACTTTGAAAGGCTTGTAAGTTTTGTTTATGAACTACTTGGATCTAAGCAGCGAAAAAAAAAATAAATTCTAACAGAAACTCTTAACAGAAAAGTTTTTGTTAAGAAAAAAAAAATAACAGGAAAAAATACCACAGGGCACACAAAAAGAGAAAAAATGAATTGATAGAATATTTTGTTTATTAGTATGACCCATTTTTGACCTTCCTAACTCACATTACATGCAGTAGTCTAACGTAACCGCAAAGCCACGCATTTTGACGATCAGTTTCAGTTGCGTTTAGTGCAAGATTCTAATTGGAAGTTGCGTGGGAATTGCAAAACGTATTACTGCCAGTCTAATGCGAAAACTTATAGCTTGTATGAACTTAGCCACTACGGTGTGGCCATTTTTTTTTTCAATCCACCCACCAGTACCACGAAGCCACTGTAGAAGCGAAAGCCGTTAGATTTACTTGGCATTTCGGAAATACTTACCAAGGTTTAGCCGTTTTTTTAGGATTTGCTATTGTAATTCCTATTATTTGTGTTGTTTAATGCTGTGATTCCCCTAGCATATGACCTGCAGAAATTTAAGCACAGATAAAACTCGATTCCAACGGGAGCAGCAGCATCAGAAGGTTCACCAACAAAAAAAAAAAACAATTGCCTGCATGAGAGCAAGAAAAAATAAATAAAAAAAAACAGAAAAAACAAAATAATTTATAATCAAAGCCACACTCATAAACTTGCAAGATTTGTGTAAAAGTGTATGTGTATTGCTGGATGAATGTATTGTTTTTGTGCTGCCATGCGTTAAGGGGGTGCGTTAAGGCTAATCCATAACCATTGCATAACTACATCCAAGCGGTACTAAATAAGCCAACGGTACTCATAATATAAAAAAATTTGGCGCAATTAAACTTTTAAGCTTCTTTAAAGCACCCGCAAATTTTCCAGTAATATTATCTACAAAAAAAGTCTGACTAATATGAAAACTGATATAAAAAGTTTTATGAGGCCATCCATTGAGACTTAAATTTAAATAGTTATTTAACCCCCGCACAGTGATGTGAAAGGGCATGCTAGATTTTATAGAAATTTTAAATAGAATTTTTACATACAGTACATTACATACCGAATATGTAGAACTGTCGGGAAATACCCACTGATTCCAGGAATAATTCTTACCCATGTACAGGGTGTCCCGCAAAAGAGTGCATCTTTTTACGGAACTGAAAGGTAGTGTCAAGTTGAGCAAAAAATCGTATGGGAGGGTGGGGTCTATTATCACACCCTTTGGAGTTATAGGGTTAATTAGTATTTCATGACCTTGATGAATGTTGTTGTTCTTAGCAGAAGAACTAACTCACGAAAAACTCATTTCAAGAACTAGTTTGAATCACAGTATATTGATCTTTGTGTATCGACGAAATTTTTTTGTACCATGACTTTAAAAATATAAATGGTTTTGCTCTTTACAAAATCTACTTACAGTTCAATGGAATGAAGTTTTGAACAGTGACACTGTTGATGAAAAGTTACTTTTTTTCATTTCATATTAATAGATTATTTTCTAATCATGTCCCCTCTCGTAGTGTCACCATAATAAATGCCTCCTGCCTTTGGTCAATAACCGAGTTGAAAACGCTATAAACAAGCGAAATAAACTACACAGTTTGTGCAAAAAATACTCCACAATTGAAAAATGGGAAAACTACAGATTAGCTAGAAACGAATCAACACGTATCTTAAGACACTCAAAAAAATTGTATTTCTTCTCCAAACTTAAAACATCTCTTTCTTCAAAAGATTTGTGGAACAATGTCAAAAATCTTGGTATTTGTAGCAAAACAAAATCTGAATGTCGTATTGACCCTGATCTTCTTAATAATTTGTTCTTGTCTGGCACGCAGAACGCCGTCTATATAAATTTTTCAGCTCCAACACAATATGTTGAACAAACGTTTGAGTTTTCTGCAGCAAGTGAAAGCGATGTAGGAAAATGCGTTCAAAAAATTAAATCAAATGCAGTCGGAGCAGATGGAATTCATATTAAATTCATAAAAGAAATCTTACCATTTATTCTCAGTCCACTGACACATTTAATTAACCACTGTTTCACTACATCTTGCTTTCCAAGTTCTTGGAAAACTGCAATTGTTTTTCCTGTTCCCAAAAAAAACAGCTGCGAATGAGCCCAATGATTTTAGGCCAATTAGCATTTTATCGTCATTATCAAAAATTTTTGAATCTTTAATGGCTTATCAAATATCAAGCTACCTATTGCAAAATAAGCTGTTATCTTCACAGCAGTCAGGTTTCCGCGCTGGACATAGTTGTTCTACTGCTATGATTAAGATTTTGGACGATATAAGAAACTCGTATGACAATGGATCAGTAAATCTGATATGCTTACTCGATTTTTCAAAAGCGTTTGATACAGTTAATCACCCTTTATTATGTTATAAGCTTAGATATAAGTATGGGTTTTAGTGACAGCGCTGTGTTACTCCTGAACAACTATCTTTCCTATCGAGTACAGAAAGTTAAGGTCGGTGAAAATTTTTCGAGTCTTTCGTCTGTTTGTAGTGGGGTTCCTCAAGGATCGGTACTAGGTCCTCTTTTTTTCTCCATTTTTACAAATGATATTTTCAGCGTTTGCAAGCATTTATCCATGCATGCTTATGCTGATGATATTCAGATATATCTCTCCCGTAGAACTGGTTTCATGGAAGACCTGGTATTCAGGCTTAATGAGGATCTAGAGAGTAAAAGTCAATGGGCTGTTAGCAATGGGCTTCAACTTAATGCTTCGAAATCGTTTGTATTACCCATCAGCAAAGATAATGTCTTCTTTGAAGATATACCGGACCTTATTTTAAAAGATCAAAAGCTAAGTCTTGTCAGCAAAATCAAAAATCTTGGTTTTTATATTAATTCTACACTTGCCTGCAGTGACCACATCAACAGTGTGGTTCAAAAAGTATATTATATTCTGCGTAATCTAAGAGTTTCAGCTGATTATACGCCAGTTGAATTGAAACATAAGCTTGTTTTTCAACTTATACTACCTATAATTACTTATGCAGAATGTGTTTATAGCAATTTGGACTTCCGATCTCAATTAAAATTAAACTTAGCATTTAACCAGGTTACACGATATGTTTATGGGCTGCGAAAATTTGATCATATATCTCAGTTTAAAAATTCCATCCGTGGAAGTGATATTATTAACTATCTCAATGCTAGAAATTGTATCTTCTATATATATAAAAATGGATGTATGTATGTGGGTATGTGGGTATGTGGCTATATCACGTATAGACTCCAAAACCGCTGAACCGATCTTTATGAAATTTTCAGGGAAACTGAAGCCACATCTTGAGAGTGTTCCTGTGAGGTTCGGTAACGATTTGCTACCTCCCATACAAGCCAAATTTTGCGCTATCGATCACAAACCAATAAAAGGATATATATCAGACGGTTTCAATCGTAAAAAACTAAGATTTGGTAATTTTGTTCAGATAGTTATTGTCGCTAACTGTACAGAAAATGCGCGTGGTCGTAATATAAATACGCCTACTTTATCGAAATCATGGCAATTCCTGAGTTCTTCAGATTTTTACAGTGAAACTTGCTGTGTAGGTGCTCCAAGAGGTGGTCACTATATATAAATGTTTTCACGCCCACTTTTACCGCCCACAAATCAAGATCTATATACATAAAAAGCAAAACGATGTGTGTCTGGATGTGTGATGTCTATAGACTCCAAAACTACTGAACCGATTGACCTGAAATTTTGGCAGTCGATTTGTTGCAAGTACGAGATGGTTGAGGAAAAAAAATTGCCACACCCCCCTGTAACCGCCCCCAAATAAATAAAAATTTTATATTTCAGTCGGTTTGGGTCGTATAAGGCTAAAATTTTGTAATTTAGTATGTACGGTTACTATCGACAACTGTACTAAAAATGGGTTGCCACGCCCCCTTTTACCGCCCACAAATAAATGAAAATCGTTTATTTCAGACGGTTTTGGTCGTATAAGACTTAAATTTGGTACTTTGGTTTGTGTAAATACTGTACGAAAAATTGGTTTCCACGCCCCCTTTTTGCGCCCACAAATCAGTGAAAATGCTATATTTCAAGCAGTTTTGGCCGTATGAGACTTACATGTGATACCAAAGTTTTTTTGTTTACTTTCGGCAACTGTGCTAAAAAAGGGCGTCATCGCTATATAGCCACACCCACTTTTTGAGAAATCATGAAAATTGACTACTGGGTCGGTTGAGCTAAAATGTTGGCTTAGTTTGTACGGTTACTGTTAGCAACTGTACTAAAAATTGGTTTCCACGCCCCCCCCTTTTACCGCCCACAAACCAATGAAAACCTTTTATTTCAACGGTTTGGGTCGTATTAGACTAAAATTTTGTAAATCAGTACATATGGTTACTTTCGGCAAGTGTACCAAAAATAGGCTTATATTTCGCATGTTTTGATCGTATAGACTAAATTTGGTTATTTAGTGCATGGCTACTTTCGGCAGCTATACAGAAAATGGTGAATATATTTGGCATTTCTTGACATGTTCGTATATGGCAGTAAGGCGGTCTGTGGCAGAACAACGTCTGCCGAGAAGAGTGAGTGTTCCTGTGAGGTTTGGTAACGTTTGGACGAGGGGGCGTGGTACGTCCCATACAAGCCAAATTCTGTCTATATAAAAATGAATCGTGATTTGGTCGGATGCTTAATACTTGAAAATGACTGGTTCAAATTAGATACTTCCTTCTACGGGTTTGTTCGTAACTGCAACGCAAAGGCTTACAAAAAAATAATGCCACACCCCTTTTATCACCCACAAATCAATAAAAATGGTATATTTAAGACGGTTTTGGTCGTATTAAATTAAAATTTAGTAAATAAGTTCGTATGATAACTGTCATTAACTTTAATAAAAACGGGCGTGGTCACTCTTATTTTACGCCTACTTTTAGGAAAATATCAAAAACTTCGTAACTATTGGTCCGATTGAGCTGAAATTTTGTAAGTGGCTTTGCTTTGAGTACGAGATGTTTTAAGAAGAAATGCCACACCCCCTTTTACGTCCCACAAATAAATAAAAAATTTGTGTTATCGAATAGCTTTATAGTTATGGGTCGCACAGCTTAGAAATTCGGTATTCTACCACAATCTAGACGTACCATTTCAGTGATGAAATTTTATGGGAGTTGGTCAAGGGGGAGTTGGACCTCCCATACAAAAAAAATTTGTGTTATCGAATATCTGTGGAATTATAGGAATTCAGCTTTGGAAATCAGTTTTTGGCCTCAATTAACACATGCAGTTTCAATGATTTTATTATATACGCGTTGGACAGGGAGGCGTGACAATCTCCCTTACAACCCAAATATGCGATATCGAATTTCTTTGAAGTTATAGGTTGACAGCGTAAGAATTCCGTATTCGACCTAAATTTATACATGCACTTTCATTGCTTACATTTTCTGGGTAGGGCAAAGGGGAGTGGCACTTCCCTTACAACCCAACTTTGTGCTTTCAAATTTAGAGCTGCTTTAGAGTTATAGGTCGCACAACGCCGGAATTCAGTATTCCACCTCAATTAAGACAAGCTGTTAAGATGATAACATTTTATGGGTCTTTGACAAGGGAGAGTGGCAGCAACGCGCCGGGTTTTAGCTAGTTCTGCATAAATTAACAGTGTTTAAAACGCCTCCTTATTTGTTTGAAAAAATTCGATTTGATCACTCAACAAGAAGTTACATGCTGACTCCACCGAGTTTTAACTACCTCAACTCCACAAGATTATTTTTTATTAATGCCACTCGTCTTTGGAATTCCTTACCGAGCCATGTACGAGCTTTAAGGGAAATAACAAGATTTAGACTTGCCGTATTTCAACATTTCGCTTCTAATTAACGATTAATAAATTCGCCAGTTTTCTTTAAATCTATACTTTCTTCTTGTCATTTTTTTCTCTTGATTTCTCTATTTCTACTTAATATTAAGATTAATTGTATAATAATTATAATTTTTTAAATAAGGTTTAAGAAAATCTTTAGTTTGTATAATCCTACAAATATTACTTCAACTTGTACATTAAAAGAACTACGTTCTTATCGTACTAAAAATAAATAAATAAATAAATAAATAAATTTATCCATGACTGAGCTGTGCTCGTATGTAGATGAAATTAATCCGCTGAAACAACTTTATTTTAAGTTTGAACGCAACTTTTTAAAGATGTCCGAAGTGTCCTTTATTATTTTGAATGCAATACAATAAATTGTTAAATGTTGTGCAAGTGAATCAGCTGTGCTTATCCCTTCGATCAACTGCTCCCTTGATGAAAGTTTTTCTGTATTAACGAGGTCTTTTATCCTTCTCCTTAAAAAAAAATCCATTGGAGTCAAATCGGGTGATCTCGGAAACCACATAATTGAGCCATTTCTTCCAATCTAGCCAGCTGATTAGCTTATGTCCAACCACTCCTTATGTTTTTGCTGCAATGGCCTGGAGCTCCATCATGTTTGGAAATTATAGCGCGTCTATTCTGTAAGGGCACATTTTCCAAATGCTCTGGCAAAGTATCGTTAAGTAAATAGAGGAAGATTTAATCGTTTAAGCTTGAATGGGAAAAAATGGTCCAATCAGATGAGTGCCCAAAATCTCCGCCCACAAACTCACACACAATTTTATCACACTAAATTTGTTGCATCAGTTGACAAAATTGCACTCTTAGGGAATAATCACTTTGTTAGATTTTTTTAATTCATTAAAAAAACATAGTACAATGACAAACAAACAACATTTTTATTTTTAGAGATATGGTTATGTTTTTCATGTCATTCAAAAGAAAATTGAATAAATTACAAAATTGTTTCTGAAAACAAATTTGATTTAAAACGTGAAATTATAAGAAAATTGCGCTCAAACTTGAAATTTAGTAGTTTCAACGGATTGATTCGATCTTCACACGAGCACAGATCGGTAATGGATTAGTCGGGTGTGTGTTGATACACCGTTAAAAGGGTCAGCTCATTGCCTTTCAAATGAGCACTTAAAATTAGTTTTACATGAGTTTTTTTTTTCTGCATAAAAAATAATGCGCATCAAAGTCATGAAACACTAATGAACCTTGAAACTCTTAAGGGTGTGAAAATAGACATCCCCTTCCATACGACTTTTTGCTCAAATTGACATCACCTTTAACGTCTGTAAATAGGTGCACTCTATTGCGGGACACTCTGCATAATTACATCAGCTTACTACAAAAAATTAAAAAAGTTCCTTAAAGTACCAAATTCCAAAGAGCAATATCTTTGAAATGTTTGTTCGTGAATTTCCTTGTTATACTTGATTATACTTTTAGAATATTTCACAATATCCATAAAAGTAAAAAATCGGCTAATTTATTAATTAAGATATATTCTTTTGAATTTAAATAAATGCAACAACGTAGTTTTTAAAATGTTAGCGATATAAAACTGTATTTAAGGATATATATTTGCGTAAAAACGCAACATTCTGTAAAAAATGTTGGATAATAAGAAGAATGAATTAGATGATTAATTGTGATCTATTCTTCGAATTTGTACGTGATTTTAATTGTCAGCTTTTATATCAAGTAATTTTGATGAAGGCAAAAAAATTATTTCATATCATGTTTGCAAAATTGTCTTTATTTTATCACTATTATGTCTACTTTAACTCTCTTTATGCCCAGGTACGCCTATAGGCGGGGTTCAAGCCAATCGCTATAAGACCGTAGTCTGTGGAAAATTTTTAAAATGATTTCCTTCAGATTCAAAACGAATCTTCAAGCTAAATTTTAGTTTTTTTCGCTTGGAGCTAGCATGTACTATTTGACAACTACGTAAATTTGAACTGAAATTTCATTCTTTTTTTCGAATTTAATTAATTTTTTACTGGAAATTTTTAGCTCGATTTTCGGTAAATAAAAAAATACGCTAATTGAAGTGAGATCGAAGTGAAAAAAGATACTAGTGAGTAAAAAGTTGTTTTTTCTATCAATTGAGAGACTGCCGACCGAAGCGAAAACCCATATATATAATATAAGTATTCCCTGGAAGACGTTGTCCTGCCACGGACCGCCTTACTGCTATATAAGAATTTTCATGCTAATATAGGGTTTCGGACTATCGACAGAGTCGGACGGACATGTAGGATGTGCGAAAGCTCATACTGCAGCCCGTCCTACATGTAGGATGAAATCAAAAAGTTTTAAAAGTTCCGCTCTGATCTTGTTCTTCTCTGTGCGTCCTTGTTTGTAGATTTCCTTGGTAATTGTTGTTGGCGCAGTTAGCCGGTAATTTTTTGTAGACGTTGTAAATTTTAATCGTGTAGCTACAGTCGGCATATGAAATTGGAATTATTTTTGTTAAGAGCTTATAGCAATTTATTAAATTTTTTATATATTACTGAAACTATTTCTTTTAAGCAAAAGTGTTACCATATCAAAAATACATATAATTAAAGTAATTTATTTAAATTATTTCATTATTGAATTAATATAAAAAATTAAAGCTTATTTATATCTATTTATATCAAAACACTAACACAATATACATGTTCACCATATCTATTTTGCGTTGTGTATTAAAAATAGAATATTCTAAAATTAAGAAATATCTATAGCTTATAAATTATATATAATTCATGTAAGAAATTAAAGCTAAACAGTTTTAAAAAATAGAATGCTTAGAATAAGCAGACTTAAGTTATTCAATTACTACTGAAATACTAATTATTTTGCAGGTTTAACACGTAATTTTTATTATATAAATATGCATAAATATTCTTTAAATTTCCTCATTGAGCTAAATTGTTCATATATATGAACTATATGTATGTAAATATGTATATATATACTATATATATATATATATATATACATAAGTTACAGTAACACTGTAACCGATACGGTAACACTTTTACTAAAAACAAATAGATTTACCAATATTATATATACTCTTTAATTTATATGTATAAACTGTTTTCTAAATTAGTTCGATGCCATATGCTGACTCTAGCTACAAATAAACATCCACAAAATTTCAAAGGTTACTGTAGAACAATAACTACTTAGCAAATTTACAACAACAACGCAAAGAGAATTACAAGATCCCAGCGGTTGCGCAGCGTTAGAGGGGATGAACCGAATTGGCGGCGTAAAATATACAGCACTTTGCATGCTATATTTTCTGTTTGCCTGCTAGCAATCACTTAGCACTTGCACTTGCACTTGCACTTAGTACTTGCTTGTGCTACTGGTGATGGCACTTAGAGGATGTTGGCTAACAACAAATTTTGCACTGCATTTGCTGGTGGTGGCACTTGGAGCACGCTCGCCAGCAAAGAACGCCAATTTAACTTTGCTGCACTTGCTGATGTTGGAGACCGTTGGCCCACACACACGCACACACAAACTCAAGCACTTTCGTTCATTTTTTTTTCATTAATTTGTTATTTTTTAAGTTTTTTAATTTTACAATATTACAAGTTTACGAAATATGTTGCAAGTACAAGCTCTCGAATTAAATATGTCGCAAATTGATAAAATGCAAATAAAATAAAATATTTGCGCTAAAACACGACCGAAATGTGAAACGTCAAAATTTGCAATTGTCAAAATTTCATCGTCCATTTGACACTGCAAAAGAGACAAATTTATTTCAACACACGCAAATTTTATTCAACCTGATATTTTCTATCCTACCACGACTGAAAAGTTTCCTTTTGACACACACCCTTTATGAACAAATTTATTAATAAAACAATGATAGTTGGCATTTCTGAAAATAAAATGGCGCAGTGGTGAAAATAAAAAGCCACTGACAAATACAACAAGTGTGAAAATTTTCAAACTTTGTTTGACGATATGTAATAAAATAAGAGCATGTATGTAATTATTTGAATGTGCAACATATTCCTTTATCACAACTTAAAGATTAAAATGTTAAAACACTCAATCCATGCATTATTTTTCTTGTTTGCAAACGAAGTTCCAGCAGAAAAAAGTAGAAAAAGAAGAAGATCGATCCATTTTTAAATCTCACCATGAATAGCAGCTGTTTGAGTAAAAGCAAATTTTTCAAAAATGTTGACAAATACAACAACTGAAGAAATTGCCAAACATTAAAGTTTGTATATATACCAAAATACCAAAGTATATACATATATACCAATATAAACCGAATTAATAATAAGTTTTGATTGCAAACATCTTATTGCAACCTAACTTAAGTATTTATATACTAACAAACAGATTATATGCATTAATTTCAGGAGTTGCCAAGTGATTTCTTTGTGAGCTTGCGGCCGATTAAGAACAAGAGTGACGATCACTGTTGATTTTTTTATGCACAAATACATGCAAACATTTTTGAGGTTATTTTTTTTTTAATTTTCCTATCTTGTTATTTCTGCTGT
Organism: Dichetophora obliterata; assembly: GCA_963920525.1. NCBI lineage: Eukaryota > Metazoa > Arthropoda > Insecta > Diptera > Sciomyzidae > Dichetophora > Dichetophora obliterata. The sequence goes on from OY986436.1 coordinate 188,618,442, forward strand.
CTGTATTGTTGACGATTTCCTTGGAAAAATACGATGTTGCAAACCAATGATTTACCCTCTACCAAAATCGTTCAACGCGCCTAAAGAAAAAAAATATGTTAAACAAAATGCAAGGTATAAAAAAAAACCGTTAAAATTTTCACCTGAAGTTGACATTTTCACCTGTAAAATATGAACGAAGAACTAAAATTATGATTTTCTGAGTGCAATCGAGTGTTAAAAAAATGCTCTAGCCATGGGGGGAGCGAGGGTAAGTATAATATGCAGGGGGAGGCGCCTTAACTTAAGAAAAATAATTTTCTTAGTATTAAAATAAAAAATTCAAAACAGTTTTTCATAAAATTAAAAAATATTGAAGTTTTTATTATTTATTAAGGCTAAATTTATTTTTTATTACTAACTTAAGGCTACCACATTTATAATTAAAATCTTTAATTTAAACTGATTTTTAACTCTTACATATATGCATATTGCAATCTGTGCTGCAAAATTCGATAGTCAACGAACACTAACGTTCGTTGGCATAGCTAAAAAAACCAAATCAGCTGTTCAAATTGAAATCTCTGATTGGATTTATTTATTCATTTTTGTTTTATAATTGTTTTATAAATGGATATAAATAAAGTTTTTTATAGTAAATTTAGCTTACATTACGTTACTGCATATTATAAGGTTTATGTTTATTACCCGACTGCGGCGAAGCAAAAAGACAGGTATATGTGTTTGACTGGTATGTATATGTGTTTGTATGTATGTATGTTCATCTGTTCCACTCTCACTTCTAAACTACTTACATAATTTGACAAATGAGGTATCGTTGGAAGCGTTTTGATAGTCTTCTGGTTAATGGCTATGTGACGTCACATTTAATTTAATATAGCGCCTTCTAGCGGACATAATGTCATGAGCAAAAAAAAATTTTAGTGACATAAGCCGATGAGGTAAGGTTAGAAGCGTTTTGATTTTCTGATGAGAAGTTATGTGACGTCACATAAAGTTTAATATAGCACCCTCTAGAGGACAAAAAGACAACTAAACCCTTAACTTCTAAGCTACTAATCATAATTTGACAAATGAGTTATCCTTAGAAGCGTTTTTCACGTCCGCTGGTTAAAGGCTATGTGATGTCACATTAAATAGAGTAAAGTGTCCTCTAGAGGACAGACAATTGACTAAACCCATATCTTCTAAACTACTTATCATAATTTGATTAATCATGTATCGTTGGAAGCGTTTTCTTTTAGTCCGCTTATTGTTCCACTTATTGGCATTGGCTTTGTGATCTAATCATAATTTGACAAATGAGTTATCCTTAGAAGCGTTTTTCACGTACGCTGGTTAAAGGCTATGTGATGTCACATTAAATAGAGTAAAGTGTCCTCTAGAGGACAGACAATTGACTAAACCCATATCTTCTAAACTACTTATCATAATTTGATTAATCAGGTATCGTTGGAAGCGTTTTCTTTTAGTCCGCTTATTGTTCCACTTATTGGCATTGGCTTTGTGACGTCACATTTAATTGAATGTGATGCCTTCTATAAAGTCATGCACTAATAAAAAAATTTTAAGTGTCATAATAAGCATCTTTCTTTATAAATTGATCATAAAATAATTATTTGTAGTTAATACTTTCGATTATATAAAAATTGTATCCCGAAAATAGTATAAATAAAAACTACGTTAAAAAAACTAAAACTCGACGACTAAACAGCGCTCTCTAAAAAGTATGAAACAAGAAAATATTCTTAGCTGAAATTGTTATGTAAAAACCATAATTTTTTTTTGTCTATTAATAAAAAACTTGCACATATTTTATTGCATATTATACTAATTTATATTGATGTTTAAAAGATATTTGCGGTCGTATGCCACCTACCTTAACAAAACAATACATTCTAACAGTAGTAAGCGATCAAAAACTTTAGGGCAAAGTGCATTATACATCTAGAGGACGACATATGACAATATAGATGAGATAACATACTACGACGTATATCTTTTGAACATAACTTTAAATTAGTATAATATGCAATAAAATATATTATGTGTAAGTTGTTTATTTTATAGACAAAAAAAAATTGAGTAGTTTGTATGTACATAAAAATTGAGTTGCAATGAGAGCAGAATAAAAGATGAGTTGCTTGCACCCGCTTCCGAACTTTTAATTGCAAAATAATCTATCTACATCTGCTTCTGCTAGCACACAGACAACTGACTTGGCAAATGCCTTAATGAGTACATCTCGTGCCAATGAATTTCGAATTTGATTTTATATTTTCTCAATAAAGCCAATATTAAAAAATTAGTATTATTTATTAGCTACATGAAACAATGCTTAAGCGTTACATATTTTTAGTCCGTAGATACCGTACTCTTTTATTCAGCTCATGTTGTAACCGCTAAGTGCAGATTACAAGGAATGGATAAGGACCATTGATCAAAATTCTTATAATCAGCATATTCAGTAAATGATAGCGCTTGTGACACTTGCGAGTCTAAAAAGCGATAAGTCATTCTTTCAAGCTAGCAATTTAATTTTTTTAATGTTATTGCAAACAATTGCAGTTTTTTTAATGTTGCAGTTAAACAAGAATCTGCAATAATACTTTGAATTTGTTACCAATACCAGTCAGACAGGTGAAAATAAAATCCTTATGGTTCTCGTTGAAGATTTAACCCTTTCATGCCCAAATTATGACCGGCGGTGCCAAACAGTCCAAATTGGGCTGATAATAAATTTTAAATATAATTAATATAGTTATTGTTGCTATCAGCCTTTATGTATAAAATTTTTATTATGTTTTTGTAGGCTATGGCAGAATAAATTTAAAATATGTTTAGAGTCTTAAAGTTTTATTGCCTTTCTAGATCCGTTAGGCAATATAGGAACAGATCCTACAATCATTTTTCCATTTAAACCATTAAAATTAGTTTTACCAACTTTCAAAAAATTAAAAAAAATTTAATTTTCTAGTTCTCAAAATATCCAATTTTTTGCTAAATCCAATAAAATAAATACAATATCTAACTTTTTTAATCTGACATTTTATTAACTTAAGCATAAAAGAATTCTCAGAAACACTTAAGAAAAATTATTTTTAATATGATTTTTTCGAAATTTCGTTGTCGCATGATCGCGTACAGAGTTTTACTCGAAAAAGTTTTGCAAGCCGTTTTCATATTAACAACTAATAACAACTCCTTTTCGTTGCAAGATCGGGCATGTAAGTGTTAATGTAAATTTTGCAACAAATGGTTATTTATCCCTAATTAACTTTTTTGGCAAAAAATTTGATCTGCTCATAAAAAAAAATTCCAATTAATAAACAACAAAATCCGGTACGAGCAACTTTTCACGTTATCTCGATAGTATCGAATTACGGACATTTATCTCATGTTTCATCATTTATCTCAAAAAAAAAATCTCACTTTTTCACCATACTTTTTTTATTAAATCACTTTTATGTCTACTTTACGCTCTAAAGGTCCAAGGTGCAAAAACTTTGTTTGATGCTCCTAAAATTGTTATTTATTTTAATTTCGAAGCCAATTTCGAATGTTTTCTATAATTGTGATATTGGGATAATTTAAAGTCTGCACCCAGAAAAAAACTCGTAAATTTAACAAATTTACACTTAGTTTTAAGTAGTTTTTGCTTTTGTTTTGTGTCCAACAAAAGAAGTTATTTAATTTTACAACAATCGAGTTGTTAATAATATCAACAATTTATAATGTACCCTTTCATTTCAGGTTGAAGCCCAAACGTTGTTTGTATAAGGCGCATGCCTTGGTCTTTGATCTTTAAGAAAAAGCAAGCTTTTTTGGTTTTCTTATTGAAGGTAATGGAATTTTTTTTTTCTGCAAACAAATTGAAAATTTCCATTAATGTTCAAATAAAACATAAGTCAATTAAACTTATCTAAATATTTAGTATGGATGTATTTCCACTTCGTATTTCTGATAAAAGAGATTGTCCTCTTTCATTTGATACCCATATTGTCATGTTTTGAAGGTTTTAAAGATTTAAATGATTTTTTTAAACATATCCTTTTTGTAACTAAAAAGTACTTTTAAAAAAATCCGTAAGTAAAAAAATCTTAGATAAACTGAGAATGTAGTTTTATTATCCTTTATCTTTTGTTTACTTGCATAATGTTTACTTCAAAAGTGAAATTTTTTACCTATAACACCGATAATTGTGGTACGGTGTTATAGGTTAGCGTTTTTTCATCTGATTTGGGCTATTTTTAAACTTAAAGTGCTAAATTTAAATCAAAGGCTACTTGCAATTTATTTCAAATCATTTATTTAATTTTTGTGGAATTAAAAGAAGATTTACCGTTTTCATAAAGTCACTTTGTGTGAGGCTTGGTTTTCTTCTAATTTGGCTCATTTTCGAACTTGGTCTTCATTTTTGATATAGAAGCTTATATATGGGCATTTTAAAAAAAAGTCTACCGCGACTGAAATATTAAATGTTACTCAAACATTTTTTTAAGCTCCATAATAGAGAAAATATGTTTAAATTTAAATTGTGAGAGTACTGAGAGCTGATCTCAATTTGAATGGCAACAAAAGTGAAAAAATATTGGCAAAAGTAAGTTGAAAATACTTGTATAATACAAATTTAATTGAATAAAACTTTATATGCTTTTCTAGTTCAATTATCTTTATAAAACTATAAAAAATTTTTACTTATCATATCATTTTACTTATCATGCATATCATAACGAAACAATTATGAATGCGTAGCAACATTATTCCAGATAATATTAAAATAACTTTGATAAAAAAACTCATGCACACTTCGCAGATTTTTTTCTTTTATATTGATGCAGACAAAAACCACTTCTATTTTTGTATCGTAACGCGTCTTTTTTTGTTTGCTTATATCTTTGAATAATACAATCTCGATCGATTCCACCTCCAAAACAGAAAAAATAATGTTTAAATTGTTTTTTGTTTTTTTTATCGTACAAACGTTACGTGCCTGGAAATGCCCATATTTAATTTCTTTACGATAGCTTCAAATTTACAACTATAATTTTAAAGACACACGGATAGACAGACAGACAGGATGTGATTAAATAGACTCAGAAGGTAATGCTAATCAGTAATTTATATACTTACTACGCCTTTTTTTCGGCGTTTCAAACGGAATGACAAATTTTCCCCTAACGTTGTAAGCGTGGTATAAGATATAAAAGGTATAAAAATATAAATATTGAGAAAATAATGCTTTTGAGTATAAATTAACTAAGCAAGAATTATTTGATTCTGAGGGCCATCCTTATTAGTTATTAGTCTTATATTATTAAAATAAGAAAATGAATTGTAAGGTCTCATACAAAAATAAATTTTACGCTTGAAATTTTCTTATTGTTAAAAATCTCAAAGATTGAAATTTTATCTTTAAACTTCGCTATTGCAGCATTTCTCATTTCTTAGTTATATAATAAAATATATATTCCACATGGGATGTGCGACACCTACTTGTGCAATACCACCGAAATTTTGCAAGATCCCACCAGTAAATGTGAGCATTCCCGGATGTTACCAGGAAACATTCCATGGAATGTAAGAAGCATTCCCCTTTGTTGCACACTCCATTGCTTTTTTAACATAGCATGTCATTAGAGGGAAACATTCCTCCCCGCTGTGTTAAAAAGTCATGTGGAAACATTTCTCTCCGCTGTCCATAAAGTGAATTGGAAGCAGTCCTCTTCCCTGTTTTAAGAATTAATGTGGAACCATTCCTCTCCCTTGTTATGAAAATGGATCCGGCCAGGATTCGAACCCGGGACCCCTGAGCGAGAGTCGAGCGCGCTACCACTAGACTATCGAATCCTACAATAAGTGGCTAGAAAACAATGATATTAATATTTTCTATTGTCATTGCTTGACAATAAATAAAAGTTTCCACATGCATTCTTAAAGAAGCGGTTTGGAAACAATATAAATACAAAACTACCCTTAAGCTTCCAAAAGAAGCGGTGGGGAAACAATATAAATACAAAACTACCCTTAAGCTTTCAAAAGATACGGTGGGGAATGTTTATTTATCACTTTAGGATGAAAGCCTTCCGATTTTTCCTGGAGGGATGTTAAAGATCAAATATGTATTAGTTTTTCACCGATAATTCTGTTGGCGTAGCTTTTAACGTTCCTTAGATATAGCACAAAATGTGTTTCAGTTGTATGGGAGCTACCACGCCCACTTGTCCAATTGCAACGAAGCTTTTGGTACTTTTGGAAAATCACATATTAGCCGGCTTCATTTGATTTCGTTATCGTAGTTTTTCTCATTTCTAAGATATATCACAAAATGTTTTTTTTGCACTTTTCCCTACCTTAAACACCGAAAACTACTAAAAAAATACACAAAATAATTTTTTTCGTCTAATCGCATCATTGTATTTCGCTTACCTCAAAAATGCTCTATAGTCGTGGTAGCTTTAGAGTTGTCAAACCAAATTTCGAGTTACTCAGTAAACTTGTTATTTATAGATTTCTTGGTTTCAGTTTTCTTTAAATCAAAAATTTCGGGTTATTTAAAAATCTTTTTTTTTCCAGTCGATATTTTTCCATTTCGATATTTTGAAATACTTTTTTTTACTTGTTTTTCTATTTAAAAATCTTTCTTTTTTTCTTATTAATCTTATTTAATGAACTTATGAACTTTTATTTCTGATAATCTTCGACTGGGCCGAAGTTAAGATACTCCCAAGGCTTTATTTTAGTTTATTTCTTTAGGATTTTTAATTTATTAAGAGCAGCAATACTATTATAACACACTAGAAAAACCATATGAAACTACGAAATAGCAATTTTGTTTTCTGCTTTGCATACAATTAGGATTTCATACATTAAATATTTAAAAGAGCAATGATGAAAATTATTTATGGCCAAAGGACACGTTCGTTAAGACAGACAGACAACGAACTAGCACACAAACACAAATGCACTCAAACAAGCGCATACAAATCCACACCAGACCACAAAATATGCGAGTAAACTTTAAGGCAAACACTGGCTAAAAAACAAGCAGTTACGCTTAAAAGCTTCCATGCCGAAAAGCATGCAATATGTTTCTGTTGTTTTTTTCGGTCGGCACCAAATTGTTTTTGCTCCGCATTTGGTGCAACTTTATGCTGTCGTATGCAAGAAAGGAAAGTGAACTTTGAGCTTCATTAGCATTGCACAGTGGCTGGCATGCGTGTGTATGTGTGTGAGAAAGTTGTGAATTTAGTTAGTCAGTGCGGGTATCTACGAAAATGTCTGTGCATATCTTTGTATTGCAACGTATGTATTTATATATGAAAATGTAAACAGTTTTTGTTTTTTAAATTTAAATATTTTATTATTTGTAGCATATTTTTTGGATGTGAGTTTTTGCTAAAGGTTTAGGTAATCAACAGAATTGAATGTTTTGAAAGACCAATTTAAACTTATTATATAAATAGAATTAAAATTACTACTGCAAATAATATGTTTGCAGTTAATGATGCAGTTAAGGTTAGTGATTATCTTTTTTATTAATTATTTGCGATCTATTTTTTTGAATTATTTCATGAATTTAATTGTGAGCTTTAGATTAAGTAAGATTTTTGAGAAGGCACCAATAATAACAACAACAGCAACTCTTTATAGAGTCAATCATTTAGCTGACTAGATTGTGATACATTTCCTCTTCAGTAGTCTTCTTCGAGTGATTAAGCTGTGATCAACTCACTGTTAAAGTCGTATACCATTTCACACAGAGTTGTTGTTGTTGTCTTCTTAAAAATCTTACTTGATCTAAAGCTCACAATTAAATTCATGAGATTATCTTTTTCTTTAAAAATCTTGAAGTTTTTGTAATTTTGTTTTCACTTAAATATTTCAAGATAAGACTATTTTATTTATACATATATTGTAAGTTAGCTTAATTGATTCAATTAGTTGCAAGTTTGGAAAAGCTCAAGCGCTCAAATCAGCCAAATTTTGATATTTAATTCTAATAGATTTCAATTGATGTCTAGTTGCGGTCGACTTTGAACATTTAAGTGGCTTTTTTTGCCGCTTACCAACAACCACCGCTGCAAAAGATTATCTCAATATTCTAATTTACTTCAATTAATTCCATTTATTATTCAACTCATTCACGTCAATCATTATTTTTTGCTCAAGCACTTAAGTTCGAAACATAAGGAAATTGTAGTGAAGTTAAAGTCGAAATTCGAAAATAGGAACGAATAATTTCACTATAGCATTTTCAAATGCAATTCAGAACATATCAAATTAAATTCAAAAAAGTTATAAATTATAATTTTATATGAAGGTTAAAAGGTTATAATTAAATTTGAAATTCATAATATATGTATTGAAATTCAGATACTATATTTGACGTTCAGAAAAGATCAATTCAAAATGAAAAAAATTTTATTTAAAATTAATTTATTAAATTTTTGACATTTTTTTTTTCAAATCATTGGTAACAAGACAAGCTTACGATAAGTAAGACACGAGAAGCAATTCAATTTTGTATGGTAGAAAGTATTGCTTCTCGTGTCTTTCTCATCGTTGGTGTGCTCCTTCGTGATACAGAATAATACAGTTAATTTCCAATATTTCGTTTTTCTTTGAAAAACATCATCAGGGAAAAACAAAAATATACAATATTTTAAATTTTTTAAAATATAATCACATAACATACAATATAAATTATGCATCCACTCATCATATTGCATAGTGCTTTACTGTGTCTTGTTTGCACTGTTGCGTTCTCCATCCTTCTGTCTTACCCTCAGTGTGCTATCTGGGCCAAATAAATGCAATTTGGATTAATCGAAAAATATGCCTTTTTCCAGTCATCATTGGTCCAATTCAGGCCCGTAGCTAGTATGGTGCTAGGGCAGGCTAAGCCAGCCCTAGAATCCGTCGAGCCTGCCCTAGCCAAATTTCCGTTTGCTTTTACAACTGTCCTCTTTTGTTTCGCAGTTGAGAACAGTGTAATTAGACCTTTGCATTATAAACTTAAGCATAAGCCGAAAGTATGGCAGCACTTTCATTTGACAACTGAAATTAAGAAAACAAAATTTCACAAGTCATTGCCAATAACAGCTGGCAAAAAATTTTAAAAAAAGTTAAATTTTGGTGAAAATTTATAGAATGTTGTTATTTTAATTGTTTTTAAGATTTTTTGAGCGAGTTTTTCAGATAATTTATTATTTTAAGTGTTTTAAACTAAATATACACAAAAAATTGCAGTTGGTGCAGTCGTTTTTCCAGCAGTTTCTTCACTTTTTGTATCTCCCAGTTTGCTGTTCTGATTAGGAAAAACACTTGCAACTACTTGTCTGCATTTCGGATTTTTCAACTTTAAGCGGCTGTACCAGGTCAGCAGTCTTCGCCTATTCCTGTAATCTAAATCCTTTGCTTTCATTCTCAAATAGTTATACGTACTTTCCCCAATCTACTAATAATAATTAGACTAATAAGCCTAACTAGAACTACTAATTGGGAACATAAGAATTTGGAAAGGCTGAAAGGAAAATAATGGATGTTGCAGACATAGCTTGCGATTGAATGAGGTACTTTTGCTTAAAAACAATTAAGATAACAAGGTTTTATATCACGCAGAGTGCACCGTCGATCAAACCTATTAGAAAACCCTGTAGTAGAACAATCACTTGGTGAGAGAAGTGAATATTCTATTGAAATTAAGCCGGCTTACTTTGATGTCGTTGATAATATTATATTCAAATTAAAAAAGCGTTTCACCGAAAATCATCGTATATTGTTGGCACTGTCATCAGCTTACGAAATGAAGCCGGCTAGTTTGAAAATATTATGTTCTATAGGCTTAAAAATACCCTCTGATGCCGAGATGTCTGTCGCGAAGAAATATCTGGACAAAAAAAGGGGTGAGCATCAGAAAATATCACCAAATTCAATCAGTTTTGATACGTTGAATGAATTGTATCTAATGCGCGATGCGTTTCCTGATACTTCTCCGGTATGCGAAGCATCATTTTTCCGTGTAAACCGAATCAACAGAGTTCAAAGATTATCGATGACTACAACACGTCTGCGAGAACTTTCATTGATCGCTTTTGAAGGCCATTATTTGGAAAAAATTTGTCCCGAAACCATTCTTCGCGAATTTAATGAGAAACCAAAACGATTGCCTTTGTATTAAACAGCAGAGCTCTGACTGTAATGGAAATCAATATAATACATTAGAAATTTGCTTTCAAACATTGAACTCACTTATGTTATATTTAATATGTTAATATACTTAACTTTTTATTTTACTTAAATATACATTCGAACAATGAACTCATTAAATAACATGTAAATATATAAAAAATTCATTTGAAAATATGTGAATATACATATATATATAATTTATATATATATATATTAGGGCGGGTCAATTTGTATGGACGAATTTTTTGGAGGTCTGGCTCAGCGAAATTCGTAAAATACATGTAATTTCAAGACTTTTTCTCCACTACAGCATATACAAATTCTGAAAAAAAGCTGTGCGGACTTTCGTAAATAGATTTTGTTCTCAATTATAAAATATGAATGTATGAATGTATGTGTATGAATCTATTTACGAAAGTCCGCACAGCTTTTTTTCAGAATTTGTATATGCTGTAGTGGAGAAAAAGTCTTGAAATTACATGTATTTTACGAATTTCGCTGAGCCAGAATTCGACCCGCCCTAATATATATATATTTATATAAAAATGTATGAAAAAATTTGTTTTTTTTTTACTGGAGGCTCAGCCTGCCCGGCTCTTAATTTCTGGCTACGGGCCTGGTCCAATTTTTATGTTCCCGACACCTAGATAGCCTACTAGCCTTCATTTTATTTATAAGCAAATGTTTTTTTGTTGGCTTTCTCGATTTCAAACCCGTTACATTCAAGGATTTTGAACGCTGCATTCTACCAATTCTGAATCATTCAGTTCTTTATGGAGTTTTGTTGCTGGTTTAAATGGATTTGCAGTACATAAACGCGCAAATGACTTGTGTTCCCTTGCGAGAGTACCTTCTTTCTTCTAGAGCAGCGCTGGGCTCCCCATAGCTCACTGAGCGCTCTCTGAGCGTAACTTTTCACATGTATACAAAACCAGAGACTATAAATACTTATAGACATTGCAACTGAAAGGAACGGCACGAAATGAAAAATTTGCCCGTACAAGACAAGAGACCCGACGAGTAACAAACCTAACGAGTAATCGCTTGCAGCACTTTGTGTTGCTAGCACAATATGTATATGTTGCTTAAAGCAGCCTGACTTTGTTTACATTTGTTTTGCTTGATTTGTTGTTGCTGCATTGGACTTTTTTTGTTACGCTAGGATTTTGTTCAAGTTTTGGAAGCATTTCGTTGATCGTCAGATATAAATCATTTTTTTGCGATTTTGTCTAACTGAAGCAAAGGCGTTTTAGATAAATCGCTGTATCTTTTTTATTTCTAAACGGATTGAAATGCTCTTAAGGACAAAATTTTAGAAAATTGATTTATCTTTAAAATGACATTAAAATTAAATTAATTAAAAATTAATTCAATTATTTATTACCTATTTTAAACAGATTTAAAACAAAAACTCTAATCTGCTGCACAGAGTTAAATCCACTCATAACTTTAAATTGTATTTTTTAAAGAAAATGCCGTCAATTTTGTTTTCTTGTTTGTATTTCTTTGTAACTAAATTGTTATTCGACTAATTTGTTAAAAAAGTATATATTTATCTATCTGAAGCAAAGGTGGTTTAGATAAATCGCCATATCTTTTTTGTTTCTAATCGGATTCAAATGCTCCAAAGGACAACATTTTAGAAAATTGATTAATCCTTAAAATGACGTTAAAATGAAATTTTTCAAAAATCTACTGCACAGGATTAAATCCACTCATACCTTTAAATTTTATTGTTCATAGAAAAGACTATAAATTTTGTTTTTTTTTTTAATGCAAAATCTAGGCTTATAAACAAACTTTTAGATGGAATTATTGATTACATATTAATAAACTAAAATTATGTCAAACTAATTTTTTATAAAATTCTTCTTTAATTGTTTTAAATAGATTTTAAAAACTTTCCGTTAATACGTTATATGATGTTAAGAAAAATATTAGAATGTAATCCGATTCTCTGGGTAAAATATGTTCATAACAATTTGGTTTTCTTCTTTAATTTAATTTTAATTATTTTTCGATCCGGCCCTTTTTTAATAACAAAAAATATGTTATTATTGTTTTTTTTAAGGCAAGATGTAGGCTTATTAACAAATTGTAAGCTCGAATTATTTATTAAATTGTGAAAAAGGAATACATATATGAAAACTAAAACAACTCAACTGGTTTTAAGGTTTTCATAATATTGATTACTTAAACATGAATTATTATAAAATAAGTTTTGAAGTTTTTTGTGATAAATTTTTTCCTTTTCCTTTGAAAATTTAAAAATTACAAAATCAATGACATTTTTAAAGATTTTTCCTTTGCTTTTAAATTTCAATTAATTGAATTGTTTTATAAAAGTATTCCAATTCCGAAAGCGATCCAAAATGAACAACTCCTTTAAACTTTGTTGGTTCTTTATAATATTATAATAAGCTTGGGGTGCTTCAAAAACTAAAATCAGAATTAATTTTAACATAAAGTAAACCAGTTGAGTTGTTTTAGTTTTCATATATGTATTCCTTTTTCACAATTTAATAAATAATTCGAGCTTACAATTTGTTAATAAGCCTACATCTTGCCTTAAAAAAAACAATAATAACATATTTTTTGTTATTAAAAAAGGGCCGGATCGAAAAATAATTAAAATTAAATTAAAGAAGAAAACCAAATTGTTATGAACATATTTTACCCAGAGAATCGGATTACATTCTAATATTTTTCTTAACATCATATAACGTATTAACGGAAAGTTTTTAAAATCTATTTAAAACAATTAAAGAAGAATTTTATAAAAAATTAGTTTGACATAATTTTAGTTTATTAATATGTAATCAATAATTCCATCTAAAAGTTTGTTTATAAGCCTAGATTTTGCATTAAAAAAAAAAACAAAATTTATAGTCTTTTCTATGAACAATAAAATTTAAAGGTATGAGTGGATTTAATCCTTGTGCAGTAGATTTTTGAAAAATTTCATTTTAACGTCATTTTAAGGATTAATCAATTTTCTAAAATGTTGTCCTTTGGAGCATTTGAATCCGATTAGAAACAAAAAAGATATGGCGATTTATCTAAACCACCTTTGCTTCAGATAGATAAATATATACTTTTTTAACAAATTAGTCGAATAACAATTTAGTTACAAAGAAATACAAACAAGAAAACAAAATTGACGGCATTTTCTTTAAAAAATACAATTTAAAGTTATGAGTGGATTTAACTCTGTGCAGCAGATTAGAGTTTTTGTTTTAAATCTGTTTAAAATAGGTAATAAATAATTGAATTAATTTTTAATTAATTTAATTTTAATGTCATTTTAAAGATAAATCAATTTTCTAAAATTTTGTCCTTAAGAGCATTTCAATCCGTTTAGAAATAAAAAAGATACAGCGATTTATCTAAAACGCCTTTGCTTCAGTTAGACAAAATCGCAAAAAAATGATTTATATCTGACGATCAACGAAATGCTTCCAAAACTTGAACAAAATCCTAGCGTAACAAAAAAAGTCCAATGCAGCAACAACAAATCAAGCAAAACAAATGTAAACAAAGTCAGGCTGCTTTAAGCAACATATACATATTGTGCTAGCAACACAAAGTGCTGCAAGCGATTACTCGTTAGGTTTGTTACTCGTCGGGTCTCTTGTCTTGTACGGGCAAATTTTTCATTTCGTGCCGTTCCTTTCAGTTGCAATGTCTATAAGTATTTATAGTCTCTGACTGTGTTAGAATGCCCAGCCCTGTTCTAGAGCCTTTTTTGAGATCGTGGCTGCCTGTTTTATCGTGCTTTGCAATAATTTTGTTTACCGCTGTGTGACTTATACCAATTATTCAAGCTATTTCTATCTTTCTAACGTTTTGCTTGAAAATAATGACTTTAATTAAATGCGTCAGTTTTGACATCTTCACAATTTTCACTCACAATTTTTAATAACTGCCGGAATACAGTTTTCCAACCGTATACAGCAAAAAACGGTACTCATCATATATTACACGTTGAGAACCATTGCATTGCTTCTAAATCTAATACACGCCATTCAATAAGAAATTTCGTTGAAATAATGAATGGAAGCTTTTTTGACGTCAGGTATATTAAATAATCTTAATTATAACGCACTAGGAGGTATAGTAGCAGTCGTTGTGGGTGGGTATTGATTTGTGGAAATGTCGATTGATGACGGTCTGGCGTACACGTTTTCTTTAGCAGTTCCAGGTTTGCGGTGGTTGGTAACCGGTGGTAGGTATTCGGTAGTCGGTGATCAAAAATCGGTTGCTGAATTTCACTGGAGTGGCTCGGTACTAGAATAAATCCTAGAAGGAATGCTCTAAGCTAATAATGATTACAACGGCAGTGAGGCACGTATATTTTGGTTGCCCATAAGATTCAAACAAATTTTATGGTTCCAAAAAAGGCAGAGGCGCAGCAGAGAAAAACGGATGGCAGCACAGAGTTAAAAGCGGCCATAAGCCTTTAAACAGATCTTACGATTCTAAAAAAGGGAGAGGCGTTACAGAGCGAACAGTCAGCAGATCTAGCCTTCAAATGAATCTTCTGACTCTAAGAAAGGCAGAGGCGCAGCAGAGAAAATCGGCCGTCTCCAAACCTTCAAACGAATTCGTAGAATTCTAGCAAAGGTAGAGACGTACCCAACAATTATTTGACCGGACCTTTTTTTAAAATCTTGAGATTTCGGGATTTAAAAATCTTAATCCCTGGATCCCGGGATTAGTCCAGGGACTTAAGAAATATAAAATTTATATAAAATTAAAAGTTTTTATATATATAATATATAAATATTTAATATATTTTAGTAATAATTATACAGTAGAAAATTAGATCATTTCTAAGAAGAATATTTAAAACAAAACTATATGTAAAAGTAGGGGAAGGGCTGGGTTGTGAACAATAACTTATTTTTCTTTCCCAAATTAACATTTAACCAATTTTTCAACTGTCAAGTTTGTCTTTTTACATGACTCAGTTTTTGTAGTTACACATAAGTGTGCATACGTATTGCTCATGGCAACTTCAGACATCGTATTTGAAAATCGATTGGAAAAACTTTTTGACTTTTTTCAAAGTGCTATCCAAGTGAGTAAAGTTATTCAAAAAAGTGAGTGTAATGCAAATTTATTTAGTGTTTTGATTCGTCGTTGTTTTTGACGTTTCAAAATGGTTTCATGGCTGGGTTGTAAACAACTGAGGTCATTAGACTAGCTTTGTACTAGAACTGTCAAATAGCATCAGGTAGCACCAGTGTTTTTTCACTTCTGGATAAAATTGGGCTATTTAAAGCAGCCACCCCACAGATATTATTGAAACGTTGCCGAAAGGCAAAGAAGAGCTGCGAGCTGACTTCTTTAGACAAAATTGATGATCTGAAGCAGAAAAATAGCAGCAAAGTCAAAACCACCAGCAAAAGCAGCGCCGAAGAATGCACAACCAGCACCACCCAATCGTTTCAATGCAAAACTATCATCAAAAACATTTGATGAGGACATTGATTTTCACCATTTGTTTGAGGTTTGCGTCTCAAGAACTAACCACCAAAATCTTACATTTCTCATTCAAACATTGTAGTACCGATTGGATTAAGATGAAAAAAATTATGATTGAAAACTTTCATTCATTACGATTTTTTTAGCCTAAGTGGCGGCACTATAACTTGTTTTTCCTATTGAAGCCTTCTGAATAAATAAAATCTCAACTTATTATAATATCATGGGTGTCGTACTTCGTATTTTCAGACTTTTATTGGGATTTTCCAAAGTAAAGGAATTATGAAGAGCCAAAAATCCCGTCTATAGAAAATTGGCCGCAGATAGTAACTGCATTTTTTTGTAAAACGACTGAGCGTCGTGAGCTCAATAAATAAAAAAAGACAATTTTTTAACGTGTGAAATGAATACATTACACATATATTTATATTAAAAAAACAGTTCATTTTATAATATTTACATAGATATGTAGATCTTTTTATACATGAGATTAAAACATAACACGCATCCGTCGTTTGCATCAAATTGATGCAAATTTTTTATTCAGATTAATATATTAAAAACAAAGTTATTATAAACTGATTGCAAATTTATACTTTACTCAAACAAATATTTGCTAAATTATTGTAAACTCAAATAGAAAATTTTTACTAAACTCAAGAAAATATTTGCTAAGTTACTATAAACTCAAATAGTAAATTTTTACTAAACTTAAGAAGATATTTGCTAAGTTATTATAAACTCAAATAGCAAATTTTACTAAATTCTACCAAAATTCATTCAAGCACACTGTAGAAGCGAAAAGAAATCTTCCGTAAGAAATGCATTGCGTTTTTGACGGCAAAAAAGTAGCGACATTTTTTTTCGTTGGTTAGAACGCTGTTGAACCGAAAAATTGTCCAATGCAGCCAAGTTCACAACCATGATTGGAGAGTTGAAATGTCAAATTTCTTTGTCTTTTATATGTCCGTACATTTAATTGGCGTGGGAATTTGACATTAAACAATACCCAACAAGCAAGAAAAATATTTTTCTGCAAGCTTGGAAAAAAGTCTTCAACATCCACTTGATTTCCAACTCATTGCTCCAAGTCAACTCCAACATCTTGGAGTTGAGCTGGAAATTGGCTTGAGATGCATTAGTTTTCAAAATGCCAATATTGTTGAATTGTCAACAAAATAATTTGTTTTTGTACTTGGCAACACTAGGTTGTTTTGGTTATTGTGTTTCTTGTTGGAATTTGTAGAAAATTGAATTTGTGAATTGCAGCAAAATAATAAAAGTAAAGTGAATAAAGTATAAAGAAACTGCAACAAATTAGGCGTAAGTGCACTTTACGTCGCACGTGTAAATATGTACTTTATTCTTATTTTTAATAAACGTATTTTGGACGCAGTCCAAAAATGTAAAAATAAAATGTTGACCTCGAATAGCTTAGGAGATAAAATTTGCGAAAGCTTAAAAATTCAGTGCAAAATATGAAGTTTGTGGAACAAAGCCGAAAATAAACAATGGCTGCATTCAGCGGAAGGAAGGAATGGAACTGGAATACATTTATTTATTTTATATTATTTTTAAAAAAAGCGAAAAAGTCGAATTATATATTTTCAGTAATTTATAAAAATGTGTTAACAAGTCTTATTTTAAAGAACATAATTAATACATACAAGGATCTCAAGTGGAGGTCAAGTTGATATCTAGCACTGGAGATTGGATAAACGAACTGGAGCTCCACTTGAGGTCAAGCCGTTCTCCAAGGTAAATTTTTATTGGTTAATGTTCAACTAACACATTCAACAAACACGTTATGGTAAGTATGTGTTAGTGTTGAGTCTACACCAAAAGTTCGCGTGTAGAATTAAATGCCTACAAATTTTCGTTCCTACCGCATACTTAGCTTAATGAAGAAAATTCGGCGACGATTAGTTGACAACTGCGATGGTCGAATGGATAAGCCAAGTCCATGCACTTACACTCATGCGGCCGAGGTTTAAGTCTCCTGATAATGGTAATTTTCAATTTAATTTAATGTTAATAATTATTTAAATAAGCTCGATTTCAGCAAAAACTAATCAATTTGCTATTCTAATTTATTATAATTTAATACATATTTGCTTGAATTAGGTATAAATTATGCTGCTTGAGTAAGGCAGTTTATAAAAATTTAGCAAGATATTGCTTTAATTTAATCAAAATTTTGCTAATTTATTATAAACTTAAACAGCAAATTTTGACAAGTTTTTGCTGAAATCGAGTATAATTTTGAAGTGGCTGAGATTCAAGCGCAAGTTTTTCTTAATCACAATACAAATTTAGCAAACAGTTTTCTCCGTTTTTATAAAATTTTTACAATTTTATATAGTTTATATAGAAAAATAAAATAAGGTTTTTTATAATAATATTTTTATATTAATATGTTATTATATTAATAATATTTTGTAAGATCGCTGTGCATATCTCTCTAAGATCAATTATTTCATCTAGAATTATTGATGTTCGTGTGTAAAAATTTTTAAAATCTTTAAAGTCAAACCATTAAATTCACTAAACATCGGCAAAAAACGATTAATCGGTTCGCTGAGAAACCATTCATTTAAAATATTGCCAACCACTTACTTTCTATTAAGAAACTCTACTTAACAATTTTTAAAATTTCTTTTTATTGACATTCTTTTAAGTCTTAGTCAAAGTAAAACACACACATAATGATTTATCATCCTTTACTCTAGAAAAACCGTTTCTCCTCCTTGCTTCTTATTAATATTGATTACCTTAGAAAACCTTTAAAGTTAGACCCAGACAACGTCATCTGTTTAATTTAACAAGCAGCTTCCTTTAAAATAATCTAGCTTAAGAAAAAGGAAATGAAAAAAAAACAAATTCTAAAGCATAGCAATTCCTTTGAGAATCCTTTTCCTTTCGACATTGAGCTTAATTTATCAGCGCACACAACGTTTACATTAATTTTCACTCCCAATACATTAACATCACGAGAGTCGAAAGGAAAACTTTCCAAATTGATATAATATAGAAGAGATCCTTGCTGAAAGTTAAGCAGCTATAACAAGGATATTTCACTCCTATAGTCAGTAGAGTGCAGCAGCTGTTCAATATTGCAGTTAAGTAGCTGAGATGCGCAGAGTTGCCAACGTGCCAAGCTCGAATTTGAACAACTTTTTTTCGTTGCTGTTTTTTTTTTTATCTGGTCCAATAGAAGTATTGGAGTCACCAAGAGTAACCGTCTTATATTTGCTGCACGGCGCACAGTGGAACGCTTTCATACGACCTGCGGACATTGATGGTAAACGTTATCGGAATGCAATGTAATTTAGTTTATATGTGTCTTAGAGCAGTAAAACAAAAATTTGTGAAAATGGTCAAAATCTGTTAACGGACACGCCTCCCTTCCATACAAATTTTATTCTAAAAGTTTCATAACTCCGCGAAATACCTAAATATCTCCGCGAAATATCTAAAACAGAAGAATATTATTGACAAGAAATTTTTTTAATCAGTAAAAAAGCACTCATATCTCCCATACAAAATTATGTTTCCAACACTATTTGTGTTAAAATATTTGTGCCTGTAAACATGCGAACAAATATTGAGAAGAGTAAATCATCAATGAATTTCTTAAAAAAAAGTAATAACATATGCCTTTATTTATAAATAATGTTACAAAGTAAATTCAAATGCTACATGGCTACTCTCAATTTCCACTGGATACATTAAGAATAAAAGTTATTGAAAAGTCCCCCTCCTGTTCTTCCTCTCGCAGTACTTCGTCATTATAAACATAATTAGCTATATCAATATCTTTACCATATTTACGCTTTAGACTGTTATTGCAATATATTCGGGGCTCAAACGATATAAGCATAAATGAAAACGAAGTGTCGTTGCGCTTTGCTTCCAAATTATCTTTAGAAAAAATTCCGATTGGCAAAGTGAAATTTTTAATAATTGTACATCCGTGCACAAGAGTTTTATGTACTGTTGGTGACATTTGGTACCAGGAATAATCGCACTATAAAATTTCCTTGTTTTTAAATTGAAAACATTCTCCTTTTTCCCGCTTGCAATTACTCTTAAGACAAGAATAAAATTTCTTAATAGATTCAAATCTAAGTTTGTTTTCTCAGCTGATACACTTTTAGTTTTTAAAAAAATGCGTAGCTGTTTTGCCATCATTCGAGTTGACATACCCTTGTCTACAATTAACCCTGATTTTTTTTAGTTCCAATTGCATCCTTATTTTATTCCCTTCCTCAACTGACTTATATTCAATTTCAATTTTTCCAATAAATTAAGTATAGCGCCATTTCCAATTTCCAAGAAATTAATCTTTAATAAAAATCCTTCATCCACGTCATTCTTCAGACCAATTAAATTTTCGTGCATACATAAAAATAGTCAACTTGTTGAAGCTAAAGAGCTACAAATGAAAACTCAAATCGAAAGTTTAAAAACATTTACACCAATTATTAAAGAAAAGCCCATAAGTGTTGAATACAAAATGCATTTGACCATTGTGATTAGTAGAGTAAGAATTATGTTCTTTTTAAGTACAAAGGTTTAATAATAATGAAATTATATAATTTGAGATTTAAAATTTTAACTTTAAAATAAGTGAGAAATAATATAACAATTAAAATAGACATTTCAAATATTTAAAAGCTAGTCATATAAATTAACATTAGTAAAGATTATAGAGAATTAAAAAAGAAATGTTTAATAATAAAGAAATTACATAATTTCAGATATCACACTGTAACGCAAAAATAAGTATGAAATAATATTACATGTAAAACTGACATTCCAAATAAGCATAAACTAAGTGTTAAATTTATCACACATAAAAACTTTATAGAATAAGATTTAAAAGACTGATTTAATTGTTAAAGTTAGAGGGCATCAGTAAGAAAGAAGTAATGAAAAGATGTACTAAAGAGATCGATATAATAGCAAGTAAACTGATAACTTACATCATGTTCTGCGAGAAATACTCAACTATGGCTTTCTAAAACGTTCATTTTCAGCAATTGATTTAAAGTTTGTTAGTAACGCATTCTACAACCTGATAGCATTAATAAAAAATAATTAACCCACTCTTCATTATTTGTTTTTAAGTTAGTTATGCGCAAAGGCACCAAAGCATCGACAAACAAGAACTCGTCGATTTTAATAAATTTTTGTTTATATTGACTATGACCTGAGCTCCCATAAAATCCTCATTTGCACTCTAACATGACCTTTCTATTTTCACTAAAAGTGTGTATTTTACTACACCTATTTTGTTTTTCTGCTTTTTTGGTTTCTTGTGGTGACTCCGAAGCAACTAGTTGCTGCACTCTTCGCCTTTGTGTTCTTGAAGAAATATTTTCGAATGACCGCTGCCGCTTTCTGCTAGGACTTGTACTTTGTTCTCTGTAGTCATTCGTTACTCACTCTTTCGTTCTTTAATTTTATAGTATTTTCTGTAAAATACTCAAAATTTATGGAGGTATTATTTCTTTTTTTGTTTATTTTTCCATTTTCAATTTGGAAAATTTTAAAAATTTTACATGATTTTCAATCGAAAATATTTCAAACAAAACTACATTATGAATTAATATTCATTGGTGTTCGATTGTTTGTCGAAATGCACCATAGAAATGAAACGAGTTTTTGCTTCGCCAGAAGCTAGTGTTCTAACTGAATGGTGGCTATTTTCACAACCAAATGTTCAATTACACATGACTTTGACCGAAAAATCGATCAATTATTAGATTATTTAATTAATTTGACATTAATTAAACTTATTTGGATATTGAAATAAATGAAGAAGCAACTAGAACAGACGGCAACCCTTGATAGAGTTGATGGCGGTGATCTATAAATAGCCTACTGCTTTGAAATGTCATATGATTAGCAGCCATACAATTCATAAGAATGAATTCCAGAATCTGCACATTCATATGCTAGTTTAAACAGTGAGTTGATCACAGCTTAATCACTCAAAGACTACTGAAGAGGAATATGTAGCGATTTCCGAAACAGACTGTCTAGTCAGCTAAGTGATTGACTCTATACAGAGTTGTTGTTGTTGTCTTCTTGAAAACTTACTTGATCTAAAGCTCACAATATTAATTCATGTAATTATTCAATAGATCATAAAAACTAATTAACTTAAAACTACATTATAATTATCGTTTTATGAAAAAAATACTAAAATTCAAATCTTATTAAAAAAGTGGATATAAACAATGTTAAATTCGGTGAAAAATTGACAGTGCTGCAGTATTTTATAAATAGGAGGTACTCCTGAAATATTAAAAAAAATATAGAAGTGAAACCTCAACTTTCACATCACTCTGCGGCAACACAACAAATGTTTTTAATAATTGTTTTTTTATATTTAAATAGGTTGAAGTAGCGTACCGACTACAATCATTGGCACCCATAAGAAAATTTTACCTTGCAAAATTTTATTTTATTTTTTGGGAAATTCTTTATTTAAAGCAGTTTTTTACATCTTTTTTGAGCTCTCTGTGTTTCGTGAGAATCAAAATAAAAAAGTCTTTCAAAAACCACAATTATTGGCACGTAAATACAATTATTGGCACATTGATTACTACAATCTTTGGCACTTGAGTACAATTATTGGCTCCTTAAGAACTATAATTATTGACATATTACCACAATTATAAGCACCCATAAAAACGTAATAATTGGCACCCAATATCTGTAAAAATTATATAATAGCTGGCTGTAATAATATAATTATTTTTTTAAATCATAAAAATAAATCCTTTACTTTTCATAGTTGCCTACATACCTATTATATTTAATACAGATTTTATTTAAAATTGAACTGAACCATATTTAAGTACATAAAGATTAAAAATAAATCACAAAAAATGAGCATACAAATTTTATATAAAATAAAAAAAGATTGATTAATTTTAAATAATATATAAATATAGCTCTACACTTTCTAAATATTGATGTGAGACCTTAGCTTGGACATGTTTTACAAAAAATTGGTAAATAAACGCAGTTATTTTTTTAAGACATTTGGTGAAACCTTAACCCTTTCATGACCGAATTAACATGAGTTGGGCTACACATTTTTTGAGTTATTTGAAACGTTGGGTAGTTATTGGACCAACTAAACACTTTTTTCATGATTTTTTTTATGTTTATAACTGTCTTCTCTTTATTTATTTATTTATATTGTGCACTTCGTTTTACAATGAAGCAATTATTTTAATGTTTTTAAGCACTTTTTGTATAAACAATTTTTTTGCGAAACGATCCCGATCTTGATTTTGACTATTTTACTCTACGAAGAACGGCTACTGAATGGACACGTGCAAAGTTTTCCATAAAACAAATAGCTGTAAGCTTGCATAACACATAATGCCACATGATGCAAAAACCACTAGGCAAAAACATAAAAATAACGGTACTTAGTAGCTAATAAGTGCAATGTTGCCTGTAGATAACATCGAACTTGAAAAGGCTAGGCAATAATTGCTCCTTATGCCACAATTTTCTGATTTAACGTCACTTTCAGCTGGGAGACTTTCACCCAAACTACAACTTGTTCTTTTTCCGTCTCTCTAAAACAGTTTGTGGACCTAGCCAAATTTTGGAAAATTTTGGACCCAGACGAAATTGGAGTGTGGAACGTGGTACCCTATATTTTTTGGCTGAAGATGAAAATACGAAGTATTTTTATATGAAAATACGAAGTATTCAATTATTGGCACTAGATTAAAGTATAATGACTGACAGTGCCAGTTATTGTATTCACGTCAAATTCAGTTATTGGCACCCCCTGCCAATAATTAAATTTTTTGATTTTTGGAATTAATTGTTGACACCCAAGTTTAATTACAATATTGCGGTAAAAATTTAGATACTAAGACGAAAATAAACTATTTAATATTTAATTAATTAAAAAAATCAAACGCGTTTATATAAAAAAAACCATACATAAATAAGAAACAGCACTCAGAAAATTTCAGTTCGCTATTGATATCAACACTCTAAAACCTTTTTTTTAAATGACGATGAAAACACTCTTGCAGATCCGAAATTTACCAACAACTGAGCTACTTAATATTTTTATACAATAAAGGACAAAGAGAGGAAATAAACCACAGAATTTGAAATGTAGAATTTATAACAAACGGGAATTTAACGATATTTCATAAATGCTATTTAAGGAAAGGGTGCCAATAGTTGGCGCCAAATTTTTGGGTCCCAATAATTGTAGTCGGTACGCTATTAGCTTTCAAAAACCATTCATATTTTGCTCATTTATTGCATTTAAATTTTTTTTCTTCGATTTTCTAAATGGCCACCTCGTTCCACTGTGCGGCGTCCTACTTGAAAATTTTGTTTTGTTTTTTATCTTTGCTGTTGCGACTGACCCAATTTAGCGCAATGCAACGCAACTCATTGGTTTCAACATCGTTTGCTTAAAGAAGTTTAAATCTTGTTTTTTTTCAAATGCTAGTTATTTCTGTGTGCAAGTTTGTGTGTTGCTGTGTTTTTAGTTGTTGTTGAATTTAAAAGCTTTTTCTTTCCAGATTTTTTTCTGAAAAAAAGAGAATGCATTGACATTTGAAATTTTCTAAATTAACGTAGCTGCCATTGTCAGAACTGTGAAGGATGCTTTGAGTTTGTAGAGGCTAACAGAAGGTTACCCCAAATTCCATATAATAACTTGAAGTTATTCTCATGTACTTACCTAAATGGGTTTCTAGCATCAATCATATATTTATTAAAATATAAAATATAAAATTCTCTTCAAGCAGCATGTGTTTTTATACATCTTATTTATTCGAAGCACATCCTGTGCAATTCCCCAGCGTATAAATTTTAAAATTTTTTCTGTCATGTTTTAAATTTTGTGTATAATATGAATCTATCAATCAATATTCCAGAAAACAAAATAAAGCAGGTTTAGATAGAAATTAGTCAATAACAATTCAAATTTTAGCTTAATAATTGATAGATTATCCTTCAAACATGCTCAGCTCAGGTGCGCATAAATAAAATTTCATTATTATAAAATATTTTTTGCATTTATTTTTTTGCTTGAAAAAACACATTATTCTTAATATAAAATTTAGTAAAACGTTTTTGGTATCGTAAACAGATGGATTTGCTAATCAGTTGTTTATGTGTAAAATAAGAAGAGTATTTGTTTTAAAATATAGTTTAAAGTGCATCCCTTCGTTATTTGTAATTGTAATGCAGAACTGTCCACGGGATGTAAATCAATTTTTTTTCTCGGGTATGTATTGTACCCAGGGATGGCAATGATTACAAATCATGATTACTGATTATGATTACATGTATTCAGATTGCACAGATTACTTGATTTTTCAAAGATTACAGACATTATAAAAAATAAAGTAATCATGCAAGGTGATTACATGATTTTTAAAAAAATCTAGTAATCTTAACATGGAATTACATGATTTTTTAATAAATTAAGTAATCAAATCCAGCTTTCAGTGATTACAGATTACTTCTCGTCCGGCAAAAAATTCAAAATTTTTATGTAATTTTATTATTTCAGTAATTGCTATTTACCATAATAGTTTACCATTAGTACAATATTTTCTTCAGCAGCTATTAAATTGATGTTAATGTTTGTTAGATTGGTTTTGTTAAAACTTTCTGTACCTTTTCAAAACCTATAATTTTTAAAGCTTTTTGGGATTATTTAGGCAGTATTTTTCTATGGTATAGTAAAAATTGTTCTTTATTGTTGAGGAGTCAAAGATTTGCCCTAATTCACACGATTTCTAATGCAATGAATCAACAAATTTAAAAAAATCCTTGGAATGTCTATCATATTGATAAATAAGCTTAAAATCTTTTGATTTAATGAGTTTTAAGCAATTTTAATTACATTTTTCCGTTTCAAAGATAATATGCCGAAAAAATTAAACAGTATTTTTACTGAAAATCCCAATTTGAGAATATATTTGAAAAGAAAAATAAGCAGTTTTATTGCGTGTAATCCTTTGATCTAAATTTCATCCTTTATTGATCCTTTAAACTCAGTGATGTTATCTCCTTATATGTATCTTAAAAAATCTTTTACAAAATAAAAATAAAATCAGAAAAAATTGGTTGATGAAAGACTTGTTTAAAGATTTTTTTTAAATAAAAATAAAACAAAACCAAACAAATCCGAATAGACCACTTTAGCTCTCGTAAGGACTTTGACCAAGCTTCGTTATGTATTTGATTTGTGCTTTTTTATTTTATGCTTGTAAACAGAAGGTCGAAAACTGGACGTACAAGTTTTAAGCCAACTTCAAACGGTTTAATGTTCATGTAAAGGACATGCTCTTTTCTAATATACTGCATTTCTTAAGAAACCAATTTTCATAGAGCTTTAATGTGGTTTTGTAAATGAAAATGAAAAGATTTCAAAGATAATAAAGATTTTTCGCTATACACTTTAACGAAATTTTAAAACTTTCAATCTTCTCTCAAATCAGTTAGCAGACAAATTTAACTTATCAGGTAAGAAATTCCAGTTTTTAAGACTACAACTTTTATTTATATATCATTACATTAAAAAGGCAATCAAGTATTTTTTTGACTCCCAAACTTAAACGACTTTTCCGGCGGCTCGATATTGACTTCAGATCAATAGTTTCCTTGGCAAAGTTTCTTGCAATTGCCCGTAGATGTTGTTTTTACTATACTCTTTGCGTCAAAAAATTTGACTCGACTTAATAAACATTAGTTTTATTCTTAATAAAATGTACTTTGAGAAAAATATTAAGTTTTTAGTAATTTTTTACAAAGTTGAAAAAATTGGAAAAAAAGTAAACATTTTAGGTCAATTATAACTCAAAAATTTCTTATTCCAGTACTTAAGATATGTACATATTTTATATTTAAAATTTTTATCTTTTAACTTTTTAAAACCATTTTGAAATCGAAAATAAGTTGAAAAATTGCTGAGTTGTTGATTTTTCAATGCTTACAAGAAATATGTGGCTTTAAAATAAATATTGTTTTATGTGCAAAAAATGTAAATATATGCGAGCTCAACGTTTAACTGCAGTTGCTAAAGAATTTAAAAGTTTTCACAAAATTTTGCACCGTGTTGTTTAAGCAATTTGATGTTTTTTGTTATTTATATATTTTTAGTGTATACAATTTTGTGCAAATAATAGAACAATTACATAACGATAAAAATTATCGATTTTACACTAATTACATAATTACCCATTCAACCATTTTGAAATGGAGCAACCTACGAACCACTTTGAAATAGTCATTTTTTATTCATCAACTTCAAATTTAAAGGAGATCAGAAAAATATATTTAATAGGACCGTCAAAGTTATACATGAACGCTCCCAAGACCCATTGGCCAATGAAGGTGTAATTTATTATTTATAAACAACTCAGTCAATTTTCATCCTTTTCCCATAAATGAACATTAGGCTGGGTCAATTTGTACTGAAGGAAAAAAAATGGACAAAGAGTATAGCAAAAACGAAATCTACGGGCAATTGCAAGAAAATTTGCACAAGAAACAATTGGTCTGAAGTCAATATTGAGCTGCCGGAAAATTCGTTCAAGTTTGGAAGGCAGAAAAAAATGCATTATCATACAAATGATATTAAAAAAGTATTGATCTTCTAATATATAAATATCTCGTACCACTGTGTTTGTGCTCGCACTACTCCGAAACGGTTCGACTTATTTTAATGAAATTTTTTGTATATTTAGAGGTATGAGAATAGTTCTTAAAGCATTTTATGGACTTTTGCCAACGGGGGCTAGTATTACGTTTTTTTTATGCTTTCTTATGTACATGTAGTTGAAACTGTAATTGTAAGATTTTTTTGTTGAATATTACTAGCTTTCTTCAATTTAAATAAATATATATACAAACCACTAAATGCTTTCCTTAATTAAAATAATAAAAAAAGGACACAGTTTCGATGGTATCGTAAGTATAGACGTAGAATTCCTTTTTATACAGTAATAGAGTTAAATTCTGGTTTTTTTCATGTATATTCTTCAAAACTTTTTTAAAGTATTTCATCTTCTAAATAAAAATTATTCAAAAACAAATATGTTGTTGTTGTCCTTCTTTAAACTTACCTGATCTAAAAAGCTCACAATTAAATTCATGTAAAAATTTGTTTTGTTTTATAAAAAGTTTGATATTTATGGTGATGAATTTGTTGTTCTTTTTCATTTGTTTTGTTGGTTAAAACAAAATGTAAATGGAAATAAATATGTTTAAAATCGTTTATTAAGCATTAGGTCAGGTTAAAACAATCAATTGCTCTAACTAGTTAATCAAACAGCTAACTTATTAATCAGCTTGTGATGTTTGCCTTTTCATATTGAAAATATTGTTGTTGTTGTTTCTTTGGGAAAAATTCGTTAGGACAATTAATTGGTCTAACCTGACCTAAAGCTCAATTAACGATTTTAAAGTATCAAACAATTAGAATTTGTATTTAAAATAAAACTATTAAACATTAACATTTAAACTATTAAACATTTAGAATTTGTATTTAAATCATAGAAAATCAACATTAATATACAACTTAATAAATGGTACGCTTATATGAAACACACAATGCATAGTTTGCTGACAACTAAACGGTCCGCTTCAGTGCTTTTAGAAGTGCACACCGTTTTCGACCAAGCCGATTGGCTGTCTGGGAAACATAAAAAAAGCAACGCAACTGATGTGTATTTATATATGTATGTTTTACATACATATTAATAAAAAACAACAACAACAACAACAACAACAAAAGCAGCACAA
This sequence comes from Dichetophora obliterata, assembly GCA_963920525.1. NCBI lineage: Eukaryota > Metazoa > Arthropoda > Insecta > Diptera > Sciomyzidae > Dichetophora > Dichetophora obliterata. The sequence goes on from OY986436.1 coordinate 188,646,939, forward strand.
CAACGAACGACGTGATTACGAACCAAACAAGCAAACACAACAACAACAACAACCTTAAAAACAGCATAAGCAGCTACTGCAGCTAAGCAGCTAAGCAGCTTCTGCATTTCTCATACGAATATATAAATTTTTCATCTTCTTAGATTTTGCTATTTTATTAGATATTCGTTTTATTCCCTCTAATGAGGGAACTGATATTTTGGCATTTTTCTTTTCTTTGTACGATGAATATTAAAGACTGTAGGTATACCCCAAAGTGTCAAATATCACTCTGAAAATATTCGTGAAAATGACCCCCATACAAACCGCGCTAAAAGACGTAATTCTACGTCAAAATCATTTTATAATTTTTATTATATTCCTTATATATATCTTTGACTTTATTTTATTATACAAGTTTTTCTAAGGCCAGTCTTAAAAGTCATTATTTCATACTTTCAAAAATATATGTGTTTGAACTCCAAACGAAAACGTAACCCTGAAATATAAAGTGTTAATTGTCTAAATAGTAGTTTATTCCTATAAATCGTGAGCTGGCTAAAAAATATGATTACATTACATTGGATGAAACTTTATATTAATGGTATTCAATGAACGACTTATATATACTACTTACTAACTTAGTTGGCGCTAAGTTAGTCATCTAAGATTTTGCGCCAGCCATTTTCTCGCTTGCTGGCGCCAGTTGGAAATTCCAAGCTTCGTCAAGTTGTCCTCTTCTTGGTCTTTCCAACGAAGATGCTGTCGTCCTCTTCTGAGCTGACCGCCGCTGGGTACTGAATCGAATATTTTCTTCACTGGAGCATGCGCTGAACATGACCTTGCCAGCGAAGCCGCTCGATTTTAATGCGCTTGACTATATCGATGTCAGAGTACACCTCATAGAGTCCATCATTTTACTGTATTCGGTACTCGCCATTGACGTAGATTGGTCCGTAGATCTTACGAAAAATCTTTCTCTCGAAAGCTCTTTTAGTGATGACAGGTTTGAGATGGCTCGTTCGATCTCAAAGCTGATGTCGTTGATTGAGCTTATGCTGGATCCCAGATAGACGAAGTCCTTCACAACCTTGAAGAAGGCATTGTCAACAGTAACGTGGGTTCCAAGACGCTGGGACTGTTTGTTTGTTGACGCCAAGTATTTCGTCTTATCTGCATTCACTGCATTCGACCCATTCGAAAAAGACGTATATGTATTGAAAGTTAAAAGTTTACGCTTTCACGAAACCGCCTTGAATAAAAACCGAGTAAATTACGTAATCGTTTAAAAAAGAAATTGGCACTAAAAAATTATATTAAATTTTATAGAAATTTTTGTAAGGGCATTTTTTTAAATTTAATTGGAACACTGCTTGTTAAAAACAATACGCATTTTACGTTCCGTATACACCACGTTTTTGTGCTGCAAGCTGCGTATGCTCAATCTCTTACAATTTTGTTATTTCAAATTACGCAGACATTAATGTTTAAATGTATACACCCAAATTTTTGTTATAAGAAAAATAAACAAAATAGCGCTGCTACAGCTGCTCAAACTTGGCTCCTTCAAGTTGCGCTGTGGAATGCTCAGCCCATTTAAGTCAACTGAAACCAAGCAAAAGTTTTTTATTAAAATAAGTTATTTCGCTTTGTATGTACCTATTTATATATGAAAAATAAATAAACTGGCCATTTCAGCCCTTGGAAGGACTTTGACCTAGCTTCTATTGATCAATTGTGTTGTGCGTGATATTAAATATTTGATCCACAAATGACCGAGAACTGGGACCTACATGTTTTATGCCGACTCCGAACGGCTTACGTTCTCAAGAAGTTTTACATGGCAATTTTTACTCCCTGAGGTTTGCCATTGTCTGCAGAGAGGTGACAACCGAACAGAAAAATTAATTCACTTGAAAAAACTTTCTGTCTGAGCTGGAATTGAACTCGGGCTACCGCGGTTCTTTAGCTTAGGGGCCACGCACTCTACCCTCTAGGCTACGGTAGCCACCTCTTACGGTCGTACCTATTTATTGGGGAAGAAAAACAGAAAAAAATTTAAAGACAAAATGAAAAAATTACACTTTTTTTATTAAAAAATTGTTAAAAACAATATTTCTAGTAATAATTAATATAAACTTCAATGTACATCCAAAGGCCAATACGTTGAAGATTATCTGTGCAAAATTTAAAGTTAATATCTTATATATTTGGAGTATGCATTAAAAACCGCGCATTCTTAACCAACTTTATATCTAGTATACCTGTGTGAAAGTAACAGATATTTTTGACAGTAACAGATATTGCATCTCAAAGAGCGCCTAACAGTACATTAAATTCGACCTGTTAAACGTAATATTTGGTCATACACACAAGTTTTCTATCTCGTTGAAAATGTCGAATTACGTCCCAGCATTTGCGGGAAGTTTTACTTTATTGGTTTAATTTAAAGAAAAATGCATTCGAAGCTCATCGTTTGCTCTTCGAAGCATACCCTTTATATGTTCCGTTTGCTAAAAATTGCCGGGAGTTGTTTGCACGTTTCAAAAGTAGTGATTTTTACATCGACAACAAAAAAGTCATTACTCGATGAAGACCCGTGTCAAACCCAAAAAAAAAACTCGAAAATTGATTAGGAGTCTATCAGGTAACCATTTGCACCATTCTGAAAGCATTAAAAATGAATCAAAAGCAAGGAAATTCGTTTCCGTACGGACTGAAGCCGATAAACGTCGAAAGACGATTTTTCGCATGTGAACAACTGCTCCAATGTCGAAATCGGAAAGGTTTCTTGCATCGTATTGACGCTGGCGATGAAAAGTGAATCCATTACTATAATCCATAGCGTAAGAACTAATATGTTTACCCCGGCCGTGCCTCAACATCGACGGCAAAGCTGATTATCCATGGTTCCCAGCGCATGTTCTGTATTTGGTAGGATCAGGTAGGTGTTATTTATTATGAGCTGCTTCAACCTAAAGAAACAATTACAAGAGATCGCTATTGATTACAATTAATGTATTTGAGCCGAAGGAAAAATTTTAAATTGAAGGAAAAATGGTCGCAATTCCAACAAAGACATGACAAAATGTTTCTTCAGCATGACAATGCTCGACCACATGTTGCAAGGCCAGTTAAAACGTACTTGGCAAAGTTTAAATGGTATGTCCTACCTCACCCGCCGTGGTCGCCAGATATTTCCCCTTCCGGCTTCTACTTGTTTCGATGGATGACCCATTGAATGACCCATGCATTGAATGACCCATTGAATGGGTCATGCTTCCCTGGCTGTGCAGCACTTCCGTTCTTATGAAGATGCCAAAGTATAGATCGATTCGGGGATAGACTCAAAAGATGCGTCCCTTTTTCGAGATTGAATCAGTAAAATACCAGAGAGATGGGGGGGAAAACGTGGCTAGCGATAAGCAATACTTTGAATAAAATATATTGTACAAATTTTTCTCAATAAATCTCCCATACTCGTTTCTTAATGCATTCTCCCAATAATTTTTTATAAAAATATTTTATAAAATTATATGCGAGAGAGCGGTTAAAGTTTTCGTTCCTGCTTTGGCACTCATCAATTCACTAATTTTCAAGGGACTTTTTAGACTTTTTATTGAGCTTAAAAATATATTCTTTAGGTAATAAATTAAATTTTAAAGCAAAAAAAAAAAATCTATATATTATAATTCTGGAGGTCTTCACCCCTTAATCCAACATATACGGGTGTAACGACCTACGACTTTACTTGGTAATATTAACCCAAATTTGATAAAAGTTAATACATTTTATTGACAAGCAACATGCCTACATGGTTAAAAATTTTGGATTAATTTTTAATCCAAAACTTGGTTTAAAGAAGGGATCGCGAAGAAATATTTTTTAAGAGTGCAATAATAAATACAACAAAAACAAGCGTGGTCTAATAAGGAATTATAAAAGTAAAAACAACACATAAAACCAATAAGAGCATGCCGGCAGCGATGAAACACTACGCAAAATTACCAACAAAAGACCATTAGTGTAGCAAGAATTGAGTGCGGTCGCATGCACTGTGTTTACCAACAACGAAAAAAACACCAACAACAAGCACACGCTGTATTTACCATCAACGACAAGAAAAAACAACAAAGCACACGCTCTGTATTGTTGCGGTGCAGCTGCGCCTGTGAACGATTCGGCGAACTACAACAATCATGAAAATCTTGCAGATATTGCCTGCATTCAGCGGAAAGAACTGTTCCACAACTTTCGGGCTGAATGGTATGCTCTCACAGAACATGTTCCTTGAGCTGTCACAATTTATATAGCGAAAATATTTTATGCTACTTCGCTACTTGAGCACTTTTTCGGCTAGAATGCGGCCATTGTAAAAGAGATAAAGGAGTGGAAATAGGCGCTGACGACCGCTGATTTAAAGGAATTTTAAATCCAAAAAGTTTTTTTTTTAATCCCTACTTTAGTTTAATTTAGCTTGGTCCCGAACCAAAGCTTCTGAAACGAACTAAGCTGCACTTGTAACGATGCAAAGATGCAAAATAAGTGTGTTCAAATCAAGAAATGGTCAGAGTAATTTTTATTTTAAGCTGACATTGCTTTTTTAACTTTTTCCGGATTAAAAACTAATCTCTTTTGGATTAGAAAATTTTAAACTTATCCTTGGATTAAAAAGCAATCTTTTTTGGTGTTCTCCTATATGTAATCATAAAAAGTTTGAAATTTAGACCAAGATTTTTAACCGTGACTCAATTCATTAAGTTAATTAAACTCTTTTTTTGGTGTAGCAACTTGCTGCCATGTTTGCATGATTTAAAGTTAACTAAAAAGCATTCACTTACTGACACTACCTTATCAGACTAAGAACAGACTTGAAACAAGTCCCTTATATGGCCTGAAAGATTGCTATACCTTCTCGTATGTCATCACTTAATGTTTGTTTTTTTATGTATTGTTTGTTATTTGTTGTTTCTTTATCTTCTTTTTAGGCTCTTCAGTTCTAGACAATTGTGTAGCTACAATTAAATATTATTTTACATTGTACGTAATGCATAAATTAAATAATACTCATTTATTAGCTAAGAACATGCCTATCATAGCGCACAACAACTACATACATATGTAACTCAGCAGTATTTGCCAACCTTTCCAGGAGCAAGCTGCTGCCCATATTGCAAGCTCTTAAAACATAATCATATGTTTTGCTTTTTCATTTGCATATTTAGCCACATCCTTTGTTAGCTTTTGCATATCTAATTGTTTTCTGATGTCGTCAATTGATAGGTAGTTTTGCCTGTCACCAAAGGTTGCCACATTGTGCTTCTATCTGCTAATAATGCTTACGGTTATGCATGAGCTATTCTAATGCTGCATATGTCCAAATATTTACACATTTACAATATCCAAATACAAATATTTATGATGCTATAACTATGCAAAAGTGTGTGTGAGTGTGTGTTCGTATATGTCGGTGTGTTTGTGTTGTTGCACAGCAAGTGACACATTTTCCATGAAGTATGTTTCAATTTGCAACAATCCCCAAGCTGGACAAACTAAATCCTATTATTATTTGGCATTTGCTAGCTGCTGTTTCCCTTTGGCGTTTTATGTCTTGTCATATTAATGCCATGTAATAAATTTAATTATTTTGTTAAGAGATTTTCTTCTACTCGGTGCTTGGCAATAAGTTTTGATATGATTTGCAGTGTTTGGTAAAGAATAAGCTAGTTAGTTGATATAATTTTATGCAATGTGTAAATATTGGTTAAAATTAAGTAGAAATTAATACATTTTATGCGGTAATTAGTTAAAATCTTATTATTTATCACTTAACTTAACTGATCTTAGGAAAGAAAATAACTAAATACCTTACCAGTTAGTTATTTAAATTTAATTAAAATATAAAACCTTAATAAATATTTCTTAATAAAATAATATATTTTGAATTTCCAAGCAAAAGTTAAGCCCTACATATATAAACATATATATGTACTATGTGTACATATATAATCTAGAAAAACTTTCAGCAGATAAGAGTGTTCAATGATGTGGGTTACATTAATAATGGCTACAGTAAACAGAAGTGGACCAATGTGGATACCTTGAGGAACACCTGATTCAGCAATAAATAAATTCAGCAGAAAATACACCTCGAAATCGGATTTGATAAGATCGCTCTGTCACAGTCAAAAAATTTATTAGTAAAACTTCCACGAATGATATTAGTAAACAAAATATTCGTACAATATACAAAGTGTTTTTATTGTGATATCTTTATGAATTCATTTGTAAAATTTTTCTAATACCTGATGTAGTAGCTACGAATATATTTGTTTTATATACTAATGATATTCGTAAACAAAAATAAATCAATTCATATTAGTGCATTGTACGAATGATTGTGTACATATAAATAATAATATTCGTAAATTTCTCGTACGAATAACTTCGTAATTTCTTTCATTACATTCGTAGTATTTACTAATGCTTTCGTACTATTTACAAATGAAAAATAATATTAATAAAAACCAATTCATTCGTAGGCTGACCGTACGAATTATTAGTAAAATATACGAATTATTAGTAGAGTCTAAAAAATTGAAAACCGAAATCGTTCAGCCTTGTTTGTCAAACATTATAGAACATAAGGAACTTAGTAAGATCGAGGAAACTAAACACAGTAGATATGCCTTCCCACAATGACCTTCCCACAAGAGCCACTCAAAAAGTTTTAGAATCGATGAGAGTTTAGCGATAGACCTATGGCTGTTTATATCGTTCTTACATCCTTTTTTATAAATTGGACTTATAAAAGATTTTTTCAAAAAAAGTGGAAAATTACATTCGCGCCCTGGCGCAGGAATTCCGTCAGGTCCAGCATTAAAAGTGTTAAACTATAGAGTTAAGGATATAGGATCCGACGGAAATCTTGGTGTAGAATTCATATATTCGAAGTACTCGTGATCAGGATTAAAAGAGTCTGAAAAATGTGGTCGTATGAAGTTGGTATGTAGTAGAAAGTTGTTCATAATTTTATAGGCTACATTTCTCCCCTTGATTGTTTGGTAAAATTTTCAATAGTTCAAGAGCTGAAGTCGAAAAACAGAAAAAATCGGTGAAAAAAGTGGTAATTTTTTCGACATTTTTGGGGTTTTGAGCATGGAGATGAAATTTTTCCGACTTAATATATTCAGCATTTTTGTTGGCCGAGTCAAGAGCTACAACTTTGCTAAGGACTACAAAAAAAAAATTCACAGCATTTTTCAAACTATGGCTATGCGAAAAATAGAAGAAAATTGCAAAAAAGTGCTCAAAACCGAATTTGGCGAAAAAAGTATAGAGGCTCATAAAAAACGAACGGCAACCAATCTAGCAAAATCCAGAAATTGCTTTTCTCCTCTCATCGAGTACTTTCGGCTGGGATAAGTGATTTTTTGTTTGGAGTCAAAAAGTTGAATATTGCGTCACAGTGTTATCTACAGATAAGGATATGCTCGGTATTCCTCTTACCACTTGCAAACTCCATACACATGATTTATTCTGTAATAAGACCAAGAAGAGATGGTTAACGAGAAACAATTGTAACATAACGCGGCAAATATGGTCCAAGCTAACCGTTAAGCGTGCAAAAGAACTTATTTCCTTTAGTACATTAGTACAGACCACATGAGTGCAGGGCACTGCCTGATCGGCAGACATGCTCCTAGAATGGGCAGCTCCCACAACGACTTTTGCAGAAGCTGTACACATGAAGAAGAAGAAGAATCTACAGTTCATTTACTCTACACTTTCCCAGCGCTGGCTCAAACACGTTTTATTCACTTACACAAGTAGTTATTCGAGGACCTTGAAGAACTCTCGGATTTATCGGTATACCAAACAGCTCGGATTTATCAGCTTTGGAACAGCTCAAGCTGGTTTAAAAAGAGAATGAAAATGAACCCTGTGGTACCAAAGTGGGCCTTATTGGCCTAAGTGTGTTGCAATTAAGGCAGCTACTTTAGCCTTACCTAACCTAACCTAAGGTAGCTTACTAATTTTCAAAATCCAGTAACATACGCCTCAGACATATTTGTCCATGCCCTATTCCTGTTGTTGCAAAGAGTCTTAAACTCCTTTGTGTACCAGGGGTAAGCATAATTTTTTGCAAATTTAAGGCTTTACGGCACGACAGAGAAGACATAGCAAAGATTTCCATATAAAAAAATAAATTGAATCATCAAGAGTGTTTTATTAACATAATCTAAAATAACATAAAGTTTACTTTAAAGCAAATGATTCAACTTCAAAAAGTCAGCTTTTTCAAAATTTAATTCATAACCTTTACTATACTTTCTCTGTCGGACTTGTACCATATGTTCAATTGTGGATGGTATTCATCAAAGCATGAGGGGCCCTCTTAACAATCACATTGCTTCAGTCTGTAGTTAAGAGCAGGTCAAGAAATCTTTCACTACTACTATTATAAATACAACTCACTTGTTGTAAGTCAGAACATATATTATCAACAAATATATGCTCTTGGCGTGTCTTCAAATTAGATGCACAAAAAGATGTATCATCTTCAGAAGATTCCCATTTCAAATCAGGCAGGTTAAAATCACCTAACAATAAAATGTCATCATTAACGTCAATAATGCTTATAACATATTCTATGCAATCCTCAAGGCTTGCATATACTTCTACACTGCTCTTAGGAGGAACGTTTCCATTAATAAAATATACATTAGAATTGCAATTTACAACCTTAACGCATATAATTTCGAAATTAGCAGAGCAGGGAATAACAACAATGGAACTAACGAAGGAGTTCCTTACAGCTAATAAGGTACCTGCACCGACAGCAGAAGTATTGTCAGCGTGTCTGTCCTTTCTATAAACTTCAAAACTGTTATCAAATAATTTTAGGTCAGTAATGCTTCCGTTTAATCAAGTTTCAGTCAATGCGATAATATCCTCAGAGATATTCTGAGACATTAAAAATATTTTTCGCGTCTTAGAGCATAATCTCCTTAAATTTTGATAGAAAAGAGACAGCCTTTTCAGTTTTTTGAGATTGACGGGCGGCTTGAATCTTCCTTCTAGACTTATTATTAGGCTAACCATCATGGTTGTTGTTTTAGTATATCCTTCATCTGATTATTAAATTGTTTGTAGTTCATATGAACTCAAAAATCATACACCAAAGTGGCCACATTTTTATCGAAAAGCTTTTATGGAATAGCTACTTATATACTTCAAAGATATAAAATTCTCTTGAGAACTTCAAATAATTCAGTTCACAACCATTAATTTTAATACTGCATTAAATTACACTGGTCAACAATTTAGCAACTTTTTCGTGCCACACGAACTTTGATAGCTAATACTGTTTAAGCTATATTCTCACGTTATGAAACTGAATTTTTTATTTTTTATTTGGCCTCAGATTTTTTGTGATTTTGGACTTAGTGTTTTTACGACTTTGATCCTGTTTTTATGCTCTGGAATCCAAACAACTTAACGCAAAGCAAAAAAAAAAGCACCATCCTATAGAAAATTAAACAAGTTTTTTAGTGAAGAATTTTTCTTTTTCTGCCATATTTAGTCTGTCAGATTTTCAGGTTCATAAAAAAAAAATTAGGATTTTTTTGTTAAAAATTTTGACTTTTACAAGTACTTTTTTTATATTTAGAGCCATATTTACCAAAAAATTTGGTTTTATCGTATTTCATATTTAATTTCCCTAATTCTGATACCAAAAACATAAACATTATCCGAGAGGAACAATTAAAATAAAATAAAATGAGCGAACTAGCCATATAGTCACATGAAGCATTAAGCACTCTTAGTATTTAATCCATTTGTATCTAAATGACATTTAGATCCACTTCCATCCCGATCCATTGCCATTACAAAATTTTTCATCAAGCCTAATTTAATATGCAATGGTGGCAGAAGTACCTTAGATGGCTCCACCAGAGGTAAATACTGCACATATTTTTTTCCAGGAATGCAGGATGCACGCGTTGGCCAAGTTTTTTTTACTGTAATGGTTTGTTCTGTCTCGACTGTCCCATTCACATAAAAAACAGCAAAATTTGGTATAACCCAGCTGAAGTCCGAGTAATAGGGCAACAACTTTTAAATCGCAACGTGTGAACATGAACAACGTATGAAAACATGAAATTTTTACTTGAAAGAATATGTGCTGTAACTGATTTTTTCAAGTGAAAGCTTCATGTTTTCATACGTTTGTTTCATATTCGCAGAATGGGCCAGAGGTACAGAAGGAAGGATATTACCATTATGCAGTAAAACTGCTTTTAAACTTGCTTTTGAAGCGTCAATGAATAAACGCCAGTCGGAGGGGTCAAAATCGATTTCTAACATCTGCATAACCCCATTTATATTATTGCAGTACACCAAGTCCCCATCTTGAGAAAAGTAGGTTTGGAAAATTTGATCACGATTCCGAAAATAGCTTATTTTAGTGTCATGTTGTAGCAAATTCCATCCTTGTAATCGAGATCCCAACAGTTCAGAAAGCTTATTTTCTTTTATTTTAATTTTTCCTCTCGGATAATGTTTATGTTTTTGGTATCAGAATTAAGGAAATTAAATAGTATATACGATAAAACCAAATTTTTTTGTAAATATGGCTCTAAATATAAAAAAAAATACTTGTAAAAGTCAAAATTTTTAACAAAAAAATCCCAAATTTTATTTTGAACCTGAAAATCTGACAGACTAAATATGACAGGAAAATAAAAAATAACTCACTAAAAAGCTTGTTTAATTTTCTATAGGATGGTGCTCTTTTTTTGCTTTGCGTTAAGTTGTTTGGATTCCAGAGCATAAAAACAAGATCAAAGTCGTAAAAACACAAAGTCCAACATCACATAAAATCTGAGGCCAAACAAAAAAAAACAAAATTCAGTTTCATAACGTGGGAATATAGCTTAAACAGTATTAGCTATCAAAGTTCGTGTGGCATAACCACTGTTGACCAGTGTTATTTGTTCTTTTTTCAAATCCCCATACCACAATCTCTTTCGATATGTTTTGGCGTTCCCCTCACTCTAGAGCATCGTAAAATAGCATCTTCATTGCTGTAGCATGAAGCTAACTTCGCCAAATAGATCCATGTTAACAACAGTGACGCACTCTTTGTTAAGAAAACAGGGGGAAGCAATAACTTAGAGAAATTAGTTTTATACGAAAATAATTCAGTTTTGTGATGACTTTTTTCATTCTAATACTAAACTTGGCCCAGAAGCAGAAACACGACCATTTAAAAAAAATGCGCTGGCCAGTTGCACCCACTTGCAAACGCCACTGTTACTGGTACTCTGTGTCTTTGCTTGCCAACAAATTTCGCTGTTAACATTTTAAATCTGTTGCTGTCGCTTTAGGTTGAATGCATTTCCTTTGTAGTCAGTATATTTGCAGAGGATATCCTTTATAGGATGAGTTAGACAACGACATATAGATTGCCAGCAAGAGATAGATAGAGATTGAATACAAGCAGTGATGTTTCTACTGCTGTACATATGTCAAGACTTGCTTTCCTTTCCGCTTCTTAGTTTATGTGGTGCTTCTTCCGTTATCCTGGAACATTTTGAATTATACGGTCAAAACTCAAAAGTCAGTCAATTCGTTTGGTGATTTTCCCTCTTCCTTGTTTTACGTTTTGTATTTTGTTCGAAGAAAACCAAACTGATTAGGTTTTACAAGCTAATAAAAATAGAAGAGTTCGTTAGTTGAGAAAAAAAAAGATTGAAGTAAAATGTCAGGGAAGAATGATGATTGTACGAAGAATTTTCCCCGGTTGTAAAATGCTATCAATTAAGGAGTTGGAAAGATATGGCTGTGTGCTTCCCAGAGAACTTTGGATATATTTGTATACTGAAATAAGTCAATAAACTAAGAATTACGTTCTCTCTCCATTGCAATTTTACACAGTTTCCCTGCTTAAACTCTATGCTTCACAAACCCTTCGTTCGTGCCTTTACTCTGGCTTATATCTGCTTCTATCCAAGCTTACTACTCATCAACTCCACTTGGCACTGTTTGGCTTGTTGTTCATAATTTATCTAATTTAGAACTTCAACAAAATTTTGCTAACTTAATTACCGCAGCGTGTGAAAGCTGACATTATATATAAATTAAACAAAATTTTAATGTGTGAGTGTGCAAACTTGTCAGCTTGTGCGTGTTGTGCTCAAGTTGCATCCAACGTGCATCTAACTAGAAGACAAACATGCTGATACCCAGTCAGCAATGTCAGTTGTTTCTAAGCGCTACTGTCAGCTTTTTTTTATGTGAAATGAGAAACAGTTTTTAAGCCTCCCGCATTCACTGATCCAAAGAGGTCTGCTTCTTCTTTGGAATGGCAAAAAAAGAGGGGGGAACTAAAATTATTGAAAGAATGCTTTGATTTAATCTCCTATTTCATGTATTATTCAACATGCTTTTGTGAAATAATTAACCATTTTATTAAGTAATTAATAATGCTTTAACTTTCACCTATCAAAGATACCCTGAAATATAAACCTTGCATAGTAAAAAAGTGGGTTTTATAATAATAGTAGCTCTCGCCAGTGCAGTGAGAAAACCATGTGCCTTGACGCCAAAAGTTGCAGAAAACACATGTCTATCTTCGAAGAAGCTACTCTAATTGTCTATTGGGTATTAAACACACACTGACTCACAAGGACGAAGTTTAAGGCATATTAAAAACAACAAAAACTTGAGTTAAGCAGAGAAATACTATAAAAGTCAAACACACACACACACACACACACACACACACACACACACACACACACACACACATACACACACACAGTCTCTCTCAATGATGTTTATATTTTGAGCCAACAATATGCAATAAACAAAGTCATCCCCTAGCGTAGAACTACTAAAAATCATCCGAAGGAGCTGGACGAAAGGATGCGACATTAAAAACTTGAAATAAACTTACAGTCGGTCGTAACAGACACTGAAGAATGAAATCTTTAGTGAATTAAAGAAAAAAATTTATACAATTTTTATGGCATATGTCAAATAATGTGTTTTCTACAGACGTTCATTGCTAAGATCCAATGACTTTTCAAATAAAATTTTTTTTGCACTTTTACCGCAAAAAAAATTTTCGTATTAAACGTACGCATCGAATGGCATCGAATGGCATCGAATTTTATTCTATGCCAAATACAGTGTTTTTTGTGATGAAATCGACCTCCAAGACGTTGCCATCGAACCCGAAGACAATGCAACGATAAACAATAATTAGCCTTTGGATACATTGTAGCTTGGAAATGCTGAAATCCTTGAAAGTAAGCAATGTTAGTACGATTGAAAATGTTGAAAAATGGCCAGTTTTTCCTTTGACGAAAATTTGCTCAACAAAAATAATGCACTGTTGACGTATCATTTTGAAATCTACACTGCTAAATAACCTTTATTTCAACCTTAAGGTATGACCTGCGGTAAAAAAAATTTTTGTAGATTTTTTATACCCCCACGTTTAAAAAAACTTTGTCACTCCGTTTGTAACGCCGATAAGGAAGCGTGGCCGGCATAGAAAGGCGTATATATTCTTGATCAGCATCACTTCTTGAGTCAATTTAGCAATGTCCGTCTGTCCGTCTGTCCGTCTGTGGTCACGATAACAGCCGTAATCTTTTAGCTATCGTAATGAAATTCAATATATAAGCTTTTTATTCAAAAATGGAGGTTAAGTTCGAAAATGATAAAAATCTGATGAAAACCGCGCCTACCTGCCATACAAAGCGACATAACCAAAATGGTTAAATCTCTTTAAAATCCATAAAAATTAATATAATGACTTCAAATATTGCACAGCGTCTTTAATATTCATTATAAAATTTGAGTATGAAATTTGTAAAAATGGGATGAAAACCACGCCTACCTCCCTTACAAAGTGAGTTACCCAAAACGGTAAAATTTTTTTCAATTCCACAAAAACTAATCTAATGACTTAAACTTTTGCAAATAAGCTTTAAACCTTTAATATGCATTTTTAGTATAAAATCTGTTAAAGTCGAATAAAAATCGCGTCTAACTCCCATACAAAGTGAGTTCACCAAAAAGGTTAAATCTTTTGCAATTCCACAAAAATTTATCTAATGACTTCAAATTTTGCCCAACAATTAATATCGTCGTCCGTGGGGTATTTTAACTTCGGCCTCATCGAAGATAATTCCTTACTAGTTTTTTCATAAATGTCTTCTAAAATCATTCAAAAATAATGCCTTAAAAAGTTTTTTTTCAAATTCGAATAATTATTGGAGTTACAGAGCTATATACAGTGTTGCGCAAAACAATAGCAAAAATATAAGTGCGCTGCAACAAAATCGTGTATCCTTTTTAATATTGGGGACACACAAAAATGATTAAAGGGATCAAAGCATATATTCATACATCATATATAAAACAAATCAAATTCAAATTTGGTTTTGTTTTTTTAAAATAAATTTCAAATTAATGTGGCTACATTCAATTTGTCTGAGAGCAAAACAAAAGCAACAAAACTTGAAAAATGTAAGAAGAGAACAAAAGTTCCAAGAATTACCGGTAAAAGTTCCGTTATTGTAAAGCACGTGTTGTTTGTAAGTCATAAACATTTAAGTTTAGTTTTATTTTTGCGCTAGTTGTGACATTGACTGTTCCATTTATAATGGCACGTTTAAAATACTGTGAAGCTCTTAAATTGCAAATTATTTCCGAATATAAAAACGGAAATTCACAAATATCTAACGTGAAACAATTCGATATTAATCAGTGAATAGTTTGCCAATTAGTAAAGAAACATACCATCACAAAAGACGTAACAACGGTACATTAAAGAGGGCGGCCGCGAAAGACATCGCTGCGTGATGTCAGGAACATTTGTAGCGTGTTCAAACGAAATGAATTTGCCACATCCAAAGAGGTTGTTTGGACACTCGATTTAGATATCCATCACAGCACTGTTTGATGACGAGCCGTTGAGAACGATTAAAGAAGTTACAGACCGGCAAAGAAACCTTTGCTTACAGCTAAGCATAAAAAACAAGATGAGGTGTTACAATTTAAACAATTCTGTCTGAAATTGTAACAACTTGTTGCAATTTATTGTTTTTTAGACTCAGTCTTCCAAAAGAGCACCTAAATTGGACCGTTCGAAAATCGAAAACCGTTTTTTTAGCGAAGAATCAAAGTTCAACTTTATTAATTCAGATGGGATGTGCACGGTACGGCGCCACCCAGGTACACGACTTGAAGCCCGAAATTGCAAAATATATTTTTAGCACGGAGGCGGTGGCATTATGGTCTGCACTTGTTTTTCCTATAATGAAGTTGAACCATTTCAAAAAATCGATGGAATTATGGATCGATTTGTATATAATGACATTTTAGAAAGCAAGATGCAACCACATTCAGAGTGGAATGTGTCACTTCAGTGAACGTTTCAGCCCGACAACGACCCAAAGCACACTTCAAAGCTCATCAAAGATTACATTAGAGGCAATGGGATTCAAGTCCTTGATTGGCCGGCACAGTCACAATGACTTGAATCCTATTAAAAATCTTTTTGGGATTTTGAAGGTAAAAGTTTATGGTCAAAGGTTTTCCAATAAGACTGCATGAATAAGACTGTATGAAGCCCTGAAACTTAATTGGGAATATATACCTTATACCAACATATCTTATTTAATAGAGTCGATGTCGCTCAGATGTGCTGCGGTTATCAAGAATAATGAATCTTACACCAAATAAAAATTATGTTGCTTTTGTTTTGCTCTCAGAAAAACTGAATGAAATCACATTAATTTTAAATTTAATAAAGAAAACAAAACCAAATTTGAATATGATTTGTTTTTAATGTGATGTGTGAATATAAGCTTTGGTTCCTATAATCATTTTTGTGTGTACCTAATATTTAAAAAGATACATAATTTTGTAGCAGCGTACTAATTTTGTTGCTATTGTTTTGCGCAACACTGTATGTATATATGCACTCGCGCCGAAGTGCAGTAATAAAACTTTAAATGCGTTTTTCTCGAAATCACTTTTTTCAAACTGGGGTGTCGTTTTTCTCGAGAACCAGAAGTCCGATGAAGATGCGGCGGGCGGTGTTTTGTAGGTAATCACGTCAGGCAGGTCCTGAACTAGGATAATTGGGCTAACTCTACTACCAGGGGAGGGGTGGGGCAAAAACCCCCCAAAAATAGCTAATTTTTTAATTTTTTTATTAAATCTCGCCATTTTGTAAATTTTTTTATATTTTGGAAATATCTTAGTTCAAGACCTGCCTGACGTGATTACCAACAAAATGCCACCCGCAGAATTTCGATATAACAACTGGTTATCAAGAAAAATGACACCCCGTTTGCCTTCTCATTGTTACGTAAACGAAATAGCAAACTGCAAGTTGGCAAAAGAGAACGACGAAGAATTGAAGAACGAGCTAATGGGACATTCAGTCGAATAAATGGGCACAGCTAATGGTGTTGTCATAACAAACGGTATTGTGGAAAGACACTAAGAACGTCAAATTGTTTTCGACGTACATGTAATGGCGTGAAGTCTAACAAGAAATCAACTTCAGCCGATCAGCAAGCAAAAGTTAGTCGTTTCGATTGAAAGGAAAATAATACGTGCCAACAACGCTTATATGGGAGGTGTCGATCTCATGGATTCGAACATTGGTCGGAATGGTCTGCAAATCAAAACACAACACATGGCAACGTAAATGTTTTATCATCTTTGGGACATGACTACTACAAATGCATTCATTCGCTGTCGAAGAGTCAACGCAAAAAATGCTAAAGTCAACGCGAAGAATCGAATAAATGAAAGGTTGACCATTACTTTGCCAGCCATAGTAAAATTGTCCTCAAAACTGCCCACCTAACACCAAATATTAGATTTGATAAAGTTAGTCACATCCTAGAATGGTGCGCAAAGAAATCATGCAAATTTTACAAGAAGTCCGTTTGTAAGAAATGTGGCGACATCAATTTGTATTATTCCAGCACAAAAAAAAAACTGTTTCAAAACGTATCACACAGAGGAATAATAATGCATTTTTCACAATCTATTTTACTACTTACATCAATGTTTTGAACATGTACTTGATTAAAAACGATTTTTTTACACTTAAATTAAAAAACACGTTTTTTATTTTTTTCGCTGTATTTGCCAAGACCGTTTACAGACGGTATTCGACATTTCTCACCCAGCGGTTAGAAATTATGTGTTTCTGAAAAATTAAGTTTAGATTCGTCTTTTTTTGTCCCAAAATAGTACAAAAAAAAAATCCTATCAAAAAATAACCAATGGTTCTAGTCTGACAATTTTTATGTTAAGTACTAGTTCATTGTAAAACCGTTAGAATTTAATTTAAACTCTTCTAGCAGTAAAGCACTAAAATAATCTTTTTTTAAATGGTATATATGTATATTGACATCAACTTTTATTAAAAATAAAAAAATTGGACCTTATAAAGACATTATTGTTAATAATTCTTTTTTACCTGTCGTATTATATGTAAAATTTATTTTAATTTTTAAATAAGTAACTCCCAGAAGCTTACGAAAAACATTTTTTTTTCATGCACGAAGAAAACTAATTTGCTTCAATGAAGCAAATGTTTTGCTTTAAAGCAAATCAGCAAAACTTTGCTCAATCACGGTGTAATATTAGAAAAATATTGCTAAATTGAAATCGCTCCCCATGTATTTAGGAAAAAGCAAAAGTTATTATAAAATGTAAGAGTAAATTTCTACTTAAGTCAAGCAAATATTTGATAAGTTATTATCAAATAGCAAATTTTTACTCAATTCAAGCAAATTTCTTGTAAACACACGAGCACACGTTTATTCTTCATGAAAAAAATTAGGCGACAATTGGTTAACAACTGAGATGGTCGAATGGATAAGCCCATGCATTTACACTCATGCTGCCGATTTTCAAATCTCCAGATGGTGGCAATTTTTCAATTTAGTTTAACGTTAGCAATTATTTCACTTCAAAAATATGCTAGATTTCAGCAAAAGCTAATCAAAATTTGCTATTCCAATTTATAACTTAGCAAATATTTGCTTGAATTAAGCAGAAATTTTGCTTTTCAGTTTGTATTAACTTAGCAAAATTTTGCTTGAATTTAATCAAAAACTTGCTTAGTTATTATAAACTGGAATAGCAACTTTTGATTAGTTTTTGCTGAAATCTAGCATAATTTTGAAGTGACTGAGAATCAAGCGCAAGTTTTGCTTAACCACAATACAAGTTTAGCAAACAGTTTTCTCCGTGTATACATAACTATTAGCCTTTATGTGCTGGGGACTGTAAACTTACGTAGACGGTCGGATGTCTTCATTTGTAGCAAGCATGTATTTACATGGGAAACCTTGTCAACATATGAAAAGAAAATTCTTTTATGTACGTTTTAGCCTATTTATTTAAAAATTAATTTTTAATAAAAACCTGAGGTGAAAAAGTTTGTTTTTTATTAATGAAACAGTATTTACAAGAGCTCCAACTTAAGCACATGTTTCGAACTACACGTGTACACGGAAGTTCGAACTCCGTGAAGTTCGTTTTTGAAAACACGTACTCGAACTACACGTGAATGTTAAACACGTACTACACGTGTAGTAGCGAAAGTACGTACTCACGTGTTCACGTGTATACGAATTCACGTGTAGTCGTGTACACGGGTTCTCTCGTTCACGATTTTAAGTATTCGCGTTTTCACAATTTAGAAAATCTCTTTGGACAAGAGATTATATTAAAATAAGTTTGGCAATCTTTTTATAGGTTACTAAAGCTTGTTGGCGCTTCATAGGCTTCAATGACTGGCTAAGATCTGACTTTTTGTGGTTTCTATGGGATCTTTTATATGATATTCATAATTGAATGCCATTATGTAATATCGGTTGTACTGGGACTACTCATATCAAGGATGAGTTATTGTATCAATTATGGATTAAATGGAAACCTTGGACAAGAAATCTATACTTTTATGGTCTTATATATAATAAGTTGGGGATTTGCCGAAGCAGACCACAGTGGGTCCCTTTTCGTCCTTATGGTCTTAGTTCTTGTTATTGTTATAGTGCCGGGATGAATGATACGATTGTCTATCGAATGAAAACCCGCCAGAGGGCCTTCGGGGAATCTGCCTGTCCCAAGCCAGGAATAGAAGTGGTGAGGGTTTGTTATTGGATGGGCAGTTCATGGGGCACGGCCCATGAACTGATCTCATAATGAGTTCATTCTTGAGGCACGGCTCTTGAATGTTCATCTGATAATCTGTAAAAGAAAAAGGTTTACCTTGAGCCTTGGTTGTTGCTGCCAAATTCTTGGAGAAAGCATGGTTTTGATATTAAGTTGTCATAACACCGTCATCTGTAATATGCTTTCGATGGACGATCAATCCATCATAACTTGAAGAGCGGGGACAGTCATCCATCAATGATGAGGAGACCGGATCTATCGTTGTTCTGCAGACCTATCTTAGAATAAAGGTTATTATGTAGGAAACATTTAACCTTCGGACCGTTGTATAAGCCAATTGGTATACAACGGCTCATGCTTCTTAGTTTTCTGAAAAAGGCTTTTAATTAAGTCTTAATTAGGATAACGACGTTGCATAAGTAGGATTGCGGTTTACCCGGTTTTACTGAGAAACCTATGGTTATTTTTTAACCTAGTCATGTACAATTCGAGTGGCTGAAGGTGTCACAGTCAAATATAAATGTTCTAAGAACTTTTGGTGTGTAAGACGGGATGTTGAAGAGCCTTTTCAGGTGGAGCCTTGAGCCCAGGTATTGACTGTCGTTTGGGTAAGGCCCACGTGGGGTATCAAAGCGCTCTGGCTGTGGTTAGGCCAGAAAGGCCGGTGTGAGTTACACTTAAGTTGAACTCGGGCTGGTGATTCCCTTAAATTACTAAGAGAATGATGGTAGATTGAATCTCGCTAATTTCAAACAGTAAATGTTAGGAAGGTAAGCAACTACCGGATCAATATATTGTTACCTTTGGAATTTGAGTACAGGCGACGGGGAAACCTAAATAGTCTGAGTTGTGTCCACTGAGATTGAGGAACCTGATAATATGATGACGGGCCTATGTAGTTGCCGCCTTAGTCTTCGTGTCAAGGAGTGATGACCCTTGATACGACGTGGATGATTATTGCGGCTCAAAAAGTAATGGGTTATATTATTGGTATTGATTAATGAGATAGCTCAAGGTTATTAAAATAACCAAGTCATGTATTGTACAAATTCGAGTAGCTAAAAGTGCCACGGTCATGTATTGCGTCAATCTGACGACAAGATAGATGGGGTTCTGTTGCATGTTGTTAGGGGAACCTTTCAAAGTGGTCTTTCTTGAATTCCGAAGGGGCGTTGGCCGACACTTCATATTTGTCCCAAGCTTTGAAGCACCGTTGAATTAAGCCTTCACGACAGGGGTCAACGTTCAAAACATAGTGACTTTCTGTCTATCGAATGAAATATATGACGAAATCGTTTACGAAACCCATAAAAGAAACGTGAACCCGATTACACGTGAACCCGTGTACACGTGAACACGTACTTTTGCAACTACACGTGTAGTACGTGTTTAACATTCACGTGTAGTGCGAGTACGTGATTTTTTAAAATATTTTTAAAAACACGTGTACTCGTACTACACGTGTTCACGTGAAAATGGGAGCTCTAGTATTTACCTCAAGTATATGTGACAGCATGTGCGTCGCACACTGGTTTTTTTCATAAACTGCAAATCTTGTAAGTAGTAACGCTTCTAATTTCACGATACTGATAACGAACGGAGTACATGGGCCTTTTTAGTAAGAAATATCAGGCAAGCGCTGCAAAATAGAACAAGAAGCAGAAGTAGAAGAAGAACAGCGCCCTAGTGCCATTTCAGTAGACGTGTCCAATAAGTATTAGCAGCAAAATGAAACTGATCACAGCACAGTATTACTCTCCAATTATTGGAAAATATGAATGCAATGAAGTCACATACCTTTTGTTTTTGTTGTTAAAAATAAGAAAAGCAAAGAAAATTTAAAAAATTTTTTGTTCTGTTTTGATTTTTAAAAAGTATTCTTATAATATATTTAATGCAAATGGTGGAAGCGATCAAAAGTATTGTGCAAAGATATACGCAAACAAAAAAGGCCGTGTTACGATACAAAATATATATAAATAAAAAAAAAATCAAAGTTATTTTAATATTATCTGGCTGTAATGTTGCTATATTTTCATAATTGTTTCTTTTAAAATCCTTTTTTTATTATTTTTATACAAGCCATTATATGATACGCTACGATACATAAGTTACGATAAAGATTTTTTTTTTATTTAGTGGAACTAGAAAAGCTAGGAATTTTCCAACTTTCGTTAAAATTTTTCAATTTTTGTCACCATTTTTTATTTTTCTCACCAAACGCAATCGTTTAGTTATACTTAAAATACATTCAAAAGTTTAAAAGACAACACTAAGGTAAAATCTAATGCAGACAAGGGTTTAGAGACAGCTGTAATGTACAAAGAATCTAAGGAAAAAAATTCAACAAAAATTGGAAGATAAAGTCTAACAGTCCTATTCTGGCAAATTAACAAATTGTTAACCAGTATTTTAAATATTTCTATGTGTTTGTTGTAATTTCTTTTATTTCAAAACAAAATTTGAAGCTCAAAAATAAAAAAATTTGATAAAAATTGTCAACTGCTTTTCAGTTATTGACAATTTCACTAACAACCCTGCAGTTAATGGCACTAGTACAAAACTAGTGATTTCACTAGCCCCTTGGTAGCCAGTACTAGTTCCACTTCAATCTACCTTCTTTGTATTCAACTGGCGAATTTTACCCGAGCATGTCATAGGAAGGGGTCAATTGCTACCTTTTACACACCCATTCCCTAGTTATTTCACTAGTCATGAAGTGCTAGCTTTTTCGCTAGTTGATATTGACACAACAAAAAAAAAAACATGACGGAGTTACTGATATTCCTTATTCAATATATTTATACCTTTTCATAACGATATTTTATTTATGTTGCTCAACGAAACTGAAAAGCTTTATGTGTCATGTTTTATCGAATAAGTCACTTTGAAGTATGAGCTCGTCAGAATAATTTTTTTCAGTCAGTCAAGACGTTAAAAAAATAAACAAGAAACAATCGAGACGGAAGTTGATTGAACTGACCCTTTTATGTATTACCTTGGGTCAAAAAAGTAGCTAGTGCGTATAGAACTATTGAAGTAGCTAGCGTGAATGTGTCAATTGATACTTTCGATACTGGCGGGAAATTTTGTTTTTTGAGCTTTAAATATTGTTTTGAAAACAACAAACACATAGAAATATTCAAAATACTGGTTAACAATTTGTTAATTTGCCAGAATAGGTCTGTAATTCTGAAATCCCATTTTTTTATTTTCAGTAAAAACACTTGCATAATTTTATCAATGAAAAGTGCACATCACTGACTTAACCAGATCAAAAAAAAAACTTAATTAGAAAACAACGATTATGGTACGATGACATTTTTAATAAATATCAGAACCTTTACGGTCCTTAATTAAAGACATTTGCTAAATTTGTAAGTATTTAAATTAACAAATAAGTTCAATTAATAAAAACGTTATGATTTTTTATATTTCAGAAATGTTAAACATTTATTTCAGAATAGAAATAAAAAATATTTACAAATATAAAACCATATTTCACTTTATGATAAACTTTAAAACATAAACGTCAATATTTAAAGAAAAAAACATCATTAATTTTTCTTTAAAAAAAATATTAGAATGAAAACAAAACTTCATATTATAGTTAGCTGTTAGCAAAAAAACTACATTATAGTAATAAAGCTATTGCCAATTAAAAAATTCCATGAAAGTTGAACAGCCTAGTAACCAGAGTCTTTTAAGATCGCAACCAAAACAAACTGAAATAATTTACTTTCAAAGTGTATAGAGAGATAAAAAACGAAAAGGGTGATTTCGATATTAAAGAAAAACAATCGTTTACATTGCAGTTACATTTGCAGTTTTAGCAACTGCAGTTTTATATTTTCTTTTGAAAAAAAATTCCTGGATTTAGGGTTGAAATCCCAGGATTCCGGGACTAGAAATTGGTTCGGAGTCTGGGATTGAAAGCCCTAGCAGAAACCCAGTCAGGAGATGGTCAATTTTTAGAAGTATGGCCTGAAGGTCTCGTAAAATTTTTTTAATGCCATTAGTGGCCAAAACTGCTTAAAAATTATCTTTGAGAAGCTATTGAAAACTTCGGAGCCTATTGATGGGAAAGTTTTTTTTTATTCTATTTTTTTTTTTTGCAAAAATGCTACAAATCTAGACATCGGAGCACATAATGATTAAGATCAATTTTTATAAAAAACGGGTCCGCAATGCTTTCGGGAAAACAAAGCTGAAAGTTTGTTTTTTCTAGTATGACTTGAAAATGTTCACTGTAATTGTTTTAAAATATTTTTAAGATCGTTTAAATATAGCTAAGTATAAAAAAAATATTGATTTTATGTTATTTAATCTGAAACATGATTATTAATATATATACAAAAATGGATTTTATGTTCTTAGATCAGACACAAAGCCAAATAAATGCAGCCCTAAAATAATAAAATTATATAAATGAAGCTTTATTAGCTTTTATTTAGCCTTATCAGCGACCTTCAAATTCTGCTTGTAGCGCCCCAAAAACATGCAAACAATGATATATACAAAGACCATCACTGCTACACATAAACTAGTTTGTCATTCGAAAGGACAGACTTAGCTTAAAAAGTTTCTTCCATTTCGTAAACTGTCAACAATGGGAATTAATGTAGCATCGAATGATCTTTGTAGGTGAGTGAAATCAATAAGAACCTACAACAGGTTTCCCCAGAGCTAGCTTGCTAAAATGTTCACTAAGTGCACCACCATCCATGTAAGAGTTGGTGTCAAGCCATTGTTCTAGTTGTTGAAACTTGAGAATTGTTAAATTGAATGAAATTTACTGACATTAAACAAAATGAAGATTTAAGGAAAGCATTTACTTTTCCAATTTGTCTTAGAACTTGTAAAACTGCTGATGACTTGTCAGAGAGTGTACTTAATTAGCACAGAAAGCAGGTTCGAATTTGCTAAAAGATGTTTTGACTTAGTCTTAAATATTTTATTAACTACTAGGTAATCTTATTTTATTGCGTAATCAAAAATTTATGAGTGACTCCAACGAAGAATAGGATGAACTTTTTCCTTTACCAACCATTTGCAAAACGGTTAAACAAGTTGGTTTCCGTTTATTATCTTAATTTATATAATTTTTTTATGTAGATTAGATAAGAATATATTATTATTTGTAAGATACACAATTATTTCCTTCATCATATAACATAACTTTTCAAAAAAATTTATGATAAATTAGAAAATAAGGCCAACTATGCATCCTATAATTTCCAAGTAGTAAGTACTCGAAGTGAATGTAGGTTTCATTACAGTAATTTATAAATTACATTATAATATAGAAATATTTGAAATTATGGGGTTATTTTAATAGAATTACTTTAGTAACGTGTAAAAAACTTCACCTTATAACCAAAAAAGATGTTCAATTTTATCCAAAAATACGGACTTAGATCAATGGACTCTGGTAGACAAAATTGACTAGTCTGAATAGACTAGTCGATAGAGGACAAAAATCCATTTTTATAGTTTTGAAAACGGTGTTTCATAAGAGCCGAACATTTATTTTTTTCACTACAACCTCAAAAATGTTAATAAAATATTATTATCATAGTAATTTTTTAATGAAACTCCAGCTAATGTGTTATTTTACTTTCATTTTTATATGGTATTCATTTTGTAGGGCTACATGTTTTTGTATTGTTGTTGTCGTAGTTTTGCTGTTGCTATTTTTAACAATATTTAGTCGACATCATGAGGTTCCTGTAGCCGCAGTGGTCTTATATTCATTCATGTTTAATTAAAAAGTATTTTCAAAGTTATTCTTTGTTTTTTTTAAATATTTCATTTATAGTAAAATTTTTCTTAAAATAAAATCTCTTTTAATTATAACTTTTAAAAGAAATTTAATTATAACTTTTGTTTAGAAAACCATTCTGGGATAATTTTTTCACAAAAATTATTTTTGAAGCTTGACTCTTTTGTAATGTATACAGAAACAGCATTTTGAAAAAATAAATTTAGCTTTTTTCACAAGTTTTTTTTGATAACAAAAGAGTTTTGAAATGTTTGCGTAAAACTGGAACAATATTTATCATTTTGACAACAAAAAAACTTGTGTGCCAGTTTTTGATTTAAAGTTAATATTTTGTGACCTTTTTGAAAAAATTTGAAAAATATATATGTAAATGTTGTGACCGCACTGCTATAATATTTTCTTTATGTACTTTTATTGACTTTTTAGACAAAAATACAGTTTAATGAAAAACGTTAAAAAAATTAAATTCGCATTGATTTCTGAACCTTTTTACCTATTCTTAGGTAAAAAAATGCGTAAAAAAATCTACTCCATGATATCTACCAAGAATAAAGTCTAAAGTTATGAAAGTAAAAAATGTGACGATCTCATTAGTATAAACAATTAGTAATATATCTATATATATAAAATGGAATGTGTGTTTGTTTATTTGTTTGTTTGTACCTTATAGGAGACCAAACCTCTGGACCGATCTTCCTGAAAATTTCACAGCATTCAACTGGGACTCTGGCATGATTAATAGGGTACTTTTTTCGACCACACCCACTTTTACGCCCACTTTTTTAAAATTATGTAATTGCTCCCATATAGTTTTTAACAGATTTACTTCAAATTGTATACACATTATACTCCAGGCGAGGTATAAATAAACATTTCTTACGCCACGCCCCCTTTCACGCCCATTAACACGCCAAATTTAAGTTTTAAACTTTTTGTTCTCTGTACAAATTTGTTCCTTCCAACGGATTATTTTTTATTTTGTAGCATATTGCTCTTAATACTGTTAACGTCGCCATATTACTATGAACCACGCCCACTTCACCACCCATTTTTTAATTCAGATACTTACTTATACCACTAACAATGACTCTGGAAAGAATAATAGGCTATATGAAGTTTTTATTGGACAAAAGGCGTGGCACTGCCCATATAACCCTAAAATTTAAATCGCCATTTTTTGGGCATTTTTTGACCTACGTTGATGCTATTTGGTACACATGGTATTAGCATAATTAGGAATACGTACCAGGAGAAAAGTGGGTGGGACCACGCCCCTTTTTAGGAAAATTAAAAATCGCAATATAGTCTTAACTACTGGACCGATCGTCATTAAATTTTCACAATAGGATATTCTTACGAAATAATAAATTCTTGACTCTTTAAAGTTGTGAGTGGACGAAGAGGCGTGGCCTCGCCCATATAACCCAAAATTTAAAATAGTCATATCTTGGGCATTTTTTGACCAACGGCGGCAGTATTTGCTATGTATGGTTTTGGCATGAATAGAAATACGTACCAAAAGAAAAGTGGGCGGAGCACGCCCGCTTGTTTGCGATATGTTGGAGGCTGGACCTGATAACCGATCTTGAATTTTCACAGCGTTCAGCTTTGACTCAGCAATACTTATTACATAATAATATTTTTCGGCCATGCACACTTCTGCACCTACTTTTTTACTACGTTTATTAACGGCTTTACCACAAATTTAAAATACATATTAATTAAAATAGTGTGGTAGCCCCATTCTCTTTCTTACACCACTGTTTTCAAAACAGCTGATTTTATAATACGTGTTAATTAAAATAGAGATTGGGGTTACCCCATTCTCATTCTCCCACAACTGACTGCTAAACAGCTGATTGTGTAATTGCTGCTTTTTGATTGGTCTAAAAATAAAAAGGGGGAGCATGAAGCAAATTACATGCGATTCAGTGCTGAATTCTAATTGGTTTACTACAAAAAAAGAGGCGAAGCATTGCAATAATTAAATTAAATAAATAAATTTTTGTAAATATATAAATACTTTTAATTTTATTTTATACGAGGGGGGTAGCGAAGCACACCGGGTTCAGATAGTTTAATACAAATAGTAATATATTTATAATAGCAATATATTATAATATAAATATTAATATATTTAATACAATTTCGGATTTTATGTATCCCAAAGTGACACCTGGTAGCTTTTCCTTATCAGTAATTTTTTGGTATAGGTCTAATATTCACACTTAATTTTGAAATTCACGAACATAAAGAGAAGAGTATAAAATCTTATTATATGTCTTTGACAAAGTTGTGTTCACTGGGTCAGTCAATTCTCTTACTATAGGCCATAGTCAATTCTTCCAAAGTTTGCCAAAATTTATGCAGCTATAACAATATATTTTGCCCTCCGGATAGCAAAATGCCAACATAAATATTTCAGCTGCCTTAGAAAATAATGGATATGCACAGGAAAAATGTGCTTATTATCCGGTGTTGTCTTAAAAAATGTCTCGGCGCGACACTTGATCTTTTCTTGCACACATGCCTGCATAAACAAAAACCGCTCAACTTTAATCGGCATCGATGACACTTCACTTGAACCATAACTTTAACATGACATATTTGTGTATCTAAGGGCCAATTTTTCAGTGCGAGTTTAAACTCAAGTCAAATTAAACTAAGGTTAACTCACCAAAATGGGACGTTTAAACTTCGGTTTAGGCAAAAAAGAAACACATTATATGAAAATTTAAGTCAATTTAACTTCAACGAATGCTAAAATATCTAGTTAAACCGAGTTTAATCGTCCAATTTTGGTGAGTTAACCTCAGTTATATATGACTAGAGTTTAAACTCGCATTGAAAATTTGCCCTTAATGTTCATAAACAATGTCTTGTCAAAAATTTAAGCAAGCGTCGATTCACGAAGCAAAGGATTCACAAAAATGTATGTATCATTTAGTATGTACACGGTTAAAAATTTTGGACTACTTTTTAATCCAAACTTTTGTTTAAAGGAATTTTTAATCCCAAAAGTATTACTTTTTAATCCAAACATTAGTTTAATTTAGCTGGGTCTCAAACCCACGTTCCTGAAAAGAATTTACTTGCATTCGTAATAATACAAAATAAGCGAAACTATGTTAACAACTGAGTTGGACGAGTGGATAAGGTATTGGACCAGCACATCAGAGTACGTGTGTTCAAAGTACGAACAACTGGTCAGAACATTTTTTTATTTTACTTCAATTTAGCTGGGTCTCGAACCCACATTTCTGCTCGCTTGCTAACTTGTTTTCGCTTTGATGCAAAATAGGCCTAACTTTCTTAACAAATGAGATGGACGAGTGGATAAGGTATTGGACCAGCACAACAAAGAACGTGTGTTCAAATCATGAACTGGTCAGAAAATTTTTTATTTTAAGTTGATAAGTATTTATTGCTTCTTTTAAACTTTTTCGGATTAAAAACTAATCTCTTTTGGATTGCAAAATTTTAAACTTTTCCTTGGATTAAAAAGTAATCTTTTTTTGGTGTTGTCCTATTTGTAATCCAAAAAAGTTTAAAATTTTGTCCAAGATTTTTAACCGTGTATATATGTATTTATCAAATCTAAATGCTGTCACTAGCTGTCTTAGTAGCAAACTAGTATTTCTCTCTTACTCTCAAAAACTCACTCTCTTTTGCATTTCATGGACCAACGTAAATTCGTTACCAATTGTTTGCTACTTTATACAAAATTTTAAATTCGCACAATTGATGCATTATCAAGGACTACGCTGCAGAAATTGTCTGGGGCAGATAAATGGGCAAACAATTGTGGTAACTTAAGGTAAACAGTGCCGAGCTCTGACACAACCGCTCTACACACACACACAAACACACAGACGGTTATACTCACTTGGACACAGCCTAGCATAACAATTGCTTTCATTAAAAGTTTAAAAGAATGTTTGCGCGCCGGTATCCTGCATTTTGTTCATGGGTACCAAGGGTTTGGACTCACCAGCAAATTGCAGATGTGTGACAACGCATGGACAAAACAGGACTTCGGGCGGAGAAAGATAGCGGATGCGAATGTGTAAGCATGTTGAATTTATGCATGCTGACATACACACAAACTCACACACACACTAACGTGCATCTCTGAGATTTATGCGCTTGCATAGATGGGAGCTCGTACATGTAAATGTGTGTTGTTTCTTTTTTTTACGGGATCTGTGAAAATATCCTTCCCAATGAAGTTTAAATCCATTGAAAATACATACAAGTAAAATGTTTATCTGGAATTTTTTTTATTCTAGTGCTGCCTTTGATTTGTGTGCGTTTGTGTGTAAAAACGAAACATTTTATTACATCCTTGAAGAATTGATGGTTCAATATCCGTTGGCACTCGATTTAAATTTATTTGAATATGTATATGTCAGTGACGGATTTTCGAACAAATTTTAAGTGCAATTGCTTAAGAGATTCGAGATTTTGGGGCCTTCGAATTTTGAAAGAAAACAAAAAATTTACAATTAATTCAGGATATAAAATTTATTCATATATAAAAATAGTATTACATTGCAACTTGTTTACACTTAAGTGTGACAAGCTTATCTATATCATTTAAAGCAAAGAATTGATAATGTTTTTAAGTGGAGAAAGCCTAA
Source organism: Dichetophora obliterata (assembly GCA_963920525.1). Classification (NCBI taxonomy): domain Eukaryota; kingdom Metazoa; phylum Arthropoda; class Insecta; order Diptera; family Sciomyzidae; genus Dichetophora; species Dichetophora obliterata. The sequence goes on from OY986436.1 coordinate 188,676,570, forward strand.
TGTAAATTAGACATTTTTTGTATTTTATTATTGCGTAAAAAATGTATTCAGTTTTGTAAATATTAAGTCTGTTCCCGTACTTGAACTTTCGTATGAACTCGTGCTATATTTTGATATTTCGTGTTACCGAACCCAATAAATTCACAAAAGAGAGCGAAATTGATTAGTCCAGTCCTTGTTAAATGTTGATATTTTCTGCTAGACAAATTTGGCGAAGCAGAAATTCACAGCGATTCTCAAGCTGACATGTTTTGACGGCTTATGTAAAATTAGAGTACCAACCATTAAAAATATAATTGCTCGCCAGGCACATTAAAACAGCAACTGAAACAGGAAAGCCAATTTATTTTTTTGATCCGACATTTGTCAATTTTTATAAAATTTTTACGAAAGAAAAAACATATGTTTTTAACTTTTCTCCGAAGATAGCAAATTTTTGAGAAAACCCCGTAATTTTTGCTATTTTTCATGCAAAGAGAGCAATTTTTCGCTTAGTCTCTCAAATGTTAAAAATTAAGAATTTCTGCTACAAAAGTACGGGATCAGACTTTGTATATTCTTCCTAAGGTTTTAAGTTAAAAAAAAAAGTTTGAAAGATCCGTAAAAAGTCATCAAAGTGAAACGATTCAAAAATACTCCAAAGGTAAAGAAAACTTTAAAAGCGTTTTTCTCAATAAGAAAATTTTTCTGCCCGAAGAGTGTAACTAAAAAACAAATATAATACTGATAAAAAGTTGTACAGTTTTTTTTTGATTTCTTGACCTCAAATGATCCTAAATATATATTAAAATCTCTAAATTAAATTTTGTTTTTGACAATTTTTTTTATAAGAAAAAATGTAATATTTTTAACACTGTCTTCAAATTTTATTGCACGCTCTGTCATATTTTTTTTTTTTTTGCAAATATGTAAAATTTCGAATTAATTGGTTAAAATTTGTTTGAGTTATGATGCACGCCATTTATAAAATTGCAGTTTTAAGAAAAACACGTTCAAAGTTTTGGGCTTGAAGGAAACCGGCTGCATTTTTCAAACTTTGAAAGCTTTTATCTTTTAAATGGCTTCGAATTTCACTTTAAAATTTTAACAGCATTTTTTTTAAATTTTTCTGAAGTAGCGTAAAGACTTTTCAAAATTTCGATTTTCATAATAATTTTCATGTATTGCTGGCCCTAAACGATCATCTGCAGATTAATAAGTTCTAAATCCTTAACAATTTCAATTAAATAAACTTTGATAGGAAATGGACCTCTAAAAATGTTCACCTCAGGGCCTGGCAAAGTGTTAGTCCGCCACTGGTATATGTATAGAATTTATAATATTTTTAAATTTATGTTATTGCATGTGTAAATGAGTGAAACGATATGGATGAGACAGTAGTGAGTCTGTGAGAGAGTGAGTGAGTGACTATTTAATTTTATGTTTTTTATTCAAAAATACCAGAGATTTGTTATCACATAGCTGAGAATAACGGTAGAAACGCTTAGGGTTGAGATATTATTATTTTTGCTTAACTGAAAATAAATATCCGTTTAATATGCTACTAGAAAGATGGCAACTAATTAACAAGGCCAAAAATACGGATATTGGCTTTGGTATCACATACTCTTTAAGTTTAACTTTTTAACTTAATCAATTAAAGTTTTTCACAAATAGCACATGTTTTTCTTAAACGTTCTTAAACGGTAATCTTAAACGGTATAGGAAATGTCATATTATGCGAAAAATCGTTAATACCTGGAATAATAGGCATAATTCCCGTGAACTATTTTGTTGAAACTAATTTGGTTTTGTTTAGGCATTAGGAGAGGGCATCGAAACGATATCTGATTTACAAAAATCTAAATATAATTTTCGATATTTTACTTATATAGATACCTTTTTTTATGTAATAACATTTTTGTTTAGAAAAAAGTCATTTCTAAAATCCCTCATAGAAATTATTACTGAATCCAAACAAAATAAAAATTTATACAGTTACTTTACTATGATCTATTGAAAAAAATTTTTCTCATTGATATTTTTCATGTCAACAGTTTTAAAATGCTGAAAATGATAAACCCAATTTTCAATAATTTCTGGTTAGTCTCATTGAATTTATTTCCATATTAAGGTAGTTAACATTCATATTTATTAACATAGCACTTGCACATACATATCATGACCATCAACAACTGTGGGATGATCTAGTCCTCCTTATGCTTGGGTCTATCTTCCTTAAGAGCCTGACAAAAATCTGTTTTCGCTTTCCTAAAAATATTACAAAATCGTTATATGTAGAGTCAACTTCTGCCGTGTTTTCTATTCAGTAGCCGTTGAAATTTTAATCGTTGCGGGACCGAAATTTTCTTTAGCATCTCAATTACCGTATAAAAATAATGTTCAATCTCGATATCGTAACATTATCGCAATTTTGTAAATGATGTAAAAAATTCGATATCGGCTTTTTTCAGAAAACAACCACCATCCTCCTAAGAAACGCCTATAAACGGCGTTGTTGGGAGGTGCTACGTCGTGTTGTTCAATCGAAGTTTTTTGAGTCAATTATTAATAAAGAACAGTAAGCTATAATTTTAATTTCAAGACACTATCTTTCATAATTGTTAGGTAAAAGGTTATTGTGTAAATTTTAGAATAGTAGAGTTCTTAAAAATAGTTAGTATTCGAAAAGTTTTCATTTTTAACCGCAAGGTTTAAAAAATTCAGTAATATTTTAGCTGGGCTAAAAATTAATCAAAGATTTTTAACCGTGCGTGATGTTCTATTTGGTTGTTCAAATTATTTCAAACACGCCTGTAAATTGAGTTTGGTGGATAGAATCGCACTGTGGTAGATTTGTTCTTAGTTTATTTTTATATGAGCATTTCCACGGAAAACCTAGCTAGCAGAAAAAAATTATAAAAGTGTCGCAAAAGAGTCGCCAATACAGATATAAATCGCAATAGTAACGTAATTACACCTGAAAAAGCAGACACATACGCTTATTTTATAATTACTTAATTTGCAATTAGGCGAAAAATGTGTTACAATAATGTTATAAATGTATTGTTGGTACAAACTTAAGTTACACGCCACAATATGAAACATACTTGAAACATTCAAAAAAGTTTTTATTGTGTCATTCTTACGTTACAATTCAGGTAAAATAACGTTAATGTAACAAATAGATTGTTTTATTGACGTTAGTTTTTGTTAAAATGACAGATTTTTTAACAAGGAAGGAGTACTGATGGAATAAATATTCCAGATTGAAAAAGATAAGTTTTTAAAAAGTTTTAAAATGTTTAGCATACACAATTCCTTATTATAATTTTCATTAAACCAGTGATAATTTTTTGGAGAGTATTTTAAAAGTCAAAGACAAATTGGAATGTTATAAAAAGATTTGAAAATAAATTGAAAATATGAAGAGTTATATACTAAGTCTTCAATTCAAAATGTTTTGAATTCAAGGTCATTACACCAAGCGTGACAAATATATAGTATTGTGTGTGATTAGGTTAAAGCAGGCAGTGCTGCCAGCTATCACTGATAAATATCCGATAATTTGCCCAAAAACTCAGTCAACATTTGATTATACTAGGGATATTCGCTCTTTTGTGTATTTATGAATACACCAGTGTATGTACTTCCGTAAAAAAAGTACACAAACAAGAACAAATATCATAACCTAAGAAACTACACTTTCAGCCTTATTCATAATCTCATTTTAAAGGCTGCGTAAATTTAAACCAGCTTTAAACAGCACATCGTTATTCATAAATTTTTTCCGGCTTGTGTAAGATATAACTTAAACGCCGAAATTTGCGTTTAAATGTTGCGTAAATGTAACCTTAACTTTTTTGAGTTGGTTGCGTAAAGGATGCTTAAAGCCTTGAAGAGTGCGTAACTGAACAAGCGTTGAACGTTTGTTTAAGAAAATCTATATTATTAGGCTGTAAAATTTTACAACAAAGGTCATTTTGTCGATAAATATTTGTGTTTAACCTCTAGAAAACTCACGCGACACCCAAAATATAACAATTTTTAAAATTATTTGGAAATAACTGTCACTATTAAAAATGCTTCCTACCCTTGGTTTACAAGTAACGTCCAGCATGCTATAAAAAAGCGAAACAAGTTGCGAAGTGTATGGAAAAGAAACCCTTCAGCTGAGAAATGGGAAGACTATAGGTGTGCCAGAAATGCCTCAGTGTCGATTATCAGGCAGTCGAAAATAAATTATTGTAGTGCCAAACCTAAAGCATCTCTTCCTCCTAAGGTTCTGTGGAGTAACCTTAAAAAGCTAAGCATTGGTAATAGGCAACCCTCTGACTGCCCTATTGATCCAGACATTCTTAATGATTTTTTTCTCCTCAACACCAACTCTCCGCAAAATGTATCTCTCGAATCTCCTGAGCCTCCTACGCAACAATGCTTTCAGTTTTCAACGGTTACGGAAAATGATGTAGCAAAGTCTGTAATGAAAGTGAAATCGAATGCCGTTAGTGAAGATGGTATTAATATAAAATTTATTAAAATTATTTTAGCTCATGTTTTGAGCCCTCTTACCCACATAATAAATTTTGCTTTACTACATCTTCCTTTCCTAGTTCTTGGAAAACTGCTTTAATAACACCTGTGGCAAAAAAGACTACAGCTTCTGAACCAAGTGATTTTAGACCTATAAGTATCCTGTCGTCCCTATCGAAGGTTTGTGAAGCTATTATGGCTGACCAAATGTCGTCATTTTTAGCACTAAATAATCTTTTATCTCCTCTACAATCTGGGTTTCGGGCAGGACACAGCTGCTCGACGGCTACCCTCAAAGTCTTGGATGACATTAGGTCCTTTTATGATGATGGTAAAGTAACTCTTCTTTGTCTGCTTGATTTCTCTAAAGCATTCGACACCGTTAATCATGCACTTCTTGGTCATAAGCTAAAATACTTTTATAGATTTAGTGAGAATGCTGTAAAATTATTGAATAGCTACTTAACAGGTAGGGTACAAAGAGTAAAAGTTAGTAGTAGATTTTCGCAGCAGAAATTAGTTTGCAGTGGTGTGCCCCAGGGATCCGTTCTTGGTCCACTTCTATTTTCATTGTTTATCAATGACATTTTCAATACCTGCACATACGCGCCATTACATGCTTATGCTGATGGCATTAGCTATACTTATCTGGTAAAACAAACCTTATGGAAGATTTGGTATACAAACTAAATGAAGATCTGAACAGTATTTAGCAGTGGGCTAAACAAAATTATCTTTAGTTAAATGCGCTAAAATCACATGTGTTGCCCATATCCAAAGAAAAAATTCATAACGGGGATATTCCTGATCTTTCAATTGGTGACAAGAACCTTAAACTAGTCAGTTGTGTTCGAAGTCTTGGCTTTAAAATCAATTGTTCTCTCACGTGCACAGATCACATTAACGATGTTGTCCGAAAAATATATTTCATCCTGCGGAACCTTAGATTGTCAGCTGATTATACACCAGTTGATACAAGACGCAAGCTTGTTGTTCAACTAATCCTTCCTGTGATCACATATGGTGAACTTGTCTACAGTAAATTAGATTCACAATCACAACATAAATTACAAGTTCATGCTACGTGTTATGTATATGGGCTGCGTACTCATGAACACTTAGCTCAATTTAAACATTTAATACTTGGTTGTGACATTATAAGTTACTTAAATGCCAGGAGTTGCATCTTTTTGCACAAACTAATTCAAATCAGAACGCCTAGCTATTTATTTGAAAAATTACAATTTTGTCAATCGTTAAAAAACCAAATGCTTGTCATTCCATGCTTTAATTTTTTGAATTCCACAAGATTATTTTTTATAAACGCCATTAGATTATGGAACACATTACCGAATTGTATAAAATCTATAGTCAGAGTAGCAAATTTCAAACATGCCATTTTGGAACATTATTCTTCACTGTACATTTACTAGGTAAACAGTTATTTTACTCAGTTTTCTTATCGTTACCTTCTTTTCTATTTTTCGTTTCTTTTTCTTTCTCTCTTAACTTAAACAAATAATTATAAATTGATTTAATTGTTTTTTAATTGTTTGCTAATTTTTTTCAATATCATTTTTTAATTTAATTTAAACTATATGTATAATATAAATTTAATGTATTATTTAATTTCACAAAATTCCGAATGTATCTTGTTTTTAGACTTTGTTCTGTAAAAGAACATAGTTCTTATTGTACTTATAAAATAAAAACCCAATGAATTGAATAAGAATAATTTCGAGTTTTTAATTTCAGCGTAATAATGTTTAATATATAAATAGCTAAACATATTTTTTTAGGTTCCTTGTGTCATATTGCACTAAAAATTCTTACAGAAAATAATAAATACTAAAAAAATCGTATTTAAATTTATTCCAATCAAAATTCATAGTGTAGAAAAAAAAGAAAATATGGCAAGTATGAAGTTTTTAGACACTTTTTTCCAAAACTCTTCCAACTGAATAATAACCCAAATACATAGTTCTTGCAACTAACTAAATAACAAAAGTTACAAATATTTTTTCAGTTATTCGTTCAGTTGTTGCAACTGAATAATAACTTTAATGCAGTATTTACTTACAATAATTTTATTAACAACTAATTACGTTAAATAAGTTGCAATAGTTTTTTCTAAAGTTCTTGCAACAGAGTAATAACCTCAATACATCGTTCTTATATCAAGCAAAATTTTATAAGTTACAATTAAATTTTTTAAACTTGCATCAACTGAATAATAACCTTAATACACAAGCTTGCAATGATTACTTTCAATGTTCTTGCAATTAATAAAACTACATTTTAGTTTTTACATTTTTAGTTTTTCCTAACTACATTTTTTGAGTTGTAATAATGTTTCTTAAAGTTGTAGCAACTGAATAATAACCTCAACACAGCATAAGGTTGTAATAATTATTTCCAATGTTCTTGTAACTGAATAAAAACGTAATTTCAACCTTCTTGCAACAAAACAAATTCTCATAATTTCACAATGATTCACTGCCATTCAACGAAAAATTTATTCAATGTGGTAGTCTCATCGAACGCTGAAACAAAACAAAAATAGATTGCATGGTAGAATGGATTGCATGGTAGAATGGATTGCCTGGTAGTTATTTTTTGGGTAAAAAACCATGATCGAAATCAAGGAATGGCTACTATATAAAATGTCATATATACTATGCGGACTCTGCACTTTCAATTTCAAGCTTTAAGAAGTGGTTTACTCAATTCCGTTGTGATCGTACCAGCACAAGTGTCGCTGAACGTTCAGGTCGACCAAAAGAGGTCGTCACTCCAGAAATTGTCGATAAAATCCATGACATGATAATAGTCGATTGCAGAAAAAAAGAAATGAGGTGGCTGAGGCTGTAAGTATCTCATTTGAGCGCGTACATCACATTTTACATGATTTGGACATAAAAAAGCAATCGGCGCGATTGGTGCCCCAATTGGTAGAGCGATTGACTATTATCCTGGGGTCTCGGGTTCGAATCCTGTCCGGGCATGGTCTTACGCATTAACCTTTCTTTTTTTTACTTCTAATCAAAATAACTTAAAAACACATCAATTTACAACGAAATGTTTTAGTATGTGGTGGTGGTAGGAAAAGTTTGTAGAGAAGATCGCTTGTTTTTTTGATTGTATTGAGGCAAAAAAGTAACACTTGCCTTAGATTCAATAACATATATTAATACTGCTTTCTGCCACACAAAAAGTTTTACTTGATTACATTCTATCCAGCCTCTAACTTCCTATCACTGCTCTTTCAAATTACATAATACACAATGATACAGTGGCGTATATAGCTTTTAGTTATGGGGGTAGGGCCGGTCCGTTATAAATATATGACCTTAGAAAGTATACTTTTGATTACCTGATTACATGACTGTTTTGTGAAGCCGAATGTCATGTTCCACAGCCTTACTTTGTTGAAACGTCGAAAAACGGTAGGTAGGTAAAATATTATGGGCTTGTTGAATTGAATCTTAACAACACTGAATTTCTAGAAACTACACATGTCACTATATCTCTAGTAATTGCAGACTGATTAGGAAAAACTAAGTACTGAAAAAAATGAAGTTTTGATAACTTTCTTCAGAAAAGGAAGAATTTTTGGCAAAACATATACCTTAGTGCAAGTCACATTTATACGGATTTTGTAAAAGTACCTGGGATCCTATTTTGAATAGTGATTTTTAAAGGAATTAATTTTGATCAAATTGGATAGATTTTCTTTTACTGCATGCGTTAAGAAATAATGGCTTTTGTTGTACCGCATGGAAAGAGCTTAACAACGTGAAGTGGGATGTAATCAATACTTCAGCTCTGTATGATACATATGGTATGATATGTTTGGTATGATTGGAATTGTGTGATGAGGTATTCATTTTTTTGGATATAAGTTTTACTAGTGCCGTGGGGTGGTGGTCACACACATACTTTCTGGTTTCTTTTATGCAACGTCTCTTTTTTACCTCCACAAATATCTTCCATGGTCTTAGCAGTGATTTATAAATTAAACTCTCATTCAACTGCCTCATTTTTAGTCTGCTTTTATCACTTATTTCTTAAAATTGTAACAACACCTCAATTTAAAACTTCTCTTAGAGTTCTGCTTCATCAAAAACATTTATTTAGATCATATTTGGCTTAAAATTCGAGGACCACCACGTTGAGTGCATTTTTAGGGTCAATATTTCCGAGATCAAAAAATATTTTTATCCTTTGTGATTTTTTTTTAATTTAAAAATAAATGTAAGCCACATTAGAGATTTACCTTAAATGTAATGAGTTCTGAAGAAAAATTCTTACGTTAAATAACGTATTGGTACCAATAACTTTATATTAGCAAAACCGCCCATGGAAAATGCTGGAAAAGTACCTGTTCAGTAGTTTTCTAAATCCTTTTAATAGTGCTAAGCTTTAAATTGATCGACTGATTATATAAAAGAAACGTTAATATATCGGAGTATTTAATATTAATAATAAAATATTTTTATTTTAGTCGGGGAATATCTCAACACAATTTTGGTAAGAATGCCCTTAAATGTTTTTTTGTCTACAAGTTATTGATTATTCAAAGAATTCTATCGCATCCAAAAACAGATTCGAAAACAAAAGTATACAAGAACAAAAAATTGTTAAAATTCAACAAATACCACAAGTCAAGCGTTTCAAAAACATAACGTTGCCATTTCACAGAAAATAAAAAAAATGCCGTAGGGTATCGTTACTGGCTTGTGACGACACCTGCTAGCAGCTTCTTTGAATTTCACTGAAAGAAAAAAAATTTCCTTATCCAAGAACTTTACAATATTTGGCTTTTAATGTAAGACAACGGTTGGCCATGTTATTAGATACGGCAGCGCTGCTGACAACATTGTGTCAGTTGAAGTTTCTGCCACAACCCGCCCAGCTGTGGGCAATATCTATCGTTGTGGAGCATTTAAAGGCGCCATCTTGCATCATTGATGTAACCAAGTACTACGGTATTAAGTGAGCTTTACCTTCCTTTCCACTAGTGGTTGGTGCGGCTTGAATAGCTTGTCGAAAACCAACATAAAAGTAGCAGCACATAAAAGAGTAGTGAAGTGTTAGTAGCAGAAGTAGTAGTAAATAGTAAAAGAAGAAAATGTAGGATGGAATATTCAATTCGCATCTTCTTCAAGATTTCGTTTGGCAATCGAGTGCAGTTAAGTGTAAAAACATTCGAAATAATGTGACAATAAGTGGCGAATTAAGTGTGAATATTTTAGAAGTTGACGATACTATTTTTTGGTTGAAGATATTGAAGGACCTTTGAGACGAAACGCTATCTTTGTTTTTGCGTAGAAGCATTCTTGTAAATTGGAAATTTTAAATTATGCTAGAAGGGTTAAACATTATTTCTTATATTGCACGTCAGCAGGTTTGTGAAAGTTTAGTCAATTATATATCGAGAGGAATTATTAAACACCCTTTCTCTATAATTTAAAATGTAAATTCATTCAAAAAGGCAATCCTGTTTATTGCTTTTTTTATGATACTATGGCTACAGCTGAGTTGACATTTTGAAAACTTGATTAAAATTTAGAAAGCATGAGAGCTTTGGTAGACGTTGAAGGGTGTGTTGAATAATTTTTACCGCACATTTTGATTTCCATTTATTTTAAGTTTTTGATTAAAGAACATTTTAATGCTATGTATGTTATAACTCTTCAATAGGAAAATAAAATATTTGAAGGGGTGAAAATTCATTAATTATTAAAAAATGTAAGCACACTGACAAAAATTTATATAGTGAATTTTTAGAATTTGGCATATGTTAAACAGATATTATTGTTGAAACTCGAAAAACGAAAAATTTAATAAATCTTAAATATAGATAAGTGTAAGTTGACTAAAAAAGTAATATTTTTTTGTACACGGTTAGAAATCTTGTACTAAAATTGAAACTTTTCTGTACTACATAAAGTATTTGCAAAATACTAAAAAATGGTTTTAATACAGCTCTGGTTTAAAATTTAGTACAAGGTTGGATTAAAAATTAAAAAAAAAACGAATACCGCGAGATTCGATCACACGAGATTTATTTTGTAAACTCACTGCTCTAATAACCGAGCTATTTGCCCTCACATAAAAGGCACGATAAACAAACATATGAATCGATTCGCCTAATATTAAGTCACAGCATTGCCAGGCTAACTTTATACGGGTCTTAATCCAAATTTAGTATACAAGTGTGCTAGCATTTAGTATTAAATATTAATTTTAAAAGAAATTGTATTAAAAACAAAAATAGTACATAATTGTGCTGAAATTTAAACCAATAAGGCTAAAATTGAAACCAAAAAGCTAAAATTAATGCTGTAAAATTTCTTTTGGTTTAAATTCTAGAACAGAAGAGTTTTAAATATGAGTATTTGAAAAGTTTATATTTTAAACTGCAAGGTTTAAAAAAATGCAGTAATATTTAAGTGGGCCTAAAAATTTGTCCAAGATTTCTAACCGTGTGTACATGTCACTTTTATGTATTGTTGCTTGGAAAGGGAAACTTATTTCTTCTTTTCTGGAAGAAAAAACAAATTAATTTCTAAAATGAAGTTATAGAAGATGTAAATACATTTTTGAGCAAGTCTGGTTTTTAGTCCATAATATTCGTCCATAATGCTTACGTTTTAAAAATTTCTGTATGTAAAATATAAATAAAGTTAACATAAAGTTTAAATTTTGAAAAAATTTAGTAAATATTTCTTTAGGTATGAAAAAGAAGCTAGCTACTAACCAAGCTAATTTTTATAAATAATTATAATTGAAAATAGCTATGGACTATTGATAAAACAGTTTAAGTAGAGATAGGTAAATTTTCCAGCTTTTCTATAATAAAGGTAGATTTTTTAAAAAAAAAAAAAAAAAGATCGAAGAACCAAAACAAGGCACATGTCGGTCGATACAAACAACATTTTGGTCTTTGATCTGAAAGGAAAGGGATGTAAAATATTGATTAGATGGAGCAAACGAGAAAGACCATTTGAATTGCTTATTACCGAGGCTGGTCTTATGCCTTAACCTCGGCAAGCATTTCCAGACCTCAGTTGTTCCTGTACTTTGATTCAACATTTTCCACAATTCAAAAATTCTTAAATGTAGTAAACAAAAGCGAAAAGAACCATGCCCAAACCCGGATTCAAACCGGGGTCCTCTGAGTTGATAGTCTAGCTCAAAGTTTTATCCATTTTTTATGGGGTGCACATTAGGGCGTATCGAATTACAATTTTTCTTTGAATTTCACATTCTAAGAGCTCTCAAAAATAGCATAGGGTGGTCAAGATCTCCTAAGAAATAAAAAAAAAATAGGATCTATTCCTTTCCCGCAAGGACAAAGTTGTTTTTGAGAAAAACATTCAAAAGTCACGATCTCAAAATGCTTTAGTTCTTGTAAGAAAAACTACATATGTCTTGAAACAAAAGTAAATATAGACTTTAACCAACAATATTTTGGCAAACACGATGCTGCTCTTGGTTTTTACCCAGTGTCCTGTGAGAGGGATATTCGAATCGAAAGGTACACTCGGGATACCACAAAAATTGTAATTGTGAAAGCGATCTAGTAGTTGGAGAAAACGAAAAACTCTGAAATCGAACGAGCAGCAAGATAGTCGAAAAAGTAACGTTGGTGAAATGGTCATGTTGTGCTCATAAATTAATTTTCTTTACTTATTAATCTTTTTAATCATATCTAATAAACATAAACTTGTCTTCTTTAAAGATTTATATTATTTTGGCCATTCTCTTCAATTGTTATTTGATTGTCTAAATATTGGTGATATTGATAACTGTGTAAACGTTTTCCTTAAATTTTGCGAACTAATAATTTGCATATTTTTCGCATATACATTTTCATGTTTTGGGGACATGTATGCAGTTTTTTGACTTTTACAAAAAAATTAATATAAAGATTTATATCTCGGGCACCAAAACTGGTGCCGAAGATAATTTTCTCAATTCGGATTCGGCAAATAGTTTTGAACGAAACCATGTCTAATAATATTTTTTTAGCAGGAAAAAGTTACGATTTTTTTTCCTATTTTGATATTTAAAAAAGTGACTTCAAGGATGATATGTAACAATTTTATTCATATCTCCTTTATAGTTATTATTTCATTAAAACACTTCTTAAAAAGTATTGATTGATAGTAATTAATAAATAGTATCAATTGAGATCCATCGAATGGCAAACTCAGAAACTCAAAATTTTAGCATAACATTTTTGTGAATTCTGAGTTATAGTGTTTTAACAAAATAATAAAATTCATTAGGAAGGCAATTTTTTTTAAAAATCAAAAAAGGAGAAAAAATCGTGGCCTGGTATTGTAAATTGATACTATTGGACAGGGTGTTGTTCAGAAACATTTGAAGAATTTAAATTAAAGTAATTATCTTCGGTAACACTTCTGGTGCCCGAGATATAAAACCTTATATTAATTTTTTTGAAAAAGTTTAAAAATTGCATTCAAGTATACATTTTTTAAAAACAAGAAAATTCATATGCAAAACATATGCAAATTATTAATTCGCCGAATCTAAGGAAAACGTCAACACTATAATCAAAATCGCTAAATTGAGACAATCAGATAGCAATCAAAAGTTCTGTGCTACCTCGAGTGTAGCAGTTAGATTCAAATATCCTTCACACAGGACCTTTTGGGTAAATACAAAAAATAATTATTTAAACTTACGTTTTGTTTATTTTGTAAAACCGTCAAGCGTGAACCGTAAGTGTGCATAATATGTAAAATGTTATAACTTCAAAAGTACTACATGGACTTTTATGGTTAATAGCTTGTTTAAAAGGTAATAGCTTAACCTTTCTGACACCAATAATGCTTAGCTTAGTAGAAAAATTAAAAAAACATCACACCTTGTTCAGGCCCATTTTCCGAACTTTCGACGGCCTTAACTTTTAACCCACTTGCCACCACTAAAATTTTTACCATTGGATTAAGAATGCCTTAAAACACATAATCCACGAGAAAAATTTCAATTTTCGAACTGCCCCTTTATCTTCAATTATGCCAAAATACTTTTGGTATAATATATAATCTGAAACTATATAGAAACATTTGTTTTATTGGAGCGAATTTTAACTTAAAAAACTTGATTGTAGTAAAAATTTGCTTTAAAATTGTCCCACTGTGCGTACATGCATATATGGATTTTTGAATTTAGTGAACTCTTAACATACTCAGCCTAACCAAAAAACATTTTAATGTCGACCCAAAATTTAGTGTGAGCTTTTCTGACATTATTTCTATAGAATTTGCTGTCAAAAAGCTTATACTAAATTTAGAGTCGACATTAAAATGTTTTTTGGTTAGGCTGACTGTTTTTATGAAGTAAAACTTCTTAGGCGGCGATTTGATATTGAGGGTAAAATTTTTTAAGTCTCGTCACGAAAATTTCTCACGTTTTTGTGTACAGGAGCAATGATATTTCATTTTTTTGTGTTTTTGAATGGGGGCCCCAAGAAGGGTGGCAGATAGAGTGCACATATGTGTGTTCAGAAGAAATGTTGAATTGGTTAAACTAATAGGACTAGCTATACATGTGACCCCCCTAGGGTTCATCGATTTCTTGATATGAATTATACCCAAGAAACAGTTTGTGTCCGTACCAAACTATTCAGGCACAGAAGTCCCGAGTATCAGACTCAATTTTATTTAAAAAAGCTACGAGCAGTAAAGCCTAGTACTCTGTTCGTTTACGTGAAATTTCGCTGGCAACATCTATTTATTTGTTGCGTGAAATTCTGACTTAAGGTTTGTTGCGAGGAATTCTTATGGCAAAGTTTCTCAGAGAGACTCAGAGAATAAGTTGGGATATTTCATATGATCTCTCTGTTTTCACTTTAAAATAAATAGGCAGTGCAATTAAATTGTCGTGAAAAAATGTTGTTCAGAAACATGTTGCGCTAATTTCAAGCAGCGGAACAGAGTACTGCTCTGACGAACATGTTGTGAAAATTTCCACGCTTGTTTCGCAGCTGTCACTTTTTGTATGGAGATTTGAGTGGAATTTCACATGAAACTGAACAGAGTACTATGCTTAACGAAAAACTGCGAAGCTTATGAAAAAAAAAAATTAATCGCACATTAATATTAAGCCGAATGCAAACGAGTTTCAGCGAACAGGACCCCGAGAAAAAATGCATATATTGTGTCAATAAAGTAGCTGATATTTATTGAAACTGTCCTGAGTCTTAACTATAAGGTACCCGAAACATACCCAACAAGTATGTCAACAGTCACCTGAAATAGTATCATAGTAAGTCTGTATTATGCCAATGAAGGCTTCAAAAACGAGGGACTATATTCAGATACGAGTGCCCGATTCGGTCTTTGATCGTACACTGTGTCTGCGAAAGGTGTTCCAGAACTCTTTCGGTGCAGAAGTCGGACATTTACCAACATGGGCACAGGACATATGGACATATATAAGATTCTTTATTAACACAAAAATTAAAATTGTTTCTCGGGATAATGACTTTTTTTTGGTTTTTTTTTTTTTTATTTGGCCCCCAATAAGGGTGGCAGATAGAGTTTATGTGTGTTCAAAAGAAATATTAAAGCTGTAAAACAATAAGGACCAGCTCATTCATTTGACCTCCCTAGGGTTCATAGATTTTTGATATAAACTATAAGATAAATTTTTTCTTTTCTTTATTTTGTGTTTTTTGTATGGGGACCTCCAAAATAGATCCCCCTAGCAAAAATAGCAAATTACGGCCATATATTTCATAGTTCTGTTATCACAAACTATTAAAATTAGTATTACCATTTTAAGTACAAACTTATCAGTGTAAATATTAAATCAAATGAAAATTTTTCATGCAATTTTTGTATTGTATTTTACAAAAATATCTAGTCTTAATTTTAAAAATGTCCACTTTTGTACTGTATACACTAGAGGTGACGTTATTTTTTAAAATTGTTTTTTTTTTAATGGATTTAAGAAATGTTTCTTTTAAAGTAAAAACATAAAATATAGCCACTTTAGGCCCATGGAAATATATTAAGTGGACCCACACTAAAATACGCAAGCTCGAAATTTTCAAAAAGGTACACTTTAAGCCAAAAATTTTATAACTACGAGGTTATTTATTTTAATCGCTTACTTTTTTATGTCTTAAATAGGATAAGTTTAAGAAAATATTTTCATAATCCTTTATTGAAATTTTTACAAATTTGGATTTTTGTGATTTTTTTTTTAAAAACAACAAGACAAAAAATGAGATTTCTGTCGAAAACTAAAAATATACAATTTTGGTAGTTTTTGTTAAATTTTCATGTTTCTTTCATGATAGCTACTTTTAAAAGAAATTTAAATTAAAAACGAGGTGTGTACAAGTTTTTTATAAATTTAAACTAAAAAAACAAATTTCTTTCGATTTCTTTGAAAAAAGAGCACTTTCTTCCCATATAAAGTGGTTTTTCATGTTTCGACCGCAGTGTGGGTCCATCAAATAAACATCGATCGGCTAAAAATGGCTATATTTTATGTAATTACATCAAAAGGAATATTTTTTTTTAAATCCATTTTGAGAGAAGGCATTTAAAAAAATCTTCATACAGCTAACGTCACCTCTAGTATACACGCTATACTTTGTTTTTTTATACAAGTAATGCTATGTTCACACTGAGAGCTAAATGCGCAATTAGAGCATTTATTATATCTATTTGTCCCTGTTACTCCTACAATGAGTAAAGAGCTGTACGTAAATGTGGATTTTGTGAATGCACATTTATCTCTCGGTGTGAACATAGCATAACTCTAAAACTTTTGAGGGTAAAAGCCAGTTCGCAATGGGTCGGTTCCCCTTATTTACCTTTGGAACAGGAAATACAAGTATTATGACCCTCAACAGTTTTGGCTGTAAAACCTTCATGAAAACCGGATGGACCTTATCAAGCCCAGTTAAATTGGACTTTATGGCAAGAAAACTTCTCTGTACGTCAGTTTCATCAACACATGAAAAACTAAATTATATTAAAGAGAATTGTGCAACTATGTTAAAGAGAATCGATAACTTTTTTTAGCGGTTTGAGATTACAGAAGGGATAAGAATATAGGAAAACTTGGAGTTCAATTCATCGATATTATATACTAACACTTTTATATAACACAAAAATATAACACTTTTATTTTAAGAAGAAAGCTATTTCAGAAAAGTATATTAAAAAACTTTATCACTTGAACATGCAAACTAAGTCGATGCATTCGTTTTAAATTTAAAAGATATGGTTTTTACCTGAACACTTCGCTTAGCATTCAAATAATATAAAGCGTATAAAAACCTCTTAATTTTTGTTTAGCAAAAACTGAAAACAAATTGCACGCATTTGTTGCACATTAAATCACTGAGCAATACAACAACTACACAGGCGATGGCCAGTTTTTTTTCGTGAGAGACCTTAATTAAGCTGTTTTGTTTTTACCATATATTAAAGTTTAAACTTGTACTCTTTTCTTTGCTCTGTTTTGCGTAAATTTCATATTTAGTTTACACTTGCTTGTCCATCAAATTTATTGTAACCGTTATCTAACGTTAATGCACGCGATATTACACACACTTATTACAATGAATTTTACGGGTAACCAAAGCAGTTCCAAAGGCAGTGTTTTTAATCTTGTACACATACTCTACAAGCAAAGATACGTTTTAAACGTATCTCATATTAATGCCCATAGCTTAGTCAATAAAACAGATGAATTGAGGTATATTTTTGAGGGTTTGGAGGTGGATATAATTTGTGTATTTGAGACATGGTTCGATGCTGAAATGCCAAATGCTATGTTTATGCTAAATGGGTTTAAAATGCTGGAGGTGTTGCTATTTATGTAAAAAATTATATCCCTTGTAGGCTTATTTATAAATCTGTTTCTGACAGTGCAATTGAGTGGGTGTTTATCTCTTTTTCGACTGGCTCCAACAATATCTGGCACTATTTACCGCACTAATCGCAATGAAGATACTTCACAGCTCATAAGAAGTATAGTTATTTTACAAATTCAGTTAACACACTCCTGGATCTATTCTTTTTGAATAACTTATCTAAAGTACTTCTTTATGAATTTTTCCAAATATAATCTTATTTTACTTAGTTTTGATTTTCATATGGAAAATGAGCCGTCTTCTTTTAGCTTTCGTGATTTCAAACATGTTGATTATTTCCACTTCGATATAGAAACTTTAAAAAAAACTGGCAAGTAATTTATAAAATGACATTGATTAATGATCAAGTTAGTTCTTTTCAGCAAAACATTATTAATATATTTAATGAATTCGTTCCAATCACAACAAACAACATAAAAACTCACAAAAACCTTGGCTTAGCAGCTATATTAAAAAACTGATAGCCAACCGTAATGCGTCTAATAATCGTTGGAAGCGATTTACAATACCAGGGTTCTCATCACGTATGACGAGAATCATTTGATGATATCATTTCAACGATATTTTAACATCACGTAACCTTTTATTTTATCTATCGTCTAAA
This sequence comes from Dichetophora obliterata, assembly GCA_963920525.1. Lineage (NCBI taxonomy): Eukaryota > Metazoa > Arthropoda > Insecta > Diptera > Sciomyzidae > Dichetophora > Dichetophora obliterata. Next base: position 188,694,617 of record OY986436.1, read on the forward strand.
CCAGTAGTTCCCAAAGTATGGGTCGCGACCCACCAGTGGGTCGCGAGAAAATATTGAGTGGGCCCAGAAATGTGGGACGGATTAGAACCTTGTTTAGCTGCACACAACCGAAAGCGCAAATACTACCTCTGTGTTTTTAAAATCTCCGCCCCCCAACATTCCAAAAAAGCTCAAGTTTTGAATGCGAAATATTAGCCTGCTTATTTGTAAGTAGCGAGTTACGATACCCACCCTGACACCAACAACACTCACGCCACCTTATTTTGTCTGCTAATATTCTCTTGTATTCATTTATTCATAGGAAATGCAAGAACACACACACATTATATGTATGTAAAATCTTAGGAAAGTAAGACAAACAACAACCTATAGCCGCCAGTCTGTTACACAGAAACGCACACTTTATGACATAAAAACAAACTTAAACGGTCATTCTGTTACGCAGAATCACATTCCAATTGACAAACACCAAACTGCAACGGTAAAACAAAGAAACAAATAGCAATAACAACAGCACTCGCTGCATGGAAACAAAATGTATACACTTGTGACATGATCTTGGTTGATAGATAGACTCAGTAATGACAAAACATCATTAATAATTTGATTGTGAATGACGGAACACGTGCAAATTTCTACTTGACTAATAACTTGTCTTACTAATACGAAAATTGTCGTACTAATTTCTACTTAAATAATTAGTCGTGATTGCTAGTCGGACGTCTTTTATTTTTGTGTGGTTTCGATTTCTTTACCGTATGTATTATTTACCGAGCACCATTGTAACCTTTTTAAAAACAATTATTAACATTTGAAGATAATCATGGACAAGCGCCGGAAAGTTGTACGAAAATATGACTCAGAATATTTGAAATTAGGATTCACTTGGAATCATGACGCGTTAGATCCGCGTCCTCAATGCGTGATTTGCTTCGAAATTTTAGCGAATGAAAGTTTACGTCCAAGTAAGTTAATGCGTCATATAGAAACTAAGCATTCTCATTTAAAAAACAAGCAAGTAGACTTTTTTCAAAGAAAATTGTTGGATATGAAATCTTCAAAAAATATTTTTTCACATTTCATTAATATTAATGAAAATGCTGTACATGCCTCGTACCTCATAAGCTTGAGAATTGCCAGAGCGGGAAAACCTCATACAATTGGCGAAGACTTAGTCTTACCATCGATTAAAGATGCTGTTGGAGCAATGTTTGGCGAAAAAGAAGTAAAAGAAATCGAACGCATACCTCTATCCAATAATACTGTTGCACGACGAATTGACGAAATGGCTGAGTGGGCAGAAGATGAAATATTACGAAGAGTAGTTGGTAGTAAATACTACACTGTACAACTAGATGAGTCTACCGACGTTCAAGGCCTGTCTCAACTACTTGTTTTTGTGCGTTATATATGGGAAAACGACGTGCATGAAGATATCTTGTTCTGTAAGCCAATTAGTCGTGGAACGAGCGAAGAAATTTTCAGTTCAATTGATTCGTATATAAAAGAAAAAGGGTTGGAATGGAAGAACTGTGTCGGTATATGCACTGACGGTGCGCGGGCTATGTGCGGGAAAAATAGCAGTGTGGTTACAAGAGTTCTTGAAAAAAGTCCCTGTGCTTTGTGGACTCATTGTAGTCTTCACAGAGAAGCACTGGTTTCAAAAGCATTACCCGATGATTTAAAAACTATGCTAAATACAGCTGTAAAAATTGTAAATTACATCAAAACAAGGCCCTTACAAGCACGTTTGTTTCAGAAGCTGTGTGAAGAAATGGGTAGTATTCATACATCTCTTCTTCTCCATACGGAGATACGTTGGTTATCCAGGGGAAAGGTACTGACACGGTTGGTGGAACTACGGCATGAAGTATCAATATACTTAGAAGGAAAAACCGAATATATTGAACATCTACAGGACGCAGAATTCGTGCTTAAGTTAACATATTTGGCGGATATTTTTTCCAAGTTGAACGAACTTAACTTGTATCTGCAAGGTTCAAACGAATCCGACATTTTTGCAGTTCACGACAAAATTCGAGCGTTCATGAAAAAGCTACTTTTGTGGGAGAGTTGTATTAAGAACGGTAAATATGATTGTTTTGAAACACTTGAAACCTTAATTGTAGAAAACCAAGCGCAGCCAAAGATGAACGTACTTTCTGCAATTGCCGCACATTTATCATTGTTAAGAAATAACTTTGACACATATTTCGGGGAAGAGATGAAAAAGCTCGAAAAGTCGAATTGGATATGTAACCCATTTCAGGACCAACTACCAACTAATATGTCGACAAAAGCAAGCGAAGAGCTCATTGATTTATCGGAAGATACATCACTGAAAAATACTTTCAATCGCAAGCAATTAACGAAATTCTGGATCTCGGTTGCTGGGAAGTATCCTTGCCTGTTTGATGAAGCTATCAAAGTCCTCCTCCCCTTTACTACCTCATACCTATGTGAGGCCGGATTTTCAGCTATGGTCAATATAAAAACTAAATACCGAAACAAATTGGACGTATCAAACTCACTGCGACTAAAAATTACTAATATTGAAATTGATGCTAAAAATATAATGACAAAAAATAGAAAACAAATACATCCTTCCCATTGAAATAAACTGTTTGTAGGCTATTTTAGTATTAAATAAAAAAATATTAATATATTTAAGTTTTTTTTCCTCATCGATATTGCCAACTGGTATTACCAGTATTTATGTCCTCTATTTCTAAAGCAGCCAATAGGTGAGTCGCAAATTTTTAAGTTTTTGTTAGATGGGTCGGAATCCAGTAAACTTTGGGAACCACTGGTCTAAACGATATCTTTTTACTAGCTTCATATATGGAAAACAACTGATATCGTCAAATGATATCGTCGAAACGATTGCTAGGCGCTATAGTAGTTGAATATGAAAGTTACGTGATTAGAGCCCAGACTTGTATGCTGAATTTAACACTTATGTGAGTGACAAAAAATAACACCTTAATCAGAGTGACGAGGTACCCGGGTACCTTCATATAATTTATATAGAAAAATAGCATTTGAATACTTTGATGTTTATCTAGATCGATGCATCCTGAATTCTTATCTTTAAAACAATTCAAAAATGTATTTATAAACTTATTTTGTTTTTATTTTGTGCATGGCTTCCGCGTATTTCTCTCTTTTGTCGGTGTTGTATTTGTTGTTGTCTATGCATCAGAATATCTTTTCGGCCTATCATTGTTCTAGTAAGTTATTTTGGTTGTAATGTATAAAAATCTTTTGGGGTTGTGATGCAAAAAACTCATTTCCACTACGAGGCCAATTAAATACAGGTGAACCCAAAGATGGCGATCGACAAACATATGTTGGCGAACGTACAGTGTTGACCTTACAGCAAATTACAAAAATTCTGTTAGGAATGTGGCAATTGATAATTTCTTTACATTTTTTAACTTCATTGGAATTAATGGAAAATTACATTTGTAGAAACTGTAAGAAAAAAAATAAAAAGTTTTTCCACTAAATATGAAGGCACATCAAAATCGACAAGTTTATTTGACTACCTTTGCCTTCAATAAGGAAGCAACTTTGTGCTCTTACGTACCAAAAAAGGAAAATTCAGGTATTCTGTTGTAAACTATTCATATGTCACTTATATTAGAAGAAAAGGTAACTGCTAAACGTTCTATTATTCCGTACTACAACAAGACCAAAAGTGGCGTTGACAATATGGACAAACTGCTACGTCAGTATACCACAAAATGAAAAACAAATCGATGCCTATTTTCGATGGAATACGTTTTTCGACGTGATCGATGTAGCCGCTTTGGCGACATATATTGTAAAAATGGAGCACAATTTTAGATGTAGCACAATTTAGAAGCTCTCAGGAAGTTTCAACTCGTTAGCTTGGTTATTAAGAGAAAATTTTTTGTTTCAAAACGCAAAAGGTTACCTCGTCACTCTCATAAGGGTTAAAAATATGAGAAAAAAGGTAAACAATGAAAAAGCGCTTTCGAATAAACTATTTTATAGTGACAAAGATGTAAATGCTCTTAACCTTTTAAAAAATGCTCTTTTTTTTGCACAGCTGCTAAGAAAATCTCAGTGCAGTTTATCAGTGCGTTTTTTTTTTTTTTTTTTTAATTAAAAGAAAAAGAGAATTCAGAAAACAAAACGTTAAGTTTACTTATATAGTTTTTTTATTGAATTTATAGCCTACTGAATAATGTTTCTGTGATTGTTTTGCAATTAACATGTACAACTCATGAAATCACGCATTCCTTCGAACAGCCATTCGAACAGACTTCTAAAGAAAACGGAACTACTTTTTTGAAAAAAATTTTATTTGCGTATTTAATTATTCCATTTCAAATATAAATTCAAAAAAAAATGTTTTTTTCTGTCTGGATCATAATGCGTGCAGTAAAGGGTTAATTTAAAAAAAGGTTTGAAAAAAAATCAGAGATATTGGTGTAGGTAAAAATCACTCTCCCGTATGTGATGTCGAAGTAAATGAACTTAACAGAAATTTTGTAAATATACCACTGCCTACGATTGATGAAAATATTTATGCAGATGTAAACGATTTTCGGAATTTCACCCAACGTACAGAAAACTTTTTTGTTCCGTTGTGTTGGGATGAAGCGATGCCACAAAAGGTATCGATACTTTTACTCGATACGGTATCGGTCAAAAAGTATCGATACCTACCCGAATCGGTAAATTTTCTTTTAAAGAATGGAGACCATTAAAAACAACCGTACTTTCATAATTTATTTATGAAAAAAGTCAGCTTTTTTAATGCTTCCTAAAACCAACAGCTTTTCAAGATGTGTTCCCGATAAGCGGTTTCTTGTAACCTGCTTTTGAAAAAAAAACCTCTCGCAAGGCACATAGGTGGCAACAATATGAAAATAATTTCGTGCCTGTTTATATAAAACTGGAAATAAATTTGATAGCGTCCATGGCGTAAGAAAACAAGGAGAACGCAATTTTTAATTTTTGTTGTAAAAATCTAACACTTGGGTTTTCAAACCATAAAAAATTAACCCTTTAATTCAAAACTTTGACAGCTTTAGCCAAAGATTTAGACCTTCACCTTCACCTTGTTTTCTTATACCATGATAGCGTCACACACGCACAATAATTTTTAGTACATACAACGAAATGTGCAAGGCTGCCATCTATAAAAAAGCGTTCGTAAATCGATAGTTTATGGTAATAAAATCTGCTTTAAATGAGTTCCGATCCGAATACTTTTCACCGATACCTACTTGGTACCCGGTGACAAAGTATTTATACCAAAAGTACTTGGTATTGAAAGAAAAGTATCGAGTGTGTACTTGTATTTACTCATATGATTGTTGTGTAACTACCTACCGTTGTGTTGACCAAAGAGAAGTCCTGTTTAGCCTCCTGTTAATTAAATTTTCTGAAAACTCTATTACCATACATAACCCACATTTTCAATACTATTCTAACTACATCTATTTTTCCAAAAAGCTGGAAAAAAGCTTAAATTATTCCAGTACCTAAAACATACAGTGAGTATCGACCAGTGGCCATTCTTTCGTACTTGGCTAAGGCGTTTGAAATAATTCTACATCAGCAATCTAATAATTTTATCTGCGGCAATAAGTTGCAAACCGACAGGCAGTCAGGATTTAGGGCAAAGAGGAGTTGCGTTACTGCACTAAAAGATGTAGTAGAAGAGATAAGATCATGCTTGGACGATAACAAAGTGAGCTTCTTAGTTTTGCTTGATCAAAGGCGTTCGATACAGTTCACCACGATATTTTTCTCACCAAATTGGTTAACATATTTAACTGTACTCCTACAGCAGCTAACCTGCTAACCTATTGCTGTCATATCGTGTTGAAAGATATCAATCTGGAAGTTACACAAGGTTCTGCTCTCGGACCTTTTCTATTCTCAATCCGTGTTATTGATTTACCCAATGTTCTTCAAAATTGTAATATTCATATGTTTCTAAGTATAGTAATATCTTATAAAATCTATGTTTTAATGTTTCTTAAATTATCGTATACTTTAAGTTTTTCGTTAATTTGTTTTTCGTAAACCGAATTACATTCCAATTCCTCATATTTAACACTAGCTCGCATGATGAGAAATTATTCATTTTAAATATTTGCTTTAATTTAAGTTTATGTATTTTTGCTTTTAATTTTTCTTTTTTAATTACCTAAATTTTTTCTAAATTATGGAATCTAGATACATGTTTTTATTAAATAATTTTTATTAAATGTTACATTGTACTAAAAATAAATGATGGCAGTGCAGTAACCATAAGGTTGTCTTACCTTGTAGCACTGGTATATCAAAAAAAATAAAAATAAATACAGTAGTTGTGTAGAGTGTTAAAATATTCAATGAATTTTGTTCTTGTAAAATTCTACTTAAAGTAAATTTTTACTTATTAGGCCTTAAACAATCATGCACTCCAAAAAATTTCGCTTTTATAATTTTGTTTTTTTAAACAAATTTATTTTTAAATTGTAAAATAGATTAATTTTGTGAATCTTGGCCGTTGAAATTATATAGCTAACATAATTTCCTTCATGAATACCTGAATACAAAAATCATATTTATAGAATAAAATTTTCTTACTTCACATCACATTTTAACATTGATTCATCTGAGTGTTTAATAATTAGGTTTGAATAAATCCTTATCATTTAACATATCGGGTTTTGCAAATGAAATAAATCCACTTCAAATGACAAGGGAAACGAATATCGTATCAGAACTTCAGAGAATCGGTACTTTTTCTTCCGATATGAGTATTTTTTCGATCCCTTGGGCCTATTCGATATTTGATGGTATCGATTATTTTTACCTAGTATCGAATTAAAATGTACATTATCATACAAAGAAAATGAAATTGCGCAAAAATAAAAAAATTAAATCCATGAAAGTTTTCAACGTAATGCAACGTGCAATTTTGCATTTGTTTGTTATAAACAAATAAAAAGAAGTGGAATCACCACCAATATGGTTAAGAACCTAACACATCATCGAGAACAGTAAGTTTGCATCAAAGGTTATTTTTATAACTGCAAATTTGTAACCTTTTTTTTGTTAAAAGCAATATTCCCTGAACAACGAAAGCGAGCAAGAAAGTACGGAAGATGTTGCACCAGGTGAAGAACAGCATAGGCGGAAGTAACAAACATCTTTTATTTATGTCTTAAAATTTTTTGTTAATCAGGTTTTACAAATATTAGAGTTTTCAGGAGTATTCAAAAGTAATTTCTTAATCTTAATTTTTAAAGACATTTCTCCAAATTGTTTTTGTTTTTATCACAACATATTATTATAGTAATAATAGCATACAAATAGCATTAACTTTTCTTAACATTATCTCAAAAATAAGTATTTTTTAATTTTAAATTGTGTTTTCATATTTATATAACTTAAACCGTTATTTTTATTTAAAATAAGGAAATGTGTGGAAAGTAAAAGTATAAGAAAAAACATCTGTCAGTGTTTTTTAACATTTGCAGGAATGTTTAGAATACTTTATTGCTATCATTGTAACAACCCTGTAATTCCAAATTATTTTGCAAATAAATCAAAAATATGTTAAAAGAATTATTCAAGTCATTCCGAGAAGTATGTATATTAAGGTGCCTTGACCTCCATAGAAAAAAAAGTTGTCGATGCCACCGACTAAAAATGAACCTTGATCTATTTTATGACGATTCCTAAAATATTTTGGCTTTCACGATTACCGCCAGTGATAGTTGTAATAGTTGCAAAAAAATAAACTGTCAGAAATTATAGGCCCAAAAAATCTATTTCAATCTGCATAATAAATTTTTTAATTTTTTCAATCGGACTAAAAATAATGCTGTTTTTCATACATATTTTCGATAATTTCTTATTTTATTTCCAAACAAAAACTTTAAAATTACAAATAACTTCATTACTTCTATTTTATTTTTTAATTTCTTGAAATATTTTTTCAGTAAGTGTTTATTTTAGCTTTTATATGTACCAATTTAAACAATTCTGAATCAGGAATCGCTGCTAGCACTCAAAATCTTTCCAACGATATCTTGGTAGTGAGGATGGCATAAGAATTAATGAAGTTAGCTATTTAAATTTTATAAAAAAAAACTTAACAAAAATACACGAAAAACAGCATTATCTTTAACCCAATTCCAAAAAAATTTATACTTTTTGATGCAGTTTGAAATAACTTTTTTAGTACTATTATTTCTGACCGATTGTTTTTTTAATAACCACGCCAGCCGAAATTTTTACGAAAAACTTGATTTTTGGATATTATTTCAAAATGGTTTAGCTCACTGGCGGTTATCATGACAGCCAAAATACTTTCGGAATCGTCAAAATAGAGATCAAGATTCACTTTTAGTCGTTGGCAATGGTAACTTTTTTATTAAGTCATCTTAATGCATATGTTTTTCAATTTTTTTTTTTTGTGTTTTTGATAGGCCAGAAGAGAGCATTTTGAGGATTTTCAAAAAAATGTCAATTTTTGACAGCTATAACTTTATTGTCCGAATTTTTGTTTTTGCACACAATAACTCAAGACTATGCTCAAACTTTCTACTAAAAATTTTTTAAAATTGTGCTTATTTGGAGTTTTTGGGATTTTTTTCATTAAAATACCTAAACTCAACATTTCTGAAATGATATCGACTCATGGTATCGATACTTTTCTTTCAATAATTTGTGGATATCGATACTTTTCTTTCGAAACCAAAAAAGTAGGTATCAATATTTTTTTCTTTCGATTTCGTGATTTCGATTTCCTACAAATGACTAAGCAATAAAATATCAAACAAAAACTTTTATAGCGGCCAGTTTCTTTAACGTGGGTATATTAGTCATAGTTTCAAAAGGGAAAAAATCACAGCTCTGGTATTATCCTCCAGTTTTCATGTTTGGTAGATTATTTTAGAAAAAAATTAATTGGAAAACGAAATGCATAGAACTTTTCAGAAAACTAACGCATTAAAGAAAGTAATTGGATTATTCCTTTTTAAAAATAACTTTTTTACACTGAGCAACTTGAAGGCATTTGCTAGGCGCCTTCCGGTTACCATTTTTTATACCTAAACGAACATTTCGGGAGAGTTTTACTTTATAACTTGATAAATAAGGATAAATGATGAACCACGAGATTAAATTATTTATTTTATTATTTAAAAATATACGAAAAAGTATTCGATACTCATGGTATCGATACTTTTCTTTCAATATTTTGTGGATATCGATACTTTTCTTTCGAAACCAAAAAAGTAGGTATCAATATTTTTTTCTTTCGATTTCGTGATTTCGATTTCCTACAAATGACTAAGCAATAAAATATCAAATGTGCATTTATAATTTTAAATATTTTACTTTCATTAAAGACATAAAAAACCTTTCCTAACAATCTTTATTTTAAATGAAATGTTTGAAGCATTCCAACAGAAGAAAAAAGATAATTATAACTTAGCATTTATGCTCACACCATAAACATAAAATCACTCTATGGCAAATAGTTTTTGAAATATCGATGCTTGTGTATTATAAATTTATTAAGCAACTTTGTTAACCAACTATTTTCTGAACAGGTCCCTGCTGTCCGTCCGCTCTGTTCCATTCTACTGAAGACCACTCAGTTAAACATTTAAAAATTTAACCAACTGACCATCACTTATCCACGTACTACAAATCCTTTGGATTGCAAATCTAAGCTCATATATCTTTACATGCGAATGAAGCTAGTGAAGCTCACTTGCCATAGCTTCAATCCTTCGTTCGCTCTAGCTTAGGTGCATATCTAACTTATGTATGGAACTCTACTCAGTTCTGCTCAAAATAAGCACTATTTTTAATATATATATTTTTTCATTGTTTTTGTGTTTTTTCTGCTTCATTTATAGATTGCACACATAGTCTACGCTTGGTCGAGGTTCGAATACCGAACTACGTGATTAAAGGTTCGGCAGCACAGTTGGAATGTTTATACGATCTGGATGGTGAAGCATTGTATTCAGTTAAATGGTACAAGGATGGGAATGAGTTCTATCGATACGTGCCCAGAGATATGCCGCCGGCGCAAACATTTCTATTGCCAGGTGTTTCGGTCGATGTAAGTACGAAGTTGGAGAAAAAAACTATAGTATAAAATTATATGTAGCATAATTTATCTATACACACACTACATTGTAAATGTGTATGTGTTTGCTTTTGGTAGATCTCTTTTATCAATAATCTATTTGGGTGCTTTTTTGGTTTCGAGTGCAAAAGTTTAAAACCATTTATTATACATCCACACGTATGTGAGCTATCAAAAAAAGGGTAACCCTTTTTTATGTTTTACTCTGGTCTACCATATGAGCTCGTAATGGTGTGAGCTTTGTTCACAAAGTTAAGTGTAATAAATTGCACTGGCTGCTCTTTTTATTTCGCTATAGCTCAGTTCTGCCCGGTTTCGCACATGCACCGGGCCACTTTTAGCCATTTTTGTTAGCAGCTAAATTTGATGTTGTTAGTTTGATGGTAGAGAGTAATAAAATTGTTTATGCGGCTGTTTGTGTGCAAGTGTGTAATTTGCAAGTTTGTATTGTTTAGCTTAGAAACGGATATTGTTTAAGGGTAATCGATTTTACCGGTAGTAAACATTGATAAAGCGCTGACTAGCCGCAGATAAGCAGCAGTTGTTTTTTAGGTTTTCTCGTTCATCTGGCAGCTAAAAATAGTTGTAAAGTTTAGCGTAAAGAAGTTATAAATTCAACTAAGGCTATCAAAAGTTAACTGAGCAACGATAATGTTGCTCATTTTTTAAGCCAAGTTTATTTGGCCGAAATTGGCTTTCTATAGAGCGGCTAGAATATAATTTATTTACTTTGTTTAAGTGCTCGTACTGCAGAAAAGAAAAGAAAAGCGGTAAATTTTCACTCTTAGATCTGTAATGTGATTGCAACACAAAGTGAAAAATTTACTGGTATGTCATATGGTTGAGTGTAAGGGAAGAGATATTGTATGCGTCTTTTAAAGAACATTTATTAAAAAGATACTAAGTATTAGGGAATTATCTTCGACTAGGCCGAAGTTAAAGTATTCCCTCTAGATATTTTAGGTGAATTGAAAGTTTTGTATGTTTAATATATTTGATACAGTTTACAATTATTCAAATTTTTAAGTCAAAATACGTTTTGAATATCAAAGTGTTGACATTAACTTCGTTTATGTGTAAAATATAAAGTTAATAAATCATTTTTATTTGTAAAATTTACGAAAGTCTTGAGACAGACTTTTAAAATTAGTATTCCAAATTACAAAATTTGAGTGCATAGTAAAACTTAAAAAATAAATTTAAGTGTACCATCGAAACAATGTGTTACAATATGACATAAATGAAATACGCAAGTAGCCGAACGATTTTTACTTAGACTTTTCTGACTACACCTTACGACAGCACTTTTCACAGACGGAGTAAACCAAATTTTTCTCTAGAATGGCAGGATTTTTTTTTAAAAGGACTTTTAATTTACTAAACAAAATTGTTTAAAAAATATATTTTAATACTTAAAGCCTTCAAAACATGATATTATGGGTATCAAATGAAAGAAGACAAAAAAAGTAATGAAAGGTTTTTTACTTCCAACATATTGAAAATTATTTCCAAAAATTTTCAAATAAAACATTAGTCAATGAGACTAATCTGCACATTTGGTATGGAGGTGTATTGTCACTTCTGATAAAAGAGACTGTCCTCTTTCATATGATATACATATTGTCCTGTTTTGAAGGTTTTAAGCATTTAAACAAATTTTTTAAACAAATTATTTTTGCTACTAAAAAGTCCTTTAAAAAAATCCTGACGTTCTAGAGAAAAAGTGAGAACGCAGTTCTACTATCCTTTGCTTTTAGTTTCACGTGTATACGGCTTACTTCGTGTGTGGAAAATTTTGGCCATTATTGTTCGGTGTTATATAACCCTTTAGCATAACATACATAGTGTTCTACATAGTAACCCAGAAAACAGGTTAAGTAGGCAAATAAACTGAGGAACGAAGAAACCGAGCGGGAGCCGTCCTTGCCGTATGGGGGATTCTTTTTTACCTTTCACTTCATCACTTTGTTACATAATCTTTTTTTATTACTGACTATCTATTTGTAACGGAGATATACAGTGTTCCGCAAAACAATAACAACAAAATAAGTGCGCTGCAACAAAATCGTGTATCTTTTATAATATTGGGGACACACAAAAATGATTACAGGAATAAAAGCATATATTCATACATCATATATAAAACAAATCAAATTCAAATTTGGTTTTGTTTTTTTTATTAAATTTAAAATTAATGTGACTACATTCAATTTGTCTGTGAGCAAAACAATAGCAACAAAACTTGAAAAATATAAAAAGAGAACACAAGTTCGAAGAATTATTGGTAAAAGTTCTGTTATTGTAAAGCACGTATTGTTTGTAAGTCATAAACATTTAAGTTTAGTTTTTTTGTGCTAGTTGTGACATTGACTGTTTCATTTATAATGACACGTTTTAAATACTGTGAAGCTGTTAAATTAAAAATTATTTCCGAATATAAAAACGAAAAATCGCAAATATCTAACGTGAAACAGTTTGAAATGGTTCAACCTTCACAAAAGACGTAACAACGGTACATTAAAGAGGGCGACCGCGGAAAACATCGCTGCGTGATGATAGGAACATTTGTGGAGTGTTCAAACGAAATGCATTTGCCACATCCAAAGAGGTTGTTCGGACACTTGATTTAGATATTCATCACAGCACTGTTTGATGACGAGCCGTTGAGAACGATTAAAGAAGTTACAGACCGGCAGAGAAACCTTTGCTTACAGCTAAGCATAAAAAACAAGGTGGGGTGTTACAATTTAAACAATTCTGTCTGAAATTGTGACAAATAGTGGCAATTTATTGTTTTTTAGACCCAGTCTTCCAAAAGAGCACCTTAATTGGACCGTTCAAAAATCGAAAACCGTTTTATTAGCGATGAATCAAAGTTCAACTTGATTAATTCAGATGGGATGTGCACGGTACGGCGCCATCCAGGTACACGACTTGAAGCCCGAAACTGCAAAATATATTTTAAGCACGGAGGCGGTGGCATTATGGTCTGGACTTCTTTTGGATGGAATTATGGATCGATTTGTACATAATGACATTTTAGAAAGCAAGATGCGGCCACATTCATAGTGGAATATGTCGCTTCAGTGAACGTTTCAGCCTGATCACGACCCGGAGCACACTTCAAAGCTCATCAGAGATTACATAAGAGGCAAAGGGATTCAAGTCCTTGATTAGCCGGCACAGTCACAATGACTTGAATCCCATTGAAAATCTTTTTGGGATTTTGAAGGTAAAAGTTTCTGGTCAAAGGTTTCCAAATAAGACTGCACTGTATGAAGCGCTGAATGGTGCAACGGTTATCAAGAATAATGGATCTTACACCAAATATTAATTATTTGCTTTTGTTTTGCTCTCAGACAAACTGAATGCAGTCACATTAATTTTAAATTTAATAAAGAAAACAAAACCAAATTGGAATATGATTTGTTTTTAATATGATGTATGAATATATGATTTGGTTCCTATAATCATTTTTGTGTGTCCCTAATATTTAAAAAGATACACGATTTTGTAGTAGCGTATCGATTTTGTTGCTATTGTTTTGCACAACACTGTACGTGTCGTAACCCTCCCAACCTAGATCTTTTTTATGGGCCAAATAAACAACACAAATATTCGCGCAATTCGAAAAAGGAAAAGTTTGTGTAAATATCAAAATCGTTTTGATTTTTACACAACCAGTTGCACACACCGGCCACAGACGGCACAACTGAACTGCACAAGCTCCGATTAGCGCAAATAATTTGTGTCATTTATTCGGCTCATTACGTACAAAATGTTTAATATCCCATCATGTTTTTAAATATACATATAGACATTTCTATCAAAAGGTCTTCCGCAACTGAAAATTAAAAAAAAAGACAACAAACATTAAGAATGGCAACAAAAGTTGAAAAATGGTGAAAAAATGGTAAATACATGCTCATTAGGCCGGGTCGATTTGTGGGGAGGCAAAAAAATCGCCTATTGCTCAGTGAAAATCGTATTCTAGGGATCAAAATAAGAAACTTTGCCCGAGGAACTATGCCACTAAAACGAATTCTAATGCCCAGACTTTTCCGTAGGCTCAAATTTTGAAAAATCCCGCTTTGACCCATTTAGAGTGCCCCAATCGAGTCCAAATGTATGACCGACCCCTTCTAACTTTGGAATGCCGATCCACCCATGCCAGTGGCACACCCCCTGGAACCCCCTGGGGGATTCCCCATACAACAATTGTTTGTATGGAGAACTTTGTTTGTATGGGGAACACCCCAGGGCGGGGTAAATCTTATACTCATATATTACAAAATTAATTACATTTTTCCAGTTTTCGATTTTTAAGGTCCTAAATTACACTTCAATTAAATAAATAAAACTATTAAAAATTTGTACTTTAAAGGAAAAAAATCTGTTTCGTAACGTATGTATCGTAACGTAACATATAATGATGTTGTAGTGCGCACCAAGTTAAGCAACCAAACGTACACAAACTATTTGGTTGCACTGTATTTATGTTTGTTATTATTCACCACGCACAATGACCCGTGGTTATATATTAGATTTACATTACGCACTTTCGCACTAAGCTAATGTTCTATTTATTTCACTCGCGCACTTTCAATGTTTATATATTTTGTTATATTTATTTTGCATTACGCACTTACGCATTAAGTTTATATTTATGTTTCACTCACGCACTTTTTATGTTAAAAATTATGCACTTTTTCAAATTACCGTTGTTTGGCTTTATAAGCACCAAAAATTTGAAAATAAAGATTATTAATTCTACAAGCTTTAAATCACCTGCATCTATTTATTTCAAGCCTAAGCGCATTTTTATGCCGGCTGAATAAAAATAATATTTCAAGCCTAAGTGCATTCTTATGCCGGCTAAATAAAATGATTTACTTAGAGCCAGTGGCGTTTTTAAGCGCCGCCAAAAACTCGAGGCAGGTCCTTTCATTTAACAACCAAAAAATTTAAACAAAAACATTACATGGCGATCCTGCCAAACACGGACCCAAATTTGATGCGTACGCAAGAAGAAATTTTGCCGACGGCAAAACAACAAATACAGCAAGAATGCGTACCAGATGGTGATGACGTAAAAGCACCAAAATCATGGAGTACAACAACTCTATTTGAACAACACGCAGAGGAATTCATGAGCACCTACAGGACATGGTTGCAGGGCGTAGAAGAGGAGCAACAAAGGGAACTGGAGCAGCAGATTAATATACAACATCAACATCGAAATACACAATAATCAGCTACATGAGGGCAGCTGACTCGAAACAACAACAACAATAAACAAAAATTTATTTTTCTCATTAATTTTATTTTTCTCAAAAAAAAAAAACAAATTTTTTCATATCTATCACTAAGAATTTAGATTTTATAATATTTATATTTATATTTGAATAAATAATACACAATGCGTTGAACTAAATCCATTTTTTTCACTTTTACACGAAACTTGCATTTTAACAACTTGTTGCAAGTTTTCATTTATTTGCACACACACACATGCACACACTTGGCAAAAATTATAGAATTGCTTCTTTCTATTGATTTTGTTTTAGAACACTGCACATAACTTCAATTAATTGCATATATTTTGCCGAATATATGCTAAACGCAAACTACGCGCACGGATTATAATATGTTCATTTTATATTTTATTAAAATTACCTTTTTTTATATTACTCAAGTCGCGACCGACACTTATAAAAAAAAAATTTTTTTTCACTACGCGAAAACTACTCACGACCGCCATTATATTTTTCATTCATTAAACTAAACCGTCAGTTTTACTTTTTCTTTATACTCATATTCGCAATTAATCATTGCAGACACATGTTTAAATGTTGGCATGCATGATTTATTGGCACTATGAATCACAAGGTGACTCAAGTGAAATAAAAAATTAAATATTTTAATGTTTTGATGTCATGACATAAATTTATGGACATAATTAAAGAAAACATAATATTTCTTGAAAAATTAAAGAAAAATTTAAGAAAAAGTAAAAATCGAACTTATACTGAAGAATATAAAAAAGCTAAATTGCAAAAAATTGAAAATTTGAAAAACGAAATAGTCAAATATGAAACTTTAGAAGATTGCAAACATTTTATATTAGAATTTAATAAAATTTTTTATGAATTACATGAATTCATAAAAAATTTAATAACACGAAAAGAAGATAAAATAAATTTGGATTTATCATCGGTTTGGGAGGAAGAAACTAATTTGCCAAAAATGTCAAACTTTGACATAAATGTAGTAGGTAAAAACCTACCAGTTTTTGAAGGAATTTATGAAGAATTAGATGATTTTATAGTAAAAGCAGAATTGCTTCATGATTTAATAAAAGATGAAGATAAGGCCATTTTTATTAAGTACGTATACAATTTTAAATTAACAACCCAAGTTAGAAGTATACTTGGACGTTTGAACAGACCTTCGACATTGATTGAATTAAAATCTTTATTGGTGAAATCTTATCCCCATCCAAAAACAGTACAGCAAATGCTAAATGAATTTATTTCAATATCACAGAATAATCTAACAATTTCCGAATATAGAGAAAAAATAACAGAATTATCAGAGCAATTAAGCAATTTAGAGCTACAAAGCTTAGAGAAACCCAGTCAAGAGACAAAAGATGCAATATATAAGGTCAACGAAAGTATGGCACTTAATATTTTTTCAAAAGGTGTCAGGACAGAATATAAAACTATTTTACAGGCGAATCCGCCAAAATCTTTTAATGAAGCAACTGAAAGATGCTTGAATATTGAGCAAAATCTTTCAACAGATAGAAACAATATTTTACATATACAGAACAGAAATAATTCAAGATTTAATCAAAATAATAGATTTAATCAAAACATCACAAATTACAATAATCAACATTTTTCCAACAGAGATAATAACAATTATAGAAATAATACATTTCAAAACAGAAATCAAAATTTTTCAAATAATAATTACAGAACCAATAATAATTTTCAAAACAACAATCAAAATAACAATTACAGAAATAATAACAATTACAGAAGCAACAATTTTCAAAATAACAATAATTTTCACCGTGAAAACGGAAATAATAATCATAATTTTATAAACAATAATAACAGAAATAATAATTTCAATAGAAATACAAATTTTAGAAACAGCAACAATGCGCAGGGAAACGGATATGGCCGGGTAGCAGGAATTGTTACCCACAGAGGCCAAAACTGATCTTACAACTTACTAAAAATTTAACCAATTTTATTATATTAAAGTGCAAAAATACTAATGAGAATCTGAATTTCCTAATAGACACGGGAGCAGATATTTCTATCTGCAAGAAAAGAAGCGTGAATAAAATAGAAACAAGAAATATTTCAACAATAACTGGTATAACAAATGAAAGTATAGAGTGCATAGGCACATCATATTTAAATTTTTTAATTGAAACGGAGGAAATAACACACAATTTTCACATAGTAGAAAATGAATTTCCAATATTAACGGATGGCATAATAGGGCGTGACATGTTGAGAAAGTATATGTCTTAAATAGATTTTGAAACGTACACAGTAACATTTTTAATAAATGAAAAAGAACTAACATTACCAATAATTTTAAATTATAAAAATTTTACAGTACCTGCTCGATCAGAAGCAGTGGTCCCCATAAATATTAGGGTTAATGAAAATAGTATAATACCTGCAAATGATGATAACAAAATACTGGCTATAACAAGAAGTATGGTTACAAATAAACATACACAAAACACTAATTCAGACAAAACAAGTGACATTACTGACAAGAAGTCTGATCAACTTTTTGCTTGGGAATGCACATCCAAATCGGATATAAACAAAATGATAAAATTAAGGTTCGTAACTGATAGAAACTACAAGGGTACCCAAATATATATAAATAACAGAGAAGTTATTGCAAGATGCAGCGATAATCCATCGATCACACAGCTGACTTTGGAGAAACTGTCGTCAAAAATGCAAAGGTTAAATATAAACGAGCTCGCGTTAAGTAAAAATGATAAAATATTTGAAACCATAAGAATGGATAAATTTAAAGAGATATTTAATAATTTACAAAGAAAAAATAATGAAAATTTAAAAATTTTAATGTACAACGAACCAACAAAAATAATTGATAAAGATATACAAAATAAATTAATTGAAGAATATCATAATTCGGCTCATGGAGGACACATGGGCATTAGAAAAACCAATTTAAAAATGAAACAAAAATACATTTGGAAAAACATGAGCAAAATGATAAAGAAATATATATTAAATTGCGAACAATGTAAAATCAACAAACAAACCAGACATACAAAAGAGGAATTAACTTTGACAGACACACCAGGAACTAGTTTTGAAATAATATCAATAGATACTGTAGGGCCTTTGCGATTATCAAATAATTTACGTTATATATTAACTATGCAATGTGAGTTAACGAAATATGTCATTGCTTGTCCAATGGAGACCAAAGACGCAAAGACTGTAGCAAAATCCTTAATAGAAAATGTTATTTTAATCTATGGTCATTTTAAAGTTCTTAAATCAGATAGGGGTACTGAATTGACCAATGAATTGATGTCGGAAATCTGCAAACAGCTTAACATTAAACAAATATTTAGCACGCCTTATCATCATGAGACCCTCAGTTCAATAGAAAGAAACCACAGAGTATTGAACGAATTTTTATTAAATTTTTGCAAAGATGATGAATGGGACCATTGGATCCCATACTTCACATTTGCTTACAATACAACACCTCATGTTGACACTAAGTACACTCCTTTTGAACTTATATTTGGCAAATTAGCAAACCTACCAAATGATAAACTAGATAATTCAAAATGTTACAACACAGATAATTATGCGCAAGAATTGAGAGTAAGATTAAAATACTAATTAGAAAAAACGAAAGAATTGATAAATATAGCAAAGATTAAACGAATTCAAAATAATGTCACTTCTGCACCATTAAATATAAAAATTGGTGAAAAAGTAATGATAAAGAAAATAAATAGAAAGAAAAACCAACCACCATATTATCATGGTCCATATATTATAGTTGATAAAAATGGAGTAAATTTTAAAGTTGATGTAGATGGTAAAATCAAAGAATACCATAATAATTTACTAAAAAGATGGATTTAATTCAAATTTTTCAATTAAAGTAAAAATTTATTAATTAAAACAATTGCATTGTATAAATTTCATAAACAAATTGAATTTGTATAATTTTTAATAACATATATCATATATCTATTTTGAAACCATTTTTGTAATAAAATATAAAATATAATCTGTTATATTTAATAAGAATATTTGAAATGCAGGAAACAAACAATATATTTTAAGATTAAATAATTTATTAGATTATAATAAGAAAGTTTGAATTGTATAATTTTAAAAATTATTTTTCTTTTCAAATAATTTTTATCTTAAGGATGGGGGTGTAGTGCGCACCAAGTTAAGCAACCAAACGCACACAAACTATTTGGTTGCACTGTATTTATGTTTGTTATTATTCACCACGCACAATGACCCGTGGTTATATATTAGATTTACATTACGCACTTTCGCACTAAGCTAATGTTCTATTTATTTCACTCGCGCACTTTCAATGTTTATATATTTTGTTTTATTTATTTTGCATTACGCACTTACGCATTAAGTTTATATTTATGTTTCACTCACGCACTTTTTATGTTAAAAATTATGCACTTTTTCAAATTACCGTTGTTTGGCTTTATAAGCACCAAAAATTTGAAAATAAAGATTATTAATTCTACAAGCTTTAAATCAGCTGCATCTATTTATTTCAAGCCTAAGCGCATTTTTATGCCGGCTGAATAAAAATAATATTTCAAGCCTAAGTGCATTCTTATGCCGGCTAAATAAAATGATTTACTTAGAGCCAGTGGCGTTTTTAAGCGCCGGCAAAAACTCGAGGCAGGTCCTTTCATTTAACAACATAAAAATTAAAACAAAAACATTACAATAAGATTTTTCAACGAAACAATTATAAATATGTAGCAACATTATTCTAGATTATATTAAACAAACTTTTTTGTTTCTCCGGAATTTTCATGATGTAATTTGGAGTCTTCCAATAATTCTACAAATAATTCTACAATAATTTGTTGTTAAGACAGAGACAACAAAAAGCTGAAATACGGTAAGCAAAAGATCTTTCTGGCGTATGAAGTTTTATAAAATATTTATACGTACCATTAATAATTTATAAAAACTCTATTAAATAGCATATTCTTAGAACAAAACTAAAAAAAGTAAGAAGAAAAAAAAAAGCTTATCGATAGAAGTATGTCACCATTTTTGATAGATACTTAGATTTTACGTAAAAAAATTGAATAATTTAAAGCGTTTCTCACAAGGGTCACGAGAACCCACACCGAGAAAAAAGTAAGGTAAACCAAAGAAAACGCACCTTTGTTGGACGCAAAGACTTTTGTTGGTTAAATCGTGCCCGAAGACAAAATTTCTTTGCAACAAAGATGAAAATTTCTTGAATTAACAAAGGCGCGTACTTAAAAACAAAGACGATATATATTTGTTTATTTACTTTCTATCAACAAAAATGTTTAACAGTCATTGACTTACAGGCATTTGTAAAATATATAAATTAAGCTATTAGTATCAAAATTATCCTACACAATATTCATTATATTTTGTTTGAACGTTATTCTATTTGGTGTGAAATCTATTCGAGCAAATATAGAATTAAACGCTGAGGTAATATTATAGATCGGATCACTTCGGCCAAAGTTAGAAAGAAAGAAATTCCTTTGTCTAAAATGCCTTCCAGTGGCATATATTCTAAAAAGTGCAAGAAGAGGAGCGCAATCGATGTGGTTCATCAAAATATCGCGAGCAAACATTATTAGAAAATACTTTCGCCTAGAGGCCAACGTGCTAAGGCCAAGAAGGGCACATCTAGATGAATAATTTGGCACAAAATTTCAGTTTAATTTACCAATTACAAAACGAGTAAAACGTCTCCGTACTTTCTCAAGTCTTGCACTGTTTGATTCGTAATATGGATCCCATATAAAACAGTCATATTCTAAGATTGATCTTATTAAAGAGATAAATAAAGTTTTAAGGGTGTATGGGTCGTTGAATTCTTTTATGTTGCGCCTTATAAATCAATCATTGCATTAGACTTGTTGATAATGGTATCTTAGTGGCTGGCAAACGTAATCCTTTCATCAAATAACACATCTAGATCAGTTTTAGACTCAACTCTTTGGAGTTCATTCATCGTTATTAAGTAATCAAAAAAGAAAGGTGTCAACTTCATATAAAACGACATTATGTTGCATTTTGAAATATTTAAGTGTTTTTTATTAACCGTACGCCAATTATGAACATTATTTAAATAGCGTTGCAAAACGAAATGATCAGTTTGTGAATGTACAGATTTAAATATTTTAACATCTGCATACATAAGACATTCCGAGTGCTGAATATAGTTAGGGAGATCATTTATAAATAAAATGAACAAGAGTGGTCCAAGATGACTACCTCGTGGTACACCTAAAAGGTTCATAATAACCTTTAAAAAGCTTTTTCCAATACGGACAGATTGGCAGGATTGGCTTGGACAGATTATCCAAGATAATAATGAAGAATGAAAACCCATCAGACGTAGCATTTTTACCAGTATAGGATGCTGCCTATCAAAGGCTTTAGCGAAATCTGTTATATAGATATTCTTTTGTATGCGAAAGAAGATTTATTTTTTGCTATCCTAAAGAAGAGTACAATAAAAGAGTATATTTAATATTAAAATTAATACATGTTTCTGTTTAATATCTTATTTTTTTATGAACTGCTCATTTCTGCTTCTATTCATTCATTTAAGAACCTGAAGAAAAATCAAAGTGAGCAGCTCATTATCCTGAAGAGTGGAGCTGATTTTTCTTTTGTTCATAACCTGAAGAAGAGGAAACCAGTTCGTGAACAAGAATATTTTTTACTCTTGCGAAGAAACTATTGCTATTCATCTCTTGTTCAATGCTTCACTTATCGTTCGTTGGCTCTTCATTTATTCATGGTGAAGGCAACGGAATATACTCTCGTTCGATTCATATCATTTTGTTTTTTTGATACACACGACGTTTGCATGCTATTTTGTATTGAGGCATGGCATAGAAATTTGTCTTGAATTTGATTTGTGCGTATGCATGTTAAGCAGCGTGACAACAAAAATACAATAAAAAAGCGTTCTGTGATTCCATGGAAAGTTTAATAAACAGCAACAGCTTTGTTTTTAATACGCATGCACAGTGGCTCATATGAGGGTTGTTTGCAAATAATATTAACTTATTCTATTTAGGGGGTTAAAAAATTGCACATGAAATTTTTACAAAATTTATAAAATTTAGAAAAATATATACTAAGTACAAAATTTTTTTTTTCAAAAAAATGTCAGACAATGGAAAAATTTATGTATGCACTTAAAAAATTTAATTAAAATCTTAATACATTTTTTTTGTCTAGAAAAAAATCCACATAACCAGTTTTATTCTTTTTTTTTATTAAGGTAAGAAGTAATAATGATTTGCATTCTAATTTTCTTATGTAGAAAATTTAAAAAACATAGAAATTGACTTTATTGTTCAATAAAAATTTAAATTTATTTTAATTTTATACGCTTTTAGAGATTTTCGAAGAAATTATGTCCGAAAAATAAAAAATGCACCACACTGCTTTTTACTTTTAGTTAATTTACGTTTAACTAATTTCAATACCTAAAAACCCTCATATGAGCTACTTTGCATGCGTAACAAAAACAATGCTGTGTTTGTATATTAAACTTTCCATAGAATCACAGAACGCTTTGATATTGCCACGCTCCCTGCAGTCCATGGTATCGTGCATGATTCGTTAAAGATTCCTTTATGACATGGATTACTGGGCTGCTTAACATGCATACACAGAAGCATTCAAGGCATTTCTATGCCTTGCTTCAATACAACATATCATGCAAACATCGTGTGTATCATAATGAATAAATGAATAGCCAACGAACGACAAGTGAAGCATTGAAGAAGAGATGAATAGCAACAGTTTCTTCGCAAGAGTAAAAAATGTTCTTCTTCACGAACTGGGGCCGAATTTCAGCATCCGTGATCGAGCAAAATTATGAAGGGCAGTACGAAACAAGTGCCTATCAATCTTGAACAATTGTGCTCGATCACGGATGCTGTAATGTGGCCCCTGGTTTCCTCTTCTTCATGAAGAAAAAAATTTGCTCAGCTCTTCACGAAAATTAATATGAGCAGGTTTTTTTTTAACAAAAAAATTCCCTCATATTCATGAAGCTTCTTGCGTGAGCAAATACGAACCCTGTTATTTATTGAATCTTTCACTTAGAAACTAGCAATAATTCATCAAATTTTAACCTAAAAATAATTATATACAAATTTATAACCAGTGCTAGGAATAAATGTATAGTTAGCAAATATATAACACAAATGAATTTGGTTAGTATTTAACATAATTATATATCTTTGTTGGTCTTGTATCGTAAATGTTTCTTCTAAATAAATAGAACACTTGATTAGAGCTGTGCTCACATAGACGAGGCTAGACGGACGTGGTCTAGCTCCAGCATATGCAAGACGAAACGAGGGTGTGGTCTCGCTCTGAATAAGTATGTTCAGTACACTATTTTAATGGGTGTTTTTTTAGCTGCATGACAACTCTTAATAATGATACAAGACAGAAATATTATTGGAATGAATTTTTTATAATCTGGTAGATAATTTTATGGCATAAATTTAGCCGTATGACGACAATGGTGGTTTGGATATTGGCTTCCAAGTCTTCAAAAGTTTGCTCGACTTAACATAGTCCTATAAAAAGTAATTAAGAGGCGTTAAGTCACACTAGTGGCGGCCGTAGCCTAGTGGGTAGAGTGCGTGGCCCCTAAGCTAAAGAACTGCGGTAGCCAGGGTTCAATTCCAGCTCAGACAGAAAGTTTTTTCAATTAAATTAATTTTTCTGTTCGGCCGTCACCTCTCTGCAGACAATGGCAAACCTCAGAGAGTAAAAATTGCCATGTAAAGCTTCTTGAGAACATAAGCCGTTCGGAGTCGGCATAAAACACGTAGGTCCAGTTCTCGATAATTTGTGAGCAAACATTTAATAACACGCACAACACAATTGAACACAAAATCAGTCAGCATGGCTCGACAGCGCTCGCCATTCACCGTAACGGCAGCTCCCCTCATTTCGAAAGAAATCAGTGAGGCTAGAGGATTGTCTTCGCTCCATATACGGCAATGTAGCTTTATGTCGAAGCCATTTAACCAGAAATGGGATTCATAACTAAACATAATTCTTCGGTAAAAACGCTCTATGAACTTCGCAAACAGTGTTGTTCTGGTGTTAAGGAATTCATGATGAATTTGCCAAACCTTACTGAACAAAAATGTTAACACAACTTGACATTCTAAACTGTGAAACCATAGACCACAACCATCGAAACTTCTCATGGAGCTAAAAAAACATCCTTTATTAGCTGTAGATTTAATGTGAAAGGATAAGAGCAGTGCTCACATGTGTAAGGCTAGATGGACGGGGCTAAGCTCCTACTTATGCCAGGCAAGACGGGCATGGCCTCGCTCTGGATAATCATGTTTCATTATTGTGGTGCGTGTGGTATTTGTGGTTTGAGCAAGCTTTTTTGCCAAAAATTTCGGATGGTGTTGATTTTTTCAATTGAATTAATTTTTCTGTTCGGTCGTCACCTCTCTGCAGACAATGGCAAACCTCAGAGAGTAAAAATTGCCATGTAAAGCTTCTTGAGAACATAAGCCGTTCGGAGTCGGCATAAAACACGTAGGTCCAGTTCTCGATAATTTGTGAGCAAACATTTAATAACACGCACAACACAATTGAACACAAAATCAGTCAGCATGGCTCGACAGCGCTCGCCATTCACCGTAACGGCAGCTCCCCTCATTTCGAAAGAAATCATTGAGGCTAGAGGATTGTCTTCGCTCCATATACGGCAATGTAGCTTTATGTCGAAGCCATTTAACCAGAAATGGGATTCATAACTAAACATAATTCTTCGGTAAAAACGCTCTATGAACTTCGCAAACAGTGTTGTTCTGGTGTTAAGGAATTCATGATGAATTTGCCAAACCTTACTGAACAAAAATGTTAACACAACTTGACATTCTAAACTGTGAAACCATAGACCACAACCATCGAAACTTCTCATGGAGCTAAAAAAACATCCTTTATTAGCTGTAGATTTAATGTGAAAGGATAAGAGCAGTGCTCACATGTGTAAGGCTAGATGGACGGGGCTAAGCTCCTACTTATGCCAGGCAAGACGGGCATGGCCTCGCTCTGGATAATCATGTTTCATTATTGTGGTGCGTGTGGTATTTGTGGTTTGAGCAAGCTTTTTTGCCAAAAATTTCGGATGGTGTTGATTTTTTCAATTGAATTAATTTTTCTGTTCGGTCGTCACCTCTCTGCAGACAATGGCAAACCTCAGAGAGTACAAATTGCCATGTAAAGTTTCTTGAGAACACAAGCCGTTCGGACTCGGCATAAAACACGTAGGTCCAGTTCTCGGTCATTTGTGATTAAAACATTTAATAACACGCACAACATAATTGATCAATAGAAGCTAGGTCAAAGTCCTTCCAAGGGCTGAAATGGCCAGTTTATTTTTTTATATATCAGCAAATGTTG
Organism: Dichetophora obliterata; assembly: GCA_963920525.1. Lineage (NCBI taxonomy): Eukaryota > Metazoa > Arthropoda > Insecta > Diptera > Sciomyzidae > Dichetophora > Dichetophora obliterata. Next base: position 188,720,519 of record OY986436.1, read on the forward strand.
AAGTGAACAATCAATTGCTAGTTGTTAGATCCCTTGTAAATATAATATTTAATACTGGACTGAGGACACTACCTTGAGGAACTCTAGCTGAAATTGGAAAATTAAATGTATTATAGTTTTTACATTTTACTTTAAACTCTCTGTCACTTAGATATGGTTCTAGAATTTTATGGTAGTAAGCAGATAAAACTTCATGTCAGACCCTATAAAATACCTGAATAACATCTTAGAAAAAAGCAAAACAGTATTTTTTTTTCTTTATTAGCTTTTCTTATTTCATTTATTATACGAAGCACTTGCTCTTTAGTACCATGATGTTTTCGAAAGCCGAATTGATGGATTAGCATAGCTCCTGTTTGTTCCAAGTATAACTGTAACTTAGTTAGAAAAAACTTTTCAAACAGTTTTGAAAGTGTAGGCAACAAACTTATTGGTCTGTAAGAAGATGTTTGTATTGAGTCTTTTCCTAGTTTGGGAATCAAGCTATCTGGGAAAATTGGAAAATATCCAATCCTCAATATAGAATTAAGTGTGTGCGAAATTATTAAATTTGCAATGTTTGGAAGCTCCATCATCATTTCGAAGTAATAAGATCGTATCCTGGGGCTTTCTTTGTATTAAGTTGCGTTTTAATAACACCGTCAATATCCGTGGTCCTAAATTTTAATGAACACTCACACGCTTGAGTGGGCTAAAACACAAATTTTAAGTGCTCCGCTATCTTATAAAACACAAAAAAATATACGAAAACAGGCAAAAAATACAAGCAACGAAAAACTAAGTTCAATTAAAGTATAACAGAGAAGACAAATTTTTTATTACAGCAAAGAAACATCTCTGAATTTACAGATTTTTTTTTCAGTCGCTCACTAACGAAGAATTAAATCTTTCTAGCAAAGAATTTATCTTTTTGATTTCTTACTTTTTTTTTTGATGTGTCGACAAAGAACTGTTGACTTTTGTTTTGAAGACACAGCAGTTGCTGATTTGAAGATAAATTCCTTGTTGAAAATATTTTGCTTTTTGTCTTTGTTACAAAGATGTCTCGTTAACAGTTTTTTAGAGACTTTTTTTCTTTGATTTTACGGATTTCATTTCTCTCGGTGTACAAACCAAAATTTAAAAGGATTTCCAAATGGTTTTTTTTTTTGTTGAAAACCCTTTTGCATAAGCATAAAAAGTTTTCGAAGGCATAAAGTAAAATGCAATGATTCATTTAACTGCATATTAAATTTTCGCTAATAAAATTTATACATTATCAACATTAACTTATACCTTATTTATAAGAATATATTAGTTGATTTTTAATAAAGATAATTTTTTTTCATACTGATGAAAAATCAAAAGACTTACGAACCTAAAAACAACTTATTTTTAATATTAGCAAGCAATTCGTTAACCTTTATCCTACTGCAGACTTTATATATAATTTATTGCTCACTTATGTACTACGTTCATTTCAGTTTTAGAAAGTTATTGCCCATTTCTAAAGCTACATAATCAAACAGCCAGAGCGACTTATGGGCTAAAAGACGGCTCCATTTGCCAGGGATGCAGCCACAACCATGGCAACCAATAAAACTTCATAAAAAATTATTGAGCTTCGATGCGTTTTATGTTGTAAAGCAATATCTATACGAATACAGAGCGATGCGATGCGACGCAATAAGATTAAATAAAATTGATTGCAGACACTCTATCATGACTTAAAACCCTTTTATCGACAGTGCAAAAAGAAAGTTACGCTTTAGTATGTTTTTTTTTTTCTGAAATACTGTTGCAATTTTAGTGAGCACCATTTTTGTCTTTTTATGTATTTGGCGCTTTATAATAAATTGCATTTGAGGCTTGTTCCAAACTTTTTAACCTTTTTCTTTTTGATTTTGTTCTATTCTTGCAGCTGCACAACTCTAGCGATGCCATCGTTACACTGCGCAACGTTAATCTACAAAGCGCTGGTCGCTTCCGGTGTGAGGTTTCCGGTGAGGCGCCATCATTTCAGACAGTCACCGAACATGGTGATATGATTGTTGTGTGTAAGTATAAATTTGTTAATTGGCCAGCTTCAAATATCAAAATGTATTTTTTTTATTTTAATATTCATTGTATATGATTCATTTTGATTTGTCTATGTGTGCATAAAAATCTCAGTAAATTGTTAGCGTTTATGTAAAATTTTCTATTGATTTTCTTTGATAATGGCCTCAAGTGATGGCCAAGCAGAAGTTTTATTAGCTTTTAATGAAAAACTGTACAGAAGTTTAATGAAGCCACTGCTTTGTTGGACTTGTGTTTGTTGTATATCTTGCATTTATCCAGCAATTACTGTTTTGCTTGCAGCACTTCCGTTAAACTTTTCTCATTCAATTAAGTTGTACATCAATCGCTTTTGTTTTAAAAACAACATTTTGCTTTAATGGTTCGTAACAGTTATAAAATTGTTAACATAATTTGTCGTTAGTATATAGAACAAGTATATTAAACAGAAAAGTTGTTTTTACTTATGTTCAGCTAAAATTTAAAAAAGAGTAAAAATGAGCATAGAAAAGAATTCTCCTTTAACTTACCTAAAGTTTAAAGCATTTGATTTATAAAGTACGCAATATGTTGAAAAATTTTGAATTAATAAATAAGCAAGTTAAAAGGAAAACAATACTTTTTATTAGGGGTTTACATTTTTTTCACAGAAAAAAACACCACAAAATACATGTGGACTAAGTCAGTAACAAAAGCTATTGTAGAGGAAAAGTTTAACACACGGTTAAAAAATTTTGGATTAAATTTTAAATTTTTTGGATAACATATAGGACAACACCAAAAAATATTAAATTTGTATCAAAGAAAAAGTTTAAAATTTTTTAATCCCAAGAAGGATGATTTTTTAATCCGCAAAAAGTTTAAAATGTTGAGAATGCACTTTAGCAAAAAAATAAGAAATAAATAAACATTAATTTAAAATCAAACTCGGTACTGAACATCTCCTGATTTGAACACACGTCCTCTCGTTTACAGGGTCTCATCTTATCTACTCGTCTATTGCAGTTGTTAACAAAGTTTCGCTTATTTTGCTTCGTTAAGAATGCAAGTAAACTTTCGGAAACATGAGTTTGAGACTAAGCTAAATTTCAAAAATAGTCTAAAACTTGAACTTTTTTCTAATTAAAATAAATTAAACTAAAGAAGGGATTAAAAAAATAGTACTTTTTGATTAAAAATTGTTTTAATCCAAAGCTTGGATAAAAAATTAGTCCAAAATTTTTAACTGTGGAGACACTGGCTTAAAATGATTTGAGGTGAGCCCTAACCATCCTGCTTTGGTAACCTGATTCCTCGGAAGAATTTTGAAGTCAAATGTTTTTTTAAACCAAACAAGTTACAAAATTGAGGTTCCATGAAACTTACAAATGGTCGTTTTCCATTGGTTTTTCCCATTTTAATCTTTCTAGATTTACGCAAACTTGTTTCACAGTTGACCCAAATTCGAAAAATTCTTACCCTTTGGAAAAGGGCACACGGGTTCCCTAAAAGTTCTTAATACATTTTGTATAAAAAATTGAAAATAAAGTTTATTTTTCAAATTGTTTTTTTATTAATTATATTAATTTCTGATGACTTAATTATTCAGTAATTACTGAAAAGTACAAGAAATTTTAAATCGAGCTTTGCAGTAAAAAATTTTGTGGTTTAATGGAAAAAAGAGAAATATCAGCAGCTTATGCAATGTGGTCCCATGTTTTTGATATGCTTTCGCATTTCTTGACTGTGTTTTGGTTAAATTTGCCTGTCTTTGATCAATACTCAAGAAAAGGTGGTAACTACTCTTTAAAGGAACTTACCAGTTTTATCACGCTCATTTGTACCCAATAGATCTGCAATATCCGGGCAAACTGCCACAGAGATAGGAAATTTGACCCCGTAGTATCACAATGGGCCTCATTCACCTAAATGTATCTCTGTTAAACACAGCCTAACCTAACCTAAACTATCACCCAAATGTAAGCTAATTATCTACCTGAAATCTACGGTAGATTAAAATGTAATTTTAAGAAATCAAGTGCGGCGCTAGTAATGTCGGTAAGTGTAGGTATAATTATTTATATGACGCCACTTTCCACCAAAGTAGTCAATCGTAGTTTTTATTCGATTATTGCCAACATAAAAAATTTTAAGTCTGAGTTTAGGTCATTAGATACATTTTTGTTAAACTTGAATATATTGCATCCATTTTATGACTTCACTTCAACTTCAACTTTGGTGAGGTTAAAGAAACTCTATTAAGGATCTAGGCTTAGATTTTTAAATCTAGAGAGGACTGCTAATCTATAAATTAAACCAAATAGATTAAGGTGGCTCCCATATGCTTGGAAAAAATATGTTTGCTCGAACTGTTTAGGCTACAAAAAACGATTTTATATAAAACTAAAGTCCATAAAGTTTCGTGATTGATGAACTTTTAGAACTCGCTTGATTTTTCGAGTCTCGCGATTGTTGAAGAAGCATTTTACAACAGTTTTTCCGAGTATTTAATCAAAGAAGTAATAAAATCAACGCTTGAAGCCTGTTTTTTCAAAAACTGGTATACACTTTTTTAAAATGAGCTATTAAACTGGAAAGGGCTGCCAGACTCTGTTTTTAGGGTAAAAGAATTTGCCCGTCACCAAATTTCTAATGGGATTTTCAAAATTCATCTAGTAATGTTCAGTGTTGCCTAGGCAGAAGACTTAGAAGGTTGCCTACCATGGTTGCCAACTCTTGGATCTCCGAAAACCGGACATTTGTCAACAAATTCGAATTTTATTTTAATCACGAAAAAATGTCCAAAATTATTGACATTAAAAAAACTTAAAAGAATAAATTTTTGCAGACTTATCGTTTCTTATAAGCTTTCTTCCCGGCTCAATCACAAGAAAGTCACTAAATTAGGCGTAAGACATTCCATAATCGAAATGAACTAAGAGTTCTGTTTTGACCATTTCCACTTTCAATCTATTCCTCTCATCGGACCAAATATTTTTCATTACGCTAAAAACATAAAGAGTACACGTTTTGCACAATTTTCCACTAATTTGGGGCTTCTGCCTTTGAAAAAACGATGTCCATAATCCACTAGAAGAATGAGAAGTGTGAATTGAATAAGTTTGTTGACTGGTGCTGGGTTTATCCTGCCTCTCTAGTTGTTGCTGCTTCAAAACAGGTAGTACATCATTTAGCACTAAAATTTTGGAAAAAAGTTCATCACCGTTGTTATCTGCACACAACATTTTAGCAACTCTAGTGGCACATTCAAATTTCAACGGTTCTTCCAGTGGTGCACAAACTTTGCAAAAAGAGGTATCTCCAAAGGGGAACCATTTTTCAAGATAGGCCAAAGCTCTTTCGTATGCGCACAAGCTTCGTTTTCAAATTTGGAGGAATCCTCCATAAGCTTTATATTTTTGTTGAAAGTACTCATAATATTGTGAACAAAATACATATACATTTCTGATAATGAATTTTTTTTCGCATAAAACACTCCATATTAAGGGATTTACCTCAGATTTGCCCTGATAGATAAAATATTGTTGCAATGCGGGCCAATTGTGTACTATTCTATTAACTGCCGAGAACGTTATAACTAACATTAAAGTGCTCTATAAGCTTAAACTTTTTATAAAAAAGTTTTTTAAGTGCTTTTATAAGTCATAATAATAAAAAATATTGCAATTTTCCTGTATTAAGGTAGATATGTCTTACATATTTTTTTCTTTACTTTGAGAATCAGTTTCGCTTTTGCATTTTTGTTACATTAAAATGAGGAAGACGAATATGAACTACAAACTGAAGATGAATATTAACCACTAGCCACACGTAATTTGTTTATTTTCGACTAGAATAAAAGCCTGTCCCACGACAGGTCCTTGACACACTTCCTTTTTGTAGCCATTTGACGAAAGTACTTTTTTCTCTTTTTTAAGCTTGATTTTAGAAGCGAAGCTTTTTACGCCTCGTTTTGTGATTTGCTTGAGTGAAATCTGAAAAACGACATTTTTTTCCATACACCTTTTTCTTAGAACTGTTGTTGTTTTTTTACTTGCGTCTATTACAATAAGAGAATATAAAATTAAAAATATTTCTTCGCAAGCGTGAGGATCGAACTCGCGCCTTCGGATCGAGAGCTCTACACACTACCCACTACACCAAACCAACCTTCTATGTTATGATGTGGTTCATTTAATATTAACTGAAGCTATGTTGCAGTAGATGACAGGAATTTATTAAAGGGATTGTTCATTAGCTGCCCTACATATTCTATTGTGAATGCATGCAGCTTTAATGCAGCAGATCACAATTATCGATCAAATACTACGTTTGTATGGAGAGCTAAGTCGGGGTTGACTCGTTATTAACTTACCATGAAAACCCGAGTTGAGTTGAATTTCGTTAAATCCACGAAACTCCGCGAAACTTATTAGATTAAACTGAGTTAGATTGGATGCGTTCGGAATATGAAACAGTTGCTCAACTGTTGAGTGAGGTTTTCTTCATTATCTGTTATTTTTTTTATTTCTGCCACTGCGTTGACATAAAATGTAACAACCCGTTCAGCAGGCTAGTATGGCAGAAGTCCAACTTGACTCAATGTTTTGCATGGAAGCACTATCGAGCAAGAAACGCCATTATGTCAACTTGAAGAAAACCCAACCTAGGATCAACTCGCCATGGAAACGTAGTAAAAAGCATTTTGCATTAGCTATCCAAACAACAAAAGCAGCAAGGTTCCATTGAAAGGGTGGATTTTATTTGCGAATTCAGACATGAATATTCATAGGCACTTAAGGCAAGGATGGTGGTCTAGCGCTAGAAAATTTAAGGTATTTTTAGGTCCGTTTTATTCACTTTTTATAAATCGAGCTAACTTGAGCAGTTTCAATAACTTTTGTTAACTTGACTTTTCGTACAACTTGCGAAGTTAAATAATTTCTCAAGTTAAAATTTCATTTCATTCAGTTCAAGTTGAAATTTTATATGTTGAAGTTAAGTCAAGTTATAAATACTTAAGTTATAAAATATCCCAGGGAATTTTTTGATATTTGATGGGAAATGAGAAAAGAAATGACTTTTATAACTTATAGAAATAGAAATAGAAATAGAAATTTGTTGATGTTGAAGGCAACACAATGTCAAAAAAATATTTTGTTATTAAAATATATGTTTGCAGAAGGAAAACAAAGTGATTTTCAAATAATGGGGGTTTTCAGTTAACGGTGTTTCGAATTAAGGTATGCTTTAATTCACTTCGTTAAATAACGACGTCTAATAAAAATATTTCTAAAATACATGCGCTTTCATGAACATTTTAAATTATCTTGTGTTACTATGCCGTGTTTGATTTTTTTAGTTCTTATTTAAAACATTTTATAGTCCTTTGACAATCGAAAAAAATGGTTTTGTTTTGGTTATTAACATGTAACCATGTATCATGTAACATGTAACCATGCATGTTACATGATTTTTATTTAGAAATCGACTTTGGTGCATTCTAGAATACAAAACCAATATTACAAATATAGTTTCTTTATATTGACTTCTAACTAAATTATGTTAAAATAAACCCGACTACAATGTATAATAAAATGGCTTGAAAATAAATCGTTAAAAATTGAAATTTTTCCACTTGAGGATCTAGAAACCCACATTAAGCGCGATCTTTAAATGCGTTTTTCTTGGAAAGTTATTGTTCACGCGACGTGCAATGTAGTTCAGCTCTTTGCAAATTGGAATAGATGTTTTTTTAGAATACTGTTTTTAACAGTTTTTTTACTTTTAGAAAAATAAGTTGGTTTTTTTTAAAGTGGTCTTAAATGTATTGTTTTATTTTTGATTTCTCTTCGTCAAACTAATATTTACTAAATCGAACGAAAAAAGTTCCATTTTTGACTTAAGTAGAGATTTGTGACTTGAAGGCTGCACGACATTATTTTTTCCAACTTCCAACATACAGAGTAAATGGAGCTAGAGTATTTGCACCAGTTCTGTTGAAATTCTTTCAATGAAGCAAATTCAGTCATTAGAGCTGTTAAACCTAAAAAGGCATTTACAAAAATTTAGTAACTGAAATTGAAAAGATTCATCAGAAATGGTGCCTAATTTGGGATACCTTAATTTACTCTCTATGCCCTACTACATCTTGAAAATCGAGTGACCACCAAACTGAAATTCGCAAGCTTCATATTCTCTTTAACAAATGGCTCCAGCTGTACGAACAAATTCCACGTTGTGAACTGATGCAAAAATTTAGGTACCGACTACTCATAATTGTGCACATAATAACAGCACTTTAATATTACTGCGCATCAAAGTTTTTTTTGGCAAACTAATGATTGTTATCTTTGGAGCTGATATCGATCAGCGCAAATTAAAACAGGTCATTACGGATATAAAGTGCAATTCAAGCCCTTGGAATGACTTTGATCGATCCTCTTTTGATTTTGTTGTGCATGTTATTAAATGTTTGAACACAAATGATCGAGAACTAGATAGAACAAGTAATGCCGACTCCAAACGGCTCATGTTCTCGAGAAGCTCTACTTGGCAGGTATTACTCTCTGAGGTTTATTATATAATAAATATTGATTGAATAGAATAAAAATTCGGTCTCAGAAGTGAATTAAACCCCTGCCACCACTGTTCTTAGCATACCGACCACGCACTGTAATCAGTATGCCATGGACGCCATAACACTTTTAACGGTTAGCGGAACCTAAATCTTTAATATTGTGCACAAAAAAGTTGTGCTGAACTGTAGCGGTTCTAGTCATATAAAATAATACGTGCTTCAAATGTTTTTATAGTAAAAATTTTGTTGTCATAGCAAAAGCGTGTACCAATTGAACTGTGAATAAAGCGAAAATCACAAGTTACACCAAGTATCCCAAGTTAGAATTTATAGCTGGTCATATATTTGGAAGTTAGAGAAATCACAAGTTGACAAAAAACGAAAAATATATCAAATCTTCAATATGTCTAAATATTTTTGAGAAATTCAAGTGAATAAAATGGAATAACTTTTTAAATCGAATAAATCCCAAAGTTATTCCAACTTCTTAAGTTAAAAAAGTGAATAAAACGGCCCTTAGGATTTTTTAAAAAGTTAAAATATTGAACAACTCTACTTAAACTTTTAAGGTGTATTTTAACTCTCATTCATCATAACAAAAATATTTTTTTAATTTAAAAAATTGTTGATCTTGTTCAAAATGGCGGTCAATGAAACGCTCTCAAGGAAAAGGGGCATGGGCGGTGTTGTAGATTTTGACTGTTCTATTTATCTGAAAAATAAAAACCTAGAATATTATTAATCACTATGAGTGCAGCTATGGCTGGCACTAGAAAAAAAAGATATGAACAATTGACAGAATGACGCGCTTTTGAAAATTAAGTTCTTAAAACAGCTTGTTTCCTACTGGTTATTAAGTGTAATATATACGATGTTTCTTAATTAAAACTTTGATTCTAGTTCCAGCGATAGCCACCGTTGTTATGAATAGCAATTTTAAATTTCAGATGATTCGTCTAAATAGTTTTTGTTTTTTCTACAACACCATGCCGAAAAAAGTAATTTCAAGATACTTTACATAAAGATAATGAATGTAGACGAAACACTGTGGCTCGATACCTACTAAAACGGCTGTAGAAGTGAAAATACAATGTTCAGTTGCTTTTTGACAAGACGTAATGTAAAGTAACGTAGAAATCTAAAATCCACGGATTTATACGTCCCGTAACGTTACGTTTATTAAAACCACTTGTACAGGGTCCACCATATAACGTTTTTTTTTTTCAACTAGTGCTTATTTCGTGAATGGTAACACTTAGCTCATGTCTGATTCGACAAATAATTAGTTTTATCCTTCCGCTGAACGAATATGGTTGTGTATACGCTTGAACAACGCTGAGAAGTGGGCCTGCGATCGACTTACAGAAGATGCCGATTTTGCCAAAAAAATCATCTTTTCAGATGAAGCTCATTTTGATCTTGGTGGGTATGTAAACAAGCAAAATTGTCGCATTTGGGGCACAGAAAACCCGCACGCATACATTGAAAAGCCGCTGCACCCAAAACGAGTCACTGTTTTTTGCGGATTTTGGTCCAGAGGCATAATTTGGCCATTTTTCTTCGAAAATGAGCAAGGAGTGGCCGTTACAGTCAATGGCGATCGTTATCGGGCCATGTTGAACCATGTTGTTCACAAAAATTGAAGAGGAGGATATTGGCAACATTTGGTTTCAACAGGACGGCGCTACGTGCCACACAGCCGAAGCTACACTCGATGTTTTGCGCTGTTTTTGAAGATCGCATTATCAGCCGCAGAGCTGATATCGTTTGGCCCCCTCGGAGCTGCGATTTGACACCGTTGGACTATTATTTGTGGGGTGCCCTCAAAGATAAGTGTTACTTCGACAAGCCAGAGACAATTGACGCTTTAAAGGACAATATTCGTGAAGCCATTGGTGAAATACAGCTACACACAATCGATAATGTGCTTAAAAAATTGGACCGATCGTGTAGGCTACTGCATGGCCAGCCGAGGCAGCCATTTGAATAAAATTATTTTCCATTATTAACCGGAAGAATTGTACTTTCAAATAAAAAAAGAAATTTGAGAAAATATCCAGTAGTTTTTTTTTATAGGATTTTCAAAAAAAAAAAAGTTATTTGGCGGACCCTGTATAAGAAAGCATTGTTTCAAACAATAATTGAAAGAACGCACTACTGCTCAACTGACATTAGATCACATTACGTTACTTCTATTATAATTGGACATTAACGTCAGAAAGACTATATTTTTGATACATAAAAAAATCAGTTTCATAAAAATTCTAAGCCTTAAAAAATGCTGCTTTGATAAATATAATTTGCGAATGACATGCGATCCAAATATTTGCATAACACGATTAGGACAACTATTGATGTAATATTTGCTAGATATATCGATGACATTACATTTATGTAATATAAGTTTGATATTTTAGATATTAAAACCCAATAATTTCATTAACATTTACAAAAATAATTAAAAATTTATGTAAAATAACATTATAAGGTAATAAAATTTACTGGTGGAAATATTATTGTGTTCAGTTAACATTATGGTATTTAAAATTTTTCAATTTAGAAATTTTTTTATTAAAAAAACCATTAAATTATGAAACGTATAAAACTGCGGAAAAGCTTCGCTTCTCTCTTGCGTCCAGCGACGCATCTGTTTTTTTTTTATTCAATTGATTTTTGAAAAATACAAATGTACCACTTTTAATCAGACTTTACGTATTAAAGCAGTGTAAAGCAAAAACCTACTATTGTAAAAACCTAATATTGTCACTGATAAGTATAAAATATATTTTCTGTGCATACTTTCAGGCTGAACATTTTCAAGTACAGTATGTCTTGTAAAATTACTTTACTGTCAAAAAATAATTGCAGTTTGAAAAATACTGTGTCCAGAGCAGCATGCTTGCCTTTTATATTTTAAGATGTGCATATTTTCAGGCTGAAGAGTTTGGGAGATATTCGGCACGGTGCAGAGTGCTTGCCTTTTATATATTAAGATTGAACATTTTAAGTATAGTAAGGCTGAGTCCTAAATGCATTTATGCAAAGCATCAGTGTGTTTTATTTTGGATTGGCGCTTAGTTTAAATAAGAAAATTGCGCAACTCTGTTGATTTGGAAGAAAATATTGATAAAAAAGACACGAGAAGCAGTACGATATTGCATACAAGAAAGTATTGATTCTCGTGTCTATCTGCTTTCATTTAGCATTTAAGCATCTTATTAAAATTTTAGTCTATAAAAATTTTAGTCCGATTTTGTTAAAGACAAAAAATAATAAAAAATCGTATTTCTTAAAGTAATAAAAAAACATGTTCAAACTTAGCATTTCATAAAATCTATCAACGCAGAAATTTTGTTTTTATTCTCTAGTGAATAACCATCAGTTGTCCTTAAAAATTCAATTTTAGACAAGTTTATAGGCAAAACCAAAACATAGTTTACATTCGCCTCTCATTCCGTACATGATTTCTATTACATTGAAACTTCACTTTACTCATAATTCGCTAAAAAATTTTTTGTGCTCTTCTTTTCATTCACCTTCAAAGTATCTTCAGCAATTCTCAAAAATATGCTATGAAAGCAGCTTCTGCAATTGAAAGATTTTATAGATTTTGGAACAAAATAACCGAAAACGAATTGAAAAAGTTAGCAATTTTGAAACAAATTCCAAAGCAATCTAAATTTGTTCCAAAGCAGCAACATTTGTTTTTATATCAGTAACTTTTTGCTATACCATTGTTTTCTATACTCTTTTGAGTATATCCCTTTTTTTTTCTTGCTGCGTGCCACTTCGTTTCATTTTATTTTTTTACTTCCGCTTGCCCGTTACGCTATGCTCTGCGATTTACCGCTAACTCACTTCCTGTCACTATGTTCATGCTTGTCTGTGTCGAATATTGAATTTCCGGTTTTCACATTTTCATGAAACTTACGGTAAATTAAATTTTGCACAGCTTCTCGACATTGTTTGGTGTACCGATTGAAAGCAGAAACCGAACAAAACCATTTGTTTCTCATTCGAAAACATTGCGAGAGCAGCCTTGATTGTTTCACTGTTTGGTGCATCCAGTGCCAGGATGCAGACACTAGAAAAAAATTCAAAAATAAAAAGTAAAACCTCATTTCCAAAGTAGCATTATAAAAGTAAAAAACGGAAAAACTCAGCGGAAGTCGAAAGCAGAGTTGCGAAGATGTAGTAAACAGCAGCATGGACGCATAAAAGCCATGACAAACTTTTGTCAATTTTCAAAGATAAAAACTTCAACTGGATAAACTAATGATTTCTTACTTTTATTCACCTTAATTTTATGTAGTATTTTTATATTTATTATTAACTATTATAATTGACAAGTTTTTGTTAGGCTCGTAATAAGTTCTTAGTTTGAGAAATACATTTCTTAAAGAAATTTGAATAGTATTAATAAAATTATTTTTTTCAGCTCTTCCAGATCAAGGTCCTCCAAAAATAAGTGGTGGTCGTCCACGCTATCAAATTGGTGATTGGGTACGCATTAATTGCACTGCAGGTCGATCTAAACCAAGCGTCCAGTTATCTTGGTATGTCAACGGAGAAATAGCAGAGCCTCATATGCTGCGAAAATACGAGACAATTGTTTCGGGTCGCGAGGGTTTGGAGACGTCAGTTTTGGGCTTGCAATTTCGTGTTGATCAACATCATTTTCGTAATGGCGACATGAAATTAAAGGTAAGGTGGAGATAAACTAGGTATAAGCTCAGATTACTGACTTTCTCCTATTGTTTTGACGTATTGATTGATACGACTTTAGTTTTTAAGCTATTTATTTTAACATTTCTGAAATGTTATATTTTTGTGGTATCTCAAAATAAATGAATAAATTTTTGAATTCAATAAATTTATATGACTTTTGTAGCAACTTTCTTTGGCAGTTATTTGCCATTCACAGAACAATGAACGCTGATATTACTCGATGCTTGTCGTGCAAATATTTTAGATATTTCGATATATACATAAATAAAAGGCAACAAATGAAATTGCAAGTATGGTTTTTGCTTTCAATTCAATACAATGAAGAACATGGGCGTCCGCAGGATTTGTTCTAGGGGGGGAAAAGCCATAAAGGAATCTAGAATGAACACAAATAATGTATAACCTATATACTGCCATCATCAGGAAGAGTGCGGCATCTACATATTTCAATATTTTGAGACAAACGTGTTACAGTAATTTAACAAAAATTCTCTGATTAGGGTTTGGATGGTTATTAATATTTGATTTTGCAGGATAGTGAAATCTTATTTGCTTTCACAAATAAATTAGGAAAACGCAGTATCTGCCTGTGGATACAGCTTTTTTATGTCTGTTTATTTACACGCAGAGAAAAAAACATAGTTGCAACAACCATGTCTTAAAAGGATCATAGTATGATTTATTTAGAAACAACGGTACAATATATATTATTCAAAGTATTGTCCATCGTTAGCTACAACATTTTTCCATCTTTCTGGCAGCATATGTATTCCGCGCCGGAAGAACGATTCGTCTTTTGAGGCAATCCACGAATCGACCCATTTTTTGGTATCCTCGTAAGAAGTGAAGCGCTGCTCAGCCAAGCCATGCGTCATCGATCTGAATAGGTGGTAGTCGGAAGGGGCTATGTCTGGGCTATAAGGCGGGTGGGGTATCACATCCCAATTCAGCGCCTCCAACGTTTCCTTGACGGTTCTTGCAACATGTGGCCGTGCGTTGTCATGTTGAAAAACCACTTTGTCGTGTCTTTTGGCATATTCCGGCCGTTTAACCTTTAATGCTCGGCTTAATTGCATCAATTGTTGTTGGTAGCGTTCCCCAGTGATGGTTTCGTTAGGTTTTAGTAGCTCATAGTACACGACACCCTTCTGATCCCACCAAATACACAGCATAAGCTTGGCGCCATGAATATTCGGCTTTGCCCTCGATGTTGATGCATGGCCGGGTGGTCTCCACGATTTTTTCGCTTAGGATTATCGTAATGGATCCACTTTTCATTGCCAGTGACAATACGATGCAAAAAACTCTTCCTTTTATGCCGTTGAAGCAGTTGTTCGCACATGCAAAATCGCCGTTCAACGTCTCTCGGCTTCAACTGGTACGGCACCCAATTTCCTTGCTTTTGAATCATTCCCATGGCCTTCAAGCGTTTGCCGACCGTTAATAAGTCGACTCCCAATGATTCTGACAATTCTTGAAGGGTTTGACACGGGTCTTCATCGAGCAAAGCCTCCAATTCCTCATCTTCAAACTTTTTCGGCTGGCCCGGACGCTCTTTGTCTTCCGTATCAAAATCACCACTTTTAAACCGACGGAACCAGTACTCACAAAAAGAAATCGATGGAGCATAGTCCCCGTAAGCCTCAGTAAGCGTGCGTTGTGCTTCAACAGCTTTTTTCTTCAAATGGAAGCACAAAAGTAAACCTTCCCGCAAATTGCGTTTTGTTGGAACGAAAGTCGACATGTTCACAGAGAAAAAAATATATGTTGTTTACACTTCAGTGGAATGACACATACTGAAAAATGAAGCTAAGACAATGTGCTTTGAAATGAATATAGTCACAGGTGTGCCCGATGCGATCTATTGATAGTTACGCCATCTCTTAGAAAACCTTTAAAACTAATTCCAACCCCCAATATAATATTTTCTTTGATCATGATAAAATTATTACAACAACCATATTTAGAAAAGGAACTTTTTTGTAGGAACCAAAATATTATTGAAACAATCATTATTTTCCTATTGGGTCAAAAATAGAATGATTGCAACAACTTTTTTATGAATTTATTTTTAGGATCCAGAATATTATTGAATATTATTTATTTTCATGCACTCCAATTTCCACAGCTATTAAATTAAGGTATGGTAAAGGTATTAATGGTAAAGGTTTGCCATTGACTAGGCCGAACAGAAATATTAATTCAATTGAAAAATCCTTTTGATAAAATTTTCTGTCCGAGCTGGGGTTTGAACCGCGGCTTTTTCGCTTACGAGCCACGCACACTACCAGTAAGCCACAGCCACTACTACCGCTCGCCTGACCAATACCATTCATAAACATGGTACATTAAGTGCATTGTTACAAAAATAGCCATATATGTGATAAACAAAATATGGTCAGAATTGCGAAATATGTTTACGGTAAATAGAAACATGTTTGCTACAATCAAAGTCAAAAATGTCACTTTTCTGCGTGCTGTTTTTAGGATAAGGCGATTAAAAACAAAACAAAATAATTGACAATAAAACAGTTGACAAACGAAACGACACATAGCCAGAAATCGATAAAACTTATTGTGTATGAATGAAGTGAAAGTTTTTCCTGCAAACTGTTTAAACACAATAAATTCTATCGATTTTTGGTTATGTTCTGCTTCGTTTGCTAACAAGCAAAGAATAGTTCAGACAAACATTCAAAATTCTAATATGTTTGTCTCTATAATAAGATTAAAATTTATCATGATTGACAGAACAACAACATTTTTGTTGAGGCAATGATAGTATGTTGACGATTTCAATGATGTTATGATTTCAACTATAATGTTATTTTTGGTACTGACTTTATTTGGGCAAAAATTTGTGTTTGCAGAAATAATACAATTATTTATGTAAAACTATTATTGCAGTAATCATGTCTCTACCATGTCTTTTTTCTGCGTGTATATACTGCGTTATGCCTTCAATGATTGCTTTAATTTTTGTAGATATGACATTTCACGTTAAAATACTAAGCAATTGAGCAAAAAATTCGCAATATTATTTTATTTTCTAGAAGATAGAAGAAAAATGATTAAGAAAACACAATAAAACTAATTTTGATATCCATGCTAGATGCCGCACTCTTCCTTATGACGGCAGTATAATGCTATTTACTACGGGTTTTGTTACTAATTTTGTAAACATGATACGCACACTACACCGGTTGACACACTCTTGTACACATAAGAAAATTATCTTTTATATTTTAAAGATAGTGTAAATATCTTTCTCGTATCATGTCTGAAATATTTAAAAATCTTTTTAATTTTTTTTGCCATTTAATTCATTTCAGTAATTTTTTATATATTCTTATATATTCTATGCAAATATTCTTAATAGTTAAGTAAATTAAATAATGTGAGGCCTATATCGTTAAATGCAAATGCGTTAATTACTATTGAGCCTACAAGTTTTCAACTTTTAAAATAAAATACAAAAATTTCCTAATATTAAACAATTTGTTTTGTTGGAAAACTGAAAAAAAATTAATTTTTAGGCAATTTTTAACTTTGGAAGCTTTTTTCTCCAAAGCCAATTTCGAGCGGACTGAAATTTTTCAGATTTGAATTTAGGAGGCATAAAATCCATATCAATCGCAAAAATAAAAAATTTGAGATATTTTTCACCGGATCCCACACCGTATTTACACCAATCTACTTCTGTTCTATTCTATTTTGAATCTTGACTAAATAATAGCACGTGACGCGAAGAAAAGTCCAGAAAATTCTCAGACTGGGTGGGCATCACTAAATAACGTGAATTTTAAGAAGTATAAAATGGTTGTTTTAAATCTAGTTTCCTATTCAAGTTTATGTCATACAAAACTTTTGACTATAACAACTTCTAATGTAAAATCGTTTGCTAATATGATATATGATTTTTTCGAAAATTAGTCCTTGATCAAAAATTGACCTACATTATTGAATTTCCTAATTTTTTCTTTCGCTTTTGAATTAGTAGCTTTGCTCTCGCCTTAATCACTGCAAATTTCTTAAATTCAAATGCTGTAGGATTGTTTGTCATTTTATAAGTTTTAGGAAAAATTTAAAAAAATTCTAATTGGATCATCTTTATAATAGAAAAACAAGTCGACTTTTTGGAAATCATTAATTTTTTTATTGAATTTATTTACTTTGTCTTCTGCTTATTTACAATGACTTTAAAACATAAATTTGCTTATTATCAAAGCTTATATCCGTTATTGAATTAAATACCCCTTGCTATCGTTTGGTACAAAGAATTATCTTCGACTAATAAGGGATATCATTCGTTAACATTCATCAATTTCTTGTTCGAATAACTTCGTAATATCCTTCATTACATTCATAGTATTTACTAAAAAATTCATTCATAGGTTGACCATTATTCGTAGAAAGTACGAAGTCTTAGTGGAGTTTAAAAAATTTGCAACTGAAATCGTTCAGACTGGTTTGTCGAGCAATTACCGAATATAAGGACATGTGTGATTGCAAGGTGGTCGTAGGCTACTGAAAGAGTACGTGGTCCATAACCTAAAGAATCGCGGCTCAAACCCCAGCTGAACAGTAAGTTTTTTCTTAACTAGGTATTAGTAGCATTCGTAAATGTTTTTGTACAATATAACTGCATTTGTTTTTGTACGAATATAAATAGATTATTCAAAATGTGTACCAAACTACGTCCATTCAACGAATTCTACTCGTGGCTGAAAATTACTAATAAAATTCGTAAAAAAAAATTTTGTAATTCAAGAATACGTATGGAAAAGTGCCTGTGAAACAAGGGTAAATGAAATGGTAACGAAACTTAGTAGGTCGTGTCCATGTTACGCGTTTTTGTCGCTATTGAGACACCGCTCTTAATTTTTTAAATAAATATATATAAATAAATAAATATTAAATAAACAAATCTATTTAAATACATACAAAATTCAGTATTTTTCAGCCGCGTTTGAAAAAAAAAACCTGCAAGCATTGTCGCATTCGCGACAAAAACGCTTAACATGGACACGGCCTTACAGCAACGGGTACAACATAGTATTTAGAAATTTATGGTTTAGCATATTTACAAATTAACCTAAAAAAAGTCTTTTTGAATACTCTTCAAAAAATATTAAATACATAATGAACATATCGTCATATGAAATCAAAACAGCCGTAAGTTACAAAAAAATTGAAAATCTACTCTTCGATTGATTATGATGCACTTTATCAAAATAATTGTTTCGCAAAATTTTACACTTATACAACTAAAAACGACGTTTTTATTAACAAAGCCCTAAGTTTGAACGCAACTTAAAATTTAGAAAGTTTTTGCTTCTCTCTTAAAACATTTTAATTAAAACTTACGGATTTTTTGATTTAATATGAAGATATGCTAAACATGTTCACTGCCTATGGGGGTGTTCCCCTTTCCCCCTGCGGACGCCCATGATGAAGAACATTATTAATATCTCCCTGAAGTCGACCCCTTTTAAAGGTCGACCAGGGAGCACAGCTACAAACGACACACAGTTCTTGCAGACAAATAAAAGCTCTTCAAAAACAAAGAATGTGCAATGCTAAAGTGGACCAAACATTCATTGCATCTTATTTTACATTCTGCAATGAAAACATTCATTTCCTCTCTGGAGCACAAAATTTTGTAAATTTTAAAAAATCAAAATTGAAAGTGGTTATGTTTAGTTGTTCATAAAAAGATAGGTCCTTTACGAAATAGTGTTTGCAACAAAGTTATTTGCGGTTTTTATATTGCGGCTATAGCGATAATTGGTAAACCATTACACCTGGTTTATGAAATAATGATAGGAAACAAAAAAAAAAACGGAAAAAATTATTTGACTTTGTTGAGGCTCGACCTTTCAACCGCACGATTATAAAACAAGCACCCTTTGCCCTAAACAGCAAAAATCACAAAGAAATGTGTTCGAAATAGCAATAAATTAAACTACTTTCTTATAAAATAAATAAAAAATTCTACTCGTATTTAATCTACTTATTTACAATTTTTTTCCACCCTCAGTGGTGAATTTTTAAAAATTTGAATTTCTTTCACAAAAAAAACTAAAAAATCGATCATATATTTGACGCTTGAACTCAGAACCTCACGACTATAAAGCAAGCGACACCTGCTCTGAGCTCCAGAACTCACACCTAAAGCTTTTTCTAAATGAGGTAATGAACTCAATTCAGTTATGAATTATTGAAATATAAAAATATCAAGGAGCTTTTCAGAATTTCTGTTTGATTTTTAATGTGTTTGTATGTATGTATGTATGTATGTATCAAATAATTTCGCATTTTAGCCAAACAAATAAACGTACACACAAGGAAATGAGTGAATATTGTGTTGTCATCCAGTTCTGAGCTACATTTTAAGTTTGAAAACTCTAGCTCATCGGGAAAATGGTTAAAAATGGATTGCCAGATTTGTACGTTACAGACAATAAGTGAAGCTACCCTCCAGGAAAAATCGGAAGGCTTCCATCTAAAAATGATAAAGAAACATTCCCCCCCGTATCTTTTAGAAGCTGCAGGGTCGTTTTGTATTTATGTTGTTTCCAAACCGTTTCTTTAAGAATGCAAGTGGAAATTTTTACTTATTGTCAAGCAATGACAACAGAAAATATTAATATCATTGTTTCCTAGCCGCTTATTATAGAATTCGTTAGTCTAGTGGTAGCGCGCTTGACTGTCGCTTAGGGGTTCCGGGTTCGAATCCTGGCTGGGCATTTTCATAACAAGGGAGAGTAATGTTTCCACATTCATTTTTAGAACAGGGGAGAGGACTGCTTCCAATTCACTTTTTAAGACAGCAGAGAGGAATGTTTCCCTTTAATGACATGCTATGCAAAAAAAGAAATGGAGTGTCCAACGGAAGGGAATGCTTCCTACATTCCATGGAATGTTTTTTGTTTATACCCGAGAATGTTTCCATTTCCTGGAGGGTAAACTGAGTTCACTATCATTTTTCAACATAAAATCACCTATAAGACTTTTAGATCACCCAGGATATAGTATTTTAACATATTATAATGTATATAATTAAAGTTTTTTCCTAAATGACCTCTATGTTTATTATGTTGACTTTATATGATTTAAATACAAATTCTAAATGTTTGATAGTTTAAATCATACTTGATTTTAAATACAAATTCTAGTTGTTTGACAGTTTAAAATCGTTTATCGAGCTTAAGGTCAAAGTTAGAAACAATTAATTGTTCTAACGAATTTTTCTAAAGAAACAACAACAACAACAAAGTTTTTTCAATATGAAAGGAAAAAAAAAAAAAAAAACCACTAGCAAATTGATTTTATTGTACAATTTCTGCGTGCTAAACGCGTCATCAGAAATCTTTGTGATTGCCCGTGCAAGCGCGTAGACGCACTGCACCATCGGGGCGATGAGATTTTGAAGCTTCAATTTCTCATTTTTTCCCTTAATTTCATAATGCCACATTTGTTGTTGTATTTCTGTTTTACTTTAGTTTCTATGCCTATATTATATGTAGTCCAACAGCCTGCTGGAATTCTGCACTAACAAAGCATGTTTACTGAAGTTGTTTTTAGAATTTTTGCTGATTTTGTTTTTCAGCTGTTTCCGTTTGGTCGAGCTCTACCATTTGATTAAAGTTTTTTCCTAAATGACCTCTATGTTTATTATGTTGACTTTATATGATTTAAATACAAATTCTAAATGTTTGATAGTTTAAATCATACTTGATTTTAAATACAAATTCTAGTTGTTTGACAGTTTAAAATCGTTTATCGAGCTTAAGGTCAAAGTTAGAAACAATTAATTGTTCTAACGAATTTTTCTAAAGAAACAACAACAACAACAAAGTTTTTTCAATATGAAAGGAAAAAAAAAAACCACTAGCAAATTGATTTTATTGTACAATTTCTGCGTGCTAAACGCGTCATCAGAAATCTTTGTGATTGCCCGTGCAAGCGCGTAGACGCACTGCACCATCGGGGCGATGAGATTTTGAAGCTTCAATTTCTCATTTTTTCCCTTAATTTCATAATGCCACATTTGTTGTTGTATTTCTGTTTTACTTTAGTTTCTATGCCTATATTATATGTAGTCCAACAGCCTGCTGGAATTCTGCACTAACAAAGCATGTTTACTGAAGTTGTTTTTAGAATTTTTGCTGATTTTGTTTTTCAGCTGTTTCCGTTTGGTCGAGCTCTACCATTTGATTAAAGTTTTTTCCTAAATGACCTCTATGTTTATTATGTTGACTTTATATGATTTAAATACAAATTCTAAATGTTTGATAGTTTAAATCATACTTGATTTTAAATACAAATTCTAGTTGTTTGACAGTTTAAAATCGTTTATCGAGCTTAAGGTCAAAGTTAGAAACAATTAATTGTTCTAACGAATTTTTCTAAAGAAACAACAACAACAACAAAGTTTTTTCAATATGAAAGGAAAAAAAAAAAAAAAAAAAAAACCACTAGCAAATTGATTTTATTGTACAATTTCTGCGTGCTAAACGCGTCATCAGAAATCTTTGTGATTGCCCGTGCAAGCGCGTAGACGCACTGCACCATCGGGGCGATGAGATTTTGAAGCTTCAATTTCTCATTTTTTCCCTTAATTTCATAATGCCACATTTGTTGTTGTATTTCTGTTTTACTTTAGTTTCTATGCCTATATTATATGTAGTCCAACAGCCTGCTGGAATTCTGCACTAACAAAGCATGTTTACTGAAGTTGTTTTTAGAATTTTTGCTGATTTTGTTTTTCAGCTGTTTCCGTTTGGTCGAGCTCTACCATTTGATTAAAGTTTTTTCCTAAATGACCTCTATGTTTATTATGTTGACTTTATATGATTTAAATACAAATTCTAAATGTTTGATAGTTTAAATCATACTTGATTTTAAATACAAATTCTAGTTGTTTGACAGTTTAAAATCGTTTATCGAGCTTAAGGTCAAAGTTAGAAACAATTAATTGTTCTAACGAATTTTTCTAAAGAAACAACAACAACAACAAAGTTTTTTCAATATGAAAGGAAAAAAAAAAAAAAAACCACTAGCAAATTGATTTTATTGTACAATTTCTGCGTGCTAAACGCGTCATCAGAAATCTTTGTGATTGCCCGTGCAAGCGCGTAGACGCACTGCACCATCGGGGCGATGAGATTTTGAAGCTTCAATTTCTCATTTTTTCCCTTAATTTCATAATGCCACATTTGTTGTTGTATTTCTGTTTTACTTTAGTTTCTATGCCTATATTATATGTAGTCCAACAGCCTGCTGGAATTCTGCACTAACAAAGCATGTTTACTGAAGTTGTTTTTAGAATTTTTGCTGATTTTGTTTTTCAGCTGTTTCCGTTTGGTCGAGCTCTACCATTTGATTAAAGTTTTTTCCTAAATGACCTCTATGTTTATTATGTTGACTTTATATGATTTAAATACAAATTCTAAATGTTTGATAGTTTAAATCATACTTGATTTTAAATACAAATTCTAGTTGTTTGACAGTTTAAAATCGTTTATCGAGCTTAAGGTCAAAGTTAGAAACAATTAATTGTTCTAACGAATTTTTCTAAAGAAACAACAACAACAACAAAGTTTTTTCAATATGAAAGGAAAAAAAAAACCACTAGCAAATTGATTTTATTGTACAATTTCTGCGTGCTAAACGCGTCATCAGAAATCTTTGTGATTGCCCGTGCAAGCGCGTAGACGCACTGCACCATCGGGGCGATGAGATTTTGAAGCTTCAATTTCTCATTTTTTCCCTTAATTTCATAATGCCACATTTGTTGTTGTATTTCTGTTTTACTTTGTTTCTTTAGAAAAATTCGTTAGAACAATTAATTGTTTCTAACTTTGACCTTAAGCTCGATAAACGATTTTAAACTGTCAAACAACTAGAATTTGTATTTAAAATCAAGTATGATTTAAACTATCAAACATTTAGAATTTGTATTTAAATCATATAAAGTCAACATAATAAACATAGAGGTCATTTAGGAAAAAACTTTAATCAAATGGTAGAGCTCGACCAAACGGAAACAGCTGAAAAACAAAATCAGCAAAAATTCTAAAAACAACTTCAGTAAACATGCTTTGTTAGTGCAGAATTCCAGCAGGCTGTTGGACTACATATAATATAGGCATAGAAACTAAAGTAAAACAGAAATACAACAACAAATGTGGCATTATGAAATTAAGGGAAAAAATGAGAAATTGAAGCTTCAAAATCTCATCGCCCCGATGGTGCAGTGCGTCTACGCGCTTGCACGGGCAATCACAAAGATTTCTGATGACGCGTTTAGCACGCAGAAATTGTACAATAAAATCAATTTGCTAGTGGTTTTTTTTTTTTTCCTTTCATATTGAAAAAACTTTGTTGTTGTTGTTGTTTCTTTAGAAAAATTCGTTAGAACAATTAATTGTTTCTAACTTTGACCTTAAGCTCGATAAACGATTTTAAACTGTCAAACAACTAGAATTTGTATTTAAAATCAAGTATGATTTAAACTATCAAACATTTAGAATTTGTATTTAAATCATATAAAGTCAACATAATAAACATAGAGATCATTTAGGAAAAAACTTTAATCAAATGGTAGAGCTCGACCAAACGGAAACAGCTGAAAAACAAAATCAGCAAAAATTCTAAAAACAACTTCAGTAAACATGCTTTGTTAGTGCAGAATTCCAGCAGGCTGTTGGACTACATATAATATAGGCATAGAAACTAAAGTAAAACAGAAATACAACAACAAATGTGGCATTATGAAATTAAGGGAAAAAATGAGAAATTGAAGCTTCAAAATCTCATCGCCCCGATGGTGCAGTGCGTCTACGCGCTTGCACGGGCAATCACAAAGATTTCTGATGACGCGTTTAGCACGCAGAAATTGTACAATAAAATCAATTTGCTAGTGGTTTTTTTTTCCTTTCATATTGAAAAAACTTTGTTGTTGTTGTTGTTTCTTTAGAAAAATTCGTTAGAACAATTAATTGTTTCTAACTTTGACCTTAAGCTCGATAAACGATTTTAAACTGTCAAACAACTAGAATTTGTATTTAAAATCAAGTATGATTTAAACTATCAAACATTTAGAATTTGTATTTAAATCATATAAAGTCAACATAATGTATATAATTTTAAAAATTTTCATAAAGGTTTTACATTAAATTCAAACGAGATGGAAAAAAAATCTATGTATTAAATCTTGTTCAGCTTCAAGTGTTTATGTAAGATAGAGACTTTTCAACGCTTTCCGATTTTTTAATCGTTTTTCTGTGATTTTTTCCAAATAAAACACTACCTTCTGCACACTACTAGTATTAGTTAATAAGTAAATGATTTATCTTAACTCGTGATAGATAACAAAAAATTATATTTTACTTTACTTTATTTCTTTAATGACATAGTTTTCATTAAGTTAGAAATACTGTATTAACCTGGGACCGTAACTGTTATGATTATTTAAAAAAAGTCAACAAATAATCGTTATTATCAAAAATAAAAGTTAAAATTTTACTTCTAGTTTTTCAATCAAATGTATTAGTTAAAATTTAACTTATATTTTTTTATCAAAATTAAAAGTTAATTTATTACTTTTATTTATTTGATCAAAAATATAAGTTAAAATTTGACTTTCATTTTTTTTATCAAAAATAAAAGTTAATATTTTACTTTTATTTTTTTGATCAAAAATAGAGATAAAAACTTAACAGATCTATTTCTTATTAACTATTATAATAGTTAAAATTTTCAAAAGAATTCATTGAGTACATTTTTTATTCTTATACACCTATAGTCGTAACATTTTTGCACAGAGTTAAAAACATTGCCATCGAACTTCATATCGTTGCATTGCATCGCTTAGTTGCTTATCATTGCACATTTTGTTTTCATTTATTTCGCAAACGACTGGAACAGCGACTGCAAACAGATTATTTAAGAATTAAAATATGACTTTTTTAATAAAAAAAAGTCAAATTTTAACTTTTTTTTTCGATCAAAAATATAAGTTAATATTTGACTTTTATTTTTGATCGAAATAAAATTGGTCAAAAAATAACGATTATTTATTTATTGACTTTTTTTAAAAAAATCAGAAATTTCCAAATCCTTAAAGATTATTATTCCTTAGCTAACAAGCATCACATTGCTATATTAAAATATCGAATAGACTTACTCTTTCCATTTGACTTTTTGAATAGAAATTTCGGAAATAACTGTTATTTTTGGTCCCTGGTATTAACTGTAAGAGAAATGTAAATAACATTGAATTGAATTAAATTGATAATATATAATGACTTTTTGAATTTCCCGATTAGTAACATTAAATGCAACATTGATCCTGTCAACTACCATCTTGAGCAAGCTGCGCCATTTAGTTAACGTTAAAAGTAGACAACCTCGTGAATTTCGACGAAAATGGAAAAATTAATTTCGCGTACTTATCAAGCATTACATTTTGCGTCATGTATTATATTTTGTGTTGTTTTCGGCGATACCAAGAAAAGGCTTGATAAATAATATGGAGACTATGGACCATCAAGGCCCCTCATAAGGGCAGCCATGTGATCACTTCAAAGGAGTGTTTGGCGATGTTCAACCGCAATCCGAAGGAGTTTTTGCGCCGTATCGTAACCGTAGACGAAACATTGATATAACACAACACACCAGAGACTAAGAACAGTCAAAGCAGTGAAGTTCTCCGGGTGAAAGTGCACTTAAGAAGGTCAAGGTGGGTCAATCGGGCAACAAGGTTATGGCGACATTTTTTTGGGAAGCATGCCATGTCATTCACATCGATTACAGTGAATAGGGTACAATGATCACCGGAATATATTATTCACAGCTGTTGGACAGATTTGAAATTGATTTGAAGCAAAAATAGACCGCATTTGGCGAAGAAAAAACTGCTCTTAAACCATGACAACGCACTGGCACACACGTCTGTAGTCGCCATAAATTGGGCTACGAACTGCTACCCCATCTACCATATTATCCAGATTAAGTCCTCTGCGATTATTTCTAAACGTAAAAAAATAGCTCGGCAGTATGAGATTTATGTCGGATGAAGCGATCATCACTGAAACAAACGCATATTTTGAGGACCTTGTAAAAACTTATAATTTGGAAGGGATGAAAAAATGTACAAAATGCTGGAATAACGTATCGATCTAAAAGACGAATATATTAAGAAATAAAACGCTCTTTTGCAAAAAAAATTACTATTATTCAAAAAGTCACTGATTTATCAAATTGCCCTCAAATCTATTGGTCCTATGAAAATTTTCAATATTCTTTTTTATGCAGAACTAGTTAAAGAAGTTTTTAAAGAAACAAAAACTTGCTTAAGACCAAAAGTTTAAGAGATATTTGTATCAAACAGTTGTACAAATCTTTTCATAACAGATTATTGATATATTAATTTTTTTTTATACTAGTTAAACACAATTCTATTGAAAAAGTATTATTTGCCTGTGCAAATCTATTGTTTTCTAAAATTAATTACATGTGTATAAAAGTTATTCTGATCAGTTTCACATTAAAACCCAAAAATTGATTACAATTTGAGATCCTAGATGTATACATTTGTTGTCTTAAGCACTGTTATCACTTTAGCATTGACTCCTCTCCTTTTTAACCTTTAGTCTGTATCATGGGGCGCTGAACGCCCCAGCCAAGCTTCGAATGTTAGTAAAATTACTAAAAAATTAGACAAACTCATAAAGATCAATAACATTCGAAATGCATCGAAACTTTACAGTACTTGGCGATGTTGGAAAAAGTGCTCATTTTTCCAAAAAACAAAATAACTTTTGTATAAGAGTAAATTGTCAAAAACCTGGCTAAAATCTCGTTTTAAAATAAATTTTACTGCAAAATAAACTACCAAATATGAAAGTTGGACAAAACCAACAAGACTGGTGAGTTTTTACTTTTCCAAAACAATCTAATGTTTTTTCTTGATGTATTAAAAAATCGCAAAAATGCAAATTTAAAAAACTTTCAATTAAGTAGTGTTTAAATATTTTCTAAAACTGTATCTATTATAATTACAAAAATAGTGCAATAATGTTGAATAACCTAATCGTTATGAATTTTTTTTTGCTAGAAGTATACCTTTTTGAAAATTTCGAGTTTGATTATTTTTACGAAAAAACTGTCCAAAAATCAAAAATCTCACAATTTAAGACAACCTGCAGATGCCTTAAGCAAAGCCTTAAACTATTTTCTGCAAAAAATTTTAAAATTGAAATTTGAACTACAAAGTTATATCTGTTGAACCTTGAATTTTTTCCAAAAATCCTTAAAATGCCTTTCTCTTGCATTTCGAACCAGGGACCAAAAATAACAATTATTTTCGAAATTTCTACTCATAAAGTCAGATGGAAAGAATTAGTCTATTCGATATTTGAGTATAGCAATGCGATGCTTGTTAGCAAAGGAATAATAAATAATCTTTAATGATTTTAACTTTAATGGTTTTTTTAAAAAAGTCAATAAATAATCGTTATTTTTTGACCGATTTTATTCCAAAATCAAAAATATCAAAAATAATCTTGCAGGACTTTCACCCAACTTTAAGGTGATTACAAACTACTTTCAAAACAAACCACCAGTGGTTGGTCAACTATTTTCTTTGAAAATAACCAGTGATTTTCTCTATGAAATGGCTGCAAAATCACTAGTACGCACTACTTACGACATGACAGATTGACTAGTTTATATATAAGCCTTTTGAAACCAACTAGTCAGTCTATAGAAAATTAGCTTATATCTGGTTACTTTCAATCTTCTTAATAGTGAGGAGTAAGACGACTACATTTTTACCCTTTCACTACCATTGGGATCATGCGTCCCAGGAGAAATTTAAAAAATCGTTAAAAATTAATTGCATGTGTATAAAAGTTATTCTGATCAGTTTCACATTAAAACCCAAAAATTGATTACAATTTGAGATCCTAGATGTATACATTTGTTGTCTTAAGCACTGTTATCACTTTAGCATTGACTCCTCTCCTTTTTAACCTTTAGTCTGTATCATGGGGCGCTGAACGCCCCAGCCAAGCTTCGAATGTTAGTAAAATTACTAAAAAATTAGACAAACTCATAAAGATCAATAACATTCGAAATGCATCGAAACTTTACAGTACTTGGCGATGTTGGAAAAAGTGCTCATTTTTCCAAAAAACAAAATAACTTTTGTATAAGAGTAAATTGTCAAAAACCTGGCTAAAATCTCGTTTTAAAATAAATTTTACTGCAAAATAAACTACCAAATATGAAAGTTGGACAAAACCAACAAGACTGGTGAGTTTTTACTTTTCCAAAACAATCTAATATTTTTTTTCTTGATGTATTAAAAAATCGCAAAAATGCAAATTTAAAAAAACTTTCAATTAAGTAGTGTTTAAATATTTTCTAAAACTGTATCTATTATAATTACAAAAATAGTGCAATTATGTTGAATAACCTAATCGTTATGAATTTTTTTTGCTAGAAGTATACCTTTTTGAAAATTTCGAGTTTGATTATTTTTACGAAAAAACTGTCCAAAAATCAAAAATCTCACAATTTAAGACAACCTGCAGATGCCTTAAGCAAAGCCTTAAACTATTTTCTGCAAAAAACCGAAATTTGAACTACAAAGTTATATCTGTTGAACCTTGAATTTTTTCCAAAAATCCTTAAAGTGCCTTTCTCTTGCATTTCGAACCAGGAACCAAAAATAACAATTATTTTCGAAATTTCTACTCATAAAGTCAGATGGAAAGAATTAGTCTATTCGATATTTGAGTAATGCAATGCGATGCTTATTAGCAAAGGAATAATAAATAATCTTTAATGATTTTAACTTTAATGATTTTTTTAAAAAAGCTATTTTTTTATTTTTTGTCCGATTTTATTCCAAAATCAAAAATATCAAAAATAATCTTGCAGGACTTTCACCCAACTTTAAGGTGATTACAAACTACTTTCAAAACAAGCCACCAGTGGTTGGTCAACTATTTTCTTTGAAAATAACCAGTGATTTTCTCTATGAAATGGCTGCAAAATCACTAGTACGCACTACTTAGGACATGACAGATTGACTAGTTTATATATAAGCCTTTTGAAACCAACTAGTCAGTCTATAGAAAATTAGCTTATATCTGGTTACTTTCAATCTTCTTAATAGTGAGGAGTAAGACGACTA
Source organism: Dichetophora obliterata (assembly GCA_963920525.1). Taxonomy (NCBI): domain Eukaryota; kingdom Metazoa; phylum Arthropoda; class Insecta; order Diptera; family Sciomyzidae; genus Dichetophora; species Dichetophora obliterata. Next base: position 188,750,053 of record OY986436.1, read on the forward strand.
CATTTTTACCCTTTCACTACCATTGGGATCATGCGTCCCAGGAGAAATTTAAAAAATTGTTAAAAATACAATACTTGTTCTATTTAAATAGGAAAATGTCACATTGCTAGCTTTAAGTGTTTTCTGCTCATATTCAGCTGTTTTGAGAGTGTTCAATGAGTATATTGTTTTTTATTACAATCATTTGGTGGCAATCTCTGTTAGATGCGCACGTGTTCTCCAATTTTTCGGTGTGAATAACAGTTTTTCCACTTTGTGTTATATAGTGAAAATTATATAAGTGTTTTATAATTATAATCAAGAAAGTAAACATCAATATGCTGTATTTATTTTATTTTATGTGGGTTTTTTTCCATTTGGGATAATAGATCCCATGGTTTTGTTTGATCCACATAAATGGGATATATTATCCCATTGGTATACATTACTAAGATAATTTGTATGTTTGCAGAATGAATAAAAACAAATCTGGTAGTAGATTGAAGGAAGACGAAATCTCCGCGATAATGAATTCCAGTGACTATGATTTTGGAGACTTTAGTGCTTCTGAATCAGAATGTAATCCTGCTTCCGACGAAGAAACAGATGAATCTTTGGACGAGCTTGATGAACTTTTAGACAACGATAATAATACAACAGTGCCCGATGTACATTCGAATCTTCAAGTTGTATGGGGACAACCATCAGACTTATTTTGTCCTCGATTTCCTATCACTGAAGATATTGAGCCCGTTATACTTGCACCAATTTCAAGAAATTCTACTGAGTTCCAAGTTTTCAAATATTTGTTTCCAGAATCTTTGTTTACTTTTATTGCGCAGTGCACCAATGAACGATTGAGTCTTCTGGAAGAAAAAGAATGTCGAAAAATACCGCGGACTGATGCATCCGAAATTAAAATTTTGTTAGGTATTTCTCTTATAATGGGCTATAACAAACTTTCAGAGATTTCTCATTACTGGTCCCAAAATGAGTCCATGGGAAATGAATTTATAAAAAAGGCTTTGTTGCGAAATCGATATCAAGCTTTGATGTCAAAATTGTATTTTAATTTTCCTGAAAAACCGAAAGCAGCCTCTAAGATTTATTGTATGGAAGAAGTTAACACTTGCTTGAAACATATTTTTGTAAAATCACGCAGCGATAGTTTGCGTCAGAGCATTGACGAATCCATGGCCAAATTTAAAAGCATGTCTTCTCTAAAGCAGTATCTTCCGCTAAAGCTGATTAAACGGGGCATTAAAATTTTGGCCAAGGTGCGATTCCAAAACTGGATATTCATACTATTTTAATATTTACGCCGGTATGGATGGATGGCCCGCTTCATTTGGCACTTTAGGGGAAAAAGTCGTTACTAAATTAGCCAATACTATTCGCGATCCAAACACAGTTTTGGTGTTTGATTTTCTTGTGTAGGAACATGTATTCAGAATAGGAAGAACTTGCCAACCATAAATGACCGCTTAAAAAAACGAGAATGCGTATTTCAAATTTGTAGGTGGTGTAATGGTAGCAAAATGGCAGGACTCACGTGAAGTTGTTGTTATGAGTAACTGTCACAAGCCTATAATGTTGTTAACTGTCCCGAAGCCTTGGCTTTTTATAATCAGAGTATGGGAGGAGTTGACATATCTGACCAAAAAGTTAAAACTTACGATCACAACAGGAAATCCACAAAATGGTGGCGTAAAGTGTTTTTCAAACTCTTGATGACATCTGTTGTAAATGCTCATATCCTTTATCAAGAAAATAATCATAATAAATCACAACTGAAAGACTTTATTGTTCCACTTGCAGAATAGCTCATTGCGCAAGGTAGAGCTGGGACAAAAGTCAAATGGGCATCTACAACCAAAGGTCCTAGGTCCAAAAGATCTAAAACAATGCTTAATGTGGGAGATCATATGCCAGTAAAAACAGATCACCGTAGACGCTGTGTTTTATGCAGCTCAATGAAAAAGGAAAAAGTTCATACTATATTTGTTCAATGCGCAAAGAGCTCCTATGTTTCGAGTGTTTTGGTAAATTCCATAAATAAACAAAAAATAGTTGTTGAAAATTTAATTAAATAAAAATTTAATAAAAATTTAACAAAAGTTGTATTTTATTATTCTCATACAAAAACTACCGAAGGGATATTTAGTCCCAATTTATGAGGTTTGAAAACCCATTGGGACATAAAATCCCAGGACATATCTTCTTTCAGAAGGATACTAGATTTTTTTAAACAACATTTTTGTGCTTTTTAGTATCACATCAATACGAAAAAAATTACTTAGAATTATCAAAAACCACTCCTTATAGTACGGTAGTGAAAGGGTTAAATGGTTTTTTATAAACTAGCTTCTAGTGAAAATAGAAAATATTTAGCCATACCAAAAAATATTTTAAAGTCGACTCAAAATTTAGTGTGACCTTGTTTTTTAAAAAACAAAAATTACGAAAACAATATAAGAAAAGTTGCTACCAAATTTCAAGTCAACATTAAAATATTTTTTGGTTAGTCTAACTGATTTTTATCTGGCTATATGAGTTTTTCAGTCTTCAATAGGCTAGTCAATTAATAAAAGTCATAAATATTAAGTAAAGTGTGTTAAAAAAAATAAATTATATTCCATTAAAAAAAAAGCAACATATATAGTTCTTCAAAAATGAGTTTTTTAGTCTTCAATAACGTTCAAAAGTGATAAATATTAAGTAAGGTGTGTTTAAAAAATTTAAATTCTATTGAACATTATTTTAACTTTTGTCACGTTCCATTCATTACCTTTCTAAGGATATAAAATTAAGGTGTGCTATTCAAGTGTCTAGAAATTAGTGAATTGTTAATGTAAGTTATGGAAATTGTATTTTAATTAACTGAGCTCCGTTGTCTCAAAATAAGCCCTATTTTGACCATAAAAATCAATCAATTAAAAAAAGTTGAGCCTAATCGGAGATGGTAAATTCAACAGATACGACACTTCAATGCGAAATAGGCGCTATACAAATATTCCCAAAACATTTTTATATCTATCGAAACTGTGTCGTTTTTTAAAGAAAATCACAACCCTTGCCACGGAGTAACAAATTGATGCAACGCTGAGACTTTTATTTTGCTCGCTACTACAACCATGAAATTCTGGTTTGTGGCCGCTCAACTCACTACTTTTCGATGACTTTTCAACTAAATGAAAGTTATTCCGTGAATTACTTTACTACCTACCTGAACTACCTTAAAGTTACTTTACTTTTCGGACTAGTTAGAGAAACTGCAGAGAAACGTTAAAAAGTGGCTTTTATTTTTTGATTAATAATAAAAGTTGAAATTTTACTGTTATTTTTTCGATCCTATAGGGTCAGGAGATTGGTCAAGATTGAACGGTTGACCGATAATGCGTTAACACACCCCACAGATGTAACGTTAAAATTTAATCTACATAAATCATATCATATATTCCAAAAAACATTCCCTTGAAAAAATTTCAAATTTTTGGATTTTATTGAGAATCCCACATAACACAATAAGGGTTCTCATCTAAGCATGTAACTGACCCGTAAACATTGTAAGCCTTGTGAACTTACATGCGCGTAAACTATATGTCAAAAATTGTATGGGCGTGAGTTTACATCATTTCCGAGCCTATTTTGTAGTGTAAACTAGCATGTAAATCTACGTGTGTGAATGAGGGTTGCCTTTGGCGCTAATCATCACATATTTAAAGTAGTTGAAGTACAAGGTGGCGCAAAAGTAACCTTGCGATGTTTTTTGGCTGTAATTTAAAAAAAAAAATGAAAAACTTTGATTCTTCTTGTGGATTATTTTTATTTGGTCTTTTAATTTTTTTTTACATCAAGTCGAGAATATGATGTCATGTAAATGGCCGCCGCCAAAGTTGATTGTCATTTGAGCCCTTTTTATGGCATTTTTCATCACTTCAGCCAAAACTTCCGGCGATAGGTCCTCACGTTCTTGACGGACATTGTCTTTAAGAGCTGCAAGAGTCTAAGGCTTGTTGACATAAACCCGAGACTTCAAAAAGCCCCACAAAAAGAAGTCTGCAGCGGTCAAATCAGGCGATCTTGCTGGCCAGTGCAAATCGCCAAAACGGGAGATTAGGCGCCCGGGAAATGCATCCTTCAGCATATCGGTTGTGGCACGTGCAGTGTGTGCCGTTGCACCGTCGTGTTGGAACCACATGTTTTCCAATCCCAATTCATCAAGTTGCGGCAAAAAGAACTCGTTGATCATTGCTCTGTAGCGCTCACCATTCACAGTAACCGTTTGGCCCGCGACGTCTTCGAAGAAAAAAGGTCCGATGACTCCTCCAGCGAAAACAGCACACCATACAGTGACTTTGAGCGGGTGCAATGGCTCTTCGTGGGTTACACGCGGATTTTCAGTGCCCCATAAGCGTAAATTTTGCTTATTTACGTACCCGCTAAGATGGAAATGGGCCTCATCACTCATGATTATTTTTGATGAAAAATCATCTTTCTCTTGGTGGTGATTAAGGATGGCTTGAGCGTATGTTAGACGCGATTGGCGATCAGCAGCTAACAGCTGATGCACCGTCTGGACTTTGTACGGAAACATCTTCAAAGCTTGTACCAAAATTCGCTGTAAAGACCGTCGACCGATACCCATTTGCGTGGCACGTCGCACAGTGCTTCGTCCCCATACATTGATGGGACAAAAATAGAAGGAGCAGTTGCAGATTAATGAAATTTTGTATCAGGTTCTTTATGGTAATAATTAAGAAATATCCTAAATTTGGGTCCAATCGGACGAAGCCTTCTGGTACCTCCCATACAAAGTGTGCAATGGGTCTTATATATTAATCATGCTGTAACACCCTATGAGACTGCTCAAATTCGATCAAACTTTCCAAAACACATTTTTTTTATTGTCAAAATCTCTACGCAAAATTTAAAAGAAATCGGACCAAGGCTGCTGGTACCTCCCATACAAAGTGTGCAATGGGTCTTATATATTAATCATGCTGTAACACCCTATGAGACTGCTCAAATTCGATCAAACTTTCCAAAACACATTTTTTTTATTGTCAAAATCTCTACGCAAAATTTAAAAGAAATCGGACCAAGGCTGCTGGTACCTCCCATACAAAGTGTGCAATGGGTCTTGAACATTAAACGTGACCTAGCTCCTTATCTGGTATCACGATTTTAACCAAACTTCGGAAAACATATTTTTTTAATTCCAATCACTCGGTGATAAGTTTCATCGATATCGGATCAAGGGTTCTGGTACCTCCCATACAAAGTGTGCCATGAGTTGCGAAAATAAATCATGCCCCAACACCCTATTTGACAGCAAAACTTCAACAAAACTTTCTAAAACATAAAATTTTGACCACTGCTTCCCATACAAGCACAACATGGGCTCGAAATCAATTCAAACTACAAACGTAGTTATAACCTGATATTTTTACCGTATTCATTTTCATGCCATATTTACAACAACTGTCATTTTGAAAAGGTTTCACTTTTATTTTATTTCAATTAATCAGAAGATGAATCATCACAAGTGCTTTCTCCTGACACTTCCAGATCAGTACTCTCTACGGTTGTTATAATATATTTCGCTATATCTTCCATATTTCTGTTATTTTTGTTAATTGTTTTGTGCCTGTTCGATGATATTGTAGGATCGGACATTATTAGTAAATGATTCATTAAATCAGTGTTACAGTTTTTTCGAGAATTTTTCCTTGTATGGTTCAATCGAGATTTTCTAATCATTTTATGGGTAGCCTCCAAAGCTTCTTCAGATAAAGAACCTTAAATAAAGAAATACATTACTTTTTGTAATTTAAAACACTGATTTACAAAAGGTTTACAATTTAATTATTCTATTTGATTCTTTAAACTGTCGTTTACTTTTATGATAAGTATGTACATACATACCTATTGGTAAATCAAAGAAACCTATAACATCACATCCATGAACTAGTACTTTGTGTACACTGCTCGGCATGTAATACCATCCATAGTGAATTATATAATTGTTTCTAGTAATTCGTAGAAGTTCCTTGAATGTGTCTTTGTTAATTTCTTTTCCACAACAGAGCACCCTCAGTATTATTCCGAAATTTTCAATGAGATCTCGATTAATTCCGGTAATTTCGACAGCTAGGTAGCTATTAGAAAAAAATCGACGAGCTGTATTTCCATCGTTGGTAGTGCCCGTTCCGCACTTGACCATGTCTATGAGCAAACCAGTTCTTTTCTGAAATTCGGCCTGTATTCTGGCTTTATTTTCAGAAAATTCTTTTTCATTTTCCTTACCAACACGCCATTTCTTGAAGGGAAGTCGATATGCTATGTGTAAAACACATTCAAAAAACTTTATCCAACAATGTAGCGTTGAAAGACCAAACTTATAGTTATCCACATTAGGAATTTTTTCTACGCTTAATTTGTTCATTTCAGTTGGTCTAGCATTGCAGAAAAAACACCTACTGCAAGAATTTGTCATTGTAAGAATATTTGCAACTGCCCCATCTATCATTGTGCAATGCATTTTGTAGGATATTTCAAAAGTCCTTGTGTCCAAGTCAATAACATCGCACTCAAGACTATTGATTTTCTCCGTTATTTTTTTATATTCATCTTGAACTAATTCCCTACTTTCTTTTGAAAAACAAAATTTTACCGGCCTGCAGTAATTTGTCGATGATGGGGTTGGGTTTGTCCATACATCTTGTCCTGTTGTCAAATCAACCATTCTTAAAAAAGTAAATTTTTAGAAAAAAGGCACACCTATTTATTTACTTAAATACGAACACTTACTTGATCGGTACGAATGCAATGATAAACATAAATTCATCAGTTTGGTCATGATCTGTAAATTGTTGTTTATATCTGCTATGACCAGAACTTCCATCCATACCCCACTTGCATACGAATTCAAATTTGCCCAGGTTTTGCTGTATATCAGAAAGCTCTAAGACTCCCTCTGCTGTTCTGCGCATTATGGACTTCAAATTTACTTCAGCAGAATTTTCGGTAGCCGTCACAATTGGAAGAACTTGTCGTTTTTCTTGTCGCAGTGCATATAAGGAAGGCAAACAATTTGGGTGCACATCATTAATTACTTTACGCAATATATTGTACTTTCTCTCTGAAAGATCTAGGTCCAAATATAATGCTAATGCCTTAGTATTAGATAAACACTTTCGAACTTCGACAGTCTTCAGTTTTTTTGTGGCAAGTTCCAGTTCATCCAATGAATATTGAGCGGTGAGTTGAGAAACTTTACGATTCTTAGTTTTTTTTGAAGAGTGCGTAAATGATTTCCTTGGTCTCCCGCGTTTTCCTTTTTTTGTTGGCGAAAGATGTTCACTGTCATTTGTTTGAGTCGTTATTGTAGCTGGAGCTTCAGCTGTTGTATCCATTGCTGTTGAGCTGTTTGGACTCGTGCAACAATTCTATAAGAATTTGTATTTTAATTATGCAACTTCATTTATTAAAACCATTTTAATCTCACCATCTCATCATCACCAAGATCAAAAATATTCCAACTCAACCACTTAGAGTATTTGTTGTTAAAGAAATTTCTATTACATTTACACTCACGCCAGTATTTTGACATTTTACTGTGAAAAAATCGTATATCTCGTAGGAATTTTTTATTGTTACAACAATTGATTCCCAATTTACTTTCAACGAATGCACGTAAAGCAGGTACTTTGTTATTCACAGGTGCTGAAATCCAGCAATCAATTAAATCTGAATTTTTTAAAGACATTTTAAAAGAATAATTATTCGCAATGATCTTATTTAAAACTATTAAACGCACTTCTTTCAGCGTGTAAATGAAACGAAAACAAATAAAGTTAAAAGCGAAACTGAAAAAATGTGGAAGCTAAAACCAACAACAATAAGACCCTGAATGCAAAGACAATGTTAAAATAGATGGTTGCATCTCTAACGGCCTCTCATGCTAACACGCGTGTTGTTGCTGCAGCTTCGAGAGTTATTTCTAGCACACAAATAACATTGTTTGTTATTTGCGTTGTATTAGGCTGGCTCACCTTTCAATATTATTTATATTGTTTTTGTTATTATTTTAAATTAAATTTGAAATATTTAATTTAAAAAGATCACAAAAACCAATGGAAATACATATAATTATATTTCAACTTATATTTATTATATTATAATATTGCTCTTACGAAAACTACAATATTTTTACATGTGACACTCTTGCATAAAATACTGTGATTTTTTTTTTTTTTTTGTAGCGTATGTAGGTACGTATTTATTCACCACAGTCTCTACTGGTAGTAAAATTTAATGGCTCTTACTAATATCCAACTATTTAATTTCGTATTCGATCTCGTGAGGGCTAAAAGTAATTATAGACGTAAAGAAAATATCAAAATTTTCAAACTTGTGGTTCAAAATTTTCAAACAACTGTATACGATCTGAAAGATAACAGACCGTAGTTAAAAAAACAGGAAAAAAATTTTAGTCATCTTTTTTTTTTTTTTATTGCAAGCCACTAAATATCAATATTTTTTTTTACTTTTTCAAAAAAATGTTTGTTTTAACCCATTTCTGTGGAAGGCTCGGATAACTATGATCAGGCGAACCATATTTTTTTTTTTAAAACAACGTCATTGGCTACCAGAAAATAAATAACAAATATTAAGATTTGCTAACTTATGATTTTTTATAAATTTTTGTGTTTTAGTCCAAAAGCTACTCACCTACTTTAACGATTTAGCTCATATTTCAATTATATTTTTTTTACAGTTGTGGCTAAAAATATGAACGCAGCTAGCATTTTTTTTAAATGTCGTGACCTCTATTTCTTAAAAAGGTAATACAATTTTACGCATCTTTCGAAAAAAAAAAAATATTGTCCAAAAAAAAATAGCAACATTGAAAATTTTGGCTTTTTGTTTAGCCAAGTTTGAATGCAATTTCTTAGTAGCAAGTATTTTCTACTCAGAAAATAGTTATTTTTTCCGTTTCTTGAATACATTTTCACGAGAAAAAAAAAAAAGGTTAACTCATTTCAATAAAAAACCAAGTTTTTACAGAGATTTTCGTTAACACTTTTGGTGCTATTTTCTTCTATTAACTATGCCATAAAATCACCCCAACTTTAGCGCCCTCTGGTGGCTTTGTTTAAAGGCTAAAGTGCACAGTTCTTTCACGTTTATTAAGTTATTATATTCTCAATCTGAAAATAATAATTATTTACTATTTTATACAACTAAAGAAATTTTGTATTTTTGTCCACTGACGAAGCACTGTGCGTCGTCTGGTCGATGTCGACGGCGCTTCCATGACATCCTCGGCTACAGCAGCAATATTCTCTGCAGAACGGCTACTCCGGGGTCTGCCACGCCTGGCAGCATCTCGTGTTGTGCCAGTCTCTTCGAGGCGAGCGGCTAAACGTCGCAGTATTTCACCAGTAGGCGTTGGACGCCTTACATTTACACTTTACTATTTACACTTTATCGCTCATCAAAAGTTTAAATGCTATACATGTTTACATGTTTACATACTTAGATGAGAACCCTTAATATTACACATTTTACAAATTTTCTTTATACGTATAAGTCACTTTAATTATAAATTTTTTATGAGCCGAAAAATATTTTAATTGCTCCCGCTTACGTGTATCCGTGCTTTCAAAGGGCGTCTTTAAGTCTTGCTTTAAGTTTTTGTCAGCCAAATGAATCACAATTAGCAAATAATTAGCAACCATAGAGTAGTAAAGTCGGAATTAAATAGGTTTTTGCTAAGAGGACCCTAATGTTGTGAAATGATGTGTAACCCAAGTATACATTGCGGTTTAAGATTTAAACTTTTCAAATACTAACTCAAATTTAAAACTTCTATATTATAAATATTACAGCATCTATTTTAGCTTTTTGGTTTAAATTTTAGCTTTTTGGTTTCAATTTTAGCTTTTTTGGTTTAAATTTAAGTACAATTCTGTACTACTTTTTGTTTTTAATACAATTTATTTATTATTAATTTATTTATTATTATAAAATTTATTAAGTCGATAATTCTAGCATATTTGGATACTTAATTTGGTTAAAGACCCGTAAAAAGTTAGCCTTGCAATGCTGCTACTCAATATTAGGCCAATCGGTTCATATGTTTGTTTATCGCGCAATTATGTACAGGCCAATAGCCCGGTGGTTAGAGTAGTGAGTTTACAAACTGAATGTCGTGAGTTCGAATCTAGCGGTGTTTGTTATTTTTTTATTTTTATATATTAATCCAAGCCTGTACAAAATTTTAAACCAAAGCTGTATTAACACCATCTTTTAGTATTTTGCAAACACTAGATTTGAAACCAAAGCTGGTGTGGACTTATACGTAGTACGGAGAAGTTTAAATTTTAGTACAAGATTTCTAACCATATATGAATAAAAAAAATTGCTCATTATTTTGAATAACGAAAATGAATATTTAAAATTAATAACACAGGGCAACACTGATTCTGCGGCATGGGATTTGGTAGACAATTTTAGTATATACATTTATGAAGATCTTAGCCTATTATTAAGATTATTTGAATTGACTCTGGTTCTCGCGATAAACCACTATTTTAAAAATTAAGGTGGTTTCATCACAGATCTTAACATAACTCCAGAACAGGTAGTCTGATTTGGTAAAATAAGAAATCCAAAAATCCGCAGCTGAATTACTTCTAATAACATATACACTATTTTTTAATTAGCTGAATATTTTCAAAAATATTCAGAAAGTTCTTCTGAAAAAATCTTTTTTTATGCAAAATTTAAACTTTTTTGTTATTTCATAAATCATAAAAAATCAAAAACGTTAAAATAGCTCTTTTTTAATATTAAGTTATAAACGCAAATTTGTTTCAAAGAAAATAAGCCATATTTTATTAAAATCAATTGCCATGTTTTGGCTTAATTCACATTTAATGATGATATCTCATTTTGATAAAAAACTTATAAATAAATACACAGTAAAACAACAATAATTTTTTTCTGCGGCATACATTTTTTAACAAAATTCAGATTCACTTACTATTAGGTCAGCAGGGCATTAATGGTAACGAGAGGTCTGATAGACTAGCAAAGAAGGGCGTCGGGCTTGGATCTGAGTTCATAGAACAAAGAGAGCGTTTTCATCAGGATATCAAGACAATGGAGAATAGATATTAAGGCCGATGGGATTGCCATATGATGGAAGACTACTGCTGGACCTTACAAAGGGACTGTCCTGAACAAAAATACAACAGACAATCACTTACAAAAGTTTTTCCTAACTAATTTTGAAATATTTTTGATAATTCTGATTGATATTGTTATTAGTTATTAATTGCATTATTCGCTTATAACATAAATTTTTTTCAATATATTAAGCATTTAAGAGTTATTTCGTCTTGATTTATTTTATTAGAAATTTAAGCACTTAAAGCTCAATAACATGACGAATTTACTTCTTAACCATATAATTTGTACGTCGCTGATTTGAAATTAATAAGCATAAAATACCAAAGAAAATCCCGTAGGAATCAATGGATTTTAATGAAATATGGCTTATTTTCTTCGTAACATATGTGTGCTTATAACTAAATATCAAAAAAGAGCTATTTTGACGTTTTTGATTTGTTATGAACTATGAAATAACAAAAAAGTTTAAATTTTGCATAAAAAAATTGTTTTTTCAGAAGAAGTTTCTGAATATTTCCGAAAATATTCAGCTAATCAAAAAAAAAATATTTAGATGTGGATGTAGACAACTTGGAGGTAATTTAGCTGCAGATTTTTGGATTTTTTATTTTACGAAATCAGACTAACTGTTCTGGAGATATATTAAGATCTGTTATAAAACAACCTTAATTTTTAAAATAGTGGCTCATCGCAAGAACCAGAGTCAATTAAAACTTATGCCGCAGAAAAAAATTTCTTTTTTGTTCCTCTGTGTAATTATTCAATTTCTTTAAATTTAATATGAATTAAAAATGTTATTTGTGGATCAATTTTGCATTCAATGAATGCATTTTTTACATCTCTGTTCTTAATTTAGAATCGTTTAAAGCTTTTATATACTGATAAGGGGTCGTCTATATAATAAGAAACACATTCTTGGCAAATTTTAGACCCCCTTCTCCGCACGTCACACAATGTCACCTTGTCGAAACTTCCTCTCCACCTCGAGGTCAGTTCATGCTACCCTGATCATATCCTGATATTCCTGCTATATTTATTGAAAAATACTGTAAATTTAAAAAACTAAAACAAACTGAGTTCTTAATATGGCTTTTTTTATAAAAATGAGTTAAGATGGACATTTAATTTTAATAAGAACAAGCTGTTGTGTGCTTTCTCCATAACTTACTTGACTTAGAGCTCAAAACTAAATCTTGTAAAATCATCAAAGGTCACAATTAATTATACAAAAACAAGAGGATATTTGTTGTCCCCACAAACATTCTTGCTAGAACGCTTTTATTTAAAAACCTTGCACCAAAACTTAAACCCTTTTATTTCTATTTGTACACTTTCAGTGCGTTGCCAGTCTTTCAACATTCTACTGGCGCAGCAATGAAGAATCCGTCGAAGGTGATCGTCCGCAAAAAGCACCCGTACTTGAATCGCGTGAAACTGTCTATGCTAGCAATTCCCGTGCCGACCCTGTACAAGGTATGTCATTCCGGGAAATATTTGTTACCAAAATCTTATCGTTTTTCATTCAACCTCAAAATGCAGCCAGTAAAACGGATTCAGCTGTTGTTGCAAATGCACCAAGTTTATTAATGTTGTTGCTGCCGGCGATTATTTTGAGCGGCTGCTTCTTGGAGCAGCTAAATTTTATGCAACACTTGATTGTGAGGCAAATATTATGTCAGCAACAAAAACAAAAGCAAGAGCAGCAACAACAAGAACGACATAAAGTAAAAGACGAAAAACAAGAAATAGAAGAAAAAAAAGAACAACAACTGCGGCACAGACATAGACAAATAATGCCAGCTACAGTTGCTAGCGCAAAGTCTGCAATGCAATCGTTAATTGTTGACACTCAGACGTTGCAACAGCAGCAGCAGCAGTCGTTGAAGTGGTTGTCAGCGGCAACAGCTACATCATCGTCTTTGTCGCTAATGACAGCGTCGAGTGTGGAGTCAATGTCGCAAGTGTCGACAGGTCATCAGAACACTTTGGTTGCAAGCTAGCTGCATTTCGTTCAGCAGGAGCAGCAAAAAGTATTTTAAATTAAGTTTATTTACAAAAAATATATCTAAAATAAAAAAGAATCACATACACAAAGAGTGAACAAAAAAAATTTTAAAACTAAAAAAAAACCAATGCAAAAATACGAAATCAACTAACACATTGAATTGCCAAAAAATGAAACCAAAAAAATGTAATAATTTGTTTGTTTAAATTAAGAATATTCTTATTTCCAAAAGAGTTTCAAGAGACTCAACAGAGCGATTTTATTAAAGCTTTTAAATATTTTTTTATAATTTTTTTCGTTTGGGTACTTCAAAAAAAATTTTTTAGAAGTAAATAAAGCATTCGAAAACTGATATCCGAGGTTAACTTTAGGGTAAAAATTTTCTACAAAAAAAAAATTAGATTTTTTTCGGAAAGTAAAAATCATTTCTAAATTCATGTTTGAAAATTTTCATGTTTGATAGCTCATTTTTAAGAAAATTTGAACTAAAAATTCACATTAGTTTTTCAATTCAATTCAATTCAATGCACCTTAGTTTTTGAAAATTGACACTTAAAAAATTCTTGGATTTTTGGGCAAAAGAGCACTTTTTTCATCATTTAAAATTACAATTTTAAATCGCTGTACACAAGCATTTTTCATTTTTCAAATTCCACAATATTTACATGTTAAGACTAGTACTCTGTTCGTTTGCATGAAATTTCTGCCTTAATAGCCCAAACAGAACAGGCATAGCCAACACGCAGCCAACAGAAAAAATGTCAACATAGAAGTTGGTTGCCTTGCAACCCTATGAAATGAACATAATGAAAATAACCAACACGTAGCGAACGCAGTCGACACAAAAATGTTGACGAACTTTTAACTTTTGCCGCAGCCAATGGTAGCGATATGTCAAAATACATAGTTCAAATTAGAAAACTTAAAATTGACTAAAACATATTAGTCCAAATTAGTAAAAAGACAAACAAATTATTATATGCAAAAGGCTGTATCTATTAATTTTGTAAAAAATAACTAAATATTGTGAGCATAAAGCTCTATCTGCGTTATCAACACAAATTCTGTTCTGTGCACTACATTTCGTTGGCTACGTTTTCGACAGCTCGCTACGTGTTGGCTATGCCTATTCTGTTTGGGCTATAAAGTTTGTTGCGAGGAATTTCTATGGCAACGTTTCTCGGAGAGACTTAGAGAATAAGTTGGGAGATTTCATATGATATCTCTCTTTGCACTTCAAAATAAATAGGCAGTACAATTAAATTGTCGTGATAAAGTGCTGCTCAGAAACATGTTGCGATAATTTCACGCAGCTGAACAGAGTACTGCTCTGACGAACATGTTGTGAAAATTTCCACGCTTGTTTCGCATCTGTCACTTTTTGTATGGAGATTTGAGAGGAATTTTACATGAAACTGAACGGAGTACTATGCTTTAAGGACAAATAGATTTTTTTTTTATCTAAAGCGTTGGACTCAAATCCGATTTTCCCCCATTCAAATGCTAGTCAAATACACCATGAAAAAAAAACTCTTTCAAAATCTTTAAATAACGGTCTCCATTGACCGTAACAGTGTGGATGCAATGCCGTCTCATGGAGTATCCGAGGGTTAGAATTACTCTATACTCGACAATTTTGTTTATTAACATTGTCCTCTTTTTTTATTTTTGTCCTCTTCCGGCATTTGAATGATATTCCCGCAAAATTCCAAGCGTATCGGCAAGTCTGCTGCGTTCAGTTTGCTTGTTAGTTGAAATTTATATGGGAATAAGTTTAAATCTTTATGCGTAATTGTGTGCAGCGACTATCTGCTGATAACAATATCAGCAGATAAGCTTCTTGTCGAGATTATTGGATTGGCTTGTATGGCAGCAGCTCAAGCAGTTATTGTTTCCTGCTTCCAAACTGAGGGATCTCTATGGTAAAGCCTTCTTGCAATTGTCCCACGCTCGCCCAAAATTATTCACTAGCTTCATTGTAGTCCATCAGCTGGGAGTAGTGCCGCGTACATTCTCTTTGGACGGAAACTACGATCTCCAATTCGTGAAAGCGGTACACAATCTAAATTTTTGTTCCACTGTCCCAATCATCTATTTTCGTTAAATTTAAAGATAAATCTATAAAATTGAAAAAATAGAAAAAATTAATTGCACAGAAAAAAATGTAACGTTTTTTTCGGGACCACTTTTTGTCAGTAACGCTGTATAACCCTGTTTATTGCTAAAACAGCATAAGACAAAGACATATTTTTCTGTTTTTTTTTTTATTCATAAACAACGAAAATTATTCGAAAATTTCATACTTTGAAATATTTTAGTCCAAAAAAATCCTTGAAAAATTGTTTTGTTTTGAATGACACAGTAATATCAGTAGCACTAAAAATCTCCGATTTGGCTCAAATTTTGTTCTTAGATTAGTTTCTTATTTTATACCAAGTCCGGAGTTTGAGATTTCAAGAATTTTTTCGCGGACCCACAGCCATGAGATTATCAAAATAGGGTATTTTTTGATATAACATTGAGCTACGTTGCTCAGTCATTTTAAATGCGATTTTCGTAAATAAGGTATCATTGAAAAGGCTACTGTGTCTTTTTTAAGGGAAAATAAGAAAACGTTTTAAAAAATTGCAGTAAATTGACCAATTCCTAATTTGAATGTGTACTACTTCGTCAGCAATAATCGCTATTATTTTTTTTTATGTTCATTATTTTAAATTTTTACGTTTTATTACTTTTCCAGCGATATAAAATGAAAGTGTGCACTTGAAGAGTTCAGAAGTTATGGCGTCAGTAAATCTGAAGTTTTAATGAATTTTCAATACAAATTAAACTAGCGTTGTATTAAAAATTTAATAAATTGAAAGATGAAAAAATTCAAAAGCCTTCAAGTGCACACTTTTATTTTATATCGTTGGAAAGGCAATGGAACGTTAAATAAAATTAATATGTAGAATGAAAACAAAAAAGAGATATGGCACCTGTCGCTAGCATGGTATTAAACTTTGAAAAAAGAATGGGTCAACTTAATGCCTTTTTTTTCAAAAATTTTATATATTTTCGTTACAGAAGACGAAGCAATCTTTCTAATGATAAAATAAACCAATAATTGTCTTCTTATTTTATATATTTATTAAAATATTTTAACAAATTCACCGCAACTTTTACGTTTTCAAAATACTTCAAAAAAACTTAAAAAAAATTGTGATGAATATGAATCTTTGTTAATCTTATGCGATATAACTGGTATTTCTTTTGAAAATCTGATTTACAGTTATATAGTACTAGTACTAGACATTTGTATAGTACTAGAAATTAAGGATCCAAAAGATCTGGATTCACTGTGTTTTCCAAAATAAGACACGAACGAAAAAAAATAAAGAATTATCAACACTGTTTTTTGCAAATATTACAGTTGGTTGTTTCTTGTATATAGCTACCTTTAATGTTCTTTTTCGTGATGTGTACGTAATGATGAAAGGTTGAACGCTCAATTAAAAATAACTGTGACCTTTTAACCCATTTTCTACCGCTGGTCGTTTATCCGACTAGTGAAAGGACTCATTATGCTTACGCTCATATCTCCGCTTCTATACATGGAACTTGATAATTTAATTTTTTACAATAGTCTGAATATTTTACTTTCTTAAGGGTCTATTGAAAAAATTTTCAATATTTTTAAACTAAGTCGTTCGGGGCTGGAAAGTAAAATCATGATTTTTGAACCTTTATTGGTTGTATGATAAAGTTTTTAGAAAACATATAATGCAAATGTAATTATGACAAAATACTAACAAAACTCAACAGTTTTCTA
Organism: Dichetophora obliterata; assembly: GCA_963920525.1. Taxonomy (NCBI): domain Eukaryota; kingdom Metazoa; phylum Arthropoda; class Insecta; order Diptera; family Sciomyzidae; genus Dichetophora; species Dichetophora obliterata. Next base: position 188,767,050 of record OY986436.1, read on the forward strand.
AACAATAATTAAAGGTAACTGGAGGAGTTTTTTTTACCACATTTGATCACCTTTTACGCTGCTGGTCTGAAAAACGACCACCGCATTTTTTCTCGTCCCGGAAAAAATTTCAACTCAATAAGCAATGTAAGTATTTGAAACGTATTTTTACACCTCCATTGATGATATTTAGAAGTTTGACACTTTTTCTCAAAAAAATAAGGAGCCCGGTAGAAAATGGGCAAATAGCTTTAAGAAAATTAAGACTTAATTTTGAGGTCAAGGTTAAATAAATTTTTATCTATGTGTATAATACTTCTTATAAAAAAAACTGTGTTAAATTTTTTGTTTTTGAAATGTTGCCATTTTGTGCATTGTGGCAAAAACTTTTTCAACACAAAATCACTCTGTTGAATGAGAAACAAAAATAATTTACTCATGCAACCTTACTGATCGAATATTAAAATATTCAAAAAACATCTTAATAAAAAGTGTTGATTTAAGCTCAGTTTTTAAACTGAACATGACGAAGTCAACTTTTAAACGAAGTCATGATTATTATTTTAAAAATATGTTAAAAGTAATCAAAACTAAGTACTGGTGTGCGTTAAAAAGCAAACATAAAAAAGCCGAATCAAAATGTTTCAAATTGTATCTTAACTTTAATATTAAGTGAATTAAAAAACTTATTGAAATAAAATAAGAAAAATAAGTAAAAATATTAAAAACACATGTTTCTTATTATGTAAATATGTTATTGTAAAAAGAATGTTTCATAATTTTTAGTAAAATCTTCAAGAAACAAAACATGAATTTATTTATTAATTTAAAAATTTTTATTATATATTAACTCTACTTTGAGGGACAATTTTGTACTTAAGTTGCTTTGAAAAATAAAAAAAAAATAAAAATAAACCCAAATAAAATAATTATTTTAATTTATATATAAGAATTTAAAAAAAAAATTTAGCACTTTAAACTGTAAATGTTTGAAAATATTCAAAACAACACCGCAAAATTTTCTGTAAAATAAATTTATATAAATGTCACTTTAAAATAAGCAACAAAAAGTCTTGGAAATAAACAAAAACATATCGTAAAATATTGATTGCCAAAGTTTTTTTTAGTTTGTTTTTAAACAAAAAGTAGGTTTAAATATTTTTGGAATTATATTTAATTATATTGCAGCAATGAAAAAAGTTTTTAAAAAAAAACATAAATGAAACTAACTTTTATTGCTTATATATAAAGAAAATATATAAAAAATAAATTGTAAAAAGTTTTTATTCAAACTTTTTCATGATTAAAATAAACATTCCTTAAGTATGATTTAACAACAAAATGGCGACAAAATAAAATTTTGAATGATTAATCTGTTAATGTAAAAAAGTAATTTAAAAAAATAGCTAAACAAATGCAATAGTTAGCAAAAAATTATAAAAAACTTTTGAGTAAAAAAAATCAAAAGAGGTACATTAGCAAAAATAAAAAATATTTATGGTATAACTTTATTTTAGAAACTTATCTTAAGACAAAATAGAAGAGTAAAATAATATTAAAAAATGCATGCAAACTATAAAAGTTGTGATTATTGTAGAATTTCAAAGAAGTTTCCACATTTTTGTAAATATTTTTCAAAAATAGCTATTATTTGGTCGCACTTAAGCATTTTTTCAAATTTGATACGTCTAAAACACAAACAATTAGATAAAAGTTTAAGTCAAAAAGAAAGTTGTATATAAGACAAAATTTGAAGTAGTAATTTTCTGCGCCAATTTATTAACGCCCACAACGCAAAAACGATAAAATAAAAAAAATTTAATTTTAAAAAATAGTTTAGTCTCAAGTTCTGACAGCCTCATGTTGTAATTTTAAAACATGCATATTAATTGATAAATATGTGTGTCAAATTTTATTAGTATTCAGGTAAGCATTGAAATTGAGTAATAATATAAAAACAATTATTTATAAATATATTAAAAAAAATCTATATAAAGTGTTAAGATACAAAGTCAATGTATTGTAAAAATCAAAATAATATACAAATTAATAATAAAAGTTATTAATTCCTAACTTAAATATATGCCATATATACCAAAATGTGTATAAGAAATAGCAACTTGCATACAAATATATATTTACTAGATGTATTCCATATAAATAGATGCAGTGGTATTTTCAAAAATTTTTAATTGTTCACATGCTGATGTATGAAGTACTTAGTGTAGTGCCGGATTAAGACTTTGCGAAGCCCTGAGGCGAAAAATATTTAGAGGCTCCTTCACGTAGATAAATATTTTACTTGAATCACACAAATTTTTTGCTTAAAAGCAAATCTGCAAAACTTTGCTTAATCACGGTGTGATTTTAGAAAAAAGTTGCTAAACTCGTCATGTATTTAGGAAAAAGCACAATTTTATTAAAAACAAGCAAATATTTCCTAAGTTATTATAAACTAATAGCAAATTTATACTAAACTCAAGCAAATATTTACTAAGTTATTATAAACTCAAATAGCAAATTTTTACTTAACTTAAGCAAATATTACTAAATTCAAGCAAATTTCTTTCAATCACACGAGCACACGATTATTCTTAATGAAGAAAATTAAACAACTATTAGTTATAACTGCGATGGTCTAATGGATAAGCTCATGCACTTACACTCACACGGCCGAGGTTCAAGTCTCCAGACAATGGTCGTTTTTCAATTTAATTTAATGCTAATAATTATTTCACCTGAAAATTATGCTAGATTTTTATGCAAAATTTTGCTTGAATTTAATCAAAATTTTGCTAAGTTATTTTAAACTGGAATAGCAAATTTTTACTAAACTCAAGCAAATATTTGCTAAGTTGTTATAGATTGGAATAGCAAATTTTGATTAGTTTTTGCTGAAATCGAACATAATTTTGAAGTGGCTGAGATTTACGTGCAAGTTTTGCTTAACAACATACAAATTTAGCAAACAGTTTTCTCCGTGTTCCATATGAATTAAATTAAAATTAAAGAACTTTTTTTAAATATTTTTCAATAGAAATTGCTGAGGATTTTGAACAGGTTTTGTACATCTAATCCTCAATGATTCAAATAAATTAACACACTTAAGTATACTACAGTGTTCCGAGGTGCCAAACCGAGTAAAAATAAAAACTTTTTTAGCGAAGGGCAATTAGCGGCCGCTCCAGGTTTAATTTTAAATATTTTTCTGGGCCGTACGAAGGTCGTACAAGAATCGGTTGTGCAACGGGCGTTCAGCGATCGTACAGAGACCATTTTTAAATAATCTCGGCTGTACATCGGCCAAGCAGTCAGCTTTTAAAATAGGACTTCATGCGGAAATAAATTAAATATATATATGTGTAACCTGGTATAAATTAATGTAAAATATTTTGTACCATACCCATATAAAAAACCATATAAATATCAAATATAATTGAAAAATTTTCTGTATTTTATTAATCTTTTTTCATTACCATTATTTGTAAGCAGTTAAAAAAGTTATACTGTTTTAATTGAAAATTTATTGGGGCATTGAATTCAAACAAGTAACTGCATATACAAATAACTTTTTTTGCGCCACACACAAGTGGCGATAATATCAACATCGCAGAGTGAGGCTTGCTTTTGTTGTTGCGCATACGTTTGTTGAATAACAGCTTTGAAAGATTTGGTGGCATACAACGGGCGTACAGCGGCCGAACAACTAAACTTAGGCCTTGTAAGGCCGTTATTTGACCCAACTTTCGGCCGCTGGGCTTTTGTATTATTTTTAGACCATCTTTGAACCTTGTGCAGCCCATGATCGGCCACTTATCGCCTGCTCGGCGACTTTGACTAGGATACACATCACCGTGCAGTTCACATATAAACCGTTAAATCATATTTGAACATAGCTAGTGTGCGTCGTACTAAAGCATTCCTAAAGAAATGTTATACATAATTATATATGAATTGTAAGCTATTTTAACTGAAATCAGGCGAATAAAAGTGATGCGAATAAAAGTGGAAGAATCCATGTACTACCTTTGGATACTTAAGTTTATATACACTAGGTCGTTGAAGGTTAAAATAATTTTATTCAAATATATGTATATACTACTATTGCTAAATGCATTTTCTTTTTTAAAGATAGTGTACAGTGTAGCCGCGATTATTTAATTCTTTCTTATATATAATTTATATAAAAAAAAAAAAATTAAAATCCATTACAGTGATCTTTTTTAATCAAATATTTTTTTTTAATGCAATTTTTATTAAATATATGAAAACTCCATACAAATATACAAACATCTGTTTATTTTACCTTTCCGTATTAACAGGTAAAATATTTCATGAAAAAATTTTATATTTTATAGAACTTCCATAAAAATGTGTGCTTTTACTTGTTTGTGTCTTATTCCTCTAAATTTCCAAATTTACACATTTTTGCAAAATGCATAGAATGCATTATTTGAGTTAAATGCATAGAATTTAATTTTTTCACGCATTTTTTCATAAGAATCAGAACACAAAAAATTAGGAAATCAAAGTTTTTATATAAAAATGTTTTCTTTCCTAAAAGTTTATTAAAAGTAATTAAATAATGTTTAAACATAAACCGTAAGCTGAGCGTATAAATCTTTTATATATTTTTCAATAATGGTACAAAATAAGATTAATCAAAAACTTACACACAACTTGTTATTATTGACTTTTAATTTTATTATTTAAAATTTTTTTTATAACTTACTTTCATATGGCATAACATTCATTAGTGAGAATTTTATCACTTTTAGGCAAAAATTTTAAAATTTATTTTGTTTTATTTATTTACTCTGGAACCCTCCGATTTTTTACGTAATTTTTTCCTCATTGCTGATCTAATATTTTTGCAAAGTAGTCATGCTTCGAAAATATTTTATTTGGCCAAAAAACAAAAAACAAATTATTCAAATATCTCTTCCCAATCGAAAATTGTTACTAAAAATTTTTATATCATGATATGAAAATAGATTTTTTATTAACAAAATTTTATTTTTAAAGATTGTGAAAAATTAAAAACTGAAAAATAAAAAAAAACATTTTAAATCTTCTTGCATTAAACATAAGTATATATGAAACAATTACAACAACAAAATTACAAAAAAAAAATGTAAATCTAAAAATGTTATGACTTCTGTTGGATTTTAACGACTTTAGTCTTCTATCACATATCCAAAAATCATTATAATTTTAAAGTGATACTTGGGAACTTTCCTTAAAAGTAATATTTTTCTTATGAATAAATTTATTATCCTGATTCAGTTTTAAATTTCTCTTTTCCTTCTGAAATTTGGAGGCCTCCAAAATCGAAAGGCAATTGTCTCAAAACTCGTTAGATAATCCGGCACTGATTCAGAAAAAAGTATTTAATGCTTTAGTCTCATGCAGTGATGATGGTTTACTTGATCTGTTATTTCCAGTGATCAAACAAGGCACTGTTTCTTATTGGTTGTTACTTTTTCAAAAAACTTTCTAAGATTGCAAAAGTTACAGAGTTTAAATTATTTAAAACAACTAAGAATATTAAGAGACTTTATAAAAGTATCATATGTATACTCACAATTCTTGTTGTTATTTAAATATTAATTCCACTGAGTATATCAATATGGCCAGCACCTAGTATATTTGCATTTAGTATGTATGCAGTTTCTTATAATAATAGATATTATAATGAATCGATTTTAATTTTATTGAACTTAACATTCTAATGTACATATTTGCAAACTCAACAAAAACTAACTAAATGTATATCAAATGAAAAAAAAAAATAATAAAGAAAAATTGAACAATTTGTTTCAAGAAAAATTGTTTTTTTTCAATGACTTTAAATCTTTCAAGAACTTGCAGACGAAGGGGTATACTAATATTTTCATGTATGACTTTTCAGGTAAAACTTTTGAGTAATTATTTTATACATTTATTTATTTAAAAAGGGCAATAGCTGCCAGGGCTTTCAGCTCGATAAATTAATTAATTAAGTAAGCAGAATTGACAATTTGAAGCAACATTGCCACGGAGTAGGTGTTGGTAAGAGAACTTAGTATGTCCTTTTCGTATTTGGACGAAAATTTGGCTTTGTTGACGAGTACATGATGATGGGTAAAGTGTTTTCTCTCCGTTGGGGATAAGTCTGCTGTAGTGGTGTTTATACGATGCCCATTCTTCTAACCAACTTTGCTGAAGGTGTTTAGTAATGAACCTAAAAAATATTATTTTTTTCTGCAGTATGAAATGTATGCAGAGGAAATTGACTGGCAACAGAGGTGGCGTCATCGGCTATTTTGTTACCTGTAACCCAGAGTGACCAGGCACCCACATTACCATAACTTTATTTGGGCTCTTAACTCTGGATAACCAATGTTAGTCGTTTTGACTAACACTGCTCACTTTTTTTCCTATAACCTTTTTTTCTCTCATCTGATCGTGTTCTCTATCCATATTGTTGTAACCACATTAGATGTTAAGCTGCCCTCGTTGTGTTCAGATGTGTTTGGCTTTTTAATTGAATGGTGTGAATCTTTTTATAAATGAAGTGTACGTCGAAGCTACTAACATTGGCTTTAACGTAACTTTAACGTAGCTTTAACGTAAGGGGTATATTAACATTGTCACTCCATTCGTAACGCTAATAAGGAGACGTGGAGGTATACAAAAGTATATATATTTTTGATCAGCATCACCTCCTGAGTCGATTAAGTCGTGTCCGTCTGTCCATCTGTCTGTCGACACCATGACAACCACAATTTTAAAGCTATGGTAATGAAAATAAAAATATATGCTTAAAAAACGAAGGTAAAATTCGGGAATGAGCAATCGGATGAACACCACGCCTACCTCCCATACGAAGTGACTTTATCAAGACGGTTTCTCTTAAAATGCCATAAAAATTAATATATGAACTTGTAATTTTGCACATTAGCTTTGGAGTAAAATATTCACCACATATTTGAAATTTGTCAAAATTGGATGAAACCCACCTCACACACAAAGTGGCGTCATTACAATACAAAACCTTCATAGATTCAAAAAAATTATGGTTTGAACTTGATTTTTTACACATAAGCTTTGATAATTAGCATGAACTCTGAGTTTCAAATTTTATGTATTTGGATAAAAACCACGCCCCATAAAAGTGGCGTCATCAAAATTATACATTATTGACAACTTCGTATATACGAAAATACGGATGTAGGGGTAATTTAACTTTGGTACAGTCGAAGTTAATTCCTTTGTTGTAGGAATATAGTGTTTTGGTCATAAGTTTGTTATAGTGATGCAGCGAATTGTGTCTCTTGTGTTAAACAATTGATTTTAACTTTTTAATTTTAATAATAATAAATATTGCTTTGTTCGTATAATGAAGGAAGAGCGTTTTATGTTTATTTTGTTTAATTACCACTATTTTTTTTTTCAATAATCTTATATTATATATCTTGAACTGATGAAATATGAAAATGTGCAAGAAATAAAAAAAAAAGCCAAGGCCCAATATTAATGTTTATAATTTCTAATAAAATATACCTAGTTTTTCCATTTTCAACAGCTTTAAGTGTATTTTATGTACCAACAGCTCCTCCATAACGAGTTTTGGAGCGTGCTAGTTGAATCGACTAACATTGGTTATAACTAATGTTACCAACTATACTTACTTTGTAAGTATCATACTTATTTTCAGCTTCATATACTTATTAAAATTCCATACTTATAAGTATACTTACTTTTAAGATTTATACTTAATTATGCTTACTTTTCAGCTCCGGTTGAACGTTTTTATTTGCAAAAGTGGAAAAAGTTTGAAAATTGTAACCAACAGCGTTAAAAATACAGACTCTGGAGTCAATTTTATTTTTAAAAAATAATATTGAATACAGCTGTGTCGAATTTTACAATTTTTTAAAGACAAGACCTGAAATATTAAGGGTGTACTGTAGTTCGCCGGCTAAAAAAATAGGCTATTTTTGGGAATTTCTCGTGAGCTTGCTATGAAAGATATGTTTATATAAGTAGTAAGGAATGATAAATGAAGTCTTAATTTATAAAAAAAAATTATTAATGTTTTTTAATAATTTGGAGGCAGGTCGGCTCCCACACGATATCTCGGCATCTGTTTATCTGAAACAGAAAACCAAAGTGTTTTAGATTCAATATGACAAGGACTATAAAATAGACTATTAATATTAATTTTTAGCAATTGTTGTTAAATTTAAGTAACAAAAACCAAAAAAATTTTTTTTTTCGCCGTTATTTGTAAAAAAATATAGTAAACATAAATTTTTTTAACACGATTATAGTTTTTTTGTAAGTAGTTTTGTGTTAAATATGTGGTTAAAATTTCAGAAGGATCAGCCCACCGGAGAAATAGTGTGGGGCGTCCGTGAAAACGTAGTTTTGAGAAAAACGCTTTTAAAGTTTTTTAAATGCGTTCTAACATGAGTTTAGGTAGAGAAAGTTTTGGGTTGAAAAAATTATTTCATAAAAATTTAATACAATATTCTTAGTACATATACAAAAATTGTAAAAAAAAGAAAAACCTTCCGAAAGTGACCAATTAGACTTCACACTTAAATAAAATTTACAGCCAAGACAAATACGATTTCAAGCAAAAAGAAAAAATCGAATTAATGTAGCGCTTCAATTCAGTGACAGTGAGAGCGAATAATGATAACTTTTCTTTGGTCTCTGTATACATTTGAATGTGATTTTTTTTATTTTTTTTTTATTTGACTGCCTTGAAAGTGCGTATAACTTTTAATTTTTTGTTATGCTTTTGTTTGTTTTTAAACTATTTTATATATTAGAAATATATATGAATTTCAAATATATAAAACTAATATTTTGTTTATTTTTTATCTGAAAACTTGTTGGTTTTAGATAGATTGTATACACAAAACTTTTCAAGGAAAACAAAAAGAGGGTGTGACAATATTTAAAGAATATTGTGGGTTCTATTGGTTTTAACATTAATTAGTAAATTGTATCAAAAAATATTCAATTTTTTTTAAAGGTAAAATACTTACTTATACTTATTTTAAAAAATTATACTTACTAATACTTACTTTTCAGTGTTCTAAGAAGCAAATATACTTCTTTTTTAATAACATGAGTTGGTAGCATTAGTTATAACGTATTAGAAATATGATTGGTTATCCAGGGTTTAGGTATGACCTGCGGTTCAAGCCGACAGAAATAACGTTTTTTTAAATTGCTGTAGTTTAGTCGTTTTTCAATTTATCGACTTTGGGTTTTTTCTACGTGAAAGTAGACGTAATTTTCTAACTTTTTCCGTACTTTTTATGTTTCGGTGGTTTTTTATCCCCCCCCCCCCTCTCAGAGCGATGAAAATGGGTATGTAAAAATGAGAAGGTAAACGAGGTGCCGTTTTCTTGATAACCAGATGTCGTATCAAAGTTCCGCGGACGGCATTTTGTTGGCAATTACGTCAGGCAAGTCCTGAACTAGGACATTTACGAAATATAAAAAATTGACAAAATGGCGCGAATTTTAAAAAAAAGTTAAAAAATTACCTGTTTTTTGGGGGTTTTTGCCCTACCATCCTCCGGTAGTAGAGTTAGTCCAATTATCCAAGTTCAGGACCTGCCTGACGTGATTACCTTCAAAACGTCGCTCGCCGCTTCTTCATCCGAGAAAAATGACTCCCCATTTTGAAAGAAAAACACATTTCGAGAAAAACACATTTAAAGAAATGTAGTTTGAGAAATTCATTTTTGTATAAAAACTCTATAAAAATATTAATTAATTAATAATTCTATAAAATTTTCATTCGGAGTCATTTTTCTTATTTCAGCGAACTTCAACGAACAAATCACAATGACGAAATGTACGATCTGCAGTACAACGAGCGCATATTGTACAATAAATTTGATAGTTAGTGGCCTGCATTATATTAGACTAAATCAGCTACTTTTCTAAAAAATTTTTTAAAGAAAATTTTTAGAGAAAAATAGAGCAGAGACAGGAAATAATAGAGTGAGTCTAGTACAAGTTGATATTTCTAGCCTGTCGCTGAGTGCATCTCTCTTTCGCCTTACATTAGTCAGTGAGGGATACCAACAAAATCGCAACAAAACTTTAGGTCGTGGTAGATAAACGCTAAAAACTTATTGTCACTCCTACAAGATAAGTTCATAAAAGTTAATACGCTGAATTTAGCTTTTTATATCTATAGAGATAGTTATTCAAATTATGTGGTTAAGTTGAGGTCCAGTAACGCCCACTTTCTTGACCGTAAATTTTCGTAATTATGCCTACCTCTGTACCTAATTTCAGTATCCTAGTGTCAATATTACTCGATTGCCACGCCCTTTATCGAATTACGGCCACTTTTTTACCGTAATTTGTAATAATTGTTCCAACCCTTGTGCCAATTTCCAGTACCCTAGTGTCAATATTAACTGAGATACAGTATTTTTCTTCTATTGCTACGACCTTTTGTCCAATAGCGCCCACTTTCTTCACAGTAAATTTTTATAATGATGCCTACTTCTGTACCTAATTTCAGTGTTCTAGTGTCAATATAATTCGAGTTAAAGCGTTTTTCTAATACTGTCACGCCTTTTTAGAATAACGCCCACTTTTTGAACATCACTTTTAATAATTGGGCCAACCCCTGTACTAAATTTCAATACTCTAGTGTTAATGTTAGTCGCTATACAAAGTTTTTCTTATATTGCCACGCCCCTGCGTTGAATACCGCCCACAGACGTGCACCTCCACGTCTAATATCTCTATCTGTTGACAAAAAATTGTGGCAATCGGGCAAGTACTTTAGGAGTTATCGATGTACATACATTAAAAAAAAGAAAAAGAAACGAACCAACTTGAGAACCTCCTCCTTTTTGAAGTCGGTTAATTAAATATAATTATCTGTCAACACAAACAGCTGATGAGTTTGACAGATTGAATTCAGAGCATTTATGTTAAAAGTGAATTCAATATACTTAGTGGGTGGAACTAAATATTTCTTAGCGTGCAAAATGCGAAATAGTAACGGATGATGGGGAGATTGAAGCTTTGCTCGATGATGGTGACTTGATGTACAAAGTGAATGAGCACGAAAGTGATGAAGAGATAGACGCAGCCCATAATTATGTCAAAAATGCTATGATGAATATTTTGAAGCATCAATTGTTGTATGATGCTCCCAATGGTACACAGTGGGTCAAAGATCATTTTGTCATATTGTTTCATGAAGTCCTACTTGCGAAGAACTTATGAGACGCTTCTATGCTTGCAATTTGATATTTTCCAACCTTATGAAGGATATTAGTGTGTCACACTAATAGTAAAGGCGAGCAGCTGGCCCAAAATCTTAACAAGAAACATCCAGTATGATGACGAGTATGGGAAAAACTGAAATTGACGTATTTTATGAAATTGTTTTGGGTAGTGGTGTGCATAAATTCAGCATGTAAATCGTCGATGATCGTCTAAGCATAAAAATGATTTTAGCTAGTGATGCGAAAATCAGCTATTCATTAGATTTTATGTTATATTTGTGTCTGCAGCCCGGTTAGGCAACAGTTTCTAATTTAGGTGAAAAATTTTTGCTCAGTTGGTGCAACCATGGGAATATAGTGACCGCAATATTACCACGGACAAAATCTTCACTTCATTGCAACTTGCTTATATGTCAAAGGAGATTAATATCAGTTTGGTTGGCATGGTTGGGACAGGCCCTTTATACCAAGGGAGTTGCCATTTAATAAGTTGGGTCCTCTGGGTTAATCGAAGTTTTCATTTCACGACGATACTGCTACAATCGTACAAAGGTGGTGGCGATACAACGGGCCAATTGTTTGGAACAAATACATGCAAGCGGAGGACGCATCGTTGGCCACTGACTTTGCTTTACAATATGTTGGATGTAATGGAGTTGGCTGAGCCCATCATTTATCGGAAGAATAATCCAACGATTCGTATTAATATCAGCAGTCGTACTTTTAAGGGTGGTTTTTAAAGCGTTTGGTTTTTAAAAATTTAAAAAAAAACAAAATAAAATTTGCAAAACTGAATGAAATATTTATTTGGAGCTATACATCAATACCTACCATTTATTTTTTAAGGATTCTTTCATGTTAATCTCGCCGGTATCTCACCAATACCAGCTATTGTGAGAGGCTTGTTCCTGTATACGAGAGACTTCACGTAGCCTCACAACAAATAGTCTAGTGGTGTCAAATCGCATGTTCTTGGCGGACCACATGTCAACCAAGTCCAATTCTTTTATTTTGATCAAAAAAGTCGGTACCTTTCTCCATTGACTGTAACGTTGAGATTTTCATTATTTTTGAAAAATACGGTCCAATGATGCCGCCAGCCTGGAAACAGTCCATTTTTCAGGGTGCATTGGCAGCTCTTGAACTGTTTCTGGCTGCTCTTCAGACCAAAATTGGCAATTTAGTTTGTTGACGTACCCATTTAGCCAAAAATTAGCTTCATCGCTGAAGTCAGTTTTTCCATAAAAAGTGGATCTTCATCTAACTTTTCCAAAGCCCATTCACAAAAAAAAAACAACGTTGTGATAGGTCACCCGGCTTCAGAAGCACTGTTCGTTTGTTTGGTGAAATGGAAAACATTACTGAGCATTTTTGCCTTTACCACATGTTACGAATCACGCGTGAGGAGTCAAAAAAATGAACACTAAAAAAACAAAAAGAAAAAATCACCCTTTATAAATGAATTAGCCACTTAAGCCATAATACCCCGAACATTAAAACCTCATATTTTGTAGCATTATTACGTACGTACTGCCATATAAGATGTCTTGAATATTCCTATGACTCCGTTTTTAGCACCTGATCCACAAATTGAGTGTCGCGATGAAACTGGCCGAATGCGAATCAAAGGCAAGTGACATGTTTGCTAATATGTGAACAAAAGACAGCGGAACTCGCAATCTATTTTGTAAACGGCCAGTGTGCCGGAGCACAATCAAACTATAGTCAAATTAAATAAAAAGAAATAAAAATAACAAAAAAGTAAAATGTGTATTTTCTTATAAAATGTTTATATATGCTTCATTCATTTCTCTATAGTAACCTACACTCAGAAAACAATTTCTCGGAACATGAAAAAGGCATCATATTTAGAGAAAAAAGGTATTGACTTTGCTCCAGAGAATGCTTTTCTCTAAATGTAATCCCAAAAACTCCCTAAAAATGGTAAAAAGCTTCCACGAACAGAGAAATATTTTCTCATCAATAAAGACACCCCCTCTTTAGCAGAATAATATTTATTCATAACAGGTTCAACCGTTTTCTTTATTTTGTCAATTTTTCCCGAAAACAGAATCTTTTCTTTAAGTTACATTTACAATTTCTCACAAAAAAAAAACACTTTCTTTAAAAGAGAGATATATTTTCTTAATATTTTTTCTTAAAAAATAAAGGTCAATTAGAAAAATTTTGTCATATAAACTTTTTTATTTTTCATTTATTTTATGGGCCAAATATGCTTATACAAGCACGAACGTTGTAAATATTCAAAAACGTCTAAAAAGTATCAAAATATGCAGATTCATATGCATTATTAGAGCCATGAAATATTTTCATTTCCCACAAGGAAAGAAGTATATCTTTGAATATTTGAAAATTTATTCTAATTGAAGAAAATTTTATTAGAAACAGAGAAAATTGTTATTATCGAATATAAAGAAATTTTTATCACAAAAAGATAGGTGTTTTTATCTTAGTGTAGGTGAGTGAGTGCATCGGCCGAAGTTAAAATGGGAAAATTTTATTTTATGTTTTTTTAACTCAAAATGTATTAATTCAAGATGTTACCGAAAATAATTTAAAATAATTGGCTGACAACATATTTTTTTATGTGGAAAAGGTGAAATAGTCACCCCGATTACTCGTCGGCCGAACTACGGTTAAACCAGTAGTCGGGTTACGACCAGCTCCATCAGCTCTCGCCAGACGCCACAATACTCACTAAATACACAATACAACATAAAATATATAAGACTTCAGCTCAATTGATTTAATTATAAGATTAAGAAAGTACTGTCTCTTTTACCGATAAATAATATTTGTTTCCTGACTTGTCATAAAATAAAAACATAAAAACACGTGTTTTAAATATTTTATATATAGCTTAGAAAGCAGCTTCTCAAAAGTTTCTTAACTTCTCTACCATTAAAACGGCAGGTTATAGTCTTCACGTAAAATAAGCGTTCTCACAGATACTAAAGCATAGATCCTTAAAACTGAAGCAAATTTAAAGCATTTTCAATAAAGCAACACTCAATTCAATGTGAGCAGGAACAGAAAAGTACCACGAAAAATGGAAACATCAGAAAATGCTTATAAATAGCGCAACTTAGACACATCCGACCAAATCAGGCTATTACAGACCGGCCCAGCCCAAACATTGACCAACTCATTGAAAAAAAAACTCAAGTAAAACATAGAGCAATAAAAAAAAAACAAGAGCAGTCAAAGTATAACACATCATTTAGGTTTGGCGAACGTGAATTGTTGAGTTTGCACGTGAGCGATTTGCAACTTGACAAAAAATACAACAACAATAATATCGAGAAGAAAAAAAAAACAAACAAATTCATCAGCAAAATGTGGCAAAAGGAAACCATTGACCATATGAGAAAAGCTAGTGAAAATCTAAAAATACAAAAATTTATGTATACACATAGCTTAAGGTTAACAAAAAGTTCCGTCACATCGCACTATAGAACGGTGTGAAAATGAAACAAAATAAAAATTGGAACCCTTTGATGACGATGATTGGAAGGCTTGTGTCGACGTGCATCAACCTACAAAACAAATAAACTAACACGAGTAAAAACTACATCCCAGAATTCCCAAAACAAAAAAGGAGCTGCTATGCTTGTTAAGAAAAAATAAAATAAAAAATCCAGGATGCTAAGCTGAGTGTCAGACGTGAACTCAATGGTGCAGCATAAAGTATTTTATCGTGAAACATGCGAATGAACATGCAGGGAAGCTACCAATACCGCTAACACGCTTATGACCAAGACCCACCAAGCCGGCACCGCGGTACATGCGCTACGTGAGGTTCACACGTATGTCGGTCGATCGGTTGGTTGGTCGTTTGTTTCGTTGCTTGTTGGGTTGTTACCGTCATAGGAAGCTGGAAAGTTTTTCTTGTACAATAAGCAAAGCATGTTTTTAACTACACAACCCACACTTCGTCTACTCTCTACGTCATTTCAAACGTCTGTCTCTCTGTTGAACTAATTTTTTCTTCTATTTTTTACACTATTTCTTTTGAGTGCTACAAGTTTTTTGCATTCTAGCTACTCTGTTGCTAGGCCAACGCAAAGGTAGAGCGCATGTTTTGTGGATTAGGTAAATGGACAGCGGATGTCGTGCTGCATTTGCGGCAACTCTTTAGGTGGTTCCATCTAGTTTGGTGCTCTTGTTGTTGTTGTTGTTTTTTTTGGTGAGCAACAACATTAGTTGACTGGGATGTTGCACAAATATATTGGCAACATGTTGGTAACAGCTTACCGAAATTTTCCATCATTTCGTCATTCTTCTTCGATTTTTTTTTATGTATTTTCTTTGGGTCTTTTAAAGGAGGCTGATTATTTTGAAAACGTGCTGTTTGTTACTTGAATATTTTCTTCAAATATTTTGTGAGGAAATAAAATAGATAAAAGTCCACTAGCGGACGTGATTTCCATCATGTTGCAAGAATGCAAGATTTTATGACAGCGTAAAATTTGGACGAAGTGAAAGCGTTACGGTAAGCTCTATACTTAAATTATGAGTTTATGACGAAATCCTTGAATCACATTTTTTTTTTGGTTTAAGCTTTCGTGTAAAGTTCAAATACACTGCATTTATTATAGCATTTTTATTTTAAACTAAATTAATAAATAAATACTGATTACAATATATATAAATTATGTAGATTTTCTATGATTTTAATACAAATTCTAAATGTTTGATAGTTTAAATCATACTTGATTTTAAATACAAATTCTAGTTGCTTGCTAGTTTAAAATCGTTTATTGAGCTTTAGGTCAGGTTAGAACAATTAATTGCTCTAACGAATTTTTCGGCTACAGGCTTCATCAGAAATCTTTGTGATACGCCTTGCAAGCGCATTAGTGCTCTGAACCACAGAGGCAATGAAATTTTAAGTGTCAATGGCCGCATTCCAGCCGAAAAAGTGCTCAGCTAGCGAAGAAGCATAAAGTGATACTTTCTGCTGAATGGGGTTTTTTGCGAAACGTCAAACAACTGTTCGTCACTCGTTGTTTTTTAACATCTAAAATTTGTTCATACTATTGTGCATTCGTTTCACACAAGAAATCATTAATTAACAGCTTTATTGAAGAATGATAGAATAATCTTCTAATAATTAATAATTATCTCTTTTCACTTCACAGCACAACTTCAGCATCAATTACCTATTTGCAGCCATGTTTTTTTAGCTGGCATACAATTTGTTCGATACCTAAGATGGCGACCACTCGGGGAACATGTTGTTTGAGCGCATTATGATACATACCATTCAGCCCGAAAGTTGTGGAACAGCTACGTAGCAAATTTTCTGCTGAATGGGGCCAGTTTCTCAGTTTTTCTCCTTTTATGTTTTCCTCTTGTTGTTGTATTTCTGCTTTACTTTACTTTTTATGTGAATTAAGATTGTGAGCTTTAGATCAAGTTTTTATGCTTATGTTATTATTATTGAATATAATTTTCAGTATGACATTATGCTTATGTTATCATATTGAAAACGCTGTTGTTGTTTCTTTGGAAAAATTCGTTAGAGCAATTAATTGTTGTAACCTGGCCTAAAGCTTAAAAAAAGATTTTAAACTATCAAACAACTAGAATTTGTATTTTAAATCAAGTATGATTTAAACTATCAAGTACTTAGAATTTGTATTTAAATCATAGAAAATCAACATAACAAATAATAAGGCCGTATAGAAAACTTTAATATATATAAATTTTTAACATAGCAAAAGCTTAAAACACGTTTACTCCACCTGGCGGTATTAGACAAAAAAGCGATGAGACAAGTGGTGGATGGTAAAGTTCTTAAGTTCTAAGCTAAAAAGTCACGCAGCCTGGTAGTTATCACCCAAACACGCGGTTTACCAAGAGGGGGAATCGTGAAAAGAGAGAAGAGCAACTTTGGTACACACAAAATTCTAATGCAGCATTCCACGGCCACGTGCAGACAAGTTCAACTATTTTTTTTTAAATTATTTTGCAGCCAATTCTAAATATGTATACTCATTGAAAATGCAGTCTCTATAACTAATTATATAGATTACATTCGGTTTCTTGATTGTACGTTCAAACTTTCTATAAAATTTATTAAATGAAAGAGAAAAAATAAGACTACTGTCACGTGTCTGACGGGTCCAGTCAACCAACGCACATGGGGTATTTCATCGATTTAGGTGGCCAAAATTATTTTATTGGGTAACAATTTCTAATCATGTATGTTTTTCGATTATTAAAATCCCTAACCCTGTATGAATATTGGGTCATATTGACCCTCACCAATTTGTTTTAGCATATAAAAATTGTATCTTTGAAAAAATATTATTTAATTATGTTTTCTTACTGATTTTTTTTTTATCTTTAACACTGTGAGATCACGAGGTAATATATGACCCACCTATTTTTATATGATTTTTTTAATGACCACACTGATATTTTTAATGCCAAAAGTGATGTCTGTTTTCTGAATTCTTACTTTTTAATTTGTATTCAAATCATAGAAAAAGGTGTTGCTCCAATCTTTTAAATCCACCCTGGCTAACAAATGATCTAAAGGCACTTAAATATTTAAAAAAATCGTTTATTTAAAAAATATAAAATCAGTCGTCGTATACCCTCCGTGTTGTTTGGATCGCTCGTCACTAGTGTTTCTGATAACTGCATTGTCAGCCTTTTTGCCTTTTTGTTTTACACGTGATTCTATACATCAAGTGTTTTTTCTGTACTTGTACACATTTAAAACCGATAACTTTTGTATTGTTCTGAACAAAGTCTTAAAATAGTCAATCTTTTTGCTATCTAAGGATGAACGATCCTCCCGATCGCCATAAAACAATGGACCAATAATTTTTCCAAGTAGACAAAAGCAAACAATTATCAATCAGTTCTACCGGGCCAAAATTCTTAGTAATGTCAAGAATTGACAGCCAAGATAATTTAACTAATGTTTCTCCATTTTTAATTAAAAAAGTCATAGACTCCACGTGCGGCGGGGAAGTAGAGCTATGTAAAAAATTAAGAAACGGTAGCATCTTAATTAAAACAAAATCTAATTCACAAGCTGCAAAGCTAATAACTCTCATTTCGCTGACCCCAACAATTCGTGTGGAAATCTCGGAACACACCACTCTCAATACCTCAAGAGGAGTAATCTACTCAAACGGTTTAAGAGGCATTCCAGAAGACGAAGTTCTTAAAGAGATGAAACATCAAAACGTTGCCGAAATTACAAAAATAATGAAGAAAACTGAAAACGACCTAGCTGAAACTGGCTTAGCTATCATCACTTTTGCCTCCTCCATTCTGCCAACCGAAGTTCAAATTGGATACGAATAAGTAAGTGTCCGCCCCTATATCCCCCAACCGATGAGATGTATGGGCTGTCTTCAATACGGGCACACTGCAAAAATTTGTAACAACCAAAAAATTTGTCAAACATGCTCCCAAGAAATCCATGTTTTTCCCGATCTGGGTGAATCATGTAGCCGATCGCCAAACTGTATTAACTGTGTTCAAAATGGGTTTGATGATAATAAGCACAAAGCATTTGATAAAAAATGCCCGGTTTTCTTAAGAGAAAAAGAAATACAAGCTATCATAACTCTTGAAAAAGTTGACAGAAAGAAAGCAACAACAACATACAAAGAGCGCCACCAACATGGATCATCTACATTTGCCTCTGTTGCCTCGAATCAAATGCAAAACATAGCACCAAAAACAACATCAACATCAGTCACGAAAGAAGTACAGTCTCCTCAGCCCTCAAGCAGTAATACTAGAGAGAGAGTAAATTACTCCGACCTGTTAAGCAACGAAGATGAAACGTTTGAAGTCAACTCAACTAAAATAAATACAGAAAAAAAAGGTTAAAATTCTTCCAAGAAACTTATCTATTGTAATAGAGCTAAATTAAACTTAAAAAAAAGATGAAAAACACAAAAAAGAATGCCTCGCAATCAAAAGTAAAGAACGACCTAGATGACATTGACTCCTCAGAATCGATGTCATGTGATATAGAATGATAATTGTCTCTTTATTTATGTTATATACGATATATTTTAAGTATACTTACAATTTAAGCTTATCATTAACTATTATGTGCAAATTATTAAATATCGCTCTCATTTGATATTGTATTTCAATTTATTCAATAAAAGTATCATTAATTTTCTGCCATCTATTATAAAATGTCATTAAAAATACTCCAATGGAATATGAATGGCTACAAAAATAATAATATTGAGTTCTTAAGACTAATCAAGATTCACAACATTAAAATAATCACTATCCAAGAATCCCACATTAACCAACATTCTCCAAACTTACCAATCCCAAGCAACTTTTCTCTATATAACCTTAATTCGACAAACTCTCATGGTGGTGTAGCCATCCTCATACACAACTCAATTCAACATAAGCAATTATCTCTTAATAATGATTTTGACGCAATTGCTTTTGAGGTTCATTCCAAAATTAAGTTTAATATATTTTCTGCATATATTCCACCATCAGACAATTTCCAAAGCTACAATCTAGAAAATGTTCTTAGCCACCACGATGGTTCATCTCTAATTACAGGTGACTTCAATGGCTGGCACAAGAACTGGGGATCTGAAAAAAATAATCGAAAAGGAAATATAATAGCAAATTTTATTAACCAATCCAACTACGTCATTCTGAACGACAAGTCCCCTACTCACTTTTCAACACACAACACCTTGACACATGTCGACCTTACGTTCTGCACTGCAAACCTCAGTATATGTGCCGAATGGAAAATTTTAAGTGACCTCTGCGGTAGTGACCACTTCCCAATCGTTATTTCTATGTTTCCAATTCAGCAACAACAAAAAGCAGAGAACAAACCAAAATTTAAAACAAAACTAGCCAATTGGCAACTCTTTGTAAACAAATGCACACAATTTGAATACCTTAGACCAGCTTCGACAAACGTAAATGTAGAAGCCGCCAACGTTAAAAAAATAATTTTACAATCAGCAAACGAATCTATCCCTTATTCCCACCCTAAAAATAAAGCTCGTTCAGTTCCTTGGTGGAACAATGACTTAAATGAACTTAAAAAAGAAAAAAATAGACTCTGGTACCAATTCCGAAGAAACATGACACAGCAGAATCTGCTTATGTACAAGAAAGTAAATGCGGTTTTAAAACTCGAAATTAAAATAGTCAAGAGAAAATCAATTGAAGGTTTCACTTCAGATATTAAACCTACCACCCAAGTCTCCAAAATATGGAATAATATACGACGTTTTTGCGGTTATAAAATTGCTCATGGTATTCACTGTATACAATCACCTAATGATCCCACAAAAATCTTAACAGTCAATAATGATATAGCTAACGAATTCTGTACCATCTGGTCAAACAGCTCTGCAGATACAAATTTTCCCCTGCAATTCCAACAAAAAAAGGCCTCGATATTACTAATCATCCCCAGCAACCCAAGCTCCAAAGCAAAGTCAATAGAACAAGATATAAGCATTATAGAATTTAATGCAGCCTTAAGCAAACTGAAAGGTAAAACAGCAGGTAACGATAGAATATCCTATCCAATGATCCGGAACTCGCCACTCATTTTTAAAACTCGCTTACTTAATATTTATAATTCCATCTTTAAAAACAAAATCCCTCAATCGTTTAAATTTAGTAAGGTTATTCCAATTCTTAAACCTAAAAGGGACAAAAGATATATTTCATCATACAGACCAATATCTTTGAATTTTTGTTTTGCAAAAATTTTAGACAAAATAATTGCTAATAGGCTATGGTGGTTTGTGAATACTAACAAACTCCTTGATAGTCGTCAATTGGGATTTAAGACAGGCAAATCCCCAGCAGATTCTCTATTATATATAGACTACCTGACTGCTAATTGCCTCTCATCAAAAAATCACTTAACAATCATATCGTTGGACTTTGAAAAGGCTTATGACAAAATAGGAGTGCATACCATAATAGACCAGCTAGTTTCCTGGAAAGTAGGATCAAAAATAGTGAACTACGTCCGTAGCTTTATGACTACTACCCGACTTATAACTGTCAGGGTAGGTGGTACAATTTCCAAAGTAGGACATCTTCAGAACGGTATACCCCAAGGATCCCCTCTTTCGATGATTCTCTTCCTGATAGCTTATAACAAACTATGCTCAACGATATCTTTGCACAGGAATATCAACTTCTGTGCATACGCTGATGATTTTAATATCATTATTAAATCAAATAAAGTCAAAAACCCTATTATTAACCTTAACGACCTCTTCCAAGACATTCAGAACTGGTGCAACTACTCAGGAGCTATTCTCTCTTCCACTAAATGCAAATACATCCACATTTGCCGAAAACATAATTGCCAATGTACAGTACTTTCTAATAATACTCATCTAGACTCTACTGAAAATTTAAAAATTCTGGGAGTCATATTAAACAAGAAATATAAATGGAACTCACATATTGAATTCCTAAGTTCTTCCCTAACAAAACAACTTGCTATTGTCAAATGCTTATCGTCCCCAAAATTTAACTGCAACACGATTTCCCTAATCACACTTGTCAATTCTTTGATTATATCTAAACTAAGCTATGGACTGTATTTATTTGGATACGCACCTAAATCACAGTTGAATAAACTGAAAACTATCCTGAATGCATCCCTCAGAGCTGCACTTGGTGCACTACGGTCAACTCCGATAAATAATATGTTATTTGAAGCAAATATTCCAACCCTAGAAAACTTAGCAGACCTAACAACATCACGACTTATAAGCTCACTTCTAAACAGCCAAGACAATCCATTCAGCAACATTATAAAGAGCCTTAGCAGGAGAGTCAAACCTCTAAAAACAATGCCAGCTATTGCGAGAATTATACGTTTTTCCAACGAATTGAACCTACCAGTCAAGCCGCTGACTAAAATAAAATCTGCAAACCCCCCGTGGAATCTAAAGTCTAGCTCAATTAATACGTCTCTTAGCGATTTACTAAAGTTGAATACAAATCATAATCAATACAGAGTAATGTTTCTAGACCTAAAATTAAAAATGAATGATTATACATTTATATATTCGGATGGATCCTACATAGATGGCAAGGCCACATATAGCATCACCAACGAAAATAAAGTCCTAAGAATCTCCAACCTCACTTTCTATAGTACTATTTTCTCAGCAGAAATGATTGCTATACTAGAGGCTATAAAACTTCTCGAAAACAAAATGGTTAAATTTGCAATTTGCTCAGATTCTCTATCAACCCTCGAGGCCATTTTAAACATCAACAACAAAGATTACTATGTGCTGCTGATAAGAAATCTTCTGATCAGTAAATACCCAAAGTTTGTTTTAATATGGATTCCTGGGCATGTACAAATTGCAGGCAACGAATTTGCAGACCAAGCTGCAAAACAGGCTCACCTAGCTCCCCTTAAAACCACCCACAATTTTAATGTTAATGTTATTAAAAAACACATCAAGAAAGAATTCCAAAGAAGACAATCAGTCATCTGGAATATTACTAACAATTGGTACCAAAATGTAAACTTAAGAAAACTTTCTGCCTTACAATTTCTGCCTTCAGATCCAACCGAAATAAATAGACTGGACATCATTAAATTCGAACGCCTCAGAATGGGCCATACTAAACTAACTCACGGACACTTAATGACCAATAACCTCCCCCCAACATGCTCCTGCAATCAAGATTCTAACATTACACTTCACCACTTCCTCTCAGATTGTTCAATTTTTGATCGCCATAGAAATCAAACCTTCAGTAATATGAACCCACTCTCACTTCTTTCCGTTCCCTCATCCAAATCAATATACTTAATCACGAAATTCCTAAAAATAACTAACCTTTACAAAGACATATAAATTCAAATTTTTCTATTTGTAAAAGTAAGGATACTTAAAAATACGTTACTAAGCTTAAGGGGGTCTTCTCATTGAGCAACTTTTTTTCGTCTTTTTTTTTGCATTTATTTATAGCTTGGGTAGTTGTGAATATGCCCCTAAAAGGATTTTTAGAAATTCGAAATACTTTAGAAGATACAGCCTTTTTTGTGAAGCAAGGTCTTCGTCAAAATGAGCTATTTTTTTCGACTCATTTTCGAACGAAGCGACATAAAGTAACCACCGAATTCCGTTGAAAATGTTTATTGTTAGGTAAAAACGTGTTTGCACACATATTCATACAAACATACGAATACACATTTCTGCTTATTTTAGGGGTTGAAGCATTTTTTGAGTGCAGGTGTTCAACTGAAAGCATCATTTAGTTCAGTTTGTATCGAGTTGAGCAACAGACGCGTGCACTTCAGTGAACGGAAAAGTAAATTTTTCATAAATTTATTGTGATTTTCGTAAAATGGATCGGAAAAGTAATAAAAAAAAAAAACGCCCAAGTGAGCGTCAGAATCGTGCTAAAAAACGCGGGTTTAGTGGAAATCAGCATCTTAGACCAGAGGATTCTGAATATACCAGTACATCGGCCAAGAAATTCAAGAATAACGAAGACGACGAAGTATCAATCAAAAACAATTTGAAGTATTGCATTCTCGAGTTCTGTTCTGTGTTTACCACGTTGTCAGCGTTGGTAATTTGTGCCTCATGCAAGCAAAAAATTGAGTTCTCAGAAGCCTCACCAAATGGAGTTGGATTTAAAATCGCTTTGAACTGCGCCTGCCCACGCACAACATATATTCCTTCGTCACCTATGATCGGAAAATCATATGAAATTAATTTTGATGAAATAAAGCTTTAATGACGCAGAACTACCTCCTTTTGTTAATTGCGTACTTTAATTTGTCACTTTTTTTCTTTTTTTGCCAAAAAAATAACTTTGATACCAGCAGAACTGCTTTTCTTGAAAAAAAAATTTTTGGGTTTTTTGAAACCCTCGTATTTTGACCTATGAGTTAAGTTTTCTCCGGTTCTACCGGACCGATTTTGATGATTTAAAGTGAATTCGACGGAGAATTGTCAGTTCTTTAAAACTGCATTTAAACATTTTTGATTTTTCTTTTTTCCCAAAAAAATTACTTCAAACTTTAAACGCGTTTATCACGAACCCACGTTTTTCGAACTGGCGGCCATGATATCTCCAGTTCAACTGAACCGATTTTCATGAAACAAAGTGGAATCGACGCAGAATTGTCACCATTCTCGGGTGAACCTCGACCATAATTTTAAAAAATTTTTTACTATTTTTTTTTTACACTAAACTAAAAAAAAAAACTCGAAATTGAAATTTTTTTTTTGAATGGCCGCCATTTTGTCAAAAAAAATCACAAAATTAAGCTTGAAGTTCACCCGAGAATTACATCTATACTGATTATAACCCCGTTTTTTTTCATTTCAGACGCTCCGGAGACCCGGAATCGTGGCCGCCGTGACGACACCTTTTTTTTCACCACCAACTTTGAAGTCTCATTACTTTTTGAACAGCCCACGTATCGAGGCAAAAAAAATTTTTTATTTACTTTGAACCTTTTGTAATACAATAAATAAAAAAAATTTTCAATTATTCTTTGCGTTTTCAAATAAGAATTTTTTTAAAAAGGGTCAAAAAAACGGGTTTTGAATGAGAAGACCGCCTTAAGGCTCTAGGCTATAGCTTCATATATATATATATATACATCTTATATATATAAAATAGGATGTGTGTATGTATGTAACGTATGGACTCCAAAACGGCTGGGCCGATTTTGATGAAATTTTTAGGTAATGTTCATCTTGGTACGGTGGGTAGCATAGGCTATATTTGGACCCGATAGGTGGCGCTGGGGTGGATTTATATCGAAAATTTGAATTTATGGACCAATTTAACTGAAATTCAGAATGTATGTTTGTTTGATCATAAGAAAATAATTTGTGTATAAATGAACCCGATAGGTGGCGCTGGGGTGGACTTATATCGAAAATTTGAATTTATGGACCAATTTAACTGAAATTCAGAATGTATGTTTTTTTGATCATAAGAAAATAATTTGTGTATAAATGGACATGGTAGGTGGCGCTGGGGTGGACTTATTTCGAAAATTCGATGGCGTGAAAAATATATAAATACTTTGCCTTACAATTTCTGCCTTCAGATCCAACCGAAATAAACAGACTGGACATCATTAAATTCGAACGCCTCAGAATGGGCCATACTAAACTAACTCACGGACACTTAATGACCAATAACCTCCCCCCAACATGCTCCTGCAATCAAGATTCTTACATTACACTTCACCACTTCCTCTCAGATTGGGGTGGACTTATATCGAAAATTTGAATTTATGGACCAATTTAACTAAAATTCAGAATGTATGTGCGACAATTTTGCTTGATTACATACCCGCCAAGATCAAAATGAGCTTTATCTGAAAATATGATTTTTTTGGAAAAATCGGGTGTACGCACTGCTTTTGGCTTTTCACGCTTTGGTTTATCGATGAGGATGCCAGTTTCTTTCACTTTTTTCACATGATAACGAACATACGGAGCTGACGGTGCTTCTCTTCTTCCAAAATCCGTAAGCAATTTTTGCACACATTCTGCAACATAACCATGATTTTCAAAGTAATGTCGCGATATTTTCCAGCATTTTTCAAGCATATACACAACCATATTCGTTCAGCGGAAGAATAAAACTAATTATCTGTCTAATCAGACATGAGCTAAGTGTTACCATTCACGTAATAAGCACTAGTTGAAAAAAAAAAGTTAGATGGCGGACCCTGTATATTTGAAATTTATCAAATAAGTATTGTATAAAAACCTAGCCTACCTCCCATACAGAGTAGCTATTTGAAAACGTCTCTTAAAACTCTACAAAAATTAAAATAATGAATTAAAATGATGCACATATGATAAGAATAGGATGATTGCAGTGCTTTTCAACAACACTCTCAACCTGACCCTCTCTGATTTGGTTTAAACTTTGTATACACGTAGTGTTGGCTACAATTTAAAAATTGTAGAAAAATTTGTAATTTTTATTTTTTTCGAGTGGTTACTGAGTTACGGGCACTCAAAAATTTAAAAAATTCGGTTTTTTTTTCTTGAGGACTGATTTTCATTTGATCATAACTTCGGTTAAGTTTGGGATAGAGCAACGATTTTAGATTGATATTAAAGATATTTTCAAAAGGCTTATTATTGTATAATAAAACTTTAAAGTTTCTCAAATATTTACGTTATTTTTTTTTGCATAAAAGTTTCAAAAAAAATATTTTTATGAAAGTCGTTTTTAAAAATTTTGAAAAAAATATATATTAATTATGATAATTTATGTAAGTTCTCTCAAAATTTCAGCTTGGGACGACAATGGGAACACTATTAAAATAATTTTCGAAGTAAAGTTACTTTAAAATTTATGCTCAACACAGCAGCTTTTGAGCAAGCAACAAGAACTGAACACACTAAATACACAAATGTGTGTGTATGTGCGCGGTGCAACATCGGTGCTTCGGTGTAAGCTAAGCGAAGTTGGTAAAATTCTTCGAAAAAACTCATCTAATAACAATTAAAATTGAAAAAGCTCAATTTTTGAAATTTTTGTCTACATTTGTCACTATCTTATGTTCAAGTGTTATGAAAGGAACTTTTTCTATCATCCATTAAGAAACCGATCGTAAATTGCGCCTTTGAAATTTGTGATCTTTCTCATTAAAAGGATTGCAAAACAAAACTTTGAAATTAGTCATTTTATGTAAATTGATATTGAAGAAAACACTGACGTCAAAGTTTAATATTGAAGCACTTCACTTGCACTCACAGATCTGGCGATTATTGGGATTTAACGACGTTTGGTAATTTTTGTTAGGATTTTTATTTGTGTAGGTTTTTTCCTAAATGTGCCGCAGGAATGTGTTGTGTGAAATTTAATTTTAATTGTTATTAGAAGAGTTTATTTCGAAGAAGGTTATCAACTCTGCTTAGCTCAGACCGAAGCACCGATGACGCACTGTGCACATACACACACATATGGTATACTTTATTGCAGTGTCGGGCACCCAGTAGGCATTGGCAGCGCTGCTAGCAGGCCATCGTATGGATTTTAGAGTACTGCCGCACTCATATACAATTACACTTGCTTTTTTATATGAAATGGGAAAATTTGTCAGGTCTTCCGCTCTCCTTGCTCAAAAGAGACCTGTCAGAAGCACTCTTTCGAGAAGTCACGATAGAAGGAAAAGCAATAAAAATATCAACTTCAAATAAAAAACGACTAACAATTTCAGATTTGAACCACGGACTTCTCAGTCGGCGGTCCGACATCTTACCCCCTCGACTACCGTGGTTGTTAAGAATCGCTTGCTTATTTTGCATCAATACAAATAAAAGTACGCTTTCGGGAGCACGGGTTCGATACCCAACTCGGACAAAAATATAAGAAAAGACTTTGAGTTTTTCCATATAAATATTTTCATATAGACCCAACTCGGATAAAAAAATAATTTTTTTTTGTTATTTTTTTAAATCTAAATTTTTTTACAAACTGTTCTGTGTATTTAAAAATTTTTTTGGAATTTTTTTTGTAAATTTTTTCATATAAAATAAAATGAAAAGAATAAGGACCTTCAAAAGGTAGGCCTTACAGAAGAAATCATTAATGCAGTGATCATGGAAGGTGTATTGACTCCAATAATAGCAGTGCTAGCATGCCTTTTTTTGCGTAGCACTCGCTAAAATGCCCACTGGGCAGCTTTGCACACCTATACTTTCTCATCTTAAGTATGTATTCATAGCGCTTTAAAGCTCACACTGAAAACAAAGTAGTGGTAAAGCGCTTTTTGCAGAAATCTTACTAGGCATTATGGGATATTTTTGCTCGGATTTGTTTTGCGAAATTAAATAAATAAGTAGTGGTTGGAATTCTAAAAGGAAACAGACCGACAGACGGATAATGTGAAATACAGATAAGCGGACGGAAATGTAAAAAGGCAGGCTAATAGTAAAAATAAATATGTTTTTTACTGTGCTTATGTTGCTTATTGAGATTTGCCAAGGCTAAACTGACAGCGTAAGATGCTTTCATTATACGCACTTGGAACTGATCACTATATGATATGATATGTGGAAATGTCGCTTTTAAATAATTAATTAATTTCTCCATCGCATGCCCCAAAATTACCTTATATTGGCCTTTTATTGCATAATTTTAATGTTACCTCTTTGATGCCAAAATACAAAAATTTTTCATATATACTTCCAAAAATTTTGCATACATAAATTTTTATACAGTGTAATCTTACGTTATATTTGTGGTGATGAGCAATAGCAGCTTAAGTCTTATTTCAAAGTTTCCAGAAATCTTGCTTCAAAGTTTTCAATCGCCATATAAGTTATATGAAAGGGTCTTTTGTTTTTGCGTCATATCTTTGGCTAATCATGCTAATAGTTCTAGATTTTGTGTGTTCATAATGATATACAGGGTTGCCAATATTCGAAGCGCCCATCTGGCAACACTGTAACTTTCCGCAGTGATGCCAAATCGACTAATGACATACCGCGTTTGAAGCGTCATTCCAAGCAAATGTTTACAATGGAACAGTACACGCCACGCGAACGCTCTAAAATTGTTGAAATTTACATTCAACAAAACAAGTCAATAGTGAAAACTCAACGTGCTTTCAAAAAAATAAATAAAGTGAAAAGTGCGCCTTCCAAGAAAACAATTTATCGTTCGTATGAAAGATTTACAACTGGTAATACTCTTGGTAACCCAAAGAGGCCAAATAAAAAGCGACCAAGGCGATCGGATGAGAATATTGCAGCCGTACGAGCCAGTATTGAGCAGTCACCAACAACATCCCAAAATCGCCGTTCTCAGCAGCTCGGCATTCCCCGATCCACTTTACAACGCATTTTACGTGTTGATTTGAATTTGTTTCCGTACAAAATTCAATTGGTAAACAAATTGTTGCCTACCGATAAGACACGTCGATTGGAATGGGCCCAAAGAGTCATCGAAATGGCTGAAGAAGACGAGCAATTTTGGCATAAAATTATCATGAGCGATGAAGCTCATTTTCAGTTGAACGGAACGGTAAACAAACAAAATTGCCGTATTTATGCCACTGAAAATCCACAAGAGATTCAAGAGGTACCTCTTCACGATGCAAAAGTCACTGTTTGGTGCGGCGTTTGTGCTAAAATGCTCATTGGGCCGTTCTTTTTCGAAGATGATAATGGCCACAGAGTTACTGTCAATCAGGAGCGTTATCGCGATATGATAAACAATTTTTTCATGCCAATCGTTCGTCGAAAGCGTATCAGGCACTACTGGTTTCAACAAGACGGCGCGCCACCACACACAAGCCGCACTACAATCGATTTTTTGAAGCAATTGTTCCCTGGCCGTTTGATGTCAAAAAATGGTGATTTCGATTGGCCGCCAAGATCACCAGATTTAACGCCTCCAGACTTTTTTTTGTGGGGTTATTTGAAATCAAAGGTTTACGTCAACAAGCCAAAGACCCTAAAAGAGCTGAAAACCAACATCCGTCAAGAAATAACCGCTATTCCCATCGAAATGTTGAAGAAAACCATGGAAAATGCTGCAAAACGGGCACAATATGTCGTAGAGGCCAATGGCGACCATTTACGAGATATCATATTCAAGAAATAATGTAAGCAAATCTACTTGAACCCAATTAAATGATATTCATGACGAACAGACAAAAAATTGTGGTTTCTTTGATTTATTTAAAAATAAAATGGGCGCTTCGAATATTGGCAACCCTGTATACGTGGAACACAACTATATCAATAACTCAGTTCTGTCTTAAATCGACTTAAGATATTATTCATTATCATTATTTAATATATATTTTTTTTTAAATTTTTAAAAATGACTTTCACAAAAATATTCTTTTTTAAACTTTTATGCAAAAAAAAAAATTACGTAAATATTTGAGAAATTTTAAAGTTTTATTATAAAAAATAAGCCTTTTGAAAATATCTTTAATATGAATTTAAGATCGTTGCCGAAGTTATGATCAAATGAAAATCAGTCCTCAAGAAAAAAAAACCGAATTTTTTCAATTTTTGTGTACACGTAACTCAGTAACCATTCGAAAAAAAATAAAAATTACAAATTTATTTTCTAAATTGTAGCCAACACTATGTGTATACAAAGTTTAAACCAAATCGGAGAGGGTCAGGTTGGGAATTTATTTTTTTTTGTCGAAAAGCAATGGAATCACTCAATAGTCAAATTATTTTTGAGTTTAATTAGCAAAATCGAATTGAAGCTGGGCCATTCTCCCATACAAAACTACGTTATGAAAGAAGCATAACTTTTATAAATTCCACAAAAATGGCTGTATTAACAGCATATTTAACACACACAAAATCTTCCATATCTAAAACGAATTCTGCATTTGAGTTTTGGCAAAATTTAATGAACACGATAGAGGATGCTCTATACAAAGTGACGTCATCAAACTTTCAAAGCATGCATAACTTAGAATATACTGTGGGAGTATTTTAAATTCGACCCAGTCGATGATAATTCCGTACTAGTGTTTTTTGTTAATCTAAAAATCCCTGCAAATTAACTTTGAAGGGACTTCGCACAATTGAAGCACAGCCGCGAAAAACGTTGGAAAAGCCACTTTTTGCAAAACCAGTTTTATTGCAGATTACCGTTAACATAACTCTCTTTCATTGCCTTAACACCAAATCAGCCAAAATTATGCACCTTATCGCTATCAAAAAGTACTTAGAAAGTGTAAGTGGAAGAACGTTGAAAGTTACATACAAAATTATTAGAGTTGAATTATCTAATGTACTTTAAGCATAATGGCGAATAACGTTGTAAACGTCATTTTTTTAGTGTTTTGTTTTCTTGCGAATAGCTGTTAGAATCACTCTCTTATATTATACATATACAAACAGAACTGAGTAAGCAGTTGAGCAGCATGGGGCATTTTTATCGCATACCCAAAAAAAAATTAATAAAAATGAATAAGAGCGCTTGTAAAATAAATAAAAGTGAACAATTACAATTTTGTTCTTTACAACGATATTCGCGAGAACGCTTCAATTGGTAGAACAGAGAACAGAGGCACAAAATGGAAGTCCAATGTTGAATATTGGATTCATAATAGATATAAAAGATGGAGGAATTGTGGTAATGAATTTATTTCGAGAAAAAAAATATACCTTAAAAAAACGCTCCAGAGCAGGTAAAGTGGAATAACGTTTTAAGTTCACATTACGTTTTTTTTTTATTTAAATTGTTCTTATATACAGTGAAAGCACTTATATACAGTGAATTGTTCTTATACACATTCTTGGAAACGATAAATTTTTGGTTTTTATCCATTGAAAATGCTCTTCCATACACAAACTTTCCGATAAACGGACGCGGACACACAAACATGTTTATTTATGAAAAAATTTCACATAAGCGGACGTGAGGCTTTAATAAGCGGACAATTTTGTCTTTTTTAGATCACAAACATTACTGCTTCTCTTTTTTTTTTTTTTTTGAGTTTTCGACAGTATACTCTCTAAAATTATTATGAATGAGAAATCAGAGTCTAACAAACTTACTTTCATCACAAGAAACTTACGCCAATAATATTTTATTACTATTGACAGGTTATGTTTAAACTAAAACTGTTTTATATCCATTTCTCGGAATTTTTTTAAAAACTAGAATTTTTAAATTTTTGGGATTTTTCCATCAAAATAACTAAACTCTAAATTTCCAAAAAGGTACACTTCTAGCAAAAAATTTCATAACGAGACCAGGTAATTTTATGTAATCGCATAATTTTTTTGAATCTTTTTCAATGATCTTCACTGCAATCTGGCTTCCGTTGTGGGCATAGTTGCTCAACAGCTACCATAAAAGTTATTGATGATATCCGAACACCTTATGATGAAGGCTTAACTACACTACTCTGCATGCTGGATTTTTCCAAAGCATTTGACACAGTGAATCACTCCTTACTCTGCCAAAAACTTGGGCGCAGGTATGGTTTTTGTAATAATGCCGTAGATCTCTTAAGGTGTTTTTTGTCAAACAGAGTACAGAAAGTTTGTGTTGGCAATAGATGTTCTCAACTTAAGCCGGTATGCAGTGGAGTGCCACAAGGCTCAGTTCTTGGCCCTTTACTATTCTCAATCTTTATCAATGATATTTTTTCCGTCTGTAAATATGCCTCTATCCATGCCTTTGCTGATGATGTGCAATTACACCTTTCTCGCAGAACTGGCCTCCTGGAAGACTTAAGTTGCAGGCTAAATGAAGACTTAAATAGTATAAGCGGATGGTCCATTAAAAATTGTCTGAAACTAAACGCAGAGAAGTCTTATGTGCTGCCTATTAGCAAAAGTAATATTGTCTTTGATGATATTCCAGACTTGTTTATAGGGGACAAGAAACTTAAATTAGTTAACACTATAAAAAGCCTTGGTTATCACATTAACTCGTCCTTAACATGCACGGATCACATAAATAATATGGTGCGCACCATATACTTCATTCTGCGCAACCTTAAAGTGTCAGCAGAGTTTACTCCTGTGGAAACCAGACGCAAGCTCGTGCTGCAACTTATTATTCCTATCATTACCTATTCTGAACTCATTTATAGTAGGCTCGATTCACGATCTGAACACAAGCTGCAAGTTGCGTTCAATCATGCTACTAGGTATGTCTATAACCTTCTCAGATTTGACCACATTACTCAATTCAAGAAAAGCATACTTGGTTGTGACATCATTAGTTACCTCAATGCCCGAAATTGCATCTTTTTGCATAAAATTATTCATTTCAAAACTCCTCGGTATCTTTTTGAAAAACTACAGTTTTGCCAGTCAACCAGAAGCAATAATATTATAATACCAAACTGGAAGTATCTGAACTCTACCAGGCTTTTTTTCGTCAATGCCGTTAGATTATGGAATAGTTTACCCAGCGTAATTAAATGTATATATAGCACAGGTGGCTTTAAGCGAGCAGTTTTGAATCACTTTTCTTAAAACAAAAATATATAATAAGATAAGAAACCAGATCTCTACTTTAAATTTTTTTTTTTTTTTGCTTACTTCTTCTCTCTTTTTTTTTCTTTCCTTTTCTTTTTTTCCCTTCTTGTTATTAATACGCAAAAAAAGTTTTGTTAACTTATTGATGTTGTTGTTCTAATTTAATAAACTGAATTTTTTATGATTAATTATGATTACATAAGTATTCTTAAATTTTAATTTTAATTGTAATATCTTAAAACATCATACTTATTGCTTAAACTACTGCCTTTGTACAGCAAAAGAATTCATTCTTATTGTACTAATATGTTAAATTAAATTAAATAAATAAATAAATAAATAAATAAATAAATTTTTTTCAATTTGCATTTTTGCTATTTTTTTCAAAAAGTAAAAAATTACAACTCTAGTAATTTTTCTTTAATTTTAATGTTTGATAGCTCATTTAAAAGAAAAAAAAGTAAATAACGGGGCGCGTACCGGTTTTTTTAAAATGTGTACTTAAAAAATTCTTATTGGGATGTTTTTGGAAAAAGATCACTTTTTTCCTAATATAAATTAGATTTTCAACTTAAAGGTCGCAAGCGGCACGATGAAATATCAATATTTTTTTAAAAAAATGTTGCAGTTTGCTTCCGTTTTGTGCAGGAACAAAACTGTGGTCCGTAATTCTTTACTTTCGAAAGAAAAATAAGGCCCACTTTAATGTACATATTTAAATTTTAATTTATTTTGTACTAGTTTTGTTTTTTGTCTATTGTAATAGTTTTTTGTCTATTTAATTAGAATATCGCAATGCCAATTTTTTTAATACGATTTTAAATATTATTTTTTTAACGACATTCCCATAAGCGGAGATCTCTCATATGCGGACAAAAAGTAGGTAACCATCGGTCTCCGCTTATGGAAGCTTTCACTGTATATTTGTGATAGTCCTACACAATCACAAAAAAAATACAATAAAATAATGGCTTTTTTAACATCTATAATCGAATTGTGCGAGCCTCAGAGACAGGGTTCGGACTTGAAAATTCGTAAATCGCAGTAAATTAAAAAAAAAACGCAGTAGAAAGGAATTTTTCGCAGTAGTTTTTATTTATAATCATGTTCGTACATTTTCTACTAATGACATAATATCGTCGTTCCGCGTGCAATACCGTGTATCCACTACTTGCAATACAGCCTATATTGCAAAAAGGCCAAAATTCATTTCATTTTGATCATTCATGATTTATTTATTCATTTTGATTTTTCATTAAATGCTTACTTAAAAACAAAGCAAATATCTTATTTCAATAAATTTTTAGTTCAGTTGAAAATCCATTCAATAGCTTAAAATAAAATCAGTTTTTCTGTACTCATGTAAAGTTTTACTTTAACCTTATGTGCAAGTGGCGGATATGCGTTGTAACGTGACGTTACAATAATAACAATAACATATATAAACAGTTTCAACATTTATATATATATGAGTTTTACTTTTGATTCTCACAACTGTACTTATTATCTTACTACATACATAAACTATTATAATATTTATATAACTTTTTTTAATTACATATATCAACAGTTTCAACATTTATACATATATGAGTTTTACTTTTGATTCTCACAACTGTACTTATTATCTTACTACATACATAAACTATTATAATATTTATATAACTTTTTTTAATTACATATATCAACAGTTTCAACATTTATACATATATGAGTTTTACTTTTGATTCTCACAACTGTACTTATTATCTACTACATTCATAAACTATTATAATATTTATATAACTTTTTTTTTTCACAACTGTACTATCTATTATAAGTATTATCTACTACAACAATATTATACACAAACTGTATTAGAATATTTATATATATATTACTGTTAATACGATTTTGTCAACTATACTATAAGTTATACATGTTACACATTTACTTGATCACCACTGTAAGACAGCTGCAAGAAAACAGAAAGACAAACAACTAATAAGTACCTATATACGCAACAACCAAACATATTAATGACACACAAACAACGGCGACCCATTCAACTAGCCCCCATTAAGAAAATATAAGAGGAATCATATAATTCCCAACTAGTTTCTACACCGAAGTATATATAAGGGTGACGTTGAGTCAGTACTAATCAGCCTTCCGTCTAGGTAAGTGCTCAGTGTGTGTGCATTGCACCAGGCACGAGGTACGGACCAGTCTATGGTCATTGAGCCTCAGCCTTAGCACACACAACAGCATTGCTGTATAATATTTTGGTTACGCTGACAACTAGTCAGTGCAGATACATACTGGCTGCGGTACGGATCAGATTCTGATCATTGAGCCGCAGTCTTTTGCTTAGGGTTTTCTTGCTGGCTGCGGTACGGATCAGATTCTGATCATTGAGCCGCAGTCTTTTGCTTAGGGTTTTCTTGCTGGCTGCGGTACGGATTAGATTCTGATCATTGAGCCGCAGTCTTTTGTTTAGGGTTTTCTTGCTGGCTGCGGTACGGATCAGATTCTGATCATTGAGCCGCAGTCTTTTGCTTAGAGCTTTCTTGCTGGCTGCGGCACGGATCAGATTCTGATCATTGAGCCGCAGTCTTTTACTAAGGTTTTGTCTGGCTGGCTGCGGTACGGATCAGATCCTGATCATTGGGCCGCAGCACTGTGCTTAAACTCTATCTACCGGATTGTCGCACGGATCAGATTCTGATCATTGGGCCACAATCTTTATACCCATCTTTTTATTTATATATATATTTTTACTAAATCAGCCTTCCGTCTAGCCTTCCGTCTAGAACTCGCAGCATCAGAGAAACCAGTTTATCGAATACCGATTACCCGAAACCGATTACCCGAAACCGACAACGTGATACCGAATACTGGAAATATTTGAACCGAAGCGAGAATAAATTATTAAAAACAACCGACCGCCGACTAGCACCAGCTGACACTCTTAACCCTTTTACGGATACCCAGACCCAACTGCAACTGACTGCACCACCATCTTACGCTGTCGAAATATTATAATAAGCGATTGATAATTGTAAATTAAATTAAGCTTTAAATTGAAAACTGCGTCTTTTTATTTAATCAAAGGTTTGTGGATCCTTTGAGCGATCCTGGAGCGGCTGAGCTAACCTCAGCCTTCGATAAAACCACTGTTACAGCGTTATTGCACGCCCAACGACGATATACATACAAATATACACTAAGGGACAAAAAAGTTATGTAGAGAGTACAGAGACATCTATGTAAAATCTATGTACTTCATCTTGTATGAGAAACGCAACGAGAGCTATATGTACTGGGTAAAGTGAGCGTATACTGGCTATAACAATTTATTCACTTAGTAAAATGAAGTCATGTGTGACTTCACAAATATGCTGTACATACAATTCTGTAATGGGTCAATAATCTATGTACTAGGTACATCGGAATACTACTCATTACATACACAAATTTTTTATTTTATGTAATGAGTCAATAATGATTATTACATCTACGTACATTTTAACTGTACTCATTGCATACAATTATTTATTATTTTATGTAATGCGTCAATAATCTATATACTCATTACAAAAAGTTAATATTTATTTAATAGGTCCATTATATACGTATGTACTCTCTACATACAGTTATTGAAAATTTTATGTAATTGGTCAATAATCTATGTACTACATACATCAAAACTGTACTCATTACATAAAATTATTAACAATAACTTTTTAATGAGCATAGTGTGAATGTACCCACCACGTACACCTATCTATTCAATCACGACACATAATTTTGTGATGAGTACATAAAACTCTTTATGTAGTCAATACATATTTAAACATGTACTTAGTACAAGAAAATCACCAAATTTTTGTGTGCAGAAAGTTATTTCATGAGTACATAAATTCATGTAGTGAGTCTATAGGTTTTACCTCTGTGTTTGTAAACCTATATACTTTATATTTTTGCATGCTGCAGAAACATTTTTTTTACTGATTCAAAATATATTTGCTGTAGAAAAATTCAATCACGGTCGTTAAAAGTAAATCAGTTCTTAATTCGGTCAAAAAACCTTATGTAAAACTATAAAATATTTTAATTTGTCGCAAAGACAGCTTCATCTAACAAATAACTTTCTTCTGTTTGAACGCTAAGACCACAGTATACGGATGTAATGGACCCCTGAAACTCTACATTTTTAATCAACATCCATGCTTACATTTTCCAAAAATAACCATAGAAGTGTTTGTTGTGAATAAATCGCAGTAGATTTGAAGAAACCGCAGTGACGCAGTAGAACATTAAATGTTGCCAAAAAGCGCAGTAGATCTACTGCAATTGCAGTAAAGTCCGAACACTGCTCAGAGACGAAGAAGAGCTAAAGAAGGCATTTCTCATCGCAACGCTACTGTGCATTATTTTTTGCTGATCAAGAATGGTAAAAGAAAAGGAGTGTGAAAAAAAATATTCTATAAATCAATTTGAAGTTAAATTAAGAAAAGTATTAAGTTTGTGTTAAAAACCAAACACATATATTTTTTTGAAGGTCTTAAAATATTTTCTTTTAAGTTATTGAAATGATAATATAATATCATTTCTCAAATAATTAAAATTTTTAAGGTTTTTTTAATAAATAAATTTTTTAATTTCTTTTTTGAAAATTTCATTCAAAGTAAAGAATTTATTTAAACAAGTCTTCTTATATAGGTATGTTTTAATTGCGTGAATAACGTTTAAAAAGCCATTACACTCTCTGCTTTGCAACGTGGATTAACGTTTTAACAACCAATGGGTTTTGGATACGTAACATTAAAAAAATGTCTAAAAATTGTCTGCTACACTTAAAACGTTTTTTACGTATTGTGAACAATTTACTTTTTGTCGCTTTAAACGTTATTAGCGGCTGTGCTTCAATTGTCTACGAAGAAGCTGAAACATACCTCGCAATAGGTTTTTGGAAGTTCAAATGTTAGATGACAATATTTAAACAAGGGATTATCTTTCCAGAAAATCTAAAATACGAAATGCCAACTTCTTAAGTTAGATTTATTCAAGTTTTTTTTTTGTTATATAACTTATACCGCTGACATTATGCGGCAAAATTTGATGTACAGGATGTACAGAAAAACTCTGTTTTACTATTTTTGTATCTTACGCCCACTTTTTCTGGAGTCGATGTGCAACTTTATTTTTTCGAAATTTTTTTTGTCAAAACCCTGTAACTTACAAGTAGTTTAATTCTTTAAGTGTAAATAAATCAGTTATTGTCGCATTTTGAAGTTTCAAATCTGAACTACACTATCTTAACCCTGAAAGGACATGTTTCGTCGAATCAACGACACATGGTCACATTTTATCATTTTTCTTTCTTGTTTTTTTTTTGTTTTGTTGTCATTTGTCATATATCGTAAATCGTCGTCTAGCTGTTGGTGTGCGCAAACGTACAGCCAAATAGTGTGTTGGTATGATTTTTAAGAATTGGCTTCGCCGAAACATGTCTTTTGTGTGACTTTTGCATTATTTATGTTATTCTTTTATATGAAAATTTGTCATGTTTTCTGTAATAATATCAGATTTGTACAGTTAAAATGCAAATTGTGCAACAAAAAATTAATAAAAGTTGAGGGAATAGAAAAATTTCGGTCGATTTGTGACGACAATAACGAATTCGACCATGAATTAGATTGCAACAATGATAGATTAGGTACAGAGGACTCTCAAAATAATCTGGACAACGACTTGGACGATGAGCCCTACAACAATAAGGAGGAGACTGGTCAAGACGACTCTTTCAATGAAAGCTTTGAAGATTAAAGCTAGTCAGAGGATTCAAGTACCTTGGAAGAAGACGATGTACCGCTTGCTTAAGGAGGCGTCGATACATTTGATCAAATGTGCAGCGTTATGTGCTGTTCACTAATAGATTGCCAATATGTTATTTCTATGGTTTTCTGAATATGGCTTTCATTAATGCTTTGTTAACTATGCGAACAATATTTTCCTAGCAAATCAAAAGACCTTCAATCGTGCCGGATTAATGAAAATAAACACTTTTCACTTAAAAAAATTCAATTATATAATAGGGTACGGATTCCAACTTTGCCTACAGCGGTGCGAAACAGCATCAATAGTGTATGGCTGAAGAATGATCGAAACCCTCCAGAATTAAATTCTGAGCTGAAGAGGAAAATATCGGCTCTTTGTCCCGCCTCCAACCGTCGCATAACCAAATCATAGTGCACATAATAGGGCTATTCCCGACAACGGTCAAATACCGTGGCATCGTGGGATTTGCAAATATTATGGCAAATATTTTCAACACAACAACAAAAAGTACATATTTACATTTGCCCGACTGTGTTAAATTTGCAACACTAAAATCGCATTGTATACAGTAGAGCACGGTCAACACTTATTTGCCAATCAATCAGCTGTCACATTTTTAACAAACTCCGCTAATAAAACAAAATTAATAGACTCTGAAATGGAACTCACTTTGATAAATAGTACACTTTGATAAAAAATACAGAAAAACACCACAAATACTGTTCGTGTTGTTTTTTTATTTTCCAAAACAGCTGTGAGTTTTGTTTGCAACAGTGTTCTAAAAAGTGTGCTCGCAGTTGATGGCAAATATTTGGTAAGGCATATATTTGCAAAGCTATTTGCCCGTAACTGGGAATAGCCCTAATATCATATAAGCTTGTGTGGGGAGCATAAAATAGAGCTTTGTGCCTCTTGCCTATAATATATTCTCAACCTTATAAAAATATGATCTCATTAAAATTTAGTACATTATTTTAATATAAAAACAAATTTCATGTCACACTTAAGGCACATAAGTTATTATTATTTTGTTCTTTGAAATGTACCTTTTGTAAAACAATCCAAATTAACTCAATCTGTGAAAAATTATTATTTTTATTAAAAAAATGCTATATATTAAATAAACTGTTGTTTTTATTTATTCTACATAAGCTTAATATCCTAAAACTAGTGATTTTGAAACATTATGTTATATAGGTAGTCCGTAGGAACATTTTGAAAAATGGCATAGTCGATTCGAAGAGGCATGACTTTTATGTATAAAAAATAAGCATGTCCTTCCAGGGTTAAAAACTGGTTAACTTTCTTTTCTGCAGAATTTCTAACAGCGAAATTTTTGAAATTTTCCTTTTTATAAAATATTTTTATAATAGGAAAAGAGGTGGCCGTAGCCTACTGGATATTTTAAAAACAAATAGTTGAGATAACCTTTCCAACAAATCTCATTTTGTCACAATTAGTCAATAACTGTTACGCTGTTTGTGTCCCCCATATTAAATATGAATATAAAAATTATATTGTATATAAAGACGCATAAGTACAGGTCTAAAGTATTTTGATGCATAGACTTTTTTAATGTTACCTAAAAAAAAAAAAATTGTCACTTAACTAATTTTTCATTAATTTGCTTTGTTCTGAATGAAGTGCAATTTTTTCCATTAAACTTAAAAAATTCTTTATCAAATATGACATAATCCAACTTAAATTTCGCAGAATTCTTTTTAATATATTTTCGTTACATTAATGAAATATTTATTCATTGACTTTTCATTCTACTTTCTTCAACCTTCAAATTGGATTAATTATTTTTTAACCAAATGATACAAATATTTAAAAACTTTCACACAAAAGCTTCAAGTTCAAGCATGAAAACTTTTCAGCAACTCTAGTTTAAAGTTAGGTTTGGTCAAAAATTGTTCTATACGAAAAGTTTTTGTATATCCATGTTTGCATTCATTCACCTAATTTGACAACAACTAATTACTTGAGCTTAAACTTTTCCTCATCGCAAATGAACTTGGCAACCTTTGTGGCACCACAGAAAACTTTCAACACACTCGAGAGTCAAGGTAGTTGTTTGAAATTTAGTGCCAGGATAACACTTTTGTATTCAAATCAAATTAATGCTTTTGTTGTGTTCTTTACGACTTGCTGACCGTAAGTTCGTAGAACACATATTTAGAAAGTTGAGAATAAAGATAAATTACTTGTGAATTTTACAGACTATATTTTGCAGCACATATTTCATTTTCAAAAATAGTACCATGTGGTTATCTGCTAGAAAGCTGCCAAAGAAAAAACTTTTTTTTAATTCAAGGCAAAATTTTAGAACAAATACCTATGGGCAAAGGTGACTACAAATTTATCATAGAATTGTTAAAAAAGAGCAGGAAGAATGCTTAAGAAAACCGGAGTACATTGACATATGATT
This sequence comes from Dichetophora obliterata, assembly GCA_963920525.1. Taxonomy (NCBI): domain Eukaryota; kingdom Metazoa; phylum Arthropoda; class Insecta; order Diptera; family Sciomyzidae; genus Dichetophora; species Dichetophora obliterata. Next base: position 188,808,557 of record OY986436.1, read on the forward strand.
CAATAAATTTTAAAATATCGCAGAGTTTCACTCATAACCATGTCTGCGTTAGATAACTATATTCCCAAAAATTGCTGAACTATCATTACACCTTATCTCGTAATAATCTTAAAAGTAAAAGTAAATCAAAACATTTTTTTATAGCTCTTTAATCAAATTTCGGTGCTAAGCCAAACCCCTGGCAATGTTGAGGCATCCAATCCTAAAAGTATACTACAAAAAATAACAACAAACAAAGAGAAAAATAACTTGCAGCAAAGTTTTTAATAAAAACCATATGCTACAGCATACAAGATTACCTACAAAGCTCAAGTTAATCCTGTAAGAGCAAAATAAAAAAAATTTATGCTTAAGGAACGCATCTCTAAGCCGCTGAGAATCGCTAGCGAGTGGTAACTTTTTTACTGCAGTAGTTGTCTTGCCTGTAATATTAAATGACATATCTGATTTATGTGTCATTTGAGCTCACCTACACTCGAAATGGCGCAAAGCACGCACATAAAGGTGACGGTTTTTGTATTGTATGTACTGTTTTTGTTATGGCCTCTTCCTTGTAACTAGCGTGTAATTTCTTCATTTTGACACCTAGGTTATTATTACCATTTGGATGTTTTGGCCAAATTGGGCTTTTCTCTGCTGGCAACTTAAAATATTTAAGCCAATAAATTTTATCTTTTTGACTATAGCTGTTTGCGTGCTCTTGTGTTTTTGTGGGTTTGCTGCTGCTACAAAACTAGGGCAGGGTATTTATATATTCTTTTTTTCACTTATTCTGAATCCCACAAAACTTAAACTGCGCTTTGTGTTGAAACATTTATCAAAACGGAATTTAAACGATACACTTAACTAAATATTATATAGCAACTTTATGGCATTAAAGAGGACCCCATTTACAAATGTTTAATTTTTTTTATGCCATAGCCTAAAAATATTCGTTTATGTTTTTGAAGAAGGAAACAGCGACAAAAACTCTGTATAGAGTCAATCCAACAGCAGACTAGAAATACTGTTTTGGCTAACCTTTCCATCATCAGAAGTCGTGAGTGACTAGCTGTGATCAACTCACAGTTTAAGTTTTATAAAATTTGGCACTTGTTCCATTCTTTTGTTGAGATTAGTTTTTTCTTTGACATCAGTTTTGACTTTGCACGAGGGTTTTTGCATTTTAATGCCAGGGTGATTTTTTATACCCCCACGCGTACTGCGTAAGGGGTATATTAACTTTGTCACTCCATTTTTTACGCTGATAAGGAGGCGTGGCAGGCACAGACAAATATACACAGTAGGGCGTATCGAATTTTGGGCTTCGTTCAAAAATATTTGCAGAATCCTAATTGAGAAAATGATCTAGGGCCTGAGATATAAAACCTTATATTCGTTTTTTTAAAAAAGTTTAAAAATTGCATTCAAGTATACAGTTCTCCAAAACAGAAAAATGTATATGCAAAAAGGATGCAAATTATTAATTCACCAAATTTAAGAAGATCGCCAAAACTTTAAACAATATCACCAAAATTTAGACAATCAGATAACAATTAGAAGTTCAGTGCTATCTCGAGTGTACCTTTAGATTCGAATATCCTTAACACAGGACACTGTGGGTAAAAACCAGGAATGGCATCTTGTTTGCCAAGATATTGTTAGTTAAAGTCTTTACATATTTACTTCTGCATTAAGACATATGTAGTTTTTCTTACAAAAATTTAAGCATTTATAAATCGTGATTTTTGACTGTTTTTCTCAAAAAAACAACTTTGTCCTTGCGGGAGAGGAAGAGATCCTTATTTTTGTCTAAATTTTTTTGGGAGATCTTGACCACTTTATGCAACTTTTGAGACCTCTTAGAATGTGAAATTCGAAAAATTGTAATTCGATACGCTCGAATCTACAGTCTTGATCAGCATCACCTCCTGAGTCGATTTCGTCATTTTCGTCTGTCTGTCGACACGAACACAGTATTTTAAAGCCGATATCGTCCCCTGCATGCCAAAACCAAGAATGCGAAAAAATTCCATTTTGGGCTTATTGCTGTTTCTGATGCAATTTTATGTAAGGAACATTGTATCAACATATGGAATAGGATGCCACATTCATTTTTCTGGCACAAACATTTAAAAGAGTTTGCATTTTTTTGCATGCCAATTTAAAAAAATTGTTCTTCTCTTATTTTCAGAACCATTCAAACTCGTTTTCCCAAAAACTATAAAAAAGCACATTCATGGTTTTGGCATGCAGGTGACGATATGTACTGATGTTCAAAAAACAATGATTGAGCAAAGATTGAGTTTTAGAATGAGCATAATCGGATAAAAAGTTGTCATTCTCCTACAAATCTACTTTATCAAAACAATTAAATAAAATAAAAAAATGCCACAAAAATATATATGACAAAATTGAGTTTATAACTTTGGTCTCAAAAATTCACCATATCGAATGAAAACCACGCCTACCTACGATACAAAGAGACTTTTACAAAATGGTAAATTCTCTCTAAATGTCAAAAACAAATGCAATAACTTTAAGTTTTGCACATTTTGCAAATATTTGTCATAAAGCCATCTTAAATTTGTCAAAACAGTATAGAAACCACGCCTATCTCCTATACAAAGTAACTATATGAAAGCGGTTATGTCTCTAAAAGTTGCACAAAAATTATTTTAAATGTTTAAAAATTATCATAAATAAATTAAAATGATGCACATAGATATGCTCACTTGGAGTTTGAATTCACTTTGAGTTTGAAATTTGGCAATATCTTATAAAAACTCGGCCAATCTCTCTTACAAAGAGACGTCATCAAAATAGCTTAACTTTTATAAATTCCACAAAACACAAAACCTTTCATATCTTTAACGTATTCTGCATTTAAGTTTTGCTATATTGGATTATTATCAGGCCCTTTCTCTTTACGAAGTGACGTCATCAAACTTTAAAAACATGTATATTTTAGAATATACTGTGAGAGTATTATATTACTAGAGTATTATATAACTAGTAAGGAATTTTTTTTTTTTGATTCGCCCGGAGGTATGTAATCTTCCAAAGATACATATACCCGAGCTATACGCATGCACGATTTACATTCTAAATCTTGCCTGGATCAGCCGGGACAGACAGAATGCACGTACGTACTAAAACATACCCCCTATTGGCAATTAGGATTTTCCACTAAGCACATTAATTGGCTTTTCAGCTGAATTTAAAAATTTTATATATATAAAACGCGTATTTAAGTATATTTAATTCTATAAAAATAAGAAACAATGAATTAAATGATAGTGATTATCAATTTATCTTCAATCTTCAAATGAATCGAAGTTATAATTAGTGTCCGACCGAATATTCAGTTTCGGTTACGACCAATTTCGGCCCTTCTTGTCAGTTTCGGCTATTCGGCCATATTGAGGCTAGCCGAAACTAGCCGAAACTTTTGGTAAAAATTTCTTGCATCAGCCATTTAATTCAAATATATTAGGTTGGGTTAATACAAATATTTACAACGAATTGTCTTATTGGATTTGTACGAATTGGATTTATTGACAATTCGTTGAGTATTCTTTAAAATCGAATTCTTCATCAAATTAGATAAACAAGCGAGATAAAAAATACAAGTTCAGAAAACTTAAAAGAAAAATATTAGAAATCAACGAGTATAATGTAAAAGGGCAAAATAGAAGAACGATGTAAAGAAATGGCACTTTAGCTCGTAAATAATTAACCGCCAATTTAGACCAGTGGCGGCCAAAAAAACACTTGCACTGTTCTTTCAGTTGTGTGCAAGTGCACGCACATGTGAGAGAGACAGAGAGAGAAAGGTTCACGATGCATGCGTGCCTAGGCGCTGGCCCCCACACTGATTTAGATGGTCGAGCATCAAGATGTAAGGATGAAAATGTTTTGAAATGATAGGGTGTTGTTAACCTTAATCCTACTGCGGTGTGACTTTGGATCACATTTGATTTTAAAAAGATTCTGATCCTGATAGCATAATTGAATACTTATTTCTTGAAATTGAATGCACCGTAAGAAAAATTCTTGTTGGTACTATTTACAGACCAAATCGGCATATTGATATATATGTGCTTATGACAATGTTAGATGAGTTATCTTTAACACATCGTGAGATCGTTTTAGTGGGAGACTTTAATAGCAATATTTTAGTTGAACACGATCTAAGTAGTGCACAAATTGCGAGGTATTAGATTATTCCTAATTAACACAGTGATGCCAACACATTTTACTAATACAAGCAATACTCTTTAAGATATTTTCTTTGTCAATGATGTATCAAAAGTCTTTTTAATGACCAAATTTCTGTCTCTGTGTTTTCTAAACACGACCTCTTCTTTCTAATTTATGACCAATGAAACTTGTGTTAAACAGTTTATGTTTCGTGATTTTAAAAACATTGACTGCTTATCACTCAATGCACTGATAGATCTAATTAACTGTTATCTAATTTACAACACGCTATCCGTTGATGATCAAGTTTTGTTCTTTAAAATAGTCTAAATAGTCTCTTTGATATATTCGTCCCATTAAAACTTAAATAAATAAAAAATAGTTCCATGACGGAATAACAAATATCATAGTACGAAGAAGTTTGGCGTCCAACCACTGGAAGAGATACAAATCGCCAGAAGTTTTCGAAATGTACTATTGCCTAAAGAAGAGTGTCACACAAATGGTAAAGAATGCCAAAACAAAATTTTATTCTGTTTTATTCTGTGTCAAAATTTAAATCCTGTGCGGCAGTTGAGAATAACCTTGGCGAACTTAATCAAAAATTTGTAAATATTCCGATACCTGTTCCCAGTGAAAATCGTTATGAAAATTACAATTACGCTACAAATAGCATTTCTTTTTCTTTCTCAGCTGTGGATCATCAAGATAAGCCATTTACATAGAAAAGTAAGACAAAACAAATTAGAAGAGATAGAAAGTTATTAGAATTCATTAAAAAATATGTTGCGAAGGTATTTGCGTTAGCTGAACAAGCTATCCGCTTTATAGAATACCATATATCGGTCAGGAGGGACACGAAAGAGGTTCTTTTAGGATTTATATAGATGTGTTATTTTCATTAAATTTTTACAAGCTTCGAACTTCTGCAAAATATGTTGTCAAAATATTAACACGTACTGGAACTGTGCTGAAAAATAAATCATACATACCACCACAATTTTTTTCAAAGAAGAATCGAGAAAGAGAGGTATTCTTCGGTATTTGCAGGAAAATGACGATTGTAGCCTACGTGCCTAAGAATATCAAATACGTTATTTGCTGTCTATAATGCACTATAACAACGAAATTTATGAAGTTTTATGTGCAGGTATTTCATCTGTAAGAGTAAATACTAAAAGCTCTTGACCTATGTGTCAACTTTGCACATTTTGCCAGGATGACCATCGAAAAAGTCGCCAAAATATATGAAATGAACATTCTGACAAAGTCGTCGTCTGCAAAAACTACATCATAAATAAACTCCAACTCTTTCCTTTTTTAATGTACTCAGTAAATTATTTAAAAATAATAATATATACATAATTTCAATTATGAGCTATTTAGATTAAGTAAGTTTTGACGGCAATAACAACAACAACATCCCTGCATTGAGCCAATCACACAGCAGACTAGACAGACTGTTTCGGAAGGAGCTAACTGAAGGAGCTAGGGTTAATTAGAATTTTTTCGAGTTTTTTTTTTTAATTTTTGGTCACGTAAATATATCTGAAAACCCGATAATGCTACTTATGGTAGTGCATTTAAAAAACCCCCTTAATTGGAAACGTAGCTTATGGCCAATCCCTAACTTATAGTAGATTCCCCTGTAGTTGTGCTGATCCCTTTTTTGTAAAACGTGGATTGCATCCAACTTGTACCACTCCCCACCAATACGTTTTCTTATTCATCCAGCTCAATACTATATCAATTTTTTGCCTTGAAAAACTCTCAATTTCAATCTCATCTCAAGAATCTGATGAAAGCAATAATACTAAATTGAAAAAAAAAATTTGCAAATCTTTTGCTTCAAAATCCGATTGCAAGCGTATCAAAATCATTTAAGCACACAAGCATACAGTCACATAGTCCTAAGAATAAACCACAAAACCAAGGCAAGAATTGGTAAAAAAAACATGAAATAAGCAGTTTAGTATACAAACCAATCAGCAGACAGTCAAGCAGACCTTTAAGTGTTCATAGTTGTTTACAGATAGACAAATAAACAGACATAGAGAACATTAGTACAACATAAATACTTAAAGAGTAGGAGCAAAATTCCTCTCAAATGTTTGCCAACGTTCTCTTAACACATCCTTGGCATCCTTTGGCAAGTATAGAGTGCTAAAGGGAACCGTGCAAGTACTTGCAGCCCAGCGGGAAAAATACGCTGTTTGCACATCATAATGAAAGATAAATAGTAAGAATATTTTTATAGTACAACCACGCCTATTTTCAATACATTTAAATAAACTAATATAGGTACAGTGGCTCACAGTTTCTTGTAAGTATAAGTTTTTTTCAAAGTTTATATCGTTGTTACTTTGGAATTACGTTGTACTTTAAAAATATTGAACCGCGGTTTTAAAAATAAATATTTTTAATATAACAACAATTTTTTTTTTTGATAAATATTCTGTTGGAAAAATTAAAAATACTGCTAGACTTCACGCCTCAGCTTATTTTGTTTTATTCACTCTGTATATATCTTACAAAACTAAATTTTTACATGTCTTACATGCGACCTAAAATGAATTGTGTCGATAAGGCAGTGCTTTCTTATTTAGGAATCAGTTAGGTAGTTCAATAATTATCTGAATTTTTTTGGGAAGCACTGCCTTATCGACACACTTTAGTTTAAAGTTGCATTTAGATCAATTCACACACAGCCTTTGTGTGGTAGTCCTTAGCTGTAATCCAGCATCTAGTCTTTTAAGCATCGAATCCTCCAGTTTTTGATAGGTTTCTGGTAAAAATGTTTCTTCACTTTTCTTACATAGCCTTGTATAGGTTGTCTTTGCTTGATATCATATGTTTCGTGATGTTGTTAGGACTCTGTACCAGTGCACCGTGGTCCAGATACGTGGTCCAGATAAGTGGTCCAGATTATTTCCAGTGGTCCGTGGAAATAAAACAATTTCGAAGTTTTCAATTTGATTTATGGCATTCTAACTGGCAATATTTCCGCTATCTGTTCTGAATATATGTAGTTTATTGATCAACTCCTGCTCGACTGACAATTGCGCAAATTTTTTAAGCATATATTAAAACTACATTTAACTAGAAGTGAATTTTTTTTTTTAAATATTGATAAAAATTTTGAACCTTCGTGGCTTTTTATTGTATTCATATTACCAGATATATACAAGTCTAAAGAAAATATATGACATTTCAATTTTTTTTTTTTCATTTTCAATTTCAATTTATTTGATTTATTTGTTAGCATATAAGAACATAAGTCTTTTGCATGCCTCTACTATAACAGTAAATAACAACTAAAAAATATCATTGAGCAATGAATATAAAGTAATTAAGTAACTTAAATTTAATATAAAAAATTTAAATAGTGTAATCAAGTTTAATATAATTTAAATAAAAAATCAATTTCAATTTAAATTTATATAATATTCAACAATTTTCATACTTTTTTGATAATATAAATAAAAAACATAAACTGAAAAGCAAGAATGAAGTAGATAAATGAAGGAAAGAAAAGAAAGAAAATATAGAAAATAGCTATGAAAAGTGTTCGAAAATTAAATTCTTAAAGGCCTTTTGGTTGGAAACAATTTTAACATGTTTTAGCAGTGAACTCCAGCTCTGATAACGCTGACGAAAAACAGCCTACTAGACCTTTTGTAATAAAAACGAGGTATCAAGAGGTTGAGGTTTCTGCTTGACCTACAGAACTGAAGTTTCACAAAAAGATAAAGTGGATGACGTGAGTAGATGATTTTGTGCAAAAAGATACAATTTCTTGCTTCAAGATAGATAACAAGGCTACGTCCAAGTAATTTTGTGCAGAAGGAAGAGATATGGTCAAACTTCTTTAAACCGTAGACATAACGAGCCGCTTTATTGAGAACAACTAATAACTTGTGTAACGATCTCGAGTCGAGTTTGCTATAAACAACTTCAGAATAAGTTATAATTGGCATCAGTAGCTGCAAAACCAGTTTTCGTCTCATCTCAACGGGTACAAACGATGCCGTCTTCCTAAGGTTCCTTAAAACAAAGTATATTTGCTCACACAAGAATTGATGTGATCCTCACAGGACAACGAGGAGTTTAATTGAAAACCAAGATTTGATACCTTGCTAACGATTTTTAATTCAGTGTCATTAAGGAATATCAAAGGGAATTCCATATTATGAATGGAGTGCTAGATATCGGTAAAACATATGATTTTAAGGGATTTAGCTTGAGTTTATTTGTTCTGGCCCATTGTTCATGTGTCTTCATTCATCCTAACACATTAATCTTCAACGAGGAAAAGCATTTTTTTTTGTATGAAAATATTTTTATTTTTGCAAATAAATTGCTTCTTTAATTCAAAAGTTACCCAAAATTCCACACAATTTAAAAAAAAAAACACGTCAAACAACAACATATGAGAAAATGGACTTTGCTTTGGTTTCATGAAAATTTTATTGAAATTAATTTCAATGTTCGTCAAAAATTAAAATGTTATACATATGTAAATGGTAAACTTTTAAGCTTTAAAATGATTTTATTTTTAGAAACACTTAAAATACATTTTTTACACTGAAACTTGAAAAGGTAAACTAAAACTGATTTATGTAAACTGAAACTTGAAGCTCTTTTAACAATCTTTGTTTTTATGAGACTAACATTAGCTATGGCAATAAAATTCTTCTTAGTTAATAAAATAAAATATTTGATTTAAAACTAATTTTCTCTAGATTCATTATTTTATTTATTAAAATATTGACAGACTAAGTTAATACAAATTGCTTTATTTTATGAAACTTACTTAAACTAAGGCCCTAGAAATCGTTCAGTTCTTTCGAATTGGTTATCTAATAAACAATTTAAAAAAAAAATTATGAATTTTTCTTTTCGTAAAAGCTTTCCTTATACATATAGCATTGTAAGAATTTGATATTTTTTCAGTGTATTTGGTTCATATTTAGTACAGAGGTGCACTCAGAGAAAAAAACAGAGGGATTAACAGTGAAAACTGTTAAATCCCATCCAACGGATGAGTTTTTTTAAATTAACAGTCTGGACTGTCAATAAAATGACTATTTTACTCAATTCCTAACTGAATTTTCTTTTCTTTTATGTGAATATGTATTGATATCAGCCATCCTAGTGCAGGACAATTGAAAATTCAAATGAGAATTGAGTAAAACAGTTATTTTATCAACAGTCCAGACTTTTAATTTCAAAAACTCATCTGTTGGATGGGATTTGACAGTTTCACTGTTGGTTTTTTACAGTGTGTAGGCACAATTATTAAAAATTGTGGTAAAGAAAGTGGACATTATTAGAGAAAAGGACGTGAATCATATTAACACTAGAGTAATAAAACTAGTTACAAAAATGGGTAGAATCATTACAAAACATGATGAAGAAAGGAGGCGGAATTTTACAAAGGGCTTTTCACTATTATAAAACATTGTATTTTAGATAATTTTGACACTAGGGTACTGAAATTTGTTACAATATTAAGAAAAGGAGAATAACAAAACACGATCAAGAAAGTAAGGGGAATTCTACAAAGGTTGTGTCACTTTAAAAACAATACTGTATCTCGAATAATATTGACATTTTGGTTCTAAAATGAATTACAAGAATTAGTAGAATTATTACCATATTTTCTCAAAAGTAGGAAATAAAAAATTTTTTAGAAAAAAAACCGACTTTTAAATCAGTACAAAGTAAAAACTAATTTTAAATTATTTTTCCTATTAGTTTCTTTGTCAAATTTGATAATTTATTTATATAAGACAACATTATATCGGAAATTTTATTACTTTAATTTTTTTCGAATTTGTTTTAATATCAAAAATATATAAATTCCTTTATTAATTTAAAAACTTCGAAGTCGAAGCGTTAATTTTATTAAACGCCTGCTTATATTAGCGGCGACTTGAATGGAATTTTTTCATAAAGAAATTATATATAGGATAATAAAAAACATTAGTAAAAATTAAAATAATAACATTTCCAATACAATAATATAAAAAAAAATTATCAAATTTGACCAAGAAACTAATTGGAAAAGTAATTAAAATTATTTTTATTTTCCTCCAAAAGTTTTTACTTTAGTTTCTTTTTTTTGCTTCTTGAATTTGTTGCATATGCATTTAAAAATTTGCATTTAAAATTTGACTGTATTTTTTAGCTTTAACTATGTAACGATTAAAATATTTAATATGCAAGCCACAGTGTATGGTGGAGTGCCTAATCCATTTCTTAATCAGATACACCGTAACTCAATATAGTTGAATCTTACAGCTCTTTCCATGAAGTCATATTTTAATAGCAAAGTGTCACATATTCACATATTTTCCCCTTACCCTTACATTATCCGCTTAGACTTTTTGCATTTTTGAATTTTCTACATATTACTAAAATAAAACCAATAATCTCTTTCTCGGGCTGCGATTAAATTTTTAATTTATTGAACAGTAGCGTGTTTAATAAAATTAGCACAAAAATATCTTTTGTAAATTTTACTGTTAATACTTATATAATCGGGAATCAAAATCCGAATCCGGGTATTGTTTTGCAATTTTTTTAATAATTTTGTTTTGAATTCATTAAATCGGTGAGAACGATTCATTAAAAATAATATAATACTAATAAAAAAGGTTGATACCTTTCGTACAAAAAAAAAAAAAAAAATCAATTCTAAATTTAATAAGGATAATAAATAAACTTAAAACTTAGCTCTAACGAAATCAACAAAAATTACATGGCTTACATGCTCATTTTAAGTATTTAAAATCAAACCCGCTGATTAAATAAACAATTTTGCATTTTTTCTTTTGGCAACACTGCAATGAATTTGCCAAACATGAAGCAAAAGGATTTCAAGAATAGATTGTGTTGAAGAGAAAATTGACTTAGAATAAAGCAAAAATAAAACTTTTACTTATGACTCGGAAACTTTAGGTACTTCGGAAACTTTAGTGTACTGAGAAACAGTACATCGTATTTTTTTACGAAAAGTTGTATACGAAAAATAACGGTATACGAATGATTTTTAAATAATATTTTTTACGAATACTAGTATGCTAAAAGATATTTCCGTTATTTTTACATCAAAATTATTGCGATATACCGAAATATCTAGATTTTCTTAGTTAAACGCATATCTTTGAAGCAAGGTCATCATCGCCTCAGAATGAGAAAAAACGTTTAAAATTTCAAGTCTTGATTTTGCAAGCAAATATCTTTGCCATTTTCCAATATATTTTCATCAAATTTTCTTTGTTTAAAAGTTCAATTACATTAATTTGGAGAAATAAGAAAAGAGTAAACGTTACCTTACCAATTCAATGGTATATATCGTTTTCAAAAAACCTCTAAATTATTAAGTTTTTGCTCAAAAAATAGTTCAAAGTCAGCTTCTGTTCAAGAGCATTTGGCTCCCCAGTCGATCATGAGCCTTAAAAGTTGTAACTCCGTACATTTTGTTAACAAAAATCCTAAATTTTTTGTATTGAGACTGTTTTGTGTTATATTTGATGAATAATATGGATATATTCTATTTCAAATGTTGCAGTATTTGAAACTATTCAGTAGTAGAAACCTTTTCGTGCTTTCAATGATGCAAATTGTTCAATTTTTTTAACATTACTTGTTATTATTTATTGTATCTTTCCCTTTGAAACTAACACTAACACTGTTTGGCATGAACATCTGTATATGATAGTTTCCACGTTTCTCTCTTAATTTTGGTTTGAGGAATCTCGTGGTTCATTTTGCTACTTCAAAGAACACTTTAGACCAAAATTTTAGCTCTAAATATTAAATATCAATCAGTAAGATATTATTTATATAAATTTTTTTACATATTTAAGCCATTTAAGTCATTTGTGTACAAAGTGTAGAGAGTTTTTACAATTGTCTTTAATTTCATTTGCTTGTCCTTCTGTGTCCTTCTGACGGCAAATAAAATAAAAAGTTTAAAGTGGGCCATCTTTTATGTCGGTACATGAATATTAGGTTAGGTTAGGTTAATATCGCTGCTTAAGTAAATCAAAGTTCGAATCAAGTCTCAAAGAATAACAATAATAATCATGAAACTTTTTTTGAACAGGGTTCAAGTAATTAATTACAAGTTTTTGATCATAAAAATTGGGTAAATTGGTATCGTCTTTTATGCCTACTGTTACCCCTGAGCATATAATTGATTTTGTGGTAAAACACACACGAGTGAAAAAGCTTAATTTGGCCTGTTAATAACTGCAGTCTTTTGGACTGCTGATATAAGGGTTCACCCCTTAAAGTTTTTTCCAAAAATAATAGGTTCACAAGTTCTAATATAGTGGCCAATTATAATTGCCGTCAGGCCTGTAGCCAGACCAAACAGACAGAGGGGGTAGGCATGAATCTTGGGGGGGGCCATTTTTTGTTTTTTCATTTAAATAAAAAAAAACAATTTTTTAACGTATAAAATGAATACACATATTTATTAAAAAACAGTTAATTTTATAATATATTCATGTACAATGTACATTACACATATCTTTGTATCATACCATCATTTTATACATGAGATTAATACATAAAAAATAATATAAAAATTAATTCAGGACTTTGTAAAAAAATGAGGGTAAAAATACAAGATTTATTTATAGTGGCTATATTTATTTAAAGAGTAGCGAAATGGGCAAACATATGTATGACATTTTTTAAGAAAAACAAATAAAAAAATTGAATTAACCCGCATCCGTCGTTTGCATTAAATTGATGCAAATTTTTTATTCAGATATAAATATTAAGAACAAACATGCAGGTTTAGATTTAAATCTTTTGACTATTTAAATTTTTGCTAGAAATACGAATTGCAGTTTTTCTTATTTTAAAATTAATAAACATTCATCATGCATATAAAAAAATTTAAAAATTAAAAATATTTCAATGAATTATATATTCTTTTTGTATCTGCATCAAATTGGTGCACAAGGTGCTTTTCGTTTATAGAAAGTTCCTAGGATGCGGGTTAAAAAATTATTAACATTAAAATCTTATTTTTTGGTGGCAAATGTTGGCGACCCAGTAGAAATTTGAAAAATTGTAACAATTTGTCTGAAATGTTTTGTTAAACAAATTTAATATACATATTCAAGTCATGAATAAGGTGAATGTGTATATTTTTTGTTATTTTAAACTAAACTAATTTTAAAGCAATAAACAAATATATCAACAAAATGAATATTAATTATTCATTTAAAGTTTTTCATTGTCTTATTTGGCCAGGGGGAAAACGGTTGTTTTAGGGGGGCATTGCCCCCCTTGCCCCACCCTGGCAACAGGCCTGATTGCCGTGATACTAAAAACTGTTTAAAAATGTTCTATCCAAATGCTTCTGGAATGCGCTTTAAGGCTAATTCTGTTTTTGCTGTAACTTCGGCAATAGTATTATGATGTCATTGTTATTACGGAAACATGGTTAAATTCTGATTTCCAGTATGAGGAGTTTTTCGACTTAAATATGTACCAAGTTATGAGTAATGATCGTGATACTGTAAAAACGGGCTGAATTAGAGGAGGATGAGTACTCAGTTCTGTTAAACGTTCTTTATCTGTGTCTGAGATTTTGCTTGATAATGCTGATTCAACACTGGACCAACTATGTGTTAATATTAAACCTGTTGGAGTCCAGTTTATGTGGGTTTCTTATATTCCAACAATTTGACGCATGTTGACAATATAAGATATATTTTATTAAATTATATTGGAAATGATCATCTATGTACTTGGTGATTTTATTCTTAGTAAGCTTTTTTGGTCTTATATTTTTGAAAATGTATTTTTAACTGCATCTAATGTAAATTCTGAAATTGATAGCTTTGGTGTTATAAACTTGAAACAGATTAAGAGCTGTTTTAATTTATTAAACAAATAATTGGATTTGGTATTTCCTAGTATTAATGTAAATTTTTAAAGCTTCTTCTTTTATTTCTACATCTGAGATGCATTATATTCCGCTTAGTATTAAAATTGAATTTTATAAGTTTTTTGCCTATGAACATAGCAATTATTGCTCAACTAGTTATAACTATAAGTTATGTGATTTTATTCTTTTAAATGATTTGATCTGTAGTATTTATTGGAGTAGAAAATTTAATGAGTTAGATGTTGCTAATTGTTTTAATTTATTTAAATCTAAAGTATATAATATTTGAAAAAGTAATAAGCCACTTATTTAGTATCGGCAGTATATAAAGTATTGGCATCATATGAGAGAGTTTAATTTTATTGATAGGTATTTATATATAAAATAAGTAAGTAAATTTGAATCTAAGATAAAAACTAATCCTAAAGAGTTTTAACAGTACAAAACCTTTAAGAAAAGGTTTTTCTATTGTTTCATCTTCGAAGTTTTTAATGATCTTTACTTAGACATGAGAATCTTTTTGCAAATTTTTTCAAATCTAATTTTGAACTAATCATATTGTAACACTTATCATGGTTCATATTGTAACACTTATCATAACTGAAAGCAATGTTATTGATGCAATTAAATCATTAAACATGAGTGCTAAATCTGATTTTGATGGTCTGCCTGCTAAGTTGTACAAAAATTGTGTCCTATCTTTGGCTACTCCTCTTAAATTGATATTTAATAAATCATTAAAATCTGGTATTTTCATTGATGACTGGAAAGTATATCCTGTTACCCCAGCATTCAAATCTGGTAATAAAAATAACATTGCTAATTATAGATAAATTACTAAGTTAAGCATGGTGAGTAAAATCTTCGAAATGATTTTTAAAGAAAAAATATTTTTTGCTATTAAGAGCTATATTTCTTCTAATCAGCATGGTTTTGTGAGTGGACAGTTGCCAATAAGGCTTTGTTTACTGAGTATTACAATTCATCTTTTAAGGAGGGATTCCAGGTATATGCTATTTTTACTGATTTTTCTTAAGCCTTTGGCAAAGTGTCACATTGTGACAAACTAGCTAATTTTGGTTTTCATTCAGCTATGCTGAAATGGTTTGGCTCCTATCTTTGAAACTCATTTGTTGCCACTTCTATTGTTCTCCAAGGCAGTATTATTTGTCTCTTATTATTTTTATTGTTCCTTAATGACTTACCTACTTCTGTACAGCAATCTAATTGTCTTCTGATTGCAAATGACTTACAATTTTTTTTTATAGTCAAAAGTTTTTCTGATGTGTCAAAACTACAATTTTATTTAAATTTTGTTTATGATTGGTGTGTTAGAATTGACAAATGTGCTGTTGTTTCATATTCTAAATCTATTTGTCCTTTTTTAACATCCAATCTTTTAAATAATCTGCCACTTAATCGTGTTAATATTATTAAATACCTCGGCGTAATTTTTGATTCCAAATTTTCTTTTATTAATCACTTAAATTTTATTCTTCCAAAAGCCTATCAAATATTGGCTTTTATTCGGCGAAATTGTCTTAATCTTACGGATCCATATGCACTTACCCCAAAAGAGAGGGAATCTAAGTCGATTTTACGTGCTTGTGGTATTTTGCTATATATTATTACAAAATTGTCAAAGCGAAGTTAACAGCTCATACAAAATCTGCAACCGATGAGAATACGATGAGAAAGCAAAAATAGACAAAATATAAACTAAGATAAGAAGTCAAAGTCTTAAAAAAAAATAATGAAATCACTTAAAATCTAAATTTAAAATTTAATTTATAAATTTTATCTGATGTGTTCACACACAATGTTCAATTCAATTAGTCACAGTTTTATTTGTTTACATCTTCTTCATTCGCAAAATATCATAATGGCTGATTTTCACAGTTATGGTGACTAAGAATGAGAGCATTACCTTGTCTAGTTATACCATGATATTGCCCTCATACAAAATGACGAATGACAAAGACTGCATGCTGATTGAGCTGAGATGAGTCTTTTTATTGAGTCATGATTTCTAATCGCGCGATTTTAGAACTAAAGATCACCTGTAAATATTTCGAACTTTTTTTTAACTTTTAAATATATAAAAGATAAATTTCACATTTGTTGAGCGCTTTCTCAATTGAATATAAAATTAAATTGAATACAAAATTTATTTAATTACAGTTAGCGCATTATGAAAAATGCTTATAACATTGTATGCATAAGTTCGAAATATGTATATATTATTACACGTTATCAATATTTGTAAATAGTTACAAAATGTTCGCAAGTAACTCTACTATTTTTCAATAAAGTTTTGTATTGTTGTATTGTGCCCCTGGAGAGCTTGCGCCCCCGTGCCTTGCTCGGTTCTGCACAAGTGTTTAGACAGTAGCTGCCAAAAGTTGTTTGTGTAGTAAATTTTTCAGATTATTTTTATTTTCTTTTACCACACTCTTTCATATGACATTATTTATCTGCAAAAACTGATTAATTTTAACACACAACTCTATTAACAGTTTCTATCATCGAAAATCATAAGCTCCACCCCTATGATTTTTTTGATGAAAATTAATTTTTCCAAAATGTTTTTTGTATTTTTTTACAAAGTTGTATTTTTTTGCAATAGATTTTGACTTACTGTAACTTTTTTAGAATTTATAGCTTTTTTTTATTACAAATTCCAAAAAGAGAAAATTTTCAAAGACGAAATTAATTTTTTCAAGCGAAGATATGTTTTTAACATTAATTTTGTATCGAGTCAACAAAGAATGTATGCGAAATGTTCGAATTTCGACCACTGACGAACTCTAGATATTATAAATTTCCAATTGGGATGATGCTGCATATGCCTGTGTCTGCTGCATGCTTTATCCATACCGCACGCTGCCAGTATTCACAGTCACTGGAGACAGCAACGCATCGATTACGTTATGTAATCAATTTCATGTCACGTTCTTACAACGAAATGAAATCATTTCATTTCCTTTAATGTACTTTTTCTTTCTTTTTTTTTTGTATTTTTTTTATAATATTATCTGTGGACGCTTTTTCATGCGAGAACTCAAGAAGTGAGTGAGTGCAACACTGCAGTTCTTTGTTGCGAAAGTTGTTTTTTATTATTTGAGTGAGACTTTTTGTTTATTTTTTTTGGTGATTTTATCATATTTGCTAGTATTTTTTTTCTGGCAAATCAATGTACTTATAATAATTTTTGTGAAGGTAAGTTAATAAGTTTAATGATGGCTTATATATTTGGAAAAATTTTAAATTTAAAAATTTACAGAATCTTTAAAAAAGGGATCTTAATATATCTTGATAGTATTGAGTTTTTTTTTATTTTTGACATTGTTTAGTTTCAATTAATTATTTAATGATTAAGTTGTTTATAACTATTATTAGATTTTGTTGTTCTATTTTTGAATTCAAAATCTGCAGAGAGCGGCTATTAAAAAATTTTATGTAGTTTTTACTTAGCAAAATTTACCTTTTAAATATATTTTGATGTACTTTAAAATAAGCACAATATTTGCTCTTACCTTATTTTGGTATATGCTCATTTTTTCATTTCAATGTTTGAATATATGCATGTTTTTGTTTTACTCCATAGCGTGTTATTTTTGCGTAAAATATTTCAGTTGTATCCCAGATGAAAAATAAAGCAGGCCTACCGATGGTATGAATGTGGCAGGTTATAATTTTAATGCTAAGAGGTATATTTTTTTTTAATTTTAAAAACTTCCTCTTTACTTTTAAGTGAGGTGCATTTTTGTTATTATTATTATTTATAAACAAAAAGCATCAGTCAGTAAGAACTAAGTTCTTTTATAGCACAACATAAATAAATTCAATATAAGAAAAATAACAACGGTATCATAATAAAGTATGTATCATGTTTGCTAATGCTAAATTCCGTTTAATTTTAAAGGACAAAATCTTCAATATTTTCATGATTTTTGTAATGCATTGCACTTTTGATAGCAACAATGTTTTTATGTATATTATTTCAACAAAATCACAGCAGGCTCAGTTGGCTAGGGCTTTAGTTTTTTTTCATGTATTTTGGGATCTGTAGTGTGTTCAAATCTTCTTAATGGCTTTTTGTTTTGTTTCGGTTTTTTTTTTAGTTTATGTTTTTTAGTGATTTTGTTAGGTTTTTTTGCGTTGATTGCTTATAATAACAAAGCGAACGCGTTAATTTTCTTACTCTGTGCTCGTACGTTTATTATCAATTAAGCGACGATTAGTTAACAGCTGCAATGGTCGAATGGAAAAGCATATGCACTTACACTCACTCGGCCGAGGTTCAAGTCTCCGGATAATGGAAATTTTTCAACTGTCGGCAACATTAGTTGGAAATTCAGCAGACATGCTCGCCTCCATACTCGCTTATATCTCTTTTCTATAGACATGTCCTAGGACGGCATGTCTGTCAAATGAACTGCCGTAGCAGCAATGCATCATGCATCTCATGGTATGAATGCAGCATTAATGCTGTGAGATGCATGCAGCATTGCTGCTAGGGCAGTTCATTTGGCAGACGTGTATATCTTCTGCATTCATACCATAAGATGCATGCTGCATTGCTGCTACGACAGTTCATTTGGCAGACATACTGGCCTAAGACATGCCTATACAAAAAAGATATAAGCGGGAATGGAGGCGAACATGTCTCCTGTCCTTCCGAGACATGTTGTCGGCAGACATATAGCAGAGCTATTTTCCAACTGAGATGTAACTTGGAAGGTTGCATGTCAGTAAGTATTATTTGCCTCCCACTTGTCAAGCATAATTTTAGGCGCTTATGGCAACGTTACATACATTTTATTGTATAAAGTCATCCGACACCGTTTTGTTTTGGAAATCATTTGAATTTCACGATCTCTATTGTCAAATATTCTGGCATATAACAAACAATTAGTTTTTGAATTGTTGTTGTGGTAGTTTTTTATTGCGCTCATTTTTGTTGGCGCTCAGTAATAAAATGGCGTTTAGGTTCGTTTACTAGACAGGCATATTCATTTGACATCAGCATTGATTGAAAATGTGAAAAACACGAAGGAAAACAATAAAATGAACAGCCAAAACAAATAGCCACAATAAATAAATAAAACCAGTCTAGCTGCATGCTTCAGTTACCTGTTAACAATGTCATGAATTTAAAAAATTTGTAAAAAGTTTTTTGGTCTTGTGGCCGTTATGGCCAGTTGTTGTTGTTTTCTGTAGGCTTTGGTGAGTATTTGAAAATCATGCAGTCAGCTTAAAACTTTTGGAATATATTGCTTGTGTATTTAAAATAGAAGAATAAAATAGCCGAAGTCCTCTTTGGTAATTGCTTATATTTTTAAGCCAAAAAATTGTTATTATATTAATTTTTTTAATTTTCAATGAAAATTTTTTAAAATTTTTCTTAAAAATATATAAGAACTATTAGATGTCTTCTTGGATGTTAGCTTCTATGCTATTGCAATATTAAAAAAACTTTATTTATTAAACATCGGTTACAACGAAAATTTTCTTAAATTCAATATATATGACTTTATGGTTAAAATTTATAGTTTTAGGTCTATTAGTTTATGAATAAAGGCAACAACAACAACAACTCTGTGTTAAGCTAATCACACAGCAGACTAGACAGCCTATTTTGGAAATAGCAACATTCCTTCTTCAGTAGTCTTGACTGATTCAGCTGTGACGAACCCACTGTTGTATGTTCCATATTATTTAACCCATGTTGAATAAACACCCAGATATGACGCACAGCGTAGCGAGGTCTATGGGATGAGGGAAAAAATAATAAAGGAATCATCGAAGGTACATGAAATTAAGCATTTGTCATTATTTAATAAATATAAAATGCCATACTAATTCACATTAGATCGGTAACGCCATTTGCCTACCGCCGATACAAAATTAAGAATAAAAGTGCAATATCTCGAGATGTAAAAGGTATTAAAAAAATATATAAACTATTTTTTTATTAAATATATTAACATAATTATCAGATAAAAAATAATTTGCCACGCCCTTCGCCCACCTCAAAAATAAAATGAAGAATAAAAGTGCAACGTCTCGAGTAGTAAAACGTATAAGAAAAGAAATGAACTTGCTTATTTTTAACTGGTTTCACTTAACTATCACGTAATTATTTTATTCAGATTGGCCACGCTCTTCACCATACCATATCCATATCAGCATGATTAATAGTTTTTAAATGTGCATATAAGTCAAAATTACCCCAGTTTCCCAAACTTCAGGTTTTTAATTCTTCTTATTACGATAAGATTTATTGTTCTTAGGTTTTCAGCAAAAAGTTTTTATATCTTACCCTCCTGGGACCCGAACAATACATTTTTGAATTCAAGCAGTTTTTTTTTAATGACAGTGATTTGATGTTATAATAATGCAAATTTATCGATTAAATCTGAAATAAGTTTTTGCTTCAGGATTTTCAGGTGTTATCATATATGAATACTTTGGGTCACAGAAGGGAAAATAACAGGCTATTTCAATGTTATCAATTTATTTACATATTAGTTTAAATTTTACATTTTCTGGTTATGAAAGATTTTATAACAATTCCTTGTCGAATTGAAACGTAAATACACTTCACAATCCTGACATTTAATCAAAGTCAAGGCTTTATAACCAGTTAATCTGCATTTAAAACAGCTTTTGTCGGCTACTGTTATGTCTTTTGGTAGATGACATGCCTGTTTCCTTTTTTCTTCGTGTGGAAGTGCTGTAATAAAGCGTCTTTTCTGAGATCCAGTTGATGAACTTTCTGGATTAAGCCCTGCGCCTACCCGTTCAGCATGAGGATTTTCATGGTTTATATTTTGAGAGGCGTAAGTCAAAGTTTTTTCCAGTTGCATTTTGAAAGCAAAGTACTGGCACGGAGATTCCCCAATCGCTTTATCGTCCCTGCGATACTCTATTCAAGAGGCAGCAGCTGCAAAATCAACAAAGTGAAAAAAATGCCCTCACGGTCCACTTTCCTGTTCTACCTCTAATTGCGTATTTTCCAATAACTCTATCAAGCAAATCTATACCATCCTAGTAAGAGTTATATAGAGTTTAATTGAAACTGGCCTTGCTACGTTAATGTATTTTTTTGTTCTTTACTCCAACGTCTACAGGTATCTTCAGGGTGTACGGCAATTTCTGAAGATGCGATAAGGACTGCTTTATTATAAAACCACTTTACTACAGCCACTTTTTCGTCACTACGCTCAACACAATCATAAGAGCCACGTCTAAGTTTTCTTAGCATGTTATCTTATTTCAAATAATCTGTTTTAACTTTCACTAATTTACCTTTTTCTTTTATTGTTCTTTCCCTCCGTGGTACTTTTTTCTTTATTAAAATGCCAGTTCCGTTATATTGTATTTGCCTTACGAGATCCAAAAGTGGTATAGAGGTAAAGTAACGATCCATGTAAATTGGTGTGCCTACTGGTAAGGTATCCTGCAACTTCAGTACCATTCTTCCACCTACATATAACTTTTTAGGTGTCGGATACAAAGCCGATTCCACTGAAGAACCTTCATATAAATATAAATCCAATGGTAATCCATCAGAATTTGCTGTGACAAATATTTTGATCCCTTCTGGATTTGGTTTTCCTTTCACCACTTGCTTTTTGACACATCTTCCTGTGTAAGGTAAAATCTGCTCAGAAGCAGTCATTTGATCGGGTAAATCCTGTGACGTCAATGTCATTCACTACTTTTAAGCTCGAACGAATCTGGGTGTAACGATTTCTTGTCATTGCACTTGCTACTAAGTTGCATCTTGTTTTTAAAGCCCAGAACTGGCGTATTCGTGACATGCCCAACAGTCCAATGACCATGCTTCATCCAAAAAACGTTGAATTTCAGCAGCTGTAGTGTTAACTGATTTTCTCGTTCTCCCAAAGGACGTGAAATTCTTACAAGAAGCCATATTTTGAATGAAATCAGCATTCAAATACCGCTCAACATATTGTATTGGTTTTTTGATATTAGGCCCTGGGGTGTCCTCCAAGATTTTCACTGCACCAAGTGCTGATTCGATGGATATGGGTCTGAAATCTGTTGAATGTTTCCAAGTTACTGGCCTACCTGCAGAAACATTTATCGTCGAACGACACAGGTTTTGCAATGGCTCATCATTGGAATAACTCCACTCGGTATTTGATTCCGATAACACTTCCTGTTCATTGATTTTATCCATATCTTGGTTCTGAACGTCATCCTCACTTACGTCAGAGTTCTCCTCTTCGTATTCGGAGGCATTCAAGCCCATTAATTATTTCCAAATTGCCTCGTCAGATAAACCTTTAACATTGTAAACAGTTAACATTAACTTCAGTAATACCCAAATTATTACACATATGATACTTTCAATATTTCGTATCAAATTCGCATTAAAATTTAGTTTTTCGTTCTTTTTATCATAGGAAATACAAAGAAAAGAGTCTATCACATAAATAAGAATTGTGAGATGCTCAAAATCTTTAATATAATATTAACTTACCTTTACGTGAAGTTGCCATGGCGAAAACTTTAAAATTATTAAAAATTCCTAACCTACCAATTAAAACCTAATGAACGTGGCATGACGAAAACTGTAATTATTTATCAATAGAGGTCTATTCTATGCCCTCAAAATGAAAGCTCCACAATTACTCAATAGATGGCGTTACCACGATGATTTAATTGCAAGTATCATATATGATACCCAGGGTTCCAGGAGGTTACGGTAATTTTGATTATTAATTCTTAACTTTCACTCCCAAAGAACCAATATTTTTTTAACTTTTATAAATGCTTTAGCAGATCACTCTGGAAGTTTATTTAATTAAATAATTGTATTAATTTGAGATAAATTTTAAGAAATGACGCTAGATTATGCTTAAATTTGTTAATTTTATACATATATGCCCTTACTTTCAGAGAAAACATGAAATAAAATATTGCTTACACAAATTATATCCCGTTTTTAGAAAATTTATGAAGCTTAAATCAACACAAATTCCCACAAAAAGCACAAACAAGGAACTCACCGCAGTACAAAAAGAAGCATTGACAACATTTTAATTTGAAATGAACAATACACAAAGAAGCTCATACACATACATTATTGCAAGCTTGCACTCACACAATAAAGCGTTAGTACAAAATGAGGGCAAAACAAAGCGTTTGCTCTCGAGAAGCCGGACACGGAACTGGCAAACCAGCATCAACAATATTTTGTATGCATTTTAATTATACATATGTGTGCGATACGTAAAAATAACAACAACAGCAACCGCACAACACTTGCACACATATTAATACACTCGCTCACACACAGCTGAAATTCACAGAAATATGGTACTTTGCACGTTTGACGCCTCAAATTGTTTGCTTTAGTTACTCATACGCTCCGTTAACTTCTAATGTTAAATAATTTCCGCTGCATTTCCGTTCCATAGAGACTGCGTATCCGTCTAATGTGCCAGCTCACTCTAGTCTACATTCTATTTATTTTAACCTTTCGCTCTTTCAGCAAAGTTTTGATACCGCGCGGTCATTGTAAAAGTTTTTTATAAATAATAAAAACAAAGAAAAATACAAAACCAAAAACAGGGTGCAAAAATTTCAATTTTGTGCTCTTCGTGCGTTGAGTGTCGCTTGCAAGGTTTTTATTTCCGTTTCCGTACAAATAGTTCTGCCAACTCATGTTTTGTTTATAGATTCGAGTTTGGTTGTTCAAGTATTTGAGTATTTCTGCGTGTGAGTGTGTGTGTTGGTTGCTTGCTCTTGGTGTTGGCATAAATTTCAATTAACATAAATTTTCAATTTACCCAAAGTTTTTCCTTAGCTTTCAATTACAGCTGAGGCTGCAGCGCTGCGTTTTCCTTTTCTATTTCGCGTATGTGTTTGTGTATGTCAGATTGTTTGTTATTCTAAGTTTCTAGTTTATGTTCACACATATTTGTGTTCATGATAGTCATGATTGTTGCGATATTTTTGTTTTATATATATTTGTTGCTAACTAGTGAAATAAATTGCATAGTTTTTTCACGACTGGAGGGTGTATCTTTTAGCAGTGCAATAAATTTGTATGGAATAGATAATAAGTAAGAGTAGCTGCTTTGTGCAGAAAAAGACTAGACATTTTATCAATTTGCAATGTCAGGGTATACAAAATTGTTTTTCTGAGATTAATTTACTTGGTTTAAGCTTAGAAACTATTTTAAAACAAAACAGAAAAATCAATTGTCTGATAAATGAACTGTCAAGATTTGTGAGGCACAGATTTTGTGCAAACCAGAAGGGAAAAGGGATTATTTTACTCTGTAGATGAAAAAAATGGGAATTTTCTATTCTATAATTTCTTCAGATATTCTTAATAGTCTCATCACTATCAATAATATATCGGCCGTCACAATATTTAAATGCCAGCACAGGAAGTTAAACTTGAATTGAAAAATATTTGTACAGTATTAACTAATGCAAAAAAAATATATATATTAAAAATTTCAAAAACTTTAATGATGAGTATACAGGGTGTCCCGCGATAGAGTGCAATTTTTTTTCGCAGAAAAACTAATTCACGGAAAACTAATTTTAATATTTCATTTGAAAGGCAATAAATTTAACAATAAAAGCAATAAATTTTCGATGTATCAACAATCCCACTCGATTTATCCATAATCAAGCTGTGTGTTCGTGTGAAGATGAATAAGTCCGTTGAAATTACTAAATTTGAAGTTTAAGGGCAATTTTCACTTAATTTTGCTGAGTATATTAAATGTTTTTTACATCAAATTTGAGATTTATTCAATTTTGTTTTTAATGGCATCAAAATCATAAACATATCTTAAAAAATAAGAAAATTAGTGTTACTTTAAAAATAACATTTAATTAAAAACATAATGATATTTAATTCTACGTAATTGGTTAAAATTTGGTTAAAAAAAACGAAAATTTATATAAACTTTCCAAGTAAAATATTTATATAAAAAAATTATATAAAAAACAATAAATTGTGTTTACTTATGTATTTTCACATACTGATAAATTTTTGTTAAACTGAGTAAATGTAAACAATTTATATGATTCATGCTATTTAATTTTGTCCATATAAATACTAAAATATTTAAGCTTAAAAATAGAGGTATTACTTTAATTGAATTGCTTCAATAAGTTTTTTACTTAATTTTAATCCTACAACTAAATAATTTTAAAAATACAAACAACGTTATGCAAAAAAAAGCAAACATAAAAGCAAACAACCACAAATACATTGATTACGAGACAGCCACTTCTTTTTTGAAAGGCAGACTTTTGAAATTTATGATATAACATATGTATGTATTGACTGCAGATGGCTGTTGCAGAGGCTCGCATCTCACGTTATAACAAATAATAATTTCATTTATACCTATAAGCTAAATACTGAGCTTATGTATTTAACACGTACAAACAGTTGCAGTAGTTAAACCTCAGTCAAACCCTTGATTATTCACACACACACACACACACACATTATAACCTGTTATTATAACATGTTATAACATTAAGTTCAGAGCTTTACATATAAAGCAACATAAAGCATGAGACAAAATTTACGCAGATTGCATTTTAATTAATTATAAAAAGGTAATAAATACATTAAACAAAAAATCAAACCAACACCAAGGCAATAAAGTACTCATGCTCAGCGACGAATACAGACTTGCTGCCTGTAATTTATTTTTAATTTTTATTTTGTAGCCAAAACGATTTGGAAAAAACATTTAAATTTCAACGCTTGCATCAGTTTTTTTAATGTACTTCTACTTGAGTGCATGCAGTGGCTATGTGCGAGTCATTTTTTTAATTGTTATATAAACATACATTGAACTTTGTTAATATTTTCCTGTCGCTCCATTGGAATGCAAGTTTTTGTTTATCTAGATATTAATAAAATTATTAAAACGTTTAATGGCCAACAAATTCGTCGTAAATATCCTGTTCATAATTAATATAATTTAATTTGTACTGCCCAATTTAATTTAATTAATTTTATCTAAATTGTAAATTTAATATCTGCAGGATGCATTTTGCTGTTTTTTATTGTTTGAAGTCATCATTTTTTAATGTCGAATTTTATGAACACAAAAAATAGATAACATAAAAGAGTAATCCAAATTGCCTAAATATTAAAATTTTATAAGTTCCTATAAATTTAAATAGTAAGAGTTTTAAAAATTCCAATCTCTTAAATATCATATCGCAAATGTTCCTTTTATAATTCAAGCTGAGTAACTTTATGCTCATATTGAGTTTCTTCTGCTTTTTTTTTAATTTCATATGATCGAACAAAATATGAAAACAATTGATATTTTAGCGGCTTTTGTGGAAATGGAACTGCTTAAACATTCTACTTGATTCATAACTTGATCAATCCAAGTAGCTTTCTAGAAAATTAAGTTTATGCATCATGTAAAGAGAGTACCGGGAATTGATAATTTAAAACTGATAATTTTATTAAAAAAAGAGCTTGTCAAAACTTTTTTGTCGCGAAGTTCAGAGAGAATTGTACTTTAATTTTTTTAAACGTATCTGAAATCAACTTCAGTTCTTAACGCGCATTGTCTTTTATGTCTTCTTTCGACTGAAAATGGATGTCACGCAGTGTAATTTTAAGTTTTGGAAAGAGAAAAAATTGTCGATTACTGTTGTTCGATTTCGTTTATTGACGTTTTGGCCAAAAAATCATTTAAAATAATAGCTTTGTCAGATGGTGCGTTATCGTACTGCAAAATCCATGAATTTTCTTTTCAGAAATCTGATCTTTTTCGAAGAAGTTGCTTTCTTAAACTCCGCCTAACGCTCATATATTTTTTTGGTATTTGCCGTCTCAACTTTTGACAAAAATTGGGATAATCCCTTTAAGCGGGCTTTTTGAACTATCAATTTCCAACACTTTATTGACAGAATTTATTTTTTATGGCCAATGAAGTTTCCAATATATTTCTCTCCATTTAAAATATAGTAGCTTAATCCTTATTAAAACAAAAAAAAATTATCATTGCTTATTCCACGTTCATGTATCCAATTCAGTTTTTTTTGTCTATATATATAAAAATGGATGTACGTATGTGGGTATGTGGGTATGTGGGTATGTGGATATGTGGGTATGTGGATATGTGGGTCTGTGGCAATATCACGTAGTATAGACTCCAAAACCGCTAAACCGTTCTTTATAAAATTTTCAGGGAAAAATTGGTTTCCACGCCCCCTTTCTCCTCCCAAAATCAGTGAAAATGCGATATTTCAAGCAATTTTGGCCTTATAAGACTAACATTTGATACTTAAGTTTGTATGGTTACTTTCGGCAACTGTACTAAAAAAGGGCGTTATCGCTATACAGCTGCACCCACTTTTTGAGTAATCATTAAAATTTACTACTGGGTCGATGGAGCTACAATTTTGGCTTAGTTTGTATGGTTACTGTCAGCAACTGTACTAGAAATTGGTTTCCACGCTCTCTTTTTACCACCCACAAACCAATGAAAATGTTTTATTTCAACGGTTTGGGTCGTATTAGACAAAAATTTTGTAATATAGTTCGTGCACTAAAAATAGTAAAGCTCATTTTTCGGGGGGTCAGCGTGGAGTGAAGCAAAGTGCGCCAGGCTTAAGCTAAATTGAGCTGAAATTTGGACAGTCGATTTGTTTTGATTACGAGATGGCTTAAGGTAAATAATTTTGCCAAACCCCTTTTTACCGCTCACAAAACAACAAAAATGCTATTTCGCACGGTTTTGATCGTATTAGACTAAAATTTGGTTATTTAGTGGATATAATTACTTTCGCCAGCTATACTGAATATATTTGGCATTATGGCAGTAAGGTGGTCTGTGGCAGAACAACGTCTGCCGGGGAATACTAGTTGTTTCCCAACTTCTGGCATATATTATTTTTTTACTTAATTTTGTTCTAAATAATATTAACCCTAAAAAACACATCTGGGTACAAACATACCCATTTGCAACATTAAACTTCTCTATCGGATCAAGCATCAATATCGGATCTAATAAGAAGACGTAACTATTTGTCATTTGAATCTTAGTTTGCTTTCCTGTGGCCAATGGTTTAGGAGCTAAAAGCCTCCACATTTGACACCTACGACTTTACACACCCAGGATACGATTGTACACGAGTGGCTTTTATACTGAAATAAAGTGTTTTTTTTTGTGGAATGAACTGATTTTTTATATTTGAAAAATTTGCTAAAAAGAAAAGCTTCACCTCGACAGAATTATTGGTAATTCTTACAGAAAAAGCACAAAGTAGTGTTTGTTGAATGTTGTGAGCATATTGGTTATTTTCTTGTTTTCCTCAGAGAAAGGCGCAGAGTGATTTTGGTTATTATTTTTGATAGGAGGCATAAAATATTAACAAGTTGATCCTTAAAATACTCGTTGATACTTAAACTAACGATATAAATTAAAAAAAAAATAAAGTTTGTTTGAACAACACTTGAAAAAAGCAAATTATTGTTAGGGGGTACATTTATTCAACAGCACAGTGAATCGTATAGAACATGCTAGCTGGACAAAATTGATTTTCTTACTTTCAGAAAATAACTGTAAAAGTTGATCAGTAATGATCTAAAAGAGGCGGAATTAAGATTTTTTTTTTTGCCACTCGAAGATAAGTATTGATCGTCATCGATCGTCAGTTGAAATAAGTTAATTTTTAAAGACGCTAGTGTATTGTTATACGATGATTTTTTTTTAAATTTTCGAAACTGAATTTCAAGTTAAAGGGATGAAATATGATCTTCTTAAAAAAAGTGTGAAAATGGATAAATATTTGTGAAATTATAAAAACTTTAAACATCCAGAAGGTGGAACATAATTGACACCGCTTGGCACCGGGCTGATTTTTTCGATATGTGTTGAATACGTTCAAATCCCATATTGTAAGACTGCTTTGGGGTTTTGCACATGCTCGCTTCCATTTTATTTTTTTCTTAAGAATAAACATTCTCCACCAATAAATGAGAATTTTTTTAAAATTCAATACGAACTTTTGAAGTGGCAATAAATTCAAGTTTCCCAAAAAAATCGTATAATAAATAATGACAGTATGCCAAAAGTTGAAAAAATCTTTAAGAATTGTGGCAAAGTGCAAAAATTCCGAAGGTGTTAAAAAAGACGGCTTTGAATAAAAATTGGTATTAAAATTAAAATTTTAACCATTTGGTTTGAATTAAAAAAATTAGGGCAAAAAGAAAAAATTTGAACGGTTTTTAATTTTAAGAGAGGAAAAAAGTAATTTAAGGGAAGATAAATCGGGCTTCCGCGACTTACTAATCGAATATGATTTCAAAAGTGAAAACACTCTGAAGAAGCAATATAGTATTTGTTAAGATTTTTAAAAATCCAACATGTAATACTTAAGCTATGAGAAAAATACCATTTTGGCTGTTTTTCCGGTGGTTCAAAAAAATGTCATGTGTAAAATAATCATTATGCATATAGCAATAAAAAAATACAAGAAAATAATTTTGTCCGGCTAGCATGTTCTACACAATTCACTGTGCACGGGTGTGTATTCTCGTAGTATTTGTTTTGTGTCTTTATGGGTTAAGAATATCAATCTAAATTTTTTTTTCAAAAATTTGATATTAATCGATCAAGTTATCTTAACTTTTTTTAACAAGTTTACGTCGTTAGTTTTTTTTCGCTTCAGAACCGAAATAGTACATTTATGGAATTTCCGCCAATTGGCAGATTTTTTTGTGTTAAATGTTGCAACACTGGCTTAATTCCATATATAACATGCCAAGGGGATTTTTTAACTTCCATAACTCCACAGGATTTATAATATATTACAAATATGATAGTTCGAAATAATTGTTAAATATTCCAAAAAAATTCTTCTTATTTCTAGAAATATACTTTTATAATCACAACATAACCATTTAAAATTTAACATTTAAAAAATGTCATACGGGCATTTCCACGGTCAAGCACGCGACAATTGTACGCCTTTGAGATGCAAAAAAATAAAGAAAATTAAGAAAGAAATTTTTGTTTTTATTTTTCGATAGCATTTTCGTGCAAAATGTAGGTTCCGAAGTTTTTATGTTTTCATTATATTAGCAAAAAACATGCGATCTAGCACGAGACAGAAAACATAGTTGTTTTAAGAACGCTTCGCTTCACTTTTCTCTTTAAAAATGTGCGTTTTAATTTTTGTATTGCGTAAAATATTTTTAAAAATAATAATTTTTACCAACTATATTATAGTAAAACATTCGTAGTTGTTTTAAAAACGTTCCGTTTTACTTTTCTTTTTTTTTTAAAATGTGCGTTTTAATTTTTGTTTGGCTTAAAATATTTTTAAAAATTTTAATTTTACTAAACGTTTTTAAAATGCGCGTCTTTTATTTTTTGTTTTCTTAGTGTGTAAGGATGATTTTAATGAGTCGAGATGTGTTATGAACAGCGGCACTTTCCCATATTCGATAGGTAATGTTGATGGATGGTTGATAAGCTGATTTTAATTTTTGCGTGAAGAAGTATTTAATCAACTGAACGATTGGAGGATTGATTTTTTTCACGAACTGGCAAGTCGTGAGATCCACACAAAAATATAACCGAAATAATCGAAGAAGAAACCTTTCAATTTGTTCACATAATTTCTTGTGACCAGATAGCATCATTACATCAACAAGCAGGTTCGTCATGGATGCGTGAGCTGTTTCTGCTGATCATTTGTGCCACTGACTCGACGCGTTACTTCTACAATACTAATGCACATTTTTACATTATGTGAAATGCTTTGATCCTAAAACGGCTTGACCGTTTTTAGGTGGAAAGACGACACAGTACAAACAAAGTGCACCTTTTAATTTTTTGAGTATATTAACCACGGTGCATAGGCTTGTTGCCAATTGAGGTAAAATTTAAATTTGAGTCCCATCGTGTCCATCTTAAAATCATAGGGTTTTGAGCATTTCCCATTTCTGAGATGTACTCATTAAGGCACTTGCCCAAGTCTGTTTCGCAGAAACTGTCATTATCAGGGATCGAAAATAACAGTTATTTTCAAGATTTTTATTTAAAAATTCAAATGGAAAGAGTCTATTCGATATTTGAATATAGCAATGTGATGCTTGTTAGCATAGGTATAATAATCTTTAATGGTTTTCATTTTTTGATTTTTGTAAAATAAAAAATATAAGTAAAAATTTTACTCTAAGTTTTTCGTTAAAACATATATGTTAAAATTTGATTTGTATTTTTTGATTAAAAATAAAATTTAAAATTTGACTTTAATTTTTTTTGATCAAATATAAAAGTTAAAATTTTACTTTTATTTTTTTGATCAAAAATAACAGTTGAAATTTGACTTTTATTTTTTTCGATCAAAAGTAGAAGTCTTTTTTTAATTGCTATATCATCTGCTTGCAGTTCTAGTCGATTGCGAAATAAATGAAAACAAAATGAGCAATGATAAGCTATAAAAGAAAGATATAAAGATCGATAGCACAGTTTTTTTATCTATGTGCAAAAATGTTACTCATATACAGTATCGGACAAAACTAAAGCACGGAATATTGCTTACTACTATGTAGTTCAAAAAAATTGGAAAACTTGGTTGGATTTAATTTTTTTTATTATTTTATAATGACTATACACTAAGTTTACTAAAAAAAAACAAAACATAATAATATTCTTTTTTTTAAACAAAAAGAATCATATTTAATTGAAAATATTCGTTATCCTTACGCGACAAAACTAAAGCACAGGTTCAATATATTAAAAAAAAATAATTTATTTATCTAATACTTGGTTGCGTAACCCTTATTTTTTCTAACTGCTGCACATCTGCGTGGCATGGACTCAATAAGATTGGACAAGACATTCCCAGAAATGCCTTTCCATGCGATTTCTGCTTGACGGAAAAGCTCGTCCTTATTTTTGCAAGTTTCGCGTAATATTTTACGATCTACAATTTCCCATAGATTTTCTATGGGATTGAGATCTGGCGATTGGGCTGGCCACTTTAAAACATCGATCTTATTATTAACGAACCACTCTTTCACACATTTTGCAGTGTGTTTGGAGTCGTTATCCTGCTGAAATATCCACTTTAGTGGCATTTCCCCCTCTGCATGTGGTAGCATAACTTCTTGCAAAATATCTTTATACATAAAACGATCCATTATACCGTTTATCTTATGGATTGGTCCGATTCCATGACCCGAAAAACATCCCCAGACCATTACATTCCCTCCCCCGTGCTTTACTGTGCCTTTAGTATAGCGTGGGTCAAGGCATTTTCCTCTTGGTCTACGCACTAGCTTGAATCCGTCAGAATCCTTTAAATTGAATTTCGATTCGTCAGAGAAAAGCACAGTTTTCCATCGAGAAGTAGTCCAGTTAAGATGTTCCTTTGCAAACTCAAGCCTGGCCTTTACATTTTTATGGGAAATAAACGGTTTTTTTGCGCTTCTGTATGTTGCGAAGCCACCATCCACAGCTCGACCTTGGATGGATCTGGGCGTTATGTTTAATTCCTATTGATTTGCAATAGACCTTGCTGATACAAAAGGATCCTTTTTAATAATCCGAATAATTGCCTGGTCTTCGCGTTTGGTGGTTTTTCGCGGTCGACCACCTCCATGTATGGTAGTCAACGAACCCGAAGAGCTGAATCAGCTTATAATCCGGGAAATTACGCTATGGTGAATGCCAAATTTCTTAGAAATGCATGTCACTGATTCACCATTATTAAAATCACTAATTATCTTTTCTCTGATTTGAGTTTAATACTTATTGCGAGCCATTTTGTTTGATAAATTTTAAAAAGATGCACGGCTACTTTGAATGATCAAATATGACTGATATCCACGTGTCAAATTTTTCTAAACACTCAATGTTCTTCACAAGATGTTCTCCAAATAACGGTTTTCTTATTTAACGGCACTTGTTGTTGGTAGTTTATAATAATCAAATAAAACAGCAAGCATCAAAGATTATGTGCTTTAGTTTTGTCGCTGGCATTTCTTGGCTTTTGGCATAACTTTGTAAAAAAAACATGGTTAAATTAAAAACAAAAGCATTTTAATTATAATTTTTGTATATTTAGTATGTTTTCCACATAGAATAAAGAATACAAATTAAATAAGTGTTTTTATTTAAACTTTATTGTATAATTTGGGAACAAGCAGAAGTCCGTGCTTTAGTTTTGTCCGATACTGTAGGTGTAAAAGAATAAAATCGGTACTCTATTAATCGTGTTAAAAATTTATATTATTAAAACAGTTAATAAGAAATTGATCTGTGAAATTTTTAATCTATATATTTTAACGGATTTTCGATCGAAAAAATATAAGTAAAATTTTAACTTTTATTTTTGATCGAAATGAAATCAATCAAAAAAAAAACGACTATTTGTTGACTTAGTCTCTGGTCACTATTGCATGTGCCAGCAGAAGCAGACGTAGATAGATTCTTTTGCAATTAAAAGCTTGGAAACGGGTGCAAGCAACTCATCTTCCTCTTCCATTTTGCTGTCATTGCCACTCAATTTTCTTTTCTTGACTTTAAATCAAATTGATTAGAAAATATATTTTGACTTTTCAATTTGCAGTAACGTAATATCAACTTACCACCAAAAAACTTTCTTATAAATCCATTTATAAAAACAATTACAAATTAAAAAATGTACAAATAAATCCAGTCAGAAATTTGAATTTGAACAGTTGATTTGGTTTTGTTAGTTATTACTAGGGCTAAGAATCTTTTGCAAATGCATGTTTTTATTGGGCATCTTAAAATGGAAATATTTAGGTTATCTTAACTAATCATGAAATTTCTTATAAAATGGCATTCAAATGTTAGTGCATATTTTGCTATAAATACATGGTTTTATAAATTTTACAAAAAATATTAATATTTTAATATTAATTGCATATATTTTTGTATGTTTTACAATAAATTGATGTGCGTTGAGCATATTTCGGTTTTTTATTTGCAACTATTTAAATTTAGTACATCTTTTGGAAAAAGATAACTTCTAATTATTACTCATATGTTTACTTCACATTTTCGTCGTTTGTGATAAAATAATTTTATATGTATTTTAAAGTGAATTGGTTATAACTTTTTTGTTAAATTATGTGCATTATCCAGCCCAGATTGCAATATTTATATATGTAAGGGCCAGTTTTTCAGTACGAGTTAAAACTTTAGTTAAATTGAACCTAGCTTAACTCACTCCGGGAAACCGGAGGCGAACTTTTACAATGCAACATGGCTGACTGTCTCAACCAGGCGAGGCCAGCATAATCCTTATGAAATCGCCTCCGTAAATACCGTAATTGTTTTCAATGAAAACAATTAAGAAAACTGATCCCCAAATCTGATGACGACTTCCGCAAACGAAAAACTGATAATGATTTACGGATATGCACCTGGAATGTCCGAACCCTTAATTGGGAAGGTGCCTCTATCCAACTGACCGATGTCTTAGAAAGATACAAAGCTGATATCACTGCTATCCAAGACATGCGATGGAAGTGACAGGGTTGCATTCGGTGATATCTACTACAGCATCCTTGCGGAGAAGCACGAGCTTGAATGCGGAGTTGTAGTTGGCAAGAGGATTACGGCCCCACGTCCTGCGATTCACACTTGTGAACGAACGGCTTGCCATAATCCGCATCAAAATTAAATTTTTTAATATAAGCCTAATATGTGCGCACGCTCCGACAGAAGACAATGACGATGAGACCAAGAAAATAGTCTACGAGCGCCTTGAAAATGCTTACGAGCGCTGCCCCCGTCACTACGTAAAAATCGTGCTTGGTGACTTCAACGCTAAGGTGTGCAAAGAAAATATATTTGGTCCAGCAGTCGGAAAGTTCAGCCTCCATGACAACACCTCCGAAAACGGAATGAGGCTGATTGACTTCGCCGCAGCACGAGACATGTTCGTAAGTAGCACTAGATGCAAGCATCTCAATATTCATAAAGCCACCTGGACGTCCCCTGATCAAAAAACCTGAAATCAAATTGATCACGTTTTGATCGACGGAAGGCACTCTTCCAGTGTATTTGATATTTGCATTTCATTTTCATTCATTAATTGAGCAAATATGTGGGCAGATAGGAAGAAGTCTTTAGAATGCCGCAAAAAAAGTTAAATCACAATTGGGTTTACTTATGTTAAACTAGATTAAAAACTTTAAGAAGATTAAGAAATTAAATTGAATGAGAAAATAATATGCAACAAGTTTAAGCAATATTAAAAATGCAAACAAAATAATTACATAATGTGAGGAAGGCCATTGATATAAAAGATATGATAAAATGATATATTTAACAATTCAAAATGAAGCAGTTCAGTGATGGGAGAAGAGAGAAAGCAAGAAGATAGATTAGAGTAATGAGAAGTATTCAAAAATTAAACGCTTGAAGGCTGTGTGGTTGGAAACTACTTAAATGTTATTCGGTAAAGAATTCCAAAGTCTAATTGCACTGAAGAAAAAAAGCCTGCTAGATTTTTTGTTATGATATCTTGGTATCAAGAGGTTCATAATTCGAGCTGACCTACAGAACTAAAGTTTTACAAAAAGGTAATGTATACGCTCGATCCGTAGTGCAAACATTGACTCGGATTACTATCTTGTAGCAACCAAGATCCGTACACGTCTGTGCGCAGCTAAGAATGCGCGCAACCCTACACAGAGAAAGCTAGACGTCAAGAAGTTGCAATCGAAACAGACAGCCGAAGCTTTTGCCACTCGACTCTCACTCCTGCTTCAAAGCACTGCTCCAATTGATGATATATGCGCGCAGTGGACACACATTTCCAACTCCATGCGTGCGGCTGCTGAAAAGGTGAATGGCTACCACCGCCCTCGCTGAAACGATTGGACCTTATCAGTGTGGCTTCAGACCTGGAAAGTCCACCATCGACCAGATTTTTACGCTACGACAAGAAAAACAAGTCGACACCCACCATCTTTTTGTCGACTGCAAAGCCGCTTTCGACAGCCCAATAAGGAAGCACCTGCACTCCACCATGTCTGAGTTTAGTATTCCTGCAAAACTCATACGACTTTGCAGGATGACACTGAGCAACACCAGCAGCGCAGTTAAAATAAGGAAGAACCTCTTCCCACCATTTGTTACCAAACGAGGTTTCAGACAAGGTGATTCCTTACCGTGCGACTTTTTCAACCTAATGATGGATCATCCGGTGGCTCAAAGAGTGTTATACTGCTTGCGTATGCTGATGACATTGATATCATTGGCCATAATACTCACGAAGTCAGTGCAGCATTCTCCAGATTAGGAAGAAAGTCAAGTCGAAAGGGTCTCGCAGTGAATGAAGATAAGACGAAATACTTGGAGCCAACAAAGGAACAGTCACAGCGTCTTGGAACCCTCGTTACAGTTGAAAATACTCCTTCGAGATTGGGAAGGAATTCGTCTATCTGGGATCCAGCAAAAACTCAACCAAAGACATCAGCATTGGAATCAAACGAAGAATTAATCTTGACAACAGGTGTTACTTTGGGTTCAGTATTCAATTGAAAAGCAGAGCCCTCTCTCGGCGAACGAAAATCACGATCTCTAAATCACTCATCATGCCCGTCGTACTTTATGCAACACAAACCTGGACGCTAAGCAGTTCAGATGAAAAGACTTTGGGAGCATTCGAGAGAAAGATTCTTCGTAAGACCTACGGACCAATCTGCGTCAAGGTGAGTACCGAATACGGTGGAGCAATGAACTGTATGAACTGTACACTGACATCGACATAGTCAAGCGCATTAAAATCGAGTGGCTTCGCTGGCTAGGTCATGTTCACCGCACGAAAGACGATGCTTCAGTGAAGAAAATATTCGATTCGGTACCCAGCTGCGGTCAACGCAGAAGAGGACGACCGCATCTTCGTTGGAAAGACCAAGTAGAGGACATTTTGACGAAGCTTGGAATTTTCAACTGGCGCCAGCAAGCGAGATACAGAAATGGCTGGCGCAAATTCTTAGATGAGGCCAAGACTGACATACGGTTGTAGCGCCAACTAAGTATGTAAGTAACTTAACTCACCAAAATTGAACGTTTAAACTCGGTTTAACTAGATATTTTAGCATTCTCTAAAGTTAAATTGACTTAAATTATCATATCATGTGTTTCTTTTTTGCCAAAGTTGAGTTCAAACGTCCAATTTTGGTGAGTTAAGCTCGGTTTAATTTGACTAGACTTTAAACTCATACTGAAAAACTGGCCCTAAGCGTTAGCAATCAATTTAAATGAAAGCTTTTAATAAACTTTTTTATTAAATAATAAATGTCTCATCGCTAAGCTTGAAATAAAAAATAAATTAAGCTTTAATGATTATTTAAAACATCAATACTTTTTAATTATAAGAAAAACTGTTTCGAATTTTTTACTTTAATACTAAAAAAATTTTATATTTTAAGCTTACGTTCCCCCCTGCCCTATCTTAGCTACGCCCATGTCTTAGGGTAAAGGTTTTCTTACAGGGTTCTTAAAACATTTTGTCGTTGACTTTCGTTGAAAGAGAAGCTATGAATGAATCGAAATTTTGAAATGCCCAACAAATTTCGTTGACGGTGAATTTGTTCTATTTTCAAGGACTTTAAAGACAAGTAGCAAATAGTCCACACCGTTAGATTTTTGTTAAGTTTTCACCGGGGATTCACTCTGCCTTGACTACAAATTATATCCATGCAAACTTTCGACAAACTTTCAGCAGTAGTTTCAAAAAACATCTTAAAATAATGACTGAACGACTGAAAATAAGGTTTCATTCTATTAAAATCCATTGCATCGCAAGTGATCGGGAAATTAGCCGATTGGAATTGAATAAGCATTTAAACAGGAATATAAAATAAATTACACATTAGATACAATAAAATCCCACTTTTCTGCTGATTCTCCGTGCCCCCCACTCATACGAAAGGTACTTACATGAAAATAGTAAAACGCCAAAAAATATCACACATTTCATAAACTGAATGAGTTCCAGTAAAGACGTGTTTTTTCGGGTTCTCCGAGTTCATGTAAATTTATTAATTTTCATACTGCCGTTGAAGTTTTTTATTTAACTCTCCCATCTGGTAGATAGTAATGTTCTTTTCAAAATAAAACATTTTACTTGTAAGGCATTTAGTTGTGAGATAATATTTAAAGAAAAAAATTTTGCAAACCAAATAATATTTAAGCGATATATGATTTTATTATGTGAATGTACTTTTTCGAAACATATGGATTTCATGTGTAGTCTATCTGCTTTAATTATTTAGAATATTTGTGTATCTGTTGTACATGTATAAAAAGGCGTCTCACGAAAAAAAGTTGTCCGTGGAGAATTAAAACCTTTCATATGAGTGGGGGCACTTATAGTGGGGACGACTAATCAGAAACACTTTAGTAAAATCCATATAAATGTGAATGTATCTACAACACATCTACAAATTAAAACTTTTCCATTTCAGAATTCAGTACATATTTGTAAAACTGTCATGGATTAAACTAAAAAATCATAAGCACATAAAAATTTAGAACAAATTAAAGCCATACGAAGCTTGTTCTAGTTCTGATGCGTTGCAACAAAGGCTGCTGCTGAGCGTGATTTCCGGTGTGCAAAGGAAGCAGTCCGGGCTCATTTGTAATGGTACGAACACACACATGCGCACACTTAAAGCAATCACAATTTGCAAACGCAAAGCGTTAATGTCAGCGTGTTTCATTGTGAATGTCATAAATCAGTGAATCACCACACACACGCTCGCACACAGCACCGTTTCCAAAATCCTTTACCACCCCATAACAAACTGCAACAATGTGATATAATCATTTGGCCACGTTAACATGTTGTATGCGACATTTACATATGCGCCTGATTTCCCTTTCCACCAACTTCCCGACACACCGGCTATTATAGCGGTTTTTCAACTTGAACATTTTAGCGTTTTAAAGGATCGCCTGCCGCGAGTGAGTCAGCATAAAATTTGACGTGCATAACATTCGTTGAGCTGCATAATTTTTGCAACGCTCTTTTTGTGTTTGTCCGTGTATGTGTAAGTGTGAGCGTGTGGTCAGCGGAATTGCAGCCACCCTTTAGCTGACGGAACGGCTTTTGGTCGTATGCCGGACGCTGTTTTTCAACTTGACACGTCAGCCAACCGCAACAATTTCCCGCATATCGACTTGTGCCGTTCGTCATCGCTGCTCGTAACGGTGCTAGACTGCTAGTACTAGTGGTAATGGTGGTTCTGGTGTACGTAGTGCTTCAAGTTAAGTTGTTGGGTTCAACTTGACCGCATGCTTAACCTTTTCGGATTGCAAATTTCACTTTTTGTTTTTATTTATAAGGTAGCTTAACATTGTTCTATTTATGAGTCATTCATGTAAGATAAAATGTTTGTCGGTATATTTGACTTTGCTACACACAGCTGTTACTTTGAAGTTCGAAGAACGATATAAGGTTATCAACACCGTAATTAAGTTAACCTTTGTGTTACACCCTAAAAATTATGTATAACCCAACACATCGGGATGATCCATCCATTTTGTATGCGTAAGAGTTTTCAAACCCGGTTTCGAGTTATTATCAAGAGCTATGTATGGTATATTCTTACTTTATGAGGATTGCCATTGTCTGCAGAGAGTCTGCCTAATAGAAAAACGTATTTCAATTAAAATATTTTCTGTGTCAAAAAGAGCCTTAGTATTGAAAGATAAATAATTACATTCGGGTAGCATTTTTAAAAACAAATATACACTAATATAAATATCTATTAACTTAACATTGTTAATTGGTCTTCTAAGGAAACACAAAGTAAAAAAATGATTTTTTATGACATTAAATGACTAATTTGGATTTTGTAGGCTTTATTATAAACTTTTTAATATATTCCTAAAAAAGCAACAATTATTTTTATGAATTCTTCGATATCTGCTTAACAATCATATATGTTAAAATAATATAAAATTATTGTATGAAGTTCAAAAACTTTACTAAAATCATCTTTTAATGAAATTCATAGTTGAAGCAAAACACAAGATTCATATTGTTTCAAAATTATTTATGGAGAGCTTCTCAACAAAATTTGTTAAATGTTTGCATTACACTTTCCGAAAGTTGAAAATGTTTACAATGCAATTTTGAAAGGGTTTTTCGATCCAACATTGAAAAGCGAACTCATCGAAAAAGCCAGATTTTTGGAAAGATATTTCATGGGTCATGCACCACGATAACGTACCATTTCACATGGCTATCATTTAAAAAACAAACTAAACGTCAGATCGCGCTCAAACTTAGCGTTTCGGAGAAAGAAGACAGTTGTAGCAACTTAGTAATAAAAAGAATTTTTACAATTCCTTTAAGCGGACGTTTTAAATTATCAATTCCTTGTACTTTTTTGACAGAATAAAGACACTATTTTTAGGACTTTATATCAATTATATATACAATAGCACGCCACTGTTTGCCACGGTCGTTTTGTTATCAATCTCCTTAAGACAATACATATAAAAGAAATATTAAAATGTTTTCTTTTCTTTGGTTTTTTTTTAAGTTCCGCTCTGCATTTATATACATATATCATCTCACTTTTCGCCTTGCTCGTACCTCATCAGCAGTGTGGCCATAGTGGAATATTATATTCCACTTTGGCATATTTTTATTTCGGAGAACATTTTTTTTTTTTAAATATTTTTTTTAATATATAAAAGGAAATTCACGAATGTTCGACAGCTCAAAGCTTGAGCATTGGGTAGCTATGGTACCTATTTGAAAGTTAAGTCATGAAGATGTGCTAATCATTATTTAAATAAATATAACCATAAACCATAAAAAAATAAAATCAAACGAATATAACCTTACATTTTTTTATTCTTATTCTCAGCAAGAAAAAAGTTGGCATATATTTCATTCGGAAAGCATATTTTTTAAAGCACAAAAATTGTAATATTTTTGGATTCCTACATTTTGTCTAAATTAACAGAAATATCCTTCAAAAATGACTTCGACTATTTTTTGGTTAATATACATAGTTTTGAATTGCAAGAGTAAAAGAAAAATGTTTTAAAGCAACATACTGAAATCAATAATTGAAAGAATAATTGTTTATTGACAAAAAAAAAACTTCGGATTCATTGTTTTTCTAAAATATGTATTGGTAAAAGTTAATAGAGTGAACTTAGTCTTTGAAAGAAATTATGCAGATATTTCTAAAATATTAGAATACAGAGGTTTTTTTTATAAAATTTTTGCAAAATTTTTTATTCCCTTCTGATATACCAAAATGTTATTTCTTACTTCAAGTTAAAATTTCGAATCAATGTACTCAAAGATATTATGTATTAAAGCCTAAATGGATAAAAGATTTGAAACTGAAAAAGATTCATCAAGCTTGCATATAACTGAATATGATAAAGTTAGAAATTCCTACAAAACTTTTGTTTTAAGCTTGCTTCTTCAAGTAGAATATGGAATACTACAAAATATCTACATTTTAAAAAAAGTCGCTGTATTTTAAGTTCAAAATTTAAAAAAGAGTATAGCTTCTAAAAAAGCAAAAGATTTAATTATTTACCATGTATCAAAAAATCGATAAAGGTGATTCATCTTGAGAAGATCTTTTGAATGCTTATGGGTAAGTTTGGGTCTTATTTGACGCGTTATGCTAAAATTGTTTCCAGCTAACCATCTCTTGTTGATCTTATTACAGAATAACTCATGTGTACGGAGTTTGCAAGTGTTAAGAGGAATACCGAGTCTATCCTTATCTGAAGATAATTCTCTGGTAGTGCCTGTGCGAGTGAGTTCATCTGCTTTACAGTTGCCTAGAAAATCTTTATGTCTAGGAATCCAGCTTAGAAAAATCCTGAGCTGCTTTGCCATCTCATTTAGAGATTTGTGGTAGTTAAGAGCTGTTTCAGATGATATTTCAACAGTTTCTAAGGCTTTCAAAGCGGCTTGACTATCAGATAGTATGCAGATATCCATAGAAGATATCTCGTTTATCTGGAGCCAAGTTACCGCTTCATGTATAGCAGCGACTTAAGCTTGGAATGCACTTCAATGCCTGAAGGCTATATTGATGTTAAATGTTTCAGAGAAGAAACTACTTTAAAATTCTATTTTGATCCATCGGTCACTATCTTAAAACTTGGCTACATATTTAAAAAAAGTGTTGCAATAGCTACCAAATAGCTGATAGCTTCATATAAAATGTAAAACCACGAATTTATATCAAATTAAAATAGACAATAAATTTAATATGGATCTAGACGGCGTTCATAAATTTTAATTTTATACATGAACAGAATGAGTAACACTTAAATTTTTTTGTTTAAGAATTAGTGTTTTCTCTATGGGAAAAAAATAACTGTTCCTAAAAGTACATAGTTATTAAAAATTATTTTGAAGAGTATAAATAAACTGATAAATAATTTAAATCTTTTTATAATAATCCTTTTCAAATAAATTTATATTTATTGAATTGATGTTATATTTATGTGATGTGTGATATGTATAAAAAAAAATGTTTTCCCAAAACTTGATTTTGTTTTTCTGTAGTAAATTAATTTAAAATTCAAAGTGGAGTACTTTTTTAGCATATAAAAATTGTAAATGGAATATATTAGAATATTTTTTCTTACAAAAAAGCATATTTTTTAAAAATTCATCTGGTCACAATGCTCATCAGTTTTTTTTTGTTGCGCTGTGCTAGCCGAGCATGAAGAGAAAAATAATTATAGAGAGTAAAATGGTGTTTATTGAAACTCTCGCAACACAAACGCTTCAAAAGGCAACCTGGTAGCTGGGATGATTTCTTAAATAAATTAACACTTTAATTAAGTATACTTTTTATTAAAATTTCAAAAGAAAAGCACTCATAAATAAAATCGTAGCACAAATATTATGTTTTTAAATTTTTTTCAAATAAATCGGCCCAGTACTTTTGGAGTAAAATGGTAACTATTGTTGCTATCGGCCTTTATGTGTAAATTTTTATTATGTTTTTAAAGACTATGGCCGTATACAATTAAAAATCAAAGTTTTAATTTATGTTGTTTATGGTCCAATATTTCGCTGAAAATAATTAAACAGCTTTAGGGGCCTCACAAGAATCATAAAGACATTTATCACAAATCAATTACTCTTATTTGTTTAACAATATAGAAGTAAGAATCTTCAATCACAGTGAAAAAACTAAAAAATAAATATGATTAAAATTAAACATAAACAATACACG
Source organism: Dichetophora obliterata (assembly GCA_963920525.1). NCBI lineage: Eukaryota > Metazoa > Arthropoda > Insecta > Diptera > Sciomyzidae > Dichetophora > Dichetophora obliterata. Next base: position 188,851,933 of record OY986436.1, read on the forward strand.
ACTTATTTGCTAAAACTACTTTCGTCAACTAATCTATGTCTAATAAGATGTTTATAAATATGAGCGCAGTTATCGGTGTCATTTATATAGTTAAGTCACTTATGTGTAAGAGTGTTGATTAGGTGGAGCATTTTTATTGTGTATCTTCGTTTGTAATTGTGTTCTTGTTGTAAAATCCTTGTTGACAATGGGCTGCAAGTGCTGATTTATTTTAATTTTTATTTTTCTGATCTGTTTGCTGATATTCTGGTCCTTAATTTCAATTTTTAATTCCAACGTATACTTGTCTGCATAAGTTGTCTTCATCTAATTTTCATGTAATTTTGTAGATTAAATTAGATTTGTCCATGTCTTCAATTTAAGATTTTATGTTGCTGTAGAGTTTTCTTTAAGTGTTGTGAGATTTTGGTGTAAATTGAAAATGCTTCTTGTTGTATTTGTATGTTCTCTTGAGATTTTTCGATTTTTTTTTTTTGCAACGTGCGATTTAAATAATTTTAATCAGATGGCCCAAATGAGCTCAGTAGGTAAATTCAAAAATTTGCTATAGCTGCAAAATCCTAAAAATCGCTAAAATACTTAAAATCTTATGTAATCTAAAATATAGCTGCAAAATCTTAAAAATAGCTAAAATACTTAAAATCTTATGTAATCTAAAATATTATCGAGTCTGCCAAAATACGTTTAGCTAAAAACTAGCTTCTTTATCCGACGTAGGTGCGCACAAGTCTGTCTAGAAGAACTGACATATGTTCTGTTTGTGTGCGCAAGCATTGAGGTTAAAGCCAAAATATGAAAATTTGGACGAATCTGTGCCAGAGAATATTTTCATCATAATTCTTAAATTTGAATTATAAGGCAAATTATGTCTTACCTATCGTGAGCACAGTCCCTATGCTCCTCTAAATATTGGACTAAAAAATTTGTTGCTCTTTTGTTACACATTTTCTGTTGTCGTCACTTTCCTGAAAAATATTTTTGATAAATTAAATTAGGAACAGACATTTTAAGATTATATTAATAATGAAATTTTAACTTGTTTTTAATGCTTTTTTTTATTATTAAGCGATGTTTTAAAAAATTAACGCCTAAAATTTTGAGTTGCTAAAAACTTTGCAATTTCTAGCAGACTAAAAACACTCAGAATCTCAATTTAGCTACTTTTTAGCAATTACCAAATGTCAAAGTCAGCTGTTTTACTTTATCCTATTCTCCGGTTATCCATGTTGTTCATTGCTTAATTTAAGCGACGGAAAATAGGAGATGATTTGTTTGTCAGAACGCACATGTCGCCAAAATTCGCTAAAAATTATTCATGCACTTTTTAGCGATCGACATTTAGCTATAGTAAATCCTGGAATATACCTACAGGAGAGCATTACGCATAAGCCTTCACATGTATGCGGTGATTTATAAAAGGTGTCTCAAAACACTTCACTCTTCTCTACAAGTAAAAATCAGCCAGATAAAAGAATTCCTCTGTAAAATAAAAAAAAAATTTCTGAAGCTACACTTGTTAGAATAAATTGGTTTTTTAAAAGTTGATTCTCTCGTAGAAATCTAATGTATCTGCTCCCTTAAACTAAACTAACTGTACGCTAGAAAATATTTATATATAACAAAATTGGCTATCCGATTGAAGGACGAAAGTTCTACAAAAATATTACTTATCTTGCAAATATAACCTTTCCAGCAAGTTCTGATCAAAGCTTTTACTCTTCAAGATGTCCTTCGTAAGGCTGCTGCCTACTTTTCAATCAAATGAAGACAAAACTCTACGCCCACACATTTATAAAGAAAACTATATTATGCATGCAATACAATATAATAGTGGTATGCAAAGTACTTAGTTTATCTGGGTATGTGATGTGTATGTCGGTGAAATTGCTCATTGTTGTATTAGTGCACATACCTACATGACTATAACAACTAATTTCCTGCTAGGTTTGCTTGGCTAACACGGTTTACTTGGTTGATTTTGAAGTTGCTCTGTTATGTATCGCAATGAAGCAGTTCACGGAAATGCTAAAAGATAATCAAATTGTTGACTTAATATCTAATAGCATTATTATAAGGGGCTATATGCGAGTGCATGAGTGAGTTAATGTGTATGTATTTGTGTATGTATTTTGATTCCTATAAATTTGTGGGAATTGCAGCATAACTTTGCTTATTATTATTATTTGTTAGCAAGACCAAAATTTAGATGCATAACAAAGCTGCGTACCTAATCTAGGCTTTAGGAGCTCTTAAAACAATAAATATTCTATGAAAAATAATAAACTTAAGTTGTTTCAGCTTAATCGTAATGTACTTTCTCTGAATTAGAGCATGTTTTATAAAATATATATTCAGAACAAATGGAAGATACAATAGTTAATGACTGAATTAGAAAATTTAAACTTTTATTGAAAAATGGTTGAAAAATTTTCACGTTCACGCTTTGATAAAATTTTTTTATATAAAATAGTAGTAACTATTATAAAAGTATAATATTTTCTCATTTTAAAAGTTGGCTCATAAAATTTGAATATTTTTTTACTTCCCCCTAACCAGCCCAAAATGGTGGATGTAAAAATAATGTTGATGTTCACAAGCGCATACCAACCTTAAATTAGTTAAAACACTCCAAGTAGATAATGGAAAATAATTATATCAGATTACTTTTTAAGCTGTGTTGTACTTGACAATTTTGCACTTGAAGAAGATAACTTTGGCTATTTTAGCTATGGTTTCAAACGAAAAGATTTTATGAGGCCAAAATCTACCTTTCAGATTTTAGGACAGCTGTAACGGTCATCATTATTATCATTATGTTGAAATATTTAAAGGTCTAAAATGTATGAAAAGATCGGATTATAAGAGGGATACCAGTTTGTTTTTTATTTTTGTTGTGTGCTAGTGTTTTTTTCTATGTTTAACTTTTAATCCAAATCAATCATAGAATTAAAAAACACTGTGATGCAATATTTTTACTATTCCATAGTCTTAGTTTAATATAATTAAATTTTGAGTTTGAACAAAGCAATGAAAAGTTTGACTTTTTGCCTCTGTAAAATACAAAACGATTACTTTTATGAGTAAAGCACATAATTGACATAATAAGTTCCTATAATGCTTAAAAAAAAAATCTCTATAGGAGCTGTGTGTGCTACTTGGGTATGTTTAGAGTCAGTTAAAAAATATGTGGTTTTATTTCTTAGCTGCGGTCGAGATGTTTTTTTTAAATAATTTCAAGTCCTACAATTTATAGTGAATAAATAAAATAATAAAAGAAAACTTACTGAAAACAGAATATTTTAAAGAATGTTCTTCAAAAAAATTTCCGACTTTAAGCTTGCCAACAAACTCGACAGTACCCATCAACATCTGCCACATAGCAAATTAGAGTCGAGTTTTGTTTCTATTTCACTTACCGGATATCCGTTCATTCATTAGCTTTCGCTGCTTATCCAGCATTAACTCTGATGACAGAAATCTAGCTTTGTTTTTTTACAACGTCCATATTTGATGCTTGAAAATATTCAAGGAAATAAAATAGAAAAAACCTAAAAAATGCATTAAAATAAATAAATAAAAAGTGTCCAGTTTTTATTCTATTGCAAAAAGACAGTCGCAAAACAGTCCGGAAGCCATATTTAAGAAATCTGCAAACTGTTCATAAAAATACTCGTAGGACGCAGGACACTGGCAACATATTTCCTTGGAGGCGTTGAAATGGAAAATCATAACAACAAATTAAATACACAGCAAACGAATGAGCACAAAGCACAGCAAGGCAAAAGTCAAAAAGCAGACAAAACAACAACAGTTAGTGCACAGATTGACGCAAATTTTCCTCTGATGAACATTAAGCGTCACCATTTCAATTATGTTACCAGCGACTTGATCTTGCACTACATTCGGCATAAAAAAGATTTTTAAAATGACGACTAAAAATGAAAATGTTAGAGGTTAGAGAGTCACGAAGTGGTGGCTTGTGAGGTCGTCAAATATTCAGTATTTTTGTTATTAAAGCTTTATTGTAATGCTATTTTTTAACTACATCAAATCTACTTTTGGTGTATTGCTTACATTTATTTTCTTTGAAAAATTGGAAAGCCATAATGTACGCTTTAATAATTCAGTGCGTATCATATTTATAAAATCACTTAAAATGGCGATAAAAATCATGAACAATAAAAAGTGACGCTATTAAAAAAATACAACCTTCAAAATTTCGAATACACTAAAACATGGCTGTGGGGTATTTTTACTTTGGCCCAATCGAAAATAATGGCACTAGGAAAAATCACCCAATGAAAAATGGCCCAAAAACATAAATGAAAAATCACCCAAATGAAAAATGACCCAACTGAATGAAAAATTGCCCCAAAAAAAAAAACGAAAAATCGCCCAAAAAAAATGAAAAATCACCCAAAGAAAAAAAAGGGTTCAAAAAATAAAATGAAAAATCACCCAAAAAAAATGAAAAATTACCCAATTATAAAAATTTTTTCAATGTTTAATTATTAACAAGAACAATAACAGACATTAATATATGGTATAAATCAATAAATTATAAAAAATATTGTTCAGTTCCATTGACTTCTTGCCTGCAATACGGGCAGTTGTATATGTTAGAACCATCGGCCAAACTTTGCGCTTGTAGCTTCAAGACACACTCGTCACAAAACTTTAAATGTTTGCATGGTAGCAAACCTGTATTTGCCGGTAAATCCTCGCAAATAATGCACAACGGAGTGTTGGAATTTCTGTTCTCATTTCGTTCTTGCTCGTCGTTCTCTTGATCTTGCTCGTCTTCTTCTACCATTTCTTCATCGCCTTCAAAAATGTCCTCATATGGTTCCCAATCGGTACAAATTTCATTTTTTGGGAACACCATTCTATTTAAAAATGTCATAACTGTTATTTTTCCAACCTCCAGCGCCTCACTTGCTTCCATTATTTTTTTTTGACTTTTCTGCATACTCTCTCTTAACGCTTTTGGTCCCAAGAGTGCCTCCGCTCTCAATCAGGAGATGGAAAGCACGACTTTTCATAAACTCCTCGTCCCGGATAACTCGCACAAATTTAAAGAAATGGCCGCTTTTAGGGATTTGCCGACCCATTATCCCATTATCCCATTATATGCTTCGACTGCACTTGTCGACCTTGTTGTAAGTTTAAACACTGAAAACTTCTCAGGTCTTATCTGGAAAAGAAAATTTTAAGATGCAATCAGAGTATAAGTTTAATATATTTAGTTATAAAAAATACCTTTCTCATCCAAAAGTTTTCAAAATAGCCAAAAAATTCATAGAATTTACGGTCTGTATCGAATTTGGATATATCCTCTTTTAATAAACAAAATGCAAGTTTAATAGATGCCGGTGGAAGCAATGGAAGCGATAAAAATTTGTGATATGCGATCGAAGCTTTTTTTCCGCCCTGATGAATGCAGCAAGTTCTTTAAAGCTAATTGCTATTTTGCGTCGGAGCGCCTGGCAAAAATGAAACCAGCATCCATTGCATTTGGAAGAGGAATACACGTTCCGAATCGAACTCTGCAACGCCGTTTCGAAATCGGTCATGAAGCTTTTCGCTTGTAAATCAAAGATATTGTTGTTAATATATTTGAACACACTTTCGTACGCCTTTTTCGTACGTTTGTCCATTAAAATATAAAATAATGGGAATATCTAAGAAGAAAAACATATTATTTTTAAAAAATTAAAAGTTTATATTCAATATGATTTAAGGACACATTTTCACCCAGATAATCAATATGAATAATAAGCAGTTGATTGAAGCAGCCATGGGGTACAATTTTGAATGTGCCATTAATCAGATAGTTGCGCTGATTTCGCGGTATGTTTGTTTCAATCAATTTTCCAATCCTCTCTGAATAAAAAATGCAGTACGCAAATCCATTCTCCTGGATGCATGCTTTGAAAAAATGAGATTGGTTCTCCTCGTGCTTGCTTAGTCCATATGTTGTCATTACATGTTCTGTGTTGAATGATTCAACGACTTGTAGTGGTGTCATAGGAGACTTTATAAAAACTTTGCTTGTCAGATATTGCAGACCGCGTTGCATTTTTGGAAAGTGCAAATTTTGAGTTGCTTCTTGATGGCTGTGTGCAAGAGTAGAGGTGTGTTAGTGTTTATTGTGGCAACGATAAAAAATAACTTACATCGAATTCACACGTTGATAAGCTGAGCGTATGCAGCTCATTGCATTTGTTCTTCCAAGTTCGCCTGCATTTTCGGTGTAGTCTTGCTTTATACTTGATAAAGCTTTCAACTCCAGGAAAAAAGACTCTTGATTGGCATGATTGTGCTCTTTAGAATTTTTGCTCTGCACTACACTGCCACCGCCTCCAACAATAAAGTCCACACGCGCACTGCATTGCTTATTGTAACACGTATAATAATGTTTGTATTCGGTTTTGGATTTGATTTTGAATAATTGCTTTTTTTCTGGTAGATATAAAATATGACTGTCCACTTTTTTGCCACGCACAAACTCGAACTCAAAATTTGTCATTTTAATTATTTTTTAAGAAAGTAAACCGTTTTGCGCGTAAACTGAAGTTCGATTGAAATTTTATTTTTTCCAAAGTGGCAATTAAAAAAATGCATAGCGATTTTAAAAAAAAAATTAGCAAGTAAAAACAACAAGTATTAAAAATGAATAATGACCTAAAATAAATGAAAAATTGCCCAAAAGTAAAATTCAATTACACACAAAATACGAAAAATCGCCCAAAAAAATGACCCAATTTTGTATGAAGAAATTTTGGGCGATTTTTCATTTTCATTTTTGGGCGATTTTTCATTGGGCGATTTTTCCTAACTCCGAAAATAATTCCTAAGATACTAGTTGTTAAATTTTTAGGATTTATTAAATATTTATTAAAAAACATTTCTGCTTCGCAACTTTTCCTTATTTTACAATTCTAGATTTGTTTAAACTTTTCTGTAACTGTCTTACGAACATAATACTGTTCTTTTTTTTGACATAATACAAATTTTAAAAAATTATACCAAACATCAGTAATGCATTTCTTCAATCGTAATTCAATTTTATATATTTCATCTTCGAATAAAAGCAATAAATTTATTTAGCTGTCTTTCATACAAGCTATACATTCAAAGCTATTTTTGGTAGTTATTTTTGGTATTCTTGCTGTTTATGTTATTTTCAGCATTCATGTCATTGGAAACATTTGTCTTCCCAGTATGCGCACGTTTATGTCCTGACTATGAGCACAGCATTACATATATTTTTACTTATATATGGAATATTAATATAAACATTTATATATATATGTATACAATATAGTTTCCTTCTTGAGTAGTCAAATTTGTTGCAAAATTTGCCATATTGGATGTATTTTGCACAAAACTCTACAAATATGGCTAATATGCAAATTTAGAGCTCGTGACTGTTGCACTTTATCATCAGGCAAGCATGCCATCAATAATAATGGCAACAATATGTCGCGCTCTTTTAAGGATGCACACTGTATGGTAGCTATGTGCTGCATACTTAAAAGTGATAAATAGCAGGGTTGGACAGACACATTGGGAAAATAATGGTCTTTATATTTTGTTCGAAATTTCTTGTATGCTCCTAGAATTGTTCAGTTATGTAATTGTACATTAGGAGAGCAACCACATTTGTAAGAATTACTTAAAATTTACAAGAAAGGATGTTTAGATATCAAATTGATTTCGGAGACACTCAGTTTAACCCCTGTGTTGACACTTGGCTCACTGGTGAGCCATCATGCTTTTAACTTGGCCTTGCAGCCATATTTTTGCAGTTACCGGGTTGGGGTTCGGTGACATCCCCTAAATATATTTTTTGAGCTTTGCAGCCAAAGTAAATGTTATTAGTGAATTTTAAAATTCTTAAAAGTCGGCCGTGAATTACTTTACCCTTACGTCGGACACGTGGCTCACCAGTGAGCCACATATTTTCTATGGGTTACGAGGCGGTTTCGTACATTAATTCCGGGGAAATACGCCTAAGTTCATTCGTGATTCTATTGATTCATTTCCTCATTTTTTTTTTATGAGGTACAATGAAGGTTTTTAGTACCATGAAAGAAAATAGGCCAGCAAGTTTAAACTAAGTCGCTAAAGATATCTACACTCAACAGAGTTTGCTTTTCTGCAGAATGAGCCTATTACCATTTGTTCATATGTCACCATAAAGATACCAGCAAAAGTAATTGTTCTACTTTCCACCCCTCATTATAACAAATCCATTTCAGGTAATAGCGATTTTATAGATATTTGTTTTCATTTTACTTTGAATCTGAAATAAATACGAACTAATTATGGACTACAACAAGCACAAATGTGTTGTTGACACCATGGACAACAAGCACAAATGTGTTGTTGACACCATGGATAAAATGTTGACTGAATAATTCACCAAAAGGAGAACTTTTCGCTGGACACTAGAGCATTCTTTTTTAAATATGTTTGGCATCGCAGCGTTTCAAAACTTTGATGTTACCACGCTTAAGTTGAAAAAACTTTCAGGATGCAAAAAGAAACGAATTATCGCCGCAAGTGTCTGCAGGAGCTAGCCTGTAGATACGTAATGCCTCAAGTTATAGAGAATGCACAAAATTATAAAGTCTAGAGGGGCAATTTCAGCAAGTGGCTTGCAAAGTATGTTCGGATACAAATTATTGGGGGTTGGAATTAGTTTTAAAGGTTTTCTAAGAGATGGCGTAACTATCAATAGATCGCATCGGGCACACCTGTGACTATATTCATTTCAAAGCACATTGTCTAAGCTTCATTTTTCAGTATGTGTCATTCCACTGAAGTGTAAACAACATATATTTTTTTCTCTGTGAACATGTCGACTTTCGTTCCAACAAAACGCAATTTGCGGGAAGGTTTACTTTTGTGCTTCCATTTGAAGAAAAAAGCGGTTGAAGCACAACGCACGCTTACTGAGGCTTACGGGGACTATGCTCCATCGATTTCTACTTGTGAGTACTGGTTCCGTCGGTTTAAAAGTGATGATTTTGATACGGAAGACAAAGAGCGTCCGGGCCAGCCGAAAAAGTTTGAAGATGAGGAATTGGAGGCTTTGCTCGATGAAGACCCGTGTCAAACCCTTCAAGAATTGTCAGAATCATTGGGAGTCGACTTATCAACGGTCGGCAAACGCTTGAAGGCCATGGGAATGATTCAAAAGCGAGGAAATTGGGTGCCGTAGCAGTTGAAGCCGAGAGACGTTGAACGGCGATTTTGCATGTGTGAACAACTGCTTCAACGGCATAAAAGGAAGAGTTTTTTGCATCGTATTGTCACTGGCGATGAAAAGTGGATCCATTACGATAATCCTAAGCGGAAAAAATCGTGGGGACCACCCGGCCATGCATCAACATCGAGGGCCAAGCCGAATATTCATGGCGCCAAGCTTATGCTGTGTATTTGGTGGGATCAGAAGGGTGTCGTGTACTATGAGCTGCTAAAACCTAACGAAACCATCACTGGGGAACGCTACCAACAACAATTGATGCAATTGAGCCGAGCATTAAAGGTTAAACGGCCGAAATATGCCAAAAGACACGACAAAGTGGTTTTTCAACATGACAACGCACGGCCACATGTTGCAAGAACCGTCAAGGAAACGTTGGAGGCGCTGAATTGGGATGTGCTACCCCACCCGCCTTATAGCCCAGACATAGCCCCTTCCGACTACCACCTATTCAGATCGATGACGCATGGCTTGGCTGAGCAGCGCTTCACTTCTTACGAGGATACCAAAAAATGGGTCGATTCGTGGATTGCCTCAAAAGACGAATCGTTCTTCTGGCGCGGAATCCATATGCTGCCAGAAAGATGGGAAAATGTTGTAGCTAACGATGGACAATACTTTGAATAATATACATTGTACCGTTGTTTCTAAATAAATGCTCAAAAACCGAAAAAAAACCTTTAAAATTAATTCCAACCCCCAATAGAAACCTTCGAAATCACAGACGCTTGTCAAGCTCCGAAAAAGAATGTCCAGGTACGGCTCAAGGAATTGGACAATTGCGGATATTTCATAGGAAAACGTCGGTAAGCCCGTAAGCACTGCTGTGTCTCCAATTACTCATTGTGGCACATACATAAATACATTTGAAACATTTTGCTGTTCACAACATTTAATTTACACCTTATAAAATACAATTTGTTGCTATTAAAAATATTTTTTTTTACCTTAAAATAAGCTTTCTATTCAGATCCGCTCAAAGGGAAATTTTGAACCCTTAATGAGGAAGAAGTATTAAAAAAATTGCATATTAACTTAAAATTAACACTTAAAAACAGAATTTCGTAGTAATGTCCCCTTTGGTGACAAAAAATTTATAGCCAAAGCCTCCACTCCCCTCACGAAAAAAAATCCTGCAAGAGTGTTGAATACCTCTTGCAATACCTTAAACACATCCTGCGGTACATTATGTACCTAATAAGATGCCTTATGTAAGGTATAATTGACTTCCGTCAAGTGAGTCAAGTGTCCATCAAAGGAGTGTTAAAGCAGTGGAAGGTGTTACATCTGTTTTTATACACCTATTCTTGTTTATGGACCTTACATCTAACTAGCAATTCCATGAAAATGCTCATTGAGGTTAAAATTCTTTTGAAAAAAAAAAAACATATTTTTTAGGTACAATAATCTATAGTAATGAAACTAATTTTCTGTTTGTTTTTTTTTTTTGTTTGTTTGTTTGGCCTTCATACAAATCTAAACGGATCAACGGATTTCGGTCAAACTTGGTATATATATGAAGTGCATCCTAGATTAAAATGTAAAATACTTAGTTTTTGCCACGCCCCCTCCGAAATTTTTTATCTAACGGTAATTTTGTTATCATACTACTTTTTACGATCGAAGTTTTTTGTGTATTTAATTTTAAAAATTTTTTGTTATTTTGACATCAAAAACACTCACGTATATTGAAAATTGTAAAAATTGTAAAAAGCTTACAAATTTACGAAATAAGTTTGTCCAATTTGATAAATTGGACAGTGATGTGTCTTCAATACAGCAACAGCTTGCGCTTAAATTTTCTGAATATGACAGTAAAATACTCTGTTTAGAGAATGAAGTAAGGGAACAACAAATTTGCAACAACAATAACACCAGCAGTAACTCCAACACTAATACCACAAACAGCAATGATCTATGCTCTGATGCTGTTTTGTTTGGTGTCACGCAGACTAGTGACGAAAATCTTAAAGGGACTTTCAATCTCATCTGCCGCTCTATTGATTTCATGGCGCCTCCAATAAAAGATATATTCCGAGTTAAGCCAAAAGATAACAATACTAGCCCTGTGGTCATTGTTAAATTTTACACACCTTCCGATCGTAATCGTGTGCTAAAAGCTTTTGGAGACTATCGCAGGCGTTTTAAGAAGGCAGTTAATCTGAGGGATGCTGGGTATGAGTTGGACTGCAATGTTTATATTCACGAAAGCTTAGCTTTGGATGCTGGAAACCTGTTACAAGCTGCTATTGTTTTCAAACGCAAAAAACGTATTTTTAATGCCTTTACTTCTCGTGGCTCAATTTTCATCCGCATGTCGATGAGCTCTGATGCGATCAAAATTAATAGCGAAAATGAGCTTCAGAGTTTTGTCCGTAATGCTGCTGCTGTTCCTGATACTGGATATGCCTTGTAACAATTCTGCTTCAATGTCTATTTTCATTAAATTTGTTTATCTTAAGTTTATTTTTTCAATATTATTAATTTCTCTCTGCTTCTTACTATTTCTCTTTTCACTTAATCTATTTATATTTTTTCTGCCTGAATTTGTCTTTCCTCTCTCTACCTTCAATGTTTGACCCTGGTAACTCTTCCTTACGCAGCAATGAAAATTTAAAATCTTTAATTAATTTTTTGTGTAAGCAACATAGAGGACTTCATATTGTTCACTTTAACGCTCGAAGTCTTAATATGGCGAAACTGGACTATATAAAACATATTTTTGAAAATTCTTTAGTTGATATTATATGTGTTTCTGAAACTTGGTTGACAAGTAATATATGTGATTCTATTTGTAGTATTAATAGTTATAATGTGTTTAGAAATGATAGATCTGTCAGAAAAGGTGGAGGTGTTGCTGTTTATTGTAAAGTTAATTTGAATGCTAAAATTATAAATAAATCGAATAGTCCTGGAATTGAGTATATTTATATTAGTATATCAGATAACAGTAAAAAATTTTGTTGTCTTGTATATATAATCCTCAAAAATGTCTTTCTGTAGATCCCTTGTTTACTGATTTGTTAAATTTTAATTTAAACCATGATACAATTTTGATGTGCGGTGATTTTAATGTAAATCTTTTATCAAATGATTCACATTATCAAATGATGATTGACAAAATATCTTCGCCAGGTCTATCTGTTGTAAATGCAACAGAACCGACTCGTTTTTGCAATAATGCAACTCCTAGCCTTTTAGATTACTTCATTGTGTCTGACCCTTCTCTCGTTTTATTGTTTGATCAATTATTTTTTGTCTCAGATCATGACTTAATTTTTTGCTCCTTAGATATTAACCTGTCTCGTAATGCCTCTCCTTCTTCTTTTTCATTTTATGATTATAAAAATATTAACTATCCGTCTTTAATTCATGAATTGTCTTTAATATCGTTTAATGAGTGCTGGTGTCAAAGCACAGTAGATGATAAACTTTTTTCTCTTACAACCCCCGTTAAAATCCTTTTTGAAAAATATGTTCCTCTGCGCACAAAAGCTATAAAAAACTCATCTTACTTTTGGTTTACAGAGAATATCTTGAATGCAATAAAGAAAAGAAACAAACTACACAAACTCTGGAGAAGATTACCTTCTTCTGCCAATTGGGAAAATTATAAGGTGGTTAGGAATGAAACAGTCCACTTAACCAGGCAGTCTAAGACCCGCTATTTCACCGCCAAGCTTAATCCTTCGCTTCCCACTAAAACTTTATGGAGTAATATACGTACCCTTGGAGTGAAGAAAAAAAATTCCCCATTATTTAATATCGACCCGGACATTTTTTTGTTGACAATAGTGTTCCTACAAATAATAATATGAATTCACTTAGTACTTTTAATTTTCCACATTTGTTTGAGTTTACCCCTGCTAGTGAACTTGAGGTTGGGAAATGTGTGATGCAAATAAAGTCCAATGCTATGGATGAAGATGGTATTCCCATCAGATTTATAAAGATCATATTGCCTCATATAATAAGTCCTCTAACGCATATTATTAACCATTGCTTCACTTCTTCTTCATTTCCTGCTATCTGGAAAATTGCAAAAAATCTAACCCTGCTGGTCCAAATGATTTTAGGCCAATAAGTATTTTATCTCCTTTATCTAAGGTTTGTGAAAAGCTTATAAGCATTCAAATCCATAAGTTTCTTTCTGCAAAAAATCTTTTATCGCCTTATCAATCTGGTTTTCGGGTGGGGCATGGGTGTGGTTCAGCAGTTGTTAAAGTACTCGATGATTTACGTCCTAAGTTTGATGCTGGATTATTGTCGCTACTTTGCCTGCTAGATTTTTCAAAGGCTTTCAAAGTAAGTCACTCTTATTTATGTTATAAGCTTAAGTATCTTCTTGGGTTTTCATCTAGTGCTGTGAATTTTATTTCTTGTTATTTGTCGTACAGATCACAGAGAGTTAAAGGTCAATTCTTCTCACGCCATAAGCCGGTCTTAAGTGGTGTTCCACAAGGCTCCATTCTTAGACCTCTTCTCTTCACAATCTTTATTAATGACCTCTTTACTGTATGCAATCACGTCTCCTTACATGCTTACGCTGACGACATACAACTTTATCTTTCTAGTAGAATTGAACATAGATGAACTCTCAAGAAAATTTAATGCTGATCTATGTAGGATACATCAATGGGCGTGTAGTAATGGTCTTCAACTTAATGCTGGGAAATCTTATGTCTTACCTATCTGCAAAAATAAAACTTTCTTGCTGTTGTCTCTGACTTATTTATTGGTACTAGCAAGCTTAATGTTGTGTCAAAAATTGTTAACCTTGGTTTTTGTCTTAATTCGTTCCTTTGTTGTACTGATCATGTTAATAATGTTGTCCAAAAAGTTTATTATATCCTACGTAACTTAAGAATGTCCGCCAACTCATGCACTATTGAATTAAAAAAATTACTAGTCAAGCAACTTATCATGCCCGTTATAACTTACTCTGAGATAGTATACAGTAAACTTGATTCTTCCTCTCAGCTGAAACTAAATATTGCTTTTAACTATGCCACGCGTTTTGTATATGGGTTGAACAAGTTCGATCATCTTTCCGGCTTTAGAAATGCAATACTTGGTTGTAGCTTGATAGAGTATTTGAATGCTAGAAACTGCATCTACCTCCATTAAATTATTCACACTAAAACTCCTTATTATCTTTATGAAAAATTACAGTTTAGTATATCCAGAAGATGTAACTTGCTTATTATCTCTAGACACGGCTCTCTTAATAGTTCAAATCTTTTTTTCATTAATGCTGTAAGACTGTGGAATGCGTTGCCGCGTGGTTTAAGGGAAATAACTAGGGTAGAAACTTTCAGGCAATCTGTTCTTTCTCATTTTTCTGCTACCTAATTTCTGTTTTCTTTCCTTTTTTATATTCTTTACCTCTATCCTATAATTTAGTTCTAAGTTAATTTATATATGCAAAAATGTGTTAAAAATAAATTTATTTGTCTTAATGTTAGCTATAAGTCAGTTAGTCTGTTTTGCATTCTATTAAATTATTTATTTTTCTTAGTATTGGGGGTTGGAATTAATTTTAAAGGTTTTTTTTCGGTTTTTCAGCATTTATTTAGAAACAACGGTACAATGTATATTATTCAAAGTATTGTCCATCGTTAGCTACAACATTTTCCCATCTTTCTGGCAGCATATGGATTCCGCGCCGGAAGAACGATTCGTCTTTTGAGGCAATCCACGAATCGACCCATTTTTTGGTATCCTCGTAAGAAGTGGAGCGCTGCTCAGCCAAGCCATGCGTCATCGATCTGAATAGGTGGTAGTCGGAAGGGGCTATGTTGGGCTATAAGGCGGGTGGGGTAGCACATCCCAATTCAGCGCCTCCAACGTTTCCTTGACGGTTCTTGCAACATGTGGCCGTGCGTTGTCATGTTGAAAAACCACTTTTTCGTGTCTTTTGGCATATTCCGGCCGTTTAACCTTTAATGCTCGGCTCAATTGCATCAATTGTTGTTGGTAGCGTTCCCCAGTGATGGTTTCGTTAGGTTTTAGCAGCTCATAGTACACGACACCCTTCTGATCCCACCAAATACACAGCATAAGCTTGGCGCCATGAATATTCGGCTTGGCCCTCGATGTTGATGCAAGGTTTAGTTCGTGATTTCAAAGGGCGTAGACGTGCGTCCGTCCGTCCCCGAGCATAATTTTAATTTTCATTTTAATGTTGCAGTTCATTGTTATTGTTTCGATTAAATGTTCCGTGTGTGATATTTGTTCTCCGTCAAGTGTTCAAAATGTTTTTTGTCTCTAAACTTACTAAAATAACTTAATTTAATAAAAATTAAAAAAATATTAAATTGCAATAAAAAAGAAAAAAATAAATAAACTCAAAGCAACACAAGCAACAACACCGTGACTCCAGCAACCACATCAACAGCAACTCAGCAGCAAAACCTGTTTTGCAGAGAGCCGCCAGCTGTAACATCAACATCGCTGGACAGCATTTGAGTTTTTTTTTGCTGACCACGCGAGGGGCTTTTCTATGCTCCTCGCCGTGTAAGTTATTGTTGTTGTTTTTTTTCGGTTCCGTCAACTCCCCCATCCTTTCACATTAGTTACGTTTGTAAGTAGGGTTGCACGGTGGGCTGAATTGTGCTGAAGTAAAGGCATAACACTTGCTTCAGTACTTTTTATATTGCTCATGTTGTGTAGCTCTCTTGCAGCCGTAACTAATTACCTTGTATGCCCTTATTTGTTTGATTTTTGCATGGTGCGGAAATGTCGGGTCATTTTCGCATAGATTTCTGCAATGTTCGTGGACTGAGGGCGAATTTTTTCTCGGTCTATGTACATTGTACTCTACATAGGCCTCAAATAATGGCACTGAGCGAGACCCAGGTGGCCGAGGATGCAGATCCACTGGATTTTCACATACCTGGGTATCGCTTACTGCCATTGTTTTCTTTGCATAGGGGCATTGCCCTTTTTATAAGAACAGATGTAGCGTACCAGTGTGAGCGGAGTCTGAACGTGACCGATCCAGAGTTTAGCTCAATGTGGGTTAGGTTCAGGCTTCGCTCTCACTTGCTACATTTCTGCTTTATTTATAGAAGTCCGAATCTAGGAAGGGAGCCCACTTTTAACAAACTGGACTCTCTCTCTGATTCGATTACGCATATTTTGGGGTTGTTTCCTGACAGTGAGATCGTTGTAGCAGGCGATTTCAATGTCCACAACCCGGCTTGGTTACGTCACTCGGGCCCATTGACACCTGTTGGACAATATGTTGAGCTATTTGCTGAATCGAACCAACTGATTCAACTAGTGAAGGAACCCACTTTTTTCCCCCAAAGTGATTTGCAAAGCCATAATCCTTGACCTTTTTCTGACTTCACATCATGAAAAATATGATGTGAGTGTCAACGCACCTCTTGGTAACTCGGACCATTGTACCATCTCCGCTGTTTTTCCATATTCTAACCCCTGCACCTCTACGCCTAAAGCCCCGAAGAGGACTGCATGGTTTTATGGAAAGGCAAATTGGACTGCATTAAATAATTTTTATCGCAGCTTCAATTGGAAATTATGTTTCGCTGATAGAAATGTGAATGCCGCGGCTGTCATGGTACAAGAAATTATTCTATTGGGTATGCGGTCTTTCATCCCCAATAAGATGAGAAGCATTAAACCAAAAGACCACTCATGGTTTAATGAGACTTGCAGGATTGCAGTCAGGTCCAAAGAGGAAGCTTTTCAGAATTGGCGTTCTAACAAGAATACTGATACTAAAAGACTTCGCATCGAGGCAAGGAATCGCTGTAATGCAATTTTAAAACGCGAAAAGTTTCTGCACGAAGCTCGCATTCGAGAACAGGTTCTTCTCTGCCCCAAAGGGAGCAAAAATTTTTGGTCATTTGTTAAAAGAGTTAAGAACCAGACATCGTCATCGATTCCAGCTCTTTTAAAAGATGACCAAATCTTCACTGACTCGGCTGATAAAGCGAACCTATTGGCTAGATTGTTTGCACAAAATTCCACTCTCTCGGATAGCAATCAGCCACTGCCCTTTGTTGAGGGTGAATCTTCTGCAATGCAGGAGATATACTTTCGAACGAGAGCAGTTAAAAGGGTCCTTACAAATCTCAACGTTAACAAAGCCTCTGGTCCTGATGGCATACCGCCAATTGTGCTTAAAATGTGTGCTTCTTCGCTGGCTCGGCCTTTGCGCAACCTTTTCAACATCTCCTACAGAACAGGAATATTTCCATCTTGTTGGAAGGTGGCAAATGTCCAGCCGGTACCTAAAAAGGGTGATGCCACGAACCCTGCAAACTACCGACCCATTGCGATATGCTCTACGCTTTCCAAAGTTATGGAGAGCGTAATAAACTTCAACGTTATGAACTATCTGGAGCACAACCAACTGCTCAGTGACCGTCAATATGGTTTCCGTAGGGCTCGCTCTACTGGTGATCTTATGGCGTTCTTAACCGAAGAATGGAATAAATGCGTTCACTTTTTCGGCGAGAGCAGGGTTGTTGCTCTGGATATTTCAAAAGCGTTCGACCGAGTGTGGCATAAAGCGCTCGTGTCAAAACTTGCTGCATATGGTTTTGGTAGTAATTTTGCTCGATGGATCACGTGTTTTCTCAAGGACAGAACGATTCGAGTCGTAGTTGACGGTATTTCGTCCGAGAAGCACGCCATCAACGCAGGAGTACCGCAGGGTTCAGTTCTATCGCCAACCTTGTTTCTGGTTTTTATCAACGACCTTCTGTCGTTGACGCATAACCCAATTCATTCGTTTGCGGACGACAGCAGCATTTGTCATTCATATTCATTCAAAAAACGCCCAAGCTCTATGGAGATTGAGAGAAAAAGGCAAACTATGAATGACACACTCCTTAATGATCTACAAAAAATCTCCGAGTGGGGTCTTGCTAATAGAGTAGAGTTCAATGCAAGCAAGACCCAGTGTTGTCTGTTAACCCACAAGCGGATGGATTGCCCCTTAGCTCCCCTCAATATGAATGGTGTGGATCTTGTGGAATCAGCTGCTCTTGACGTTCTGGGCATATCGATCCAATGTGATCTTCGTTGGAATGATCATATTTTCGATGTGTCGAAAGAAGCGGGCAAGTGCCTAGGTTTTCTAAAACGGTGCAAAAAATATTTCACTTCAGCTGATCTTCGCATGATCTACACCTCATATATTAGGCCGAAAATGGAGTACAATTCGCACATTTGGGCAGGGGCTTCAAGATCTTATTTGGAGCTTCTGGACCGAATTCAACGTCGTGCGATATATTTGATTGGAGATGAAAGTATTTCATCCTCTCTCAACTCTCTTGAGCATCGACGTAATGTAGGTTGCCTAAGCCTTCTGTATAGGTATTACCATGGGAAGTGTTCAAGGGAGATACATGGCCTGACGCCACCAGCTCGTGTGTTTCCCAGGTCCACTCGGGCAGCTGTCCAAGCCCACCCCTTTACCATTGCATCGATGCCTAATAGAACCTCGCATTACCGCGATAATTCGTTCTTTAGTCGCGCGGTTAAGTTGTGGAATAGTCTCCCTGCGAGCGTGTTTCCCGGCAGTTTTGAGCTGTGCAAATTCAAAACAAATCTTCACCGACACTACTCCATCTATCCACCCTCCAACTAACTATCACCCATCTTCCGAATCAACACAATGCTTACGCATTTATAGGGGGCATCCCCTGAGCGTTGGTTCAGTCTAAAAAAAAAAAAAAAAAAAAAAAATGGCCGGGTGGTCCCCACGATTTTTTCGCTTAGGATTATCGTAATGGATCCACTTTTCATCGCCAGTGACAATACGATGCAAAAAACTCTTCCTTTTATGCCGTTGAAGCAGTTGTTCGCACATGCAAAATCGCCGTTCAACGTCTCTCGGCTTCAACTGGTACGGCACCCAATTTCCTTGCTTTTGAATCATTCCCATGGCCTTCAAGCGTTTGCCGACCGTTGATAAGTCGACTCCCAATGATTCTGACAATCCTTGAAGGGTTTGACACGGGTCTTCATCGAGCAGAGCCTCCAATTCCTCATCTTCAAACTTTTTCGGCTGGCCCGGACGCTCTTTGTCTTCCGTATCAAAATCACCACTTTTAAACCGACGGAACCAGTACTCACAAGTAGAAATCGATGGAGCATAGTCCCCGTAAGCCTCAGTAAGCGTGCGTTGTGCTTCAATCGCTTTTTTCTTCAAATGGAAGCACAAAAGTAAACCTTCCCGCAAATTGCGTTTTGTTGGAACGAAAGTCGACATGTTCACAGAGAAAAAAATATATGTTGATTACACTTCAGTGGAATGACACAAACTAAAAAATGAAGCTTAGACAATGTGCTTGGAAATGAATATAGTCACAGGTGTGCCCGATGCGATCTATTGATAGTTACGCCATCTCTTAGAAAACCTTTAAAACTAATTCCAACCCCCAATACATAAGCATCACAAAGCCTTGTGCTAATTTAGGTTGTTGTTATGTATGCCCAATTTTGTTTATTATTAAGCATCCATTATACTGTAAAAGAACTTAGTTCTTATTTGTATTCGTTTCCTCTATAATAATAAATAAAATAAAAAATAAAAGTTTTTTGAAGTTTTTCAAAGTTACCAATGAGACAACGCATAAGGAAAAATATTAACATTATATGAGTGAATTTAGCTTCCTCAACAAATGTCTCTACAAGCAATATCTAATATATTAAAACGCAAAAATCAAATGTTGTCGTACACTTTTTGATATTTTTTAGAATAAGTACAATGAAACGTATATCATTCAAAAGGTACTGCACCAAAAATGTGCCAAATAACGTTAGATTTTGAATTGATTACCTCTAACGTTGAAAGTTTATATTATTTTAGAAAGGAATCTCAGGGCTTAGAAGAGGTAGAAAGGTGAATGAGGTATCGGATGAAAGGTCTGGACGAAGAGGCTTGCAAAACATGATTGTATTTAATGGCGTTTTCGTTTCTCGAAAAAATGTTGCATTTTTTCTGCCCTCTTTCTGCCATCTTTGAGAAATCTAAATGTTTTTCTTCTTTTGAGGTCAACATTTTCGCGAGAAGAACACGATTAGATTTAAGAGGTCACTATTTTTATTCTCAAGAGGACAGAATTTCCAAAAAGGGCAGAAAAATGTTGCATTTTTTCGAGAAACGGAAACGCCATAATATTGGGCTTGGACCTGAATTATGAGCGTAAAAAGAGCATTTCTTCAATAAAAGCTAATCTATAAGAGACGCAAGATCATGATGTTAGAGGGAATCTTAGACATTGATAAGATGTGGAAAAAAACTTGAAACATTTTTCGCCATCTCTTACGGATACCCTACAGTAAGCACTTTTTTAGGTGTAACATGTGTGAATATATGTATTGTTATGGTGAAATTTCTTACAAATAGTAAATTTGAAAAATTTCCGTTATTTTGGCTTAAAAATGTTTGCATTATTTCGGAAATTATAGATGTTCTCAGTCCAACATATTTTTGTATGAAAAGTCGTTGATTCAAAATAATAACGGTATTTCGTACACTTATTGCTTTTTGAATAATATTTTATACAGATGGTATGTTAAAAAAATTCCCGTTATTTTGACATTAAACTTAATAATTTCATAGTACAATGCATTTTCTTAAGGCAAGGCCTCAGCATGAGAAAAAAATCTATTTAAATTTCAAGTTTTGATTTGACATGAAAATATCTTCACTATTTTCCAATCGATTTCCCTCAAATTTTTATTGTCTAAAAATTCAATTAAATCACTATAGAAAAAAAGGAAATATATTTACCGTTACCTTACAAATTCTTTGTTATATATTTTTTTTCAAAAAGCATCTAATATATTCAATGTGCGCTACAAAATTATTATTATATTTTTGTTGAATACATTTCCATAAAATCTCTTACCAATCAAAAGCTATAAATAAATATATATTTTCATGCCACAAAGAACGAAAGATGTAGTAAATTTTTAATTGTCTATTTTAAATGGAGGGGAACAAATCATTTAGCATTCAAAAGGTGCTGTAGCACAAATGAGGAGAAAAAATTTGGACTGGTGACCTATGATCCGAATTATGAGCGTTAAAAGAAATTAATTTTGCTTTCCGAAAAATTCTAAGCCATGAGAGAAACCATAAAGTGTTTTAAAGAAACGTTGAAGATGAAAACATAATTGGACCATCTTATACATTTGACTCACCTAAGAATCACCTTAAGGTATGAACTGTTTCCGGATATCCTTATATATTGAGTTTTTTTTTTGTACACTGAGAAAACAAAAAAATCAAAAACGAACATTTTAAGAACGTTTAGTAAAGTTAATATTTTTAAAAATATTTTACGCCATACAAAAATTAAAACGCACATCTTTGAAAAGAAAAGTAAACCGGAACGTTTTCAAAACAACTACGAATATTTTACTATGACAAAGTAGGATAAAATGAAAACGCACATTTTTAAAGAGAAAAGTGAAACGAAACGTTTTTAAAACAACTTCGAACATTTTACCATGACATAGTAAAATTAATATATACATATATAAATACAATTCAAGTGGGGGGGGGGGGTGTTGGTTTCACATACTTTGTTTCAAAACACTTGTTAATAACGAACTGTTTGTTATATATGTTTCATTAGCTTATGTATTTGATATTTGTTCAGAAAATAAAATATTTTTCATTCTCGATTTCATCACTCAAACTGCCTGCAAGAAAATAGTGAAAGAGTCTGAACTTGTGCATGTGCTGCCACAACTAAAAGGTAAGTATTTAAAATAAAATTAATAATATCTGACAAAATTTTATTTTTTGTATAGACGCTTTGATACAGTATCATCATCTAAAAAAAAATTAACGAGATGGACATAGCTGATTTTAAAGTAACTGAAATAAAACTGTAATTTTGAAAACTAATTAAATGTTTTTTAACTAATAAAGGAAATTGGGATTTTTGTACATTTTTTGAATTTTTGAGAAATAATGAAAATTTTCGTTTTTAAGATATAAATACTTGTTGTACCATTGCATTTTAATATGTTTATTGTTACAAATCGAACGAACATTTGTAACAAACAACTACCCAGTTCTTGGCTGAGATGTCAAAATAGCCAAGTCCCATAGCCTCGAAGCGGTTTCTGCACGCCTAGCTATGCTTCGGTCGAAGCTCAGGGAAAATGGGAGTGGGGTAGCTTCGGACCGTGGGATGCCTGGGGGTTACAGGAAAAAAAAATATCTGGTGCAGAGGGTTAAAGGAGCAACTTCTAGAAAAGAAAACTTAGATAGAGAGAGACGACTATATGGCGGCTTGGTGACGGGGATTCTAAAGTCGGGGAGGGGAGGAGGTGTTGTTTTCCCCACCCGGTCTTTACCTACCCAACCTTCTCCTGTTCCATTTTATTTTCAGGAGCCCTCTTATAGGCCGCTGCTTAAAGCCTACTTACCCAGCCGCATACCTAGATGGTGAAGAAATAAAACCTTTGTGATTCATTTTCAGTGATACAAATTGTTTAATTATAATAATATGTGAAGAGTTGCTATAACAAAAAGGATTTTTCTTTTCTTTTCATACATACGCAATTTTCAACCGTCACTTAAGTTTATATAACAAAGAAAACAATTTGTTTCCAAAACATTTTTAGTTTAAGATTATCCTAAGTTCCAAAACCTTTTTAGTTTCGTTTTCTTCGTTTCTTTTAAACTAAAATTTAAATTCTGATTTAGTTAAATTTACGTTAAGTTTTGTTGCACGTTTGCTCAAGATATATTTATTTTAATTTATTTTGAGTTCCAAATATACTGGTGGTGGTTAGCTTAACAAAAAAAATCTTTTGTTTAGCTAGAGTTAAGTAAAGTTTCTTTTCGATATTTTTTTTTTCTTTGAAATGCAATTTGTTTTGTTTAAGTAAAGTTAAATTTAATTTTGTAGTGAAGTTTATTTCGTTTTAGTTTACGTTAAGTTAAAAATTTTTTTTTTGTTTTTGTATCGAAATATATTTCGTTTTAGGTTGCATTAAGTTAAATTTTATTTTGTATAAAAATATAATTCGTTTTACTTAAATTTTGTTTAGTCTTAAAATATATTTTCTTTAAGTTCAGGTTAAGTTAGATTTAAAAGATATTTTCTTTCAGTTCGGTTTAAGTTAGATTTTATGTTGATTTTTAAATATACTTGCTATATAAGCTTATTTCATGTTCGGTTTTAATTTTACTATATAGTTTCCTTTTAGTTAATTTTTTGTTCGAATTTTATTTTGTTTTTAAAAATCTATTTTTCTTTTAGTTTATTTTATGTTCGAATTTTGTTTTGTTTTTAGTATATTTTTCTTTTAGTTCATATTACGTTCGAATTTTATTTTGTTTTTAGTATATTTTTCTTTTTTTAAAAAAAAAGAAGAAAACCTGGGGTCCTATTAAACAAGCTCTAATTTGGTCGGCGCCAAGCTGGTGTTGGAAATAGCACGGCTTCACGGTGCGCTAGTGGCTGTTGGTGGCAGGTTGTCGCTGTTTAGCGCTATCCAATGCTTACGCTGCTGATGGCGATTCTGCTGCACGATGCTAGCGAGTAAGCAGCAGCTGTTCGTGTAGCGCCCAGCTATTTTCCAGGCGTGCTAGGACTGGTGTAACGCTGCTATCGCTGGCACGCTAGCTGGTTATAGCTTCGGTTTTCGCCGCTCTTTATTACCCCTTTTTTTTTCCTTGCGTTTTTATCAGTCCCGTACGTATTTGACGTGGTATGCAGCATGCGGTAGTGCAGCTGTTGATGGGGTTGGGTGGGCGATGGTGACTTGCCGGCACCGGCGGTACTTTTATCTGACCCAGACGTAGTGGCTGGTGTTGGGCGTGACGGACGGTGGGGCCTTAGTGCTGGTTGCGGTGCTAGCACGAGCTGTTCAGGACACGCTTAGTTACGTGTCGGCTAAGCCGTTGTGGCTAGGTTGACGTGATGTTTGGGCAATCGTGCTGATTTTGTCGCCCAGTGGCTAATCGCAGAAGTGCTGTTGTAGCCGTCCAAGGTGAAAAAAACAAACAAAAACAACTGAAGTCCACTACAGGATTCGGGCGTTCAGTTCGCTGCTGCCATGGTCTTGCTACCTCCAGCAACCCAAAAGAATTTTTCCGTTTCAGCGTTTTTTTCTTTTTGCACCGCCAATTCCCTGTGTTGGGCGTTAATAAGTTTTGTTCAAATTAGCTGCACTATAATTAGAACTTACCAGAGTGCTTTTTGTTGTAACCGACGACGATCTACTTTTAGGTCCCTTCTAATTGGGTTTTAATGAGTGTTTGCTTTCTGTTAATCCTTTTTCAAGCCCGTCACCATTGCAGTCAAAACCGAAAAGATTCTTGACATAACGATTGTGCTGCCTCTTGGCCTTTTTCGCACGTTCTCCTATTTTTCGTCAGATGGCCAGGGTTTCCAGTTTTTCCTGTATTTTGGGACCGTTTACATTGGTCTATCACTGTTTTAGCTGTGTTGTCGGTAATTCACCAGTTCCTCACCAGATGTCTCCACCATCACGCAACGCACCCACGCCACGTAACCGCTTGTGATTGGCTGCCGCCAATTTAAGCACATGTACCTGCTCAGGTTGAGCAAAAGGAAGCGGTCAAACGAAATGTAAATTGGAGTTGCGTCGCATTTTGGTGGCCCCAGATGGCGTTCATTAAGGAAGAGACAAACTTGTATTTTCATAGTAGGGTCATTCACGATGTTGCGTATATGCCCTAATATAGTGCATTTTGATGAATTTGGTTATGTTTACTCCATTTTTTTAAAGGTTTTCACAGGCTCACGCTTCGTCGTATGTTGCCTGTGTTTTCCCAAAACCCTACACACGGTGAACCCGTCCTACGGGTAACTTCGTATGCCGTTCCTGAACGACGTAAACTTTAGGGGTATTCGACGTAAAAGGAAAAATTATATATATAAATTCGTTTTTTAACAGACCGCGTTTGAATTTGAATTCAAATTCGAATTTGCCCTGGCTTACGGAAATCAAAGTTACTTTCCGGTGTTCTGTCAAAAGGCAAGAACAAACTTCCACCGGTTTTTGAAACGGAATTATGGCCGCCATACTCGAATTTGAATTTGAATTCAAATTCGATAGGTGGTACAGACACGACCGATCATTTCTGACGTTAAGTCAAAGATTTCGACGAAAGGAGATGTCACTTTCGATGACAGGAGGTGTTTACACCATGCGTAAAGAAAAAACAAAAACAAAACCAAAATACCGACCCTCACACATTTTAGAATCTATTTTTGACATTTTCGTTTTTAAAATGAAAATAACCGTTTTGTTATTGCATTTCAGAAGATTTATTCATACAAATCAAACAAACATTTTAGAGTCTCATTTTAAAATTTCCGTTTTTAAAATGAAAATAAACGTTTTACTATAGCATTTTAAAATGTCCGTTTTTAAAATAAAAATAAACATTAGAAGTGCAAAATCTGGGTTAAACGTTTTTAAAAGTAGCTCGTTTCTGCCACTTTTGAAAATGTTGTTTTCTCTGTGTAGAGGTCCCAAAAAGGTTTACTGAAAAGGGTGGATAAGTTTAGAAGAAATATTGGTAGGATTAATAATAAAGCCAGCTTATACCTTTTACTCCTATTGATGTTAATTCAGAAGGGATATAAACTCGTAATTTTTCCAGTGAAGCTACGAAATAACAAAGTTAGTGTTAATTTGTATGCTATAATACTAAAGGGTTTATGTTTGTGTTTGCATTCACTTACATAAACTTCACCGCTACAAAATGGCAAACGAATACTTTTATCAGCGCTATACATTTTTAGTGTATGTTTTCTGAATTCCACTCTATAGTACCTTAACATACGCTACGTTAGTGTTAAACAGTTGGTCGGTTTTCGAGCACCAAATATAAAATGTAATCCAAAATCTTTTTGGAACTTTATCCTGTCCAAATTCCTTTAATGTTTTTAAATGCAAAGTACTCAGCTAACTTACCTGATACCGTCTATATGTTTGCCGATTTTTTAAAGTAAAACTGTGTCGTTGACAATAATAATGTTGTTGGTGATATGGTGGATTCTTTTCTGTCACTGCTATTAATATCATTGAGTCTATTCAGAGTATGAAAGTATAATTTAGGAAAGATATTGATGGTCTGGCTGCAATTTTTTTCATAAGACGTTTAAATGCTTTAGCGGTTTCATAATGTGACATCTTTAAAAAGTTATTGACTGAAGGTAATTTTGTTGAGCAATGGAAAGTTGCCTCCATCACACCTATTTTTAAATATGGTAAGTGTCATTAAGATTAAATTAAGTTTCTTGATTAAACGCTATATATGCTCTGAACAACATGGCTTTGTTTCGGGTCGATCAACGGTGTCATTTTTAACTCTTTTTTCTGAGTACTGTGTATTCTCCTTTTGGATTGGTCATAAAGTTGATGTGACTTACGCAGATTTTTCTAAAGCTATCGACAGAGTTTCTCATAAATTATTTCTCTTAAGAATATCGAAAATGGCTTTTCATTCGTTTTTTGGAATTGGATATAGTCTTTTTTGCAAGACAAGACATGATTTGTCAGTATAAGCAACGTAAACTCTTTTGAATTCATAGCTTCTCCAGGTGTTCTTAAGAGTAGTATCTTAGGGCCCTTGTTTTTTAATCTTTTTATTAATGATATATACAAGTGCATATTGAACTCGAGCTTTTTACTTTATGCGGATGACCTAACCATTTAAAAAAAATGCCTGCCTAACTGACATTGCTAATCTGCAAGAGGACATTTCGAGAGTTTAAAGCAAAGACAGTAGCCTTGCGTAAAGCTTTTCAAAATGTTCTCATGTTACATTCTCTAAACTCACTTTGAATACATTGTCCAATTCATATTTTTTATCTGATTTAATAATTCAATTAGTCCCTACCTATCGTGATCTTGACGTTATCTTCGATTCTACATTTACATTTATAGAATATGTCAATTTTGTTTATTACTGAGGCTTACTCTCTACTGGCATTTATACGTAGAAATAGTATAGAAATTTCAGATCAACATGCCCTAAATATACTGTTTAATGCTTTTTTCAGATCCAAACTTGAGAACCCTTCCATTATCTGGTCCCCATTTTATGCCTCAACATCTTTTAGACTGAAAAAAGTTCTAAAAATCTTTACCATATATGCTCTACGATCTATAAATTTTCACGATCCGTTGCCACCTTATAGTACGCGCCTAATGCTTTAGGACTTAAATATCTGGAATCAAGACGTAAGATTTTGTCGCTCTTATTCATTTGTGATATAATGTCATTTCTTATAAGAGCTTATTTCTTTTAATATTCCGTTAAGAGAATACGCTTTCGACTCTTTTCAACGAGTTGTGTATTTCGCTCGAATTCAATTTTTCCGTTCCTAAATATATTAGTCAAAATTTGATTAATTTTTGAAAATTTGATTTTCTGAACAAAAGCGTATATTTTTACTTATACTTTTTACTTATACTATTTATTACCTAAACTAAACTAAACTAAACTAAACTAAACTAAACTAAACTAAACTAAACTAAACTAAACTAAACTAAACTAAACTAAACTAAACTAAACTAAACTAAACTAAACTAAACTAAACTAAACTAAACTAAACTAAACTAAACTAAACTAAACTAAACTAAACTAAACTAAACTAAACTAAACTAAACTAAACTAAACTAAACTAAACTAAACTAAACTAAACTAAACTAAACTAAACTAAACTAAACTAAACTAAACTAAACTAAACTAAACTAAACTAAACTAAACTAAACTAAACTAAACTAAACTAAACTAAACTAAACTAAACTAAACTAAACTAAACTAAACTAAACTAAACTAAACTAAACTAAACTAAACTAAACTAAACTAAACTAAACTAAACTAAACTAAACTAAACTAAACTAAACTAAACTAAACTAAACTAAACTAAACTAAACTAAACTAAACTAAACTAAACTAAACTAAACTAAACTAAACTAAACTAAACTAAACTAAACTAAACTAAACTAAACTAAACTAAACTAAACTAAACTAAACTAAACTAAACTAAACTAAACTAAACTAAACTAAACTAAACTAAACTAAACTAAACTAAACTAAACTAAACTAAACTAAACTAAACTAAACTAAACTAAACTAAACTAAACTAAACTAAACTAAACTAAACTAAACTAAACTAAACTAAACTAAACTAAACTAAACTAAACTAAACTAAACTAAACTAAACTAAACTAAACTAAACTAAACTAAACTAAACTAAACTAAACTAAACTAAACTAAACTAAACTAAACTAAACTAAACTAAACTAAACTAAACTAAACTAAACTAAACTAAACTAAACTAAACTAAACTAAACTAAACTAAACTAAACTAAACTAAACTAAACTAAACTAAACTAAACTAAACTAAACTAAACTAAACTAAACTAAACTAAACTAAACTAAACTAAACTAAACTAAACTAAACTAAACTAAACTAAACTAAACTAAACTAAACTAAACTAAACTAAACTAAACTAAACTAAACTAAACTAAACTAAACTAAACTAAACTAAACTAAACTAAACTAAACTAAACTAAACTAAACTAAACTAAACTAAACTAAACTAAACTAAACTAAACTAAACTAAACTAAACTAAACTAAACTAAACTAAACTAAACTAAACTAAACTAAACTAAACTAAACTAAACTAAACTAAACTAAACTAAACTAAACTAAACTAAACTAAACTAAACTAAACTAAACTAAACTAAACTAAACTAAACTAAACTAAACTAAACTAAACTAAACTAAACTAAACTAAACTAAACTAAACTAAACTAAACTAAACTAAACTAAACTAAACTAAACTAAACTAAACTAAACTAAACTAAACTAAACTAAACTAAACTAAACTAAACTAAACTAAACTAAACTAAACTAAACTAAACTAAACTAAACTAAACTAAACTAAACTAAACTAAACTAAACTAAACTAAACTAAACTAAACTAAACTAAACTAAACTAAACTAAACTAAACTAAACTAAACTAAACTAAACTAAACTAAACTAAACTAAACTAAACTAAACTAAACTAAACTAAACTAAACTAAACTAAACTAAACTAAACTAAACTAAACTAAACTAAACTAAACTAAACTAAACTAAACTAAACTAAACTAAACTAAACTAAACTAAACTAAACTAAACTAAACTAAACTAAACTAAACTAAACTAAACTAAACTAAACTAAACTAAACTAAACTAAACTAAACTAAACTAAACTAAACTAAACTAAACTAAACTAAACTAAACTAAACTAAACTAAACTAAACTAAACTAAACTAAACTAAACTAAACTAAACTAAACTAAACTAAACTAAACTAAACTAAACTAAACTAAACTAAACTAAACTAAACTAAACTAAACTAAACTAAACTAAACTAAACTAAACTAAACTAAACTAAACTAAACTAAACTAAACTAAACTAAACTAAACTAAACTAAACTAAACTAAACTAAACTAAACTAAACTAAACTAAACTAAACTAAACTAAACTAAACTAAACTAAACTAAACTAAACTAAACTAAACTAAACTAAACTAAACTAAACTAAACTAAACTAAACTAAACTAAACTAAACTAAACTAAACTAAACTAAACTAAACTAAACTAAACTAAACTAAACTAAACTAAACTAAACTAAACTAAACTAAACTAAACTAAACTAAACTAAACTAAACTAAACTAAACTAAACTAAACTAAACTAAACTAAACTAAACTAAACTAAACTAAACTAAACTAAACTAAACTAAACTAAACTAAACTAAACTAAACTAAACTAAACTAAACTAAACTAAACTAAACTAAACTAAACTAAACTAAACTAAACTAAACTAAACTAAACTAAACTAAACTAAACTAAACTAAACTAAACTAAACTAAACTAAACTAAACTAAACTAAACTAAACTAAACTAAACTAAACTAAACTAAACTAAACTAAACTAAACTAAACTAAACTAAACTAAACTAAACTAAACTAAACTAAACTAAACTAAACTAAACTAAACTAAACTAAACTAAACTAAACTAAACTAAACTAAACTAAACTAAACTAAACTAAACTAAACTAAACTAAACTAAACTAAACTAAACTAAACTAAACTAAACTAAACTAAACTAAACTAAACTAAACTAAACTAAACTAAACTAAACTAAACTAAACTAAACTAAACTAAACTAAACTAAACTAAACTAAACTAAACTAAACTAAACTAAACTAAACTAAACTAAACTAAACTAAACTAAACTAAACTAAACTAAACTAAACTAAACTAAACTAAACTAAACTAAACTAAACTAAACTAAACTAAACTAAACTAAACTAAACTAAACTAAACTAAACTAAACTAAACTAAACTAAACTAAACTAAACTAAACTAAACTAAACTAAACTAAACTAAACTAAACTAAACTAAACTAAACTAAACTAAACTAAACTAAACTAAACTAAACTAAACTAAACTAAACTAAACTAAACTAAACTAAACTAAACTAAACTAAACTAAACTAAACTAAACTAAACTAAACTAAACTAAACTAAACTAAACTAAACTAAACTAAACTAAACTAAACTAAACTAAACTAAACTAAACTAAACTAAACTAAACTAAACTAAACTAAACTAAACTAAACTAAACTAAACTAAACTAAACTAAACTAAACTAAACTAAACTAAACTAAACTAAACTAAACTAAACTAAACTAAACTAAACTAAACTAAACTAAACTAAACTAAACTAAACTAAACTAAACTAAACTAAACTAAACTAAACTAAACTAAACTAAACTAAACTAAACTAAACTAAACTAAACTAATAGGGATAATCAAGGCCAAAGGATCATAAATACGGCTGAATAGGTTTTATTTAATAGCTTTATTAATTTTATTTCGTTTTCTTAAAATTTGATTTTCGTTTTCTCTGATTAACATGTTTGCATCGTTACATTTCTTTATAATATAATTAAATAGTTATTTAAAGCAATTTTATTACTGTCTTAAAATGATATGCACTGTATTTATATACTTCGATTAAATTTAAGCACGTTTATAAAAATTTTTTAAGTTTCTCAGAGTTTATATAGAATTACACATTATATAGAATAACTGTGAAATAATAAACGAACACGTACTTAAGAACAAAAAATTAAGAACAGGAAAAATTTTACCAACTCACACCAAAATTCAAACCAAAATATTGTATGTTTAATAAACAGTGAGGCGTAAAATATTAAGAATACCTCTATTAAAAGATGGATTGTTCAAAGAACGAAGAACTTTATAGCGAGGAGATAGAAAAAAAATAGCTTAGTAAAACAAAAAAACTCCAAAATGAAGTGCAATAAAAACACGCTAACTAAACTTTCAGCTAGAGTGTCAATTATCTGGTTCTCAGGAATCAAGCGAAAAGTTGAAAGAAAATATTATTAAGTTTAAGAAATACAAAATTAGAGAAAAAATAAAAAAATGTAAGCTCATGACTATAGTTATGCAATATAAAGTTGACACAAAAAAATTCCATTTGAAACTTAAAAAACTTTTTGCTTTAGAACTTTACGATAGAATGGTTAACTACTTAACTGACAGGTGTTGGTTGGCTGGTTGACTTGAAGGTAACCTCTAACATCCGAGCATTACAGATTGTACATGTCCAGAAAGATATGCAAAACACAACCCGCGTAACCATTAAAACTTATGCATATTTATAAAGAAAAATATAAAAAACTAGAGCCAAGTTTAAAGTCTTAGAAACAGAGAAAGACAGATAGAGAGAGATAAACGACGAAAGGGAGCAAGCTAGCGCAACGTAATTGTTAAATTTGAACTTTTCGCCGCTGCAACATAAATTAAAAACCTCAGGGAAACAAGGTGAAGTGGTAAGCTTTTGGCGGCCAACAACCGAATGAGTTTTTTTATTACTTAATTGTTTTTGCTTACTTTTCATGTCACAGCAACAAAACATCGAATGGCAAACGCTTACACGTCAAAAACTTTTCCCATTTTTCCCACCAGGGTTAAAAAACACCCAACAAAAACCACACTTCTGTGTTACCTAGGCTGCCGCCGGTTCCGACCATTTAAACTTTAGCACTTTGCCATGGTTTCAACATTTCCAATTTAGACTTCCCTTTCGCACTCAAGTAACCCCTTGCACCAGGCCAGCTCTTTTTTATACCAAAGCCGTGTTGTTTTTCCAGTTGACTGCCTCGATACAGTGTTGCTTGCTAGCTGAGTTGGGTAACTCTGCCGTTGCGGAAGCAAAAACGTCCTGAGTGCCAGTGTTTCCATTGCTTCGTATGCGCCCCAAAAGGCGGCAGGAGGAAGGTAACAGCAAACGCTGAGTAGCTTCCGAAAGTGTCTGCTCTGGTTGACGCTACAAAAGAATTAAGCGTCCACGAGTGCCACTTATTTAGCAAGATCATGAAAAGTGTCGCACACAAGATGAGCAGGATGCAGGCGGCAGCTAAGTGGAACAGAGGGTGCAAAAAACAAAATCACTAAAGCTTAATTCACACAATTTGTTGAATTTTCGTATGACTTTGGAAAAATCCTAAAATTTGTAGGCGGCTAAGGAACGTAGAAATTAAAGGAAATCATAGGGAAATATTTAACATGATGCATCTTTTTTGAATAAAGGCCTACTTTTTATAAGATTTTTATTTGGAAAAAAATGCTCTCTTGAAACATATGTAATGCTTAGAGTAACCAATTGGCTGTAAAAAACCACACTAAAAATTAACTTGCTCAACTTTAAGTTCTTATTGTGGAGCTTTGATTATTTATGAACTGAAAAAATAGTGTGACAAATTTTTATATTAACTTTGTCACTCCGTTTGTAACGCTAATAAGGAGGCGTGGTAGGTATAGAAAAGTATACATATATTATTGATCAGCATCACCTCCTGAGACTATTTAGGCATGTCTGTCTGTCGACACGATTACAGCAATTTTGAAGCTATCGTAATGAAATTGAAAAATGTAAGCTTACATTAAAAAAACAGTCAAGTTCGAGAATGAGCCAAATAAGATAAAAACCACACCTACCGCTCATACAAAGTGAGTTCATCAAAACTGTGAAATCTTGTGAAAATTTATTGCATCATTTCAAAAAAATTAATATAATGGCTTAAAATTTTGCAGTTTTAACTATTTTTTACATTTTTTGCAATCGAATAAAAACTATGCCTATCTCCTATACAAATTGAATTTATTGCTCTAAATTTTGGAAATAAGTTTTAATCTTAATTATGTACAAGATGTTTGCAATTTGGTTAAAAAATAAGAAGTAATGAATGAGTATTTCATAGCTACAATGCAATTTATGTATGAGAGGTAGGTGGTTGTGGGCAGATTTAAAAATATTTTTGCATGTGTTCAAATAGAGCTAATTCTAACTTATATTCGAAGTATTATTGTTCTCCGATGACTCCTTCTATTTTATTCCAAACGTTGTATGGAATGAAAACACTATGCGATATGGCAAGATTTTTAACTTTACGTAATGTAATGCTGCTGTAATGTCAAATCTGTTTACATAACACTTTTTAGACTTTTACTCTTGTGCACAAGGTTTTTTAAGAGCTAACTCTATTAGAATCGATAACATATATTACATATAATTTGACCGTAATGAATGTACCACAAGCAGCATCAGTATCCATGTTTCGAGTATGGTAAATTGTTAAATTATCAAGTATAAAATTTGCATTAAATTTTTCATACGTGCCTCAGTAACAGAACAAAAGCTTATCAAATCATATTAATAAAAAGTACTCTCACATCCGAAAAAGTCCTTTCTGAAGAGTAAAGAAAGCTGACTATGAGCAAAATATCATTAAGAATGCATGGGCTTTTTCGAGTCTCAATAACTGCACCAATATTGCGTAACATATCAAAGTATCATGTTCGATTCAAAAATCTTGCAACTATTGCAAAAGTCAAATTTTCAGCGAGTAGAAATTTGGCATTTGGCGCGCGCAAAATTCAGTCATGAATTTTGACCCCAGGAAAAGTTTTAAGTCTATTATTTAAGTAGTTTTGTGAATTTTTAGGTCTTAAGAATGAAGTTTATGTAAAAGTTTTTCTGTGTCTAAAATTTTATTAATTTGAGATAAATGAGATATCGTTCTCATCCCTTAAATTTCTTGAAACATACCTCCGTCATTCAATGGGCGAGATCCATTTGAACGGATGTGCATCCCGTAGCATACACAGTGATCGCACAGTACCAGGGCAGGACGTGTTGGTAGAATTTGCCAAAAACGACAGTATAATTTTTGATATTTTTTATTTTATTTTGACTTAAAAATAATTAAGTCATTTCAATTTTAGTGAAAATGAATAAAAAATTTTAAAAAAGTCAGCCTTATCTTTAATGCTATTGTAAAACTTTAAAATTTTTTGATGCGGATTAGAATAGCCTTTTCCGGCCTTTAATATCAGAAATTTCTGTTTTTACAACTATTCTACCAGCCAATATATTTACGAAAAACATGATTTGATGGAGGTTTTTGCAAAAATTTTTAGCTCAATGGCGGGCGGCTATCGTAACAGCAAAAATATTTTGTGAATCATTATAAAATTGACCAAGGTTAATTTATAGAGGGGTACAAATGGAACTTTTTTTTAGTGGAATTCGAATACTTACATATGTTTTATATACAACACTTAACTTGAAAATGAAATTAAACAAAACTTGTTTTTTTTATTTTTTAATTTTGAATAAACAAATGTTCATCAAAACCCTCCCTCATGGGTAAATACTGGCTACGGTTCTGGCTCAAGTCCATTATTGTAATATGGTTATAGTTAATTAGCGCTAAATTTTATATTTAAAATAAACATTGAATATTTACTTTGGGAGTTGTAATAAAATTACACCTCAGTTGAAGTAAAAAATCACTACTTACTATATTTAACCTAAGAGATATTTAAGCGTACATATTTTCAATTTTCTCATTTCTGTCTCTTCGTACTGCTTGTCATTTCACACAGTTTTAGTCGTTGATGTGCTCTTAAAACGAATGTTTTGGTTAGCTTGGCGCGGAGCAAGTGTTTTTTATAACAAAACTAAAAACACACATAGCTGCGACTTAGATTACCTTTTAAGTGACTTTTTATGTTTTGGTGCTTATGTTATTTTGCTATATTATATTACTTTACATTGCGTTTTAGAGCCTTAAAATATCTCACAGAGAGGATTATCGAATGCTTTAATTTACACAGTATTATCAGAGTGTGACAATAATGATTTTAAAAAGCTGAGTGGGAAAGAGTGTGCTGAACTCTCCAAGCAACCACAAAAGGGAACATTCCTAAAGTTATTAATGATGATGATTATGACTATAAGTGTCAAAAATATCAAAAAAGACCAAAAACGAAAATATTGTAAATATTGTCTAGGGTTTGACTAGACAAGTTTGTGTTAGGGCGGAGAGCCGTTGACCGAAACTGCCAAAACGAAGTTCACAGCTCATACAAAATCTGCAACCAATGAGAACACAATGAGAAAGCAAAAATATAAACAAAAATAAGAAGTCAAAGTTTTAACAAAAGATAATTAAATCACTTCAAATCTAATTTCTTAAAATTTGTTGGCACTAAACAAACAATGTACAATTCAATTAGTCAAAATTTTATTTGTTTACATCTTCTTCGTTCGCAAAATAGTAAAGAGAGCACATTCAGCCCTTACACTACCTTGTCTGGTTATATCAGGGTGCGTAAAGCAATCAAAATGCGCTCCCGCTCTTCTGAGTTAGATTTGCTATGATTTTATCATTTTAAAATATTCGGAGCGAATGCGGATAAAATATTCACTCCTCTTTAAACATCTCAAATGCTTTCCTCGTTTGTGAGTTTGTATACTGAAAAATTTTAAAAGACGACGTCGTGTTGAGGAGAGATGTTGAGTTTTCATCGCTCGTGAATTTTGAAATGATAAACTCATTGAATCGCTCGCTTTCATTTGATGCGAAACTTGAGTTAAACAGTTCGCACATAATAAATTAAAACGATTTAAATCAATACTATTACGTATTTTTTTTAATAATATATTTCAACAAAAAAACTTAAAAAATCATTAGATTTTATGAAATTATAAGAAACTGAGATAAATAAACAAAAAGGAGCAATTTAAAATTTATTAAGTACCTACATTTTCATTAAAAAACGCAAAAAAAATAAAGTTCATCAGAAAGCACGTATTTTAAATTAATAAGATCACTTAATGAATCAATAAATGAGCGAACGCAAAAAGTCAAATGAAATGAGTTTATCTTTGCAAAAACTCGCGAGCGAGAAACAATAAATGAATAACAAAGAAAAGGCTCTGTTCAACTCAGTTTTTTTGAGGAGCACAATCTACGAACGAATACTATGAAAGAGCGAAGAAAAAGTTTTGATCACTCTTAATATTTAACATAAGAGAAGCAGAAGAAGCACTGTGAATCGTTTATTGAATAGTATTGATGAGGAGGAGTGCAATTTTTCTCTTCAATTGAGAGTTTTTGTGAGCCCTGAGTTATACCATGATATTGTCTTCATACAAAAGGACGAACGACAAAGACTGCTTGCAAGACAGTGATTTCAATATATGTGGAGAGCACAGTTGAACTTAGCATTTCTTGCTAAAATTAATATATGTATTTTATAATTTTTTTATTATTTTGTGAATTTAAACAAATGTAAGCAAATGTAATCAATTTTTTTTAATATATTTATGTTTCTATTTTGAATAAAATTACACTTTTTGACTTAGTGCATATAAGATTCAAAATGAGTTCCTTAAAAATATTTTAGGAAAATTAAAAAAATATTACAAATAAAAGTTTAAATTTCTGTGTTTTTATTTTTATAAAGCCCTAATACTGCCTAATTTTAAGTTTGGAGGGGGTCCACTTTATATTCTTTTTTTTTGTAGACTACTTGATTACGTTTTCATATTTCAACGAATTTAATGAAAAAGAAAAGTAGCTTCACGAAGCAATTTATCCCATGCAAATAGCATACTAACATTTGTAGTGTGGAAAAACGACAAATTAATCAAAATCCAAAAATTATTTTAATTATGTCTAGCAAATAACGTTAGGTTAGAGTAGAGGTTAAGTTAACATTTAAAAAAAAAGAAAGGTATCAATTATAAAAACAACCTTAAAATAATATGTTGTGGTATTATAATATCTCACAACAGTAAGAAAGCCAAAACTAACTTAATAATTGTAAGTTTATAAGACGCAGTTAACACTTCTTGCACAAATTTTAATAAGAATAACATACAAATTGATTTAACAAGACCTAAATGTGGTTTTAACACCTAAACACATTGTCAAATTTCTTCCTTCTGCTCATTAAACTGTCATAGCTTATTTAATCCAAAACAAAGTTTTAAATCCAACGCCTGCAGCTTGATATCTCATGCCTGGCATCTATAACAAAAGTGTCAACAACAATAAGTACGTCGCTAAAAAATGCCAGGTGTCAAGACATAATGGCACATTCAGTGCGATTCGATTGTTATTTAAGTCAAACTGCTGGTTATTTTAGGGGAAAACAAGGGTTTGCTGTTAAAAAAAGTGGCAGGAAATTATACTATGTTTCATTAATTCCGCACCCTCATTTCGAGAAAACCTTACCAGTTTATTAAAAGATTTTTTCTTTTGTTTTACTAGAGTTAGATAATGTGTTGAAAGCATTTTTTTCAATTTGTGCTGCTGAAACAGCCGCTTTAAGCTGGATATTAAAAATGTGTACTAGAAAGGGTTAAAAATATTTTGTAAATTTAATAATTAAAAAAAAATAAATATTTTGCTGAAAAATTAAGAAGAGAACTGGTTATATTTTTTTAATAGTTTCAATTGCTCCAAACTTTTGGACGCTTTTTGAGTGTACAAAAGATAAAGAAAAAAGAAAAAAAATAATGCAACAAAGACTTATGTCTACGACGCTATCGTGGTAGAGGTCTTTTAGACAGCACCTTAGACTTGTATATTAAAGAAAATAAGTTTTATAGTGAAAGTAAGTTTTATAATGTGCCATTTTGGAAAACTTATCACCACGTCTTAAAGACAGATTCTTGAATTACAAGGAATGAAGTAATTGGCATTGGTATTAGTATAGGAATAAAATGCAAAAATCAGCACCTTGCGCCATCGGATAATAATTTTTAAATCGGTAACTTACTATTTTTTATCATAAAATATTTTATCCAATACAAATAGAAACCTCTGAAGCCTCTGATATATCCATATTACTGAACTCATTAACGCCGGCTCCCTTCTTGGTGGGAACAGAGGGTTGAAACTTAGAAGGGGAAGACATAAAGACACTCGTATTTCGCGCACAAAATACGCTTTTCCTACCCATTGCTCTTGTAAAGGTTGGTGCGTTTTCGCACCCGTCAACGTTATTGAGTACATTTTTACTAGTGCAAAGAGTGATTATAAAATGTGTGGAGTAAAAAGGAAAATACAGTGAACAAGCTGAAGTTTAGAAAAAATTATAAATTTAAAATAAATTTCCGGTCCATGACCGGATTAGGAACAAGAATAATGGGGCCCGCAAAGGATAACGAACAAAAATTAATTTTTTTATAATTCTCTGAAAATTGGGCGATTCCACGAGTTTTTCTCGACTTTCAGAAATTTATTATTTTATTCTGATAACTCAGTTGATATTAATTTAAGTATAACTTTTTTTGGCATTTTCGATGATTTCATTTGAACATGAGAAAGCAAAAAATCATGTCGATGCAATTTTTGCATGTGCGACCCGGGCTAACCTTAACGCTTGTTTGGATCAAGCACTTTAACAACAGATTTGTGTTACTCCCACTGTATTTCAGGATTAGTGCGCACCTAAAATTATCTATATTATTATTATTTTTATTTTATATAAATTTTTTTTACAGATCACAAAAAAGATTTCATACTGGCGTGATATGATAAAAGGGTTGTCAACACGATCAAATTCCTTGCGGAACGTGGCTTCGCTTTTCTTGGCCCTAAAGAAATTCTCGGCTCAATGGCAATTTTCTTAAGATACAGAAACTTACTTTTTTGGCTTCTACCCTATTTTGGCAGCAAACATTAAAGAATACGGATATCAGGGACGTGGACACATAAATTATTTGTCCTCAACAATAAGAGAAGAAATTATAAGTTTGACGGGCGAGAAAGTATAGGCAGAGATATTCAGCAAAATCTAGAAGACAAAATATTTTATAATCTCTTTTGATCCATCACCAGATGAAGCATACATTGAATAATTGTGTCATTTAGTAGCAAACTGAGGCCTTTTCCATCCTAGTTACTTTTTAGAAAATAGAGAAAAACAGATACACTTTAAAAATCGCATGATTTAACCAGTTTTTTTAATATTATTAAAGTATTATGTGTTTTTTGCGTATATTGCAACACAAAGGAATAAAAGAGTTTTGCTTAGTAATATAGAGTCGTTGGAATAAAATCTTTCTTTATTTTTTGTGGATTCGCCCGGAGGTATGAAATCTTCCAAAGATACGCATACCCGTCCTATACGCATGCACGATTTACATTCTAGATCCTGCCCGGATCAGCCGGGACAGACAGAACGAACCTACGTACTAAAAACATACCTCTATTGGCAATTAGGATTTTCCACTAAGCACATTAATTGGCTTTTCAGCGGAATTTAAAAGTTGAATGCATATAAAACGCGTGTTTAAGTATATTTGATTCTATATAAATGTAGTAAAATAAACACGAGGGATTTATTATATTGTTTAAATTGGTTTTATTAACATTGAAATAAACTTAAATGACTTATTTTATTGGGTAACAATATGAGATTTTTGGATTAATGTCCGATCCCGTCGCGTTCTCGTTTTACTGTGTCGTACGTTCGTCTTTCTTATCGTTGCGCTACCCACGCCTCGTCAAGTTTCGTCAGGTTGTATTTGTTTCGTCTCAATTATCGGTCAAATGTCAATGTTGTAATCTTGTTAGAGTCTGTCAGTGTTGCCGTATTTCCGTCCGCTTCTAGTCTGTCCGTAAACCTCCGGTCCCACATTCGGCCTTCCTGACAAGTCATTCGACCCGAATGAAGAGTTCCAACGCTTCATGAACTCAGCAACCGTGTTGGTTCTTCTCGGCCCTTCAAAATCCCCAACCTTTTCGACGAAATAACGTCCGTGTTCGAGTTTTTCTATGATCTTATAGGGACCAAGAAACTTTGGTTTGAGTTTCAACCCTGACCCAAACTGAGTACGCTTAATAGCGACGAGCTCGTTTACAGAGTAGGACGGCTCAGCAACCCGGTTCCTATCGAATGTTTTCTTATTTTCTGCCTGTATTTTAAGAATATTTTGGCACGCCTCTTCACGGACCATATCTCGCTCCATGTCTATCTCTTTGACTGCTTCTTCGTCTAACATCTCTCTCAGCTCTTCGCTAGCGTTGAGGCGCATATTTAGCCCGGTAAGAATTCTAAACGGAGATATTTTAGTACTGCGAGGTGGCGTATTGTTGATAATCTGCTGTACCCTGTCTGCATACCTATACCAATTTTGAGGCTTTTCTGCACAAAGTTTGGAAATCAAGGGTATTACTATTCGGTGCATTCTTTCTACCTGGCAATTTCCACGCGGAACTCCGGTCGCAATTAACAAATGTTGGATATTTTCGTTTTGGCAATACTCTTCAAAAATCTGGGCCGTAAAAGCTGTGCCCCTATCCGTAATTATTCTTTCAGGGTTCCCAAAAATAGCTGCTTGTTTTTTCAACCTCTCAACTACCTCACTGGCGCCTGTACTTTTCGTTGGATAAAGCCAGACGAATTTC
This sequence comes from Dichetophora obliterata, assembly GCA_963920525.1. NCBI lineage: Eukaryota > Metazoa > Arthropoda > Insecta > Diptera > Sciomyzidae > Dichetophora > Dichetophora obliterata. The sequence continues at coordinate 188,893,061 of OY986436.1, forward strand.
GAGAACGCATCTACCACTACTAGAATATGATTGTATTGTTTGTTCGTCTGCTCTAATGGCCCTACATGATCGATGTGGTAGGTCCCTAACGGCTTACTCTCTTTATTTATTGGATTCAAAAATCCTTCTTTCCTTCCCGACTTGGCATCTACAATAAGACATTCAACGCAACTTTTAACAACTGAAACTACTTTTGAACTCATGTTTGGAATAAAAAACGATTTTTCTATAAGATCTTGAGTCTTTCTCGCTGCGAAATGACCCTGGCGATGGGCCATAGTTATGATTTCTTGCTCCATCGCTGACGGAATAACTATCAGCTCTTTAGTGGGGTTCTTGTGCAGTACATCGAACTTTACAAAATAATCTTCGTAGCTTTCTCTCTCTAAAACTTTCCTTATCGCTTTGATCCAAACATCCCCAAGCTGCGCTTCCTTGATTCGGTGTCTTGGAGGAACATAGCCCACCTCGATACCCTTAAAGGCACGTCCTTTTTCCGCATAGTCATGGCAAATGCATTGCAATCTGTGACTATTTTAAACTTAGTCCCCATCACGTAGACCCTCCATTTCTTTAAAGCCTCGATAATTGCAAGGACCTCCAACTCATACGAGTGGTATTTTTGTTCACATGGCGTTGTTTTTCTGCTCATGTATTGAACAGTATGCAGTTGACCATCGTCTTTGTCCTTTTGTAAAAGAACAGCGCCGTAACCGTACATGCAAGCGTCTGTATGAACTTCGGTTAAGGCCAAAGGGTCATATAAAATAAGTACGGGTGCACTTGTCAGTGCAGATTTTAATTGCTGATAGGATGCAATTTCTTGATCACCCATTTTAAAAATCGCATTTTTACCAAGGAGGTCAGTCAAAGGCTTGGCCACAAGGGCAAAATTTGGAACAAAACGCCTAAAGTAGGATGTTAGGCCCAGAAATCGCTGTAGTGGTTTCTTGTCGGTCGGAAGTGGAAAATTTATCACCGCTTTTGTCTTTTCCAATGAAGGCCTAACTGTCGAATTCTCGATAATGTATCCTAAAAAGTTTACTTTTTTCATGAGAAATTGGCATTTTTCCCATTTTATACGCAGACCATATGGTTCAGAAACCGCCAGAACTTTCATAAGTTTCTCAAAACCCTCTTCTTCGCTCTCGGATGGGATGACAATGTCATCCATATAGACGACAATCGTACCGTCTTGGATTAAGTCCCGAAAAATTGCAAAAATGTATCGGCAAAACACAGCCGGCGAATTAGATATACCAAACGGAACAAATAAAAATTCATATTGGCCGTTATGGGTGACAAAAGACGTATACTTTCGTGACAATGGCTCCACAGGCACATGGAAAAATCCATTACATAAATCGAGCGTCGTAAATACTTTTGCCTTTTGCAGGCGCAACAAGACATCGTCAATTAAGACCATAGGGAAATTGTCACGTATGATTTTTTCGTTAATTTTACGGTAATCGCAGCAAAGTCTTTTTGTTCCATCTTTTTTGGACGCAAGTACTATTGGCGAAGCATACTCCGAGAAACTAGGCTGCACTATACCTTCATCGAGCCACTCTTTTACCTGCTTATGAACTATTTCTTGGTCAGCACTAGAAACACGCCTCGGCCTTTGGAAAATTGGAACCTCATCATTTACGATAATTTTCATTTCTACCGGGGACTTCTTTTGAACTACCGGATTATAAGATTTTATAATTTGGATTAACCTATCGCCGCTCTGTTTATCAAGGTGGGACAAATCACAAGGAAAGTCTTCTACAACTGTGGAAACGCAAATCTGTTTAAACTCCTGCAACAGTGTTTCTATTTTAGACTGGTTGCATTTGTTGCCCACACTGCTGCTCTGTGTTTTTTTAAAAAACTTAGCTCCCTCAGAATCTATCACCAGATCAACCTGTTTAAGGACATCGTTGCCGACAATAGCTGAATATAAAATGTCTCTCTCTCTGACGACGTGAAAATCTACATTAATAGTCATTTCATCGACATACACGGGCACACTGCAGCACCCGATAGTTGTGATCTCTGACTGCCCAATCCCCATAAATTGCTTCCTTATATCTTCCACTTTAACATCGCCTAGCATCATTAAATTGTCATATCTGATGATGCAGATATCACTACCTGTGTCTAACAATGCCGAAATTGTGAATCCGTTAATCTCAATATCTTTAAAAATTCTATTGAACTGTTGTAAGAGTAACGCATTTTTGCTATTGTCCTTAGATGGAGCTGCTAGCATATTAAGGTTACCGCGCTCTGATTTTACGTTGCCTACTTCTACCGCCCCTCTGCATTCCGACGCCTTATGTCCCTGCTTTTGACATTTAAAACATGTTATTGTTTTTGCCTTACAATCTTTTGCCAAATGGCCCTGAACTCCGCACTTAAAACACTTTCTGGAGTTCGTTCCAGTTTACGGTCAAGGCATTTTCCTCAAACTCCTCAATCCATTTGTTGACATTAGGGTACCCACAACCAGTGAACGACGTTAAGGAATCTTCTATGTCCCTGAGTGTAAAGGTAGACCGACCAATAACGGTTGCTTGAGCAACGTGCGACGAAACATCATCATACTCTGACTCATCATTACTCTCATCCCTGCCCCTAATTAGGCCAAAATGTTCTATAAGTCTGTCTTGTAAAATATTTTTTCGTCCCGTTGTCCCTAACCCCAAACTTTCAAGTTTTTCTTTTAACCCGTCTACGGTCAGAGTCAAAATTGCATTTAAATCCATTTTAAATTTATAAATATCTTAAATATTTTTTTTCAAAACTTCTGTTTAGTTAAATAAACAATAAATATTTTTCGTTTTAGAATAAAAAGTCAATATTTCAATAAATATTTTCGTTATAGAATGAACAGTACTTTTGTAATTTTTTATAATTTTTCCAAATATTTTATGTTTTAAAATATCTTGAATATTCTGAATGAATATTTACTTCGGAGGAATATTTTTAATATTGTTAATCTTTTAAAAGTTAGTCGTAAGTTTCAAATTTTAAATTTTACACTGTGTATTTCTGTATTTAAGTTTAGAATTTAGTAATAAAAATTTTAATTAAAGTTAATATAATAATTTGTAATTGTTTATAATTTTCTTAAATATTTATATTTTAAAATATCTTGAATATTCTGAGTGAATATTAACTTCAGAGAGATATTTTAATATTGTTAATATTTAGAAAATTAAACGTAAGTTTCAAATTTTAAATTTTACACTGTGGATGTCTAGTATTTAAGTTTACCATTTAGCAATAAAAATTTAATGAAAGTTAATGTTAAGAAAATCTTTTATTCACTTCATAAAGGGAAAATTCAATTAATGTTGCAAGTATTTGTAGTGTTTATCGTAAAAATTAAATATTATTCAATTTGTATTTTATTGTAGTTTTCTTTGTTTTTTACCATGAAAGTTACTTTAATAAAACGAATACTTAACTAAAACATCTGAATCTAATCAAAATTAATTTTAAACAATTCTTCAATGTGTCTCGAATATTTAAAAACACTACAATATAATTTGAAAATGATACGCTCACCAACACTGCATGCACAAATATAAGGGTGGGTTTTGTCTTCCTCTGCTAACTCTCTTTGTTGCCTCTCTCTATCAGTGCGTTTGCCTCTGCTTACGCACCTCTATTGTTGCTGCGTCACTTGCCTCTGCTTATGTCGCCCTCTGCTACTCGTTGTTGACTCGTTTGCGTATTTGTCTCTTCTACGCTTATTCTTTATGTAGCCTCTGCTTGGTTTTTTCTCGCTGACTTTTCCCGTGCAATTGCTGCTGTTGTTACTAAGGCATTTCTCTTGTAAGCTGTACGTGTGTCTTCTTGCACCAAAATCTTCTGCGCATACTCGAGCGTCTATTTTGTTGTCGGTTATAATGTTCGTAACTTCGTAAAGCTTTCGTGTTTTGCTTCGCCGCAATGTATAACTCTTTTAATGATTTTTACAAAATAAACTTTTATTTGCTATCTTATTTAGCTTAGCAAAATTTTGTTCTTATTTTTGCAGAAATGTAATTCAACTGATTTAGTTCTTATAATTTTGTTTTTGATCACTGTGAAACATCAGATTTAAAACTGACACACTTCTCAAGCACATTTTGTTGTTATTTTTCTTTGTTTTAATTTGCGTCTCTCTTACGCCACTTGTTTCAATTTTAACAGATTTCTATTGTTGTAGATTATTTATGTTTGCTTGTGTAGTTGTTATTTGTGCAGTTTTTGTATTTTGATAATTCTTTGAGTTTCTTGTTAAATTTCTTGCAATTTATTAACAAAAAGCGCACGTTGTTTTGCCAAAAGACATTTTGTTTTTAACCACTTTTCCATACAAATACACAAATTTCTTATTTTTTTTTTTTTTTTAAATTGTTGTTCCACGCTTTGTACAACTTATTGTAATTTTTACTCAAATTTAGCGTGATTTATTAAACAATTTTAAAAAAAACACTTTGAACTTGTTGCAATTTTTATATCTTTTATAACTCTTTATTGTTTGCTTTTTTTTTCACACTACAGCTTCTCTTTAACTGTCATTGGCTTTATGCAAGAACGATCCCGGTTGAGCCCCCAAATGTAGTAAAATAAACACGAGGGATTTATTATATTGTTTAAATTGGTTTTATTAACATTGAAATAAACTTAAATGACTTATTTTATTGGGTAACAATATGAGATTTTTGGATTAATGTCCGATCCCGTCGCGTTCTCGTTTTACTGTGTCGTACGTTCGTCTTTCTTATCGTTGCGCTACCCACGCCTCGTCAAGTTTCGTCAGGTTGTATTTGTTTCGTCTCAATTATCGGTCAAATGTCAATGTTGTAATCTTGTTAGAGTCTGTCAGTGTTGCCGTATTTCCGTCCGCTTCTAGTCTGTCCGTAAACCTCCGGTCCCACATAAATAAGCAACATCGAATTAAAATAATAGTGATTATTAATTTAAGGTACTCGAAATAACAATCCTGAGTTAAAAAGCAATCCAATACAGTATACTCTTTTTAACTGGTTTGCGGCCATTGTCCAACCCAAGGACCTACGTGGAAATGAGATAAATCTCATATCCACCAAATCAAAATCCCAATTAGTTGGATATGCATTTGGGCCAACGCAGGCAAAAACTTGTGTGGAAAAGAGATATACTCTGGCACACCAATCCAGGTGATAGTGTGAGTTCAGTCTAATTTCAAATCAGGAAGCCATGTGAACACGTATATCACAATTCGATTTAAAACTAAAATATTGAATAATTAAAAAGCAAGTTTTGAAAAACGATTGAAATTTGATGGTGCTTACTTTATAAAACATAAAATTGAGACAAAAAGGAGAAACAAAACAATCTCAATTACCGATATAACATTGTTATAAAACTGCGTTAGGTATAATAGGATGACGTTAAATTGATTTTATTATTTAAATGCAATATAATTTTCAGTTCTAAGACGTCTACCGAATCAGAAAAATTAATCATGTTGCAGTTATTATTGAAATCACTGCACATATATCGTAAAGGTTCATGAAGAGCGTAATTAGAATTGCACTGACTCAACTTGAAAAACAGAAAATGTCTTGTTCCTCTCCTTGGGATGTTAAAATTTAGAGCTGAGATGAGATATTCCGAATTAATCTGCTTTTTGCAGATTTTGCTTCCAAGTATGGTTTTTTATATAATTTTTGACGGAACTATTTAAACAAACAAAATGACATGATTTATATGTATTTCATCCGCCAAATATTATGCAATCACTTTTCGAATCTTTTTAATTTTTGGAGTTGACACCGTTTTGCAACTAAACGACACAATTAACCGTGACAATCAGATGCATTAAAGGCTTGAATCCGGTCGAACGATTCTTAACTTCTGTTCCAAATTTAGGCCACAAAGGCAAAGAAATGACGGATGCCCTATTTTTAGGGGGAACATAGCATTGACATACAAAATTGCCGTGGTCAATCTCACCCAACATGAGTTACAAGTACGAAGGAATGCAGTCGAAAATCTTTGAAGAGAATAATAGTGCTGATTACATTCCATGTATGAGACACGCTTCAAATTTTGCAGGTAATGCAAAGTATCAAATACGTGCTCCGATTCAGTCCTTGTTTTTAAATTTTTTAGAAGAGCTTTTTGTGTTTTTCACGTATTCAACTTTGAGTTATAAGATATTTAGTACCAACTTAGCATCACTCAAAGTATCTTATGGTCTTAAACGTTTCAGTATTATTCTGGTCATATCGTACTGATGCTACAGAAGCTGTTAAAATTAAATTTGTTGCTATTAGAAAACCCTTAAGTTCGATAAGTGATAAAAGTGAACAGAAAGGTGTAAGAGGTTAAGATTCAGCCATTAAATCTCTCCAAAGCCCTGCGGTTAACCTTCGGATTGCTGTTAACATTCTGGTATCCTAGCAATCCTTTGCAAAATTCAAGAGAGATGCCTTCGATACGTATGAAGAAGAAGCAAAAAGTTTCTCTTATATCAGCGCCTATTAATCTGTCCGAGTCAAATCAGTGAATTGCCGTTAACTTGCCACTGCTTTCCTCTCAATTATAGATGCATTTATATGTGCACCTGGAGACAAAATTTCGTCTTATGAGTTTGTTCTTGAGCGAGTTAATTTCATTGGTGAGCTGAATCTCATGAAAATGGAAGACATTGAAAGCTTTATAAACTCAAAGGCTTGTGGAAACGTACCCCAGATATTTAGCAACTTTAGGAAACGAGATCATCCAACTTAAAAATTAACTTAAAATAAACATAAATTCCAAATGTTTGATAGTTTAAATCATACTTGATTTTAAATACAAATTCTAGTTGTTTGATAGTTTAAAACCGTTTACTGAGCTTAAGATCAAAGTTAGAACAATTAATTGTACTAACGAATCTTTCCAAAGAAACAACAACAACAACAAAGTTTTTTCGATATGAAAAGGAAAAAATCACTAGCTGATTTTATTGCAATTTCGACAGTGCTAAAGGCTTCATCAGAAATCGAGATTTGAAGTGTCAATTTTTCAGTTTTTCTCCCATTTCGCATGCTCACATTTGTTGCTGTACTTTTGCTTTACTTTAGTCTTTATGCTTATGTTATTATATGGAGTCCACGGAGCACGGCCGAAATTGCAATACAATCAGCTAGTGACTTTTTCCTTTTCATATCGAAAAAACTTTATTGTTGTTGTTGTTTCTTTGGAAAAATTCGTTAGTACAATTAATTGTTCTAACTTTGACCTTAAGCTCAATAAACGATTTTAAACTATCAAACTACTAGAATTTGTATTTAAAATCAAGTATGATTTAAACTATCAAACATTTAGAATTTGTATTTAAATCATATAAAATCAACATAATAAATAACAAGGTCATTTAGAAAACACTTTAATTTTGCAAATCTTAACACTAAAGAAGAAAAAGAATCGACTGAGATGTTTTTGTAGCACATCATCAAGGAAAATAATCTGCTGTCTACATTCGCCAATTCAGAAATAATTATACTTTTATGTTACACAAGTGAAAGGTCTACTGCACAAGTGAAAGGTCTTTCTCAAAAATGATAATAATCAAAACCCGACTTCGTACATGATGGGGGAAAAGCGGCTTATTCATTTGGTTCTTCTGAGTTTGGAAAGATATATAGAGCGCGAACTAGATCTTGACGATATCGTTGCAATATTTTCAGGAAAAAAGTCTCGAAAGGAGTCTTTAAAGAACTAGAATCTCATTACCAAGTAAAAAAAATTGTACACGTGTATGAAACTTTTTATAACAGTATATTGATAAAATGTGATATATTATTGTAGGGACATTGGTGTCGGAAGCGGGGGGAAAGGGAGGCAGTTGCCCCCCACTTTTTAGCTAGATAAACAATTTAAAAAGAAAACTTCAAAAGATATTCAAAATGTCAGTTTTTTTTTACAACGATAATATGTTAAATATTAGATATTTTCCTCTTCTTTCTCCCTTCTTCATAAGCATGCTTGCGGATAACCATTTTCTTTCTCTGTGCTTGCAAAAAGATAGAACAAAATGTAGAGTTTCTACTGCAAACCCACCACTTCAGTTTAAAAGTACCCTTAAGTATGTAGCTTAATACTGTAATATTGTAATCGAAGCCTTCAACGGAAAAGTGCCTTCTGAACAAAATCTAAAAACAAAACTAGATCTTTATGCAGATGACTTTGATGTGAGCGACCTCCACGCGCAACCTAAATTGCTGAAGCAATTGCCTGGCCAAACACCTTCAAGTTGTAGTGGCATTGTATCCCAATTTGCGAAAAATTCGGATACTGTAAAAAAAAATATTAAATGAAGTAGAAAAACTTATTGCTTTGCTTTTGACTGTGCCTGCATCAGCATCTTCATCTGAGCGTTTTTAGTGCACTAAGACGACTTAAAACGTATCTTCGAACAACTATGACACAGAAACGACTCACTCATGCGGCACTTATACACATTCACAAAGATAAAACCGAAGAATTGAATTCGATGGAGGTGGTGAAAGAGTTTGTTTCTCGCAAGGACAGAAAGAAACATTTTGGAATAATTTTAATTGATATAACTTTTTGTACCTTATTGCATTTAAACCATGTAAAGATATACCTAGTCTTGCTTTATAAAAGCAACCATTATTTCTTATATTTTCATATTACCATATGAAAGATCCTTTAAAGAATGATCTCTAATATTGAAATTGGAAGAACTTTTAAAAATAATGAAATTTAAATATTTTTTATATTTTTATATTTTTTTTTATTTTAAACTTAAATAAAAAATTTGTGTATTCCATTTATACTTTTCCCATTTATACTGCCCCCCCAGATGAAATTCGCTTCCGACGCGCTTGTGTAGTTACGTTTATGAGGATGCAATTTGAATGAAAATGTTTCACTTTTTTAATGATTCATGTATAATTATGACCTTAAATAGGAAAACTTACACATATCCCAGCTCTGGGGCCCCCACATTCATAATCCAGCCCTGAATGCAAGTAATAAATCAATGTAAGATGTGTTCGACAAAAAAAGTAAATATTTAAGTCATACATATTCACAAGGTTGAACCTTATTTCTGGATGCTGGCTGGTTTTGAATAAACTGCGACTTTTCACACTTGCCACAAAAATAAATGAAAAGCGAAGGTGTTTCGTTCTCTTCTCATTGCTGTGGCTAATGTTGTCTAGTCTCTTTCGTTTTTGTGTCGAGGGGTTATGTTTTGAATTTGACACTCGCATACTAAGGAAATTGAATACAATATTTTTTTCGATGAACAAAGGCGATTTAATATTTTAAATCGAAATGAATGGGCTTGCCTGTCGAAAAAAAGCTATCATCTGTTCTTCAATGCTGAGATGGTGAGTATACAATCTGAACTGTATAAACTTTGAATTTATGATAACTTTGTATGAAATAATCTCAGGAAACTTAAAATTTGCATTCAATTTGTTGAATATTTCACCTTCAAAAAGCGATAAGAAGAGATTGTGTCTTTCACAGAAGAAAGAAAGGACAGTTACTGACTAGGGCTAATAGTTTTGCACTGATGAAAATCTGATGATGCCTGTGACATAAAATGTGTTCGGCATTTGTTCAGAAAGGACTATTTATTTGTCCAGCACAGGCATTTGCACTTTCCAAGATATGATCGATCACTTTATTATTCACATGCAACTGCTGCTATTGTATAGCCGATTACGAGCCAGGAATGCAGAATCATATACATACAGCACAAGATCAATATTGAAAAAGGTTGACCACTAGCCTATGCATCTATGCAAAATTGTTAATTGCAATACTCCAATGCTTGCAAGACATGTTTGCGAAACTTCGGTGACTTATTTAAAACGCCTGCGTCTACTATTACTCCCAGCGTAGGCTAATACGATGATGCGTTGCTTTAAAAGGAATCAGGAAATGGCGTCCAGGTTCAAAATGCATAATTCTGCGGTACAACAAACCGGGGGCACACTTTGTAAGTCACCATTCGTTTTGGGTAGGTCCAGTATCATTACAGAATATGTGGAAAACTGAGACATATTTCGTATCCATCAATTTGTTCACAGCATCCGGCGTCAAAACGACTATATCTTCCTATAGCAAAAATTTGTTTTTCGTTTCAAGCAAGTAAAAACCTAAAGAGCCAATAGTAAAATTGACATTTTTTTCTTTTGATATGTTTTACCTTCGTTTTGCATGGAAACAAATTTTGAGCCGAGGAATTAAGTGTTGGCATCAGTAAAAAAAAAACGAACGCTTACTGGACTCAGTGCAAAGTATTAGTATAATAAGAAAAATGCCAAAATAGGAGGGGGCCACGTTTGCTTTCTCGGAGAAAAAACATTCTCCAGAATTCTTTTTTTTTTGTCCTCAAATAAAAAATTCCATTTAAGGCCTTATTCTTATCAAATCGAAAGACTCTACTGTGTTAACAAAAGAAATTAACCCAAGTATTCTAATATTTTTTTCGAATTATTATAAAATATATTCTTTTGGAACTGGAATAGTTAAAGAGGAGATTACGATAAAAATTGTTAAAGAAATTCGTCTTGGAGAAAATAAATAACAACTCTGTATAGAGTCAGTCACACAGCAGACTATCTAAACTCTTTTCTAAGGAGCTACCTTTTCCATCTTCAGTAGTTTTAAGTGATAAAGCTATGACCAAACTACAGTTTACGTCTTCTATGATATAACACTATTTAGAATAAATTCCTTTAATAAAGATCATACGAATTTATTTCTCATCGGCCATTTTTCACACGACGTTAAAGAAGTAAAGTTATTTTTGGATCACAAAATTTAAAGCTCTACCAAGGTTTGTGTCTGTTCTAGTTTTCTTTTATTTTTTTCTATTCTTCTCTGGAGTTCAACGAACTCACAGAAATTCACCATAGAACTCAGAAATGAGTTTTTGCTTTCACTAAAAAGCTAAGATTGTTTTACTTAATTAAAATTGGCCGATGAGAAATAAATTTGTGCGATTTCAACAAAGGAATTTATTCAAACTAGTGTCAAATCATAGAAAACTTAAAGAGTAAGATGGTCACAGCTTAATCACTGAAGAATACTGAAGATGGAAAGTGTAGCTTCTTCCGAAACAGTTTGCCTAGTCTGCTGAGTGATTGATTTTACACAGAGTTGTTATAGCTAGCTTCTTCAAAACTTACTTAATCTAATCTAATTAGCTCATAATAAAATCATGTAAAAATTAAAAAAAAACACAATTAATTATCAAAAAATTAATAACTTATTTTGAAATTTTTGAGCTATCCATTTCGAAGAATGGAGTTATAATACACATTTAAAGTTGCACCGGTTTTTATTTATCATGGTTTTTTTTTCTGCAGAACAATTTTTGTCCTTACCTTAAAATATGTTGCTAAATAAAACCAATTCTGCATTACTTATAATAATTTATTTTATTCAATTTTATTTATGTCTTTTGATACAACTGCGGTCACAAAACATAAAACTTAATAAGAATTTCAATATTTTTTGTTGTAAAAAACAGAATCACATATTTTACATAAATATTTAAATTAATGATATAACATTAAGAATTTACATACATGCATAAAATTAGTTTAAAATAATGCCTTAACATTTAAGTTCATTTTTTCATATGTATAGTTCTGATAAAAGGACATTTCATATAACATGCCGGATATGCCCAGATTTTGCTCAAAGTTTGATTAAATTTTAGCTAAAATTTTTTTCTTATTAGGAAACATTTAAATATTTACAAAATTGATTTTTTTTTTGTTTGCATGGATAAAGCTTATCTTTAGATATGCTAAGAGACAGACGTGGCAGCAGAGTTAAAAAAGTCTAATGCATTATATGAGAAATAGATAGAGTTCTCGAGATGTTAAAGACTTTATACTTTTAAAAAGATTTCAGTATTTTACATTATTCAAATAGGATAGCGTGCTTAAGTTTTGCGCTTCGCTGCGCAAAAATTCAGTCAGCTGTTGACCCTACAAACTATGCTAACCTCTTAACATGTTGTCCAAAGTTTGATCAAAAAACTTTTGAAAACAAATTGCAAGACCAAAACAACATACAAATAAACGGTAAACCATAACAAACCCACTCCCAGACATTTAAACCACGTGCTTGGCGAACGCTTTGTCAATACGTAAAGGGAATGACTTTTGAAAAATTTCCATTATATGCAAATAAATGCACTTTTATAGTCAAAACATGCTATAAATAATATTTTTCGCACAAAGCAAAGAGCTTATTTGTTCGCAGTTAATTCGGCCTGCAGGCTTCGCAAAGAAACGTGCTGCACCATTTAAGGATATGCGGTGCTTGTAAGAAGGTGGCAAGACTTGGCAATATGGAGAGCTATTTGAAAAGCAAACAAATGTGAGTCATGCCAACTCATTCAGCGTTGTGTTTTGTTTTTTAGTTTTATTTTTTTTTTTCAATGTAGGGTCCATTCGAACATAATGCTCGTGAAGGGGTTTTACGTTGAACATTTTTAATGCTTGCGTGTTGGTTTATTTACATAAATATTTGCACTATTCGTTTTTAATGCAAATGGAGTTGAATTAATGTAATGGTTAATTTTTGGTTAAACATGTGCACACTTTCTTGTCAAGTTATGCGAATTGTTGAAAAGAGAATATTCTACACTGTGAAATTGAAAAATGTTGGGCAATTGTTCATTTTGATTTTGACATTTTGACACAATTAGATTTCGGGTGATTGTTCATGTTAGTAATACCTGGAAACAAAATATTCTTCGACGCCAGTCTATGAAAGTACAAATAAATATATATAAATAAAACAAAGTCCTGTAAGATACATTTTGTAACTCAAGAAGGGCTGGACCGCTTTTTATGATCTTCGGTTTGTTGGATTTGTCTTCATCCCGAATAGCAGAATAACTTTTATATGAGAATATTACATGAAATTAAAAAAAAAATATTAAGAAAGTTAATTAATTTTTACATTTGAATGGAACGACTTTTTTAATGAAAATTTAAATGCGTATACAACGCATTCTCTGATAGATGACAGAAAAAAGACATGACAAGCTGTATGCTTGTTTCGGTAATGCAGTAGATGGCATTATGTGCATTTTCCTTTGCCAACTTGTTGCAATTCAGTTGCGCATTCTTGCCATTGCATATCATTGAGCTAGCTGTGTAGACCGATTTTCAATAATTTTCATTCGGTTTTCGACCTTTACTACATTTGAATTCAATTGCTTCTCTTTCAACGATTTTTCTGAAATTCACCAGAGAAAAGTGATTTCAAAGAGATGAGTTCAGTTTGATGAAGTGCACATTTTGAACGGTTATGACTAGTGTCCGACCGAAACCGGAATTTTGGCCGAAACCGAATATTCGGCCATTTTATAATATTCGGCCAAAATCTAAACTGGTTATTAATTTGCAAATTAAATTTTTTACAAATAATTTTTTTCTATTAAAAGGAAACAAAAGTACTTTCATACACATAACAAAAAAAATTAATATAAAAAATTATTATTTGATTATTAAAGTTTATAATAATTAATTGAAGTTTACTATAATAATAAATGAGATCATTTTCTATTTTATTTTTTATTACAAAAATATTGCATACTTTATATCTTCCACACACTCAAAATAGTATGCACCTACAATGTGGATTTTTATAGAACTACAAAACAAAGTATTTTTATTTATTTTAAAGGTTTAGTATTATTCAAATAAAAATAGTTCGTTTTCTTTGCCTTTATTCCACACACACACAGAATTCGTTCGGAAGTTTTATTATCAATTTTTGGCTTAAGTTCCTTTACAGCTTTAATATTAATTGCAATAGAGATGATAAAACCGAAAATGGTAGTATCGAACGCATAAAATAAACCAAAATTTTTTGCGTTAGCACGATAAATCAAATTATCAACGAATTCATAATGTTTTGTTTTTACTATGCGTTGTAAATATTTTTATTAAACCGAACTTTTATAATTGAATTAAATGACTGATGCAAGAACTTTTTACTTAAAGTTTATTGAGGAATCAATATGGCCGAATAACTAGCCGAGACTGACAAAAAGGGTCGAAACTGGCCGTAACCGAAACCTAAACCGAATATTCGGTCGGACACTAGTTATGACGTTTGTCATTGTGCGCGAATCGACAATCGATACAATAGGCATTTTAAGACTATGTTTTTGATTATCCAGGTGAGTTCGTTCGTAATTCTGTGGAATTAAATTTTCGATCGTGAGGTTATCAAAGAACAAGGGAAAGTTCTAATATAGCATTTTACCTAATATCAATTTGTAGCATCTTGCCATGAAAAAAATACTAACGGTATGGCTAATTTTAATTAAATGTAATTAATTTTACAGTAATTTTTAATGCCGCTAGCCAGCGCGATCTAAATTAGACCTCTAAATATTAGACCTCGGAATATTGTGAATTAATCACAAAGAACAAAGAAAGGCAGTAGGTCACTCGGCAAGGTTGGTAATGAGAAATCGTCGAGCTTATTACACATGTCAACGACAATATGCTTTGAGATCTGAACCAACCAAAACTATGTAACGAAACTCGTTTGGTGGTGGGAATATTCATGGGCAATGTGATTCACGTGACGATACTCAACGGAAATATGAAAAGGTGAGTAAGTTCTTATTGTGAGGATTCCGATGATCCCAACCAGTATGCAACTTGAGTTTAAGCGACTAAAATTTTTTTAACAATTTTAAACGATTTGTGAAAGACGAGCTTGCGGTACGCACCAGGTTTTCAGGAATGTCATTCCATATAATTTATTACTTGTCGCTTAAATTTATCTACCGTCTTGTTTTTATGCTCTTTAATTTGTTCAGCATTATACCCCAAATAGAAAAGTTCAGGGGGTTTAGGTTAGGGGATGATGGAGGCAATTCGTCAACAGAAATAAGACATGGTAAATTTGCTCTGCACCAGCTTTGAACGTTTTTTACCCTGTGTTCTGGAGCAGAATCTTGCTGAAAAAAATGTGACCCTCTCCGTAAATTTGCTTGGCATGCGACACATACAAAACATGTTCTTCAAAACATGTTCTATGTAATATTCCCAATTATTTTAACGTCTTTTTCGATGAAAAGAATGGGCAATTTGACTTTTTGAAAGTAAGTGCTCCAAACTAGACTGACAAAACATTTTGAAATCCTTCAATATTTTTATTTTTCTTTAGGAATATCTGCCATGCTAGCTGCGTACACTCAATAATATTGCGAGTTGAGGCTTGCTTGCAACAAGAAGAGTTATTCGTCGGAAAATATGATACTGCAATTCCTTTCCTTTCGAAATATTATTATTATTATTTTTGATAGAAGTCTTGAAACGGTTCATGAAATAGGTTTACAATTAAAGCCAAAGTCGTAAAAAAACAACATATGTTTTTCAGTGTTGCTTCTTTGTGTGTAATTGGTTTTACTGTAGATTCGACAATTACTTCGATTCACGCTGTAAAAATCCAAAAAAGTGTATTTAACTTTATAGAAAACTTAAAAAACCACTCAAGTTGGGAAAGCCTTAGGAAGTCCAACAGCATCCTTGCAATAAAATAATAATGTTATAGTTCTGAAAGCAGAAGTTATGAACTGAGGCGTATTTAGACATTTTTTAGCTAAGGACTTTTTTTTATCAATCTCAATTCATATCAAAGAAAAAAAATGTCTCTTTTGGTTTTATTTTGTTTTGCTTTGGAGCAAAATTTAAAGCCGTACAGAGCCACGCGCACTTTCCATACAATAAAAAAAATTAAAACGCCATTTTTCCTTCATATTGGCCCGATTTCAAAATGACTCGGTATGGAGATATATATATATATAAGAAAGTACATATATATATATATATATATATCCGCAGAATTGTAAAAGAAAATATTTTCGGTCACGCCCACCTCCCACATAAAATTTTCTAAAGTGTACTTTTCACAAATTGCAGTTCTATCATGGCATTGCATCTTAACGACAAGAAATAGAGGCTGTCGTTGTTCTAGAAAAATATTTATTATATATTTATATATTTATTATTTATATTTATCGCCTTTTCAACCTAAGCCTAAGAGCATACTACAAGAAATTGGAATATAAATCACAAAACTCGATTTTTTACACAAAACGCATTTAGTTTTTCATTCTAAAAAACTGTTTTGGCAGCAAATTTTTTTTTTTTTTAAGTTTCAGTATAAATCCAATAATGATGTTAACCTAAACGAGCGCACACCGGTCAACACCGGAAGATTGTCATTCTATGCCAAAAATTACATACAACTGTTTGTGGAGTTTGAAATATAAAAACTTATTTGGTTAAAAAAAAAAATGACTTCTAAGTCTAACTATGCAAGTTTCTTATTTCATATTATTTCTTTAAGACGAAAAAAACCAAACCACATTTTTTTCAGTGGTTCACATGATATTGAATTTGAAATATACCTTAGTTACCGAGATTTTATTGAACGCTTTTTTATATAACAACTTTAATGGTTTTTATATAAAACTAGAGTGATGATTTTACCAAGACCTTTTGGAAACATGCTAATTAGACAATTTAAAAAAAATAAAAAATTTAATAACGGCCATAACAAGCCATACATTTTCATATCTTTTCCACCTTTAAACGATTGTGCGCCGCTCTGCATTTATATCTCACTTTTCGCCTTGCCACGAGCTTCTGTTTTTTGCGCTGTGCTAGCTGAGCGCAGAGTTCCTATTTTTTTGTACTCCTGGCCGCCATTTATCGATAACTAAGCCGCCAAAAACCGCCACAATTTTTTTCTTAAAACATTTTAAGAAAATAAATAAAACCATAATATTTACATAACGACATAAATATTTTTATTATATTTGTTCATGTGACCGGAAATTGCAGCTTAGTTGTTAGTTAATATAATCTTATTAATATATTAACATGTACAAACCACACAAAAAAATACTCGATCAGATTTTTTTTTATATTATAAAAAAACGATAACATAAGAACAATAAATAAAGTAATAAGTACCCGGTCAAAAATATTGAACTAATTTTTAATCTTATCGTTCCGTGTTACTTATTCAATAAGAATTAAAAAGGTTTAAATTATTAGATATTTTTTAATAAATCCAAAAATAATGTCTAATACATGTTGGAATAATACATGTTAGAATAATAAGAAAGCAGCGTTCGCTTGGTTCGGTTCTTATGCATGTTTATCATTTTGTACACATGAGTCTTCAAAGACCAGTTCGTAGAGCCATAAACTTATAAGCTACGCGTAGTGGGTTCGTACTCCACAGGTTTAGTTATTTTTTATTTTTGCTGAAAATATTTTAATACAAGCATGTTAAGACTTACTGCTTTGTTTTGTATAACGAAAATGCACACCAACGACAAGCAAGACACGAGAAGCAATACTTTTTTCTATACGAAATTATATTGCCTCCTGTGTCTTGCTTGTCGTTGGTGTGTATTTTTGATACACAAAATAAAGCGGTTAGTCCAATGAGGGAATACAACTGAACTTTAATATTTTGCGTCGATTAAATAATAATACAGTTTCCGTGTCGTCGTATGTACTATACAGGATGTACAAGAATTTCGTTCAAGATATTTGAGTAAGTAAAAACTACGTATAGAGTCTATAACATCCAAAAAATTTTAATGATTTTCAACAAATTGTAAGGAGGTCACAATTTCCTTCACAGAGAATACAAAGTCTATAACATCCAAAAAATATTAATGATTTTTAACAAATTGTAAGGAGGTCACAATTTACTTCACTGTCTTTAAGTTCAGAATTTTCTGGTTTTTGGGTACATAATTTCAGACTCAAAACGTTTTAATATTTCTTTTGTAGGCTCAAAACTTTCGCAGTATATATATTAATACTGCAAGTTTTGTATATATTGATAAGTATATATTTATATTACACTGGATATTCTTAAGAAAGCCTAAGTTCAAAATTTTTTTATTTCGTTTCTTGATTTTTATGTAGTTCATAATAGAAAAAAATTATTTCTACACATGCGTTGTTAGTTGGTATCAAAAGCATTTTAATTACCATTTCTGCGAGTTTTCTGAAAAATTTGTTGCCTACTCCATCCTCATATTTGTAATATAGAGAGTTATATCTTTAAAACTTATTACCATGAACCCAACTTGAATTTTTACAGTCTATATTTTCTGATTTTTTGGCATTTTAGCGCTCAAACTGAACAATTTCAAGAAATATCAGCTGTTCAATATCGTTGCTCTGCGAATTAGGATTTAGAGACAGGAAAAATGTTGGTTTTGTAAAATGTGTTGTATAACGAAAAAAAGGATTGAGTCTCCTTTTAGAGGAATCTCGCCAAAATATCGCCTAAAAATGTTTTAGCCGCCACTTTTTCGTCGTCTCGCCAAATCAAAATTCTTCTCGCCAAAGTGGTCCTTCAAACCGCCAGTTTGGCGAGATATCGCCATATCAGGCATCTCTGGCTGAGCGTTATAAGAAAAGAAAAGAGAGCAACATGAAGTTAAATGAAACTCTCGCAACACAACAACGTGAAAATAAAACGACTAAGCAATGCGTGGCAGCTGGGATGATTTCTTAAAAGACTTAATTAAATATACTTATTATTAAAATTTCGAAACTAAAATACCCCAAATAAATCTGAAGCATAAATATGATAGTTGTAACTTTAAGTTTACGTTTCAATTTTATATAATAGTACACGGTTAGAAATCTTGTACTAAAATTGAAACTTTTCTGTACTACATATAAGTCTACACCAGCTTTGGTTTCAAATCTAGTATTAACAAAATACTAAAAAATGGTTATAATACAGCTTTGGTTTCAAATTGAGTACAAGCTTGGATTCAATAATTTAAAAAAAAAATAACAATCAACTCGAGATTCGATCAAACGTTATTGAGTTTGTAAACTCACTACTCTAACCACAGAGCTATTGGCTTATGCGTAAAAAGTGCGATAAACAAACATATAAACCGAGTCGCCTAATATTGAGTCGCAGCATTGCCAGGCCAACTTTTTACGGGTCTTAATCCAAATTTAGTATCCACATGTACTAGAATTTAGTATTATTTATACTAAAAACAAAAATTAATACAGAGTAGTACTTAAATTGAAACCAAAAAGACTAAAATTGAAACCAAAAAGCTAAAATTGATGCTGTAATATTTCTTTTGGTTTCAATTCTAGTACAGAAAAGTTTTAAATATGAGTTAGTATTTGAAAAGTTTCAATTTGAAACCGCAAGGTTTAAAAACATGCAATAATATTTTAGTGGGACTAAAATTTAGTCCAAGATTTCTAACCGTGTATAGATATAGACAGTTATAGATTAAAACAATCATGATTCATGGAAGTTGCCTGAATTATAATCAAAACAAAAATATTCAATAAATTAAATTCAGCAAAGCAATACTCATTCCATACAATTTAACATTAAAATATTTTAAGCAAAGATCAGAAACTAAACTTACAAACAAGCCGAGTAGGAATAATGTGTTAAAGATCATGAAAGTGTTATTTTCTAAATTTTTTTTTTTTTTGCTAGATTACATTGAACTTTTGAAATTCACTTTTTACGAAATTAATTTTTTACTTTAAGATTTTCAATTAATCTTTGGAGGCAGGATAGCGAAAAAATTATAATTAACAAATTTTGAACTAGATACGTTTTTATAAGCAATTTAGGAAAAATTTCGAATAAATTATCAAATTAATCACACTAGGAACGAAGTAAGGCAGTCCAAAATACGAACAATCGACAAAAACTCAATAAGACTAGCTACGGAAAAGGCCTGCCATAGCCGTTTCGACGTCCTGGGCGAGACATGCACTTGGCGCCCTTTTATATTTCATTAACTTTTCATAATCTAAGCAATGTAATACCTGCCTAAATTGTGTGTCAGCTCCCTATAGGAACAAACTAACTTGTTTTTCTAAATAAGCAATTGAAAAACAATTAAAGGACATGTAGTAGTTAAACAACTTAAAATTTTATTAAGGCGGCATCAACTTATATCTTTTTTGTTTTGAATAAACATATGAATAATTTGTCAAATAATAGTTTCTTAATAAAATATTTTTTATATGATTTTTCTAATTCAACTTACGAATTGCTCGTATTTAATTTATTAAAAACATACTTAAAAATTCATGTATTTAATTCAAACTCTTTAATAAAAAATCAATTGAAATCGGAGCACCATGAAAAGTTGTTCTCCTTTTTTTTAAGATTTAATAATAATGGAAAAATATCCGTTTCCATAACCGTAGTGAAAATTTTTAAATAATAATATTTGGTTAAATCGTTTCGATTTTTTGGGAGCTATCTCTTCAAGTAGTTGAAAATATTTGCAGATGAAGGTTAATTGACTTATTTAGCAGACATCGCCATACAAAACATGTGGGTTCGTTTTATGGAAAAAAGTCAAAATTTAAACCAGTTGTGAAAACTTTTGTAAACAGTTGTAAACTTTTTTTCAATTACTTTTAAATTAGTTGATTTCCCTAGTCACGAAACATTTAATAAAAACAAAAATGAAAACTAAAGTGAAATATTTTTTCCTAGCTTGTTTGTCTGCAAATTCTCTGATAAGACTGTCAAAATTCATATTTTGTGCAACTTGATTTTCAATAGACAGCGAAGCCAAACTAGTTAATTTTGTTTGGGGCATTATAGACTTAAAGTACGTTTTTATATTCGTTAGTTTAGAAACTCCGCTGCTTTATAAACTTTACTTTAAAAACTGGTTTTGCCACTTGCAACGATCCACGATATCCAGGTGTTGATTTTGATAGAGTATAATGTTTAGATAGCTGTTGCCTGAGTGCCTTCCAGATAGTGCTGCAGGCCTACAGTTTCATCACACAACAAATCTCAATAAAAATCAGATACATCAATACATCGATAACTCCAAAAGCACTCGCCTGATTACCGGTATTTTTTGACAACAGATAAAGACATTAAACACGGAGCTGCCCGTCTAAAAAAGTGTGGTACTCGACAAATGCGCGTGGCAATATTAGAAAAATACTGTATTTCGAATAATATTGACACTAGGGTACTTAAATTTAGCAATATTAGAAAAATACTGTATCTCGAATAATATTGACACTAGGGTACTGAAATTTAGCACAGGGGTAGACACATATAATGGTCGTTATTGGACAAATGGGAGTGGCAATATTATAAAAACACTGTATCTCGAATAACATTAACAATAGGGTAATAAAATTCGTTACAAAAGTAGGTACAATCATAACAAAAAATTACGAAGAAAGTGGGTGGAATTCGACAAAGAGCATTTTAATATTATAAAAACACTTTATCTCTAATAATATTGACACAAGGGTAATAAAATTCGTAACAAGAAGAGGTAGAATTAATACATAACACGGTGAAAAAAGAAAGTGAAATTCAAGAAAGAGCGTGTCACTATATGAAAAACACTGTACCTCAGTTAATATTGACACTAGGGTACTGAAATTCTGTGCAAGAATATATAACATTATAGCAAAACGTTCAAGAAAGTAGGTAAAATTCTACAAAGTGTTTTAAGGTACTAAAATTCATTGCAAGAATGGGAATTATTTCGAAAATTTAAATTTAAAAAACAAAATATAAAAACTTTTTTTAAAAATAAAAGAAAGTCTTCAAAATCACTACAAAGTAAAAAATAATATTAAATTACTTTTCCTATTAATTTCTAAGGTCAAATATGATAGTTTATTTATATTTATATAAATTTGAGTGTCTTCACTTGTATAAGAACAATTTTACCCCCAATACCGGTACCAAAATTAAATACTATATAAATAATCCTTTCGATTAGTATACTTTTTTCACACCAACATCTCTTTCACGCACAACATCTGCCTCTGTTGGTAGTTTCTCATCATTAAAGATAGACGGGTTTCCCAAAATAAACATTTCTCAGTTAAAATAAATTTTAAAGTGTTCAAAAACTTTCATATAAAAATATATATTTAAAATAAAATTACAAGCAGATTTACTTAAAAAAAATTGTCAAATCTCTTTAGAGCCTATGTCAAATGGGGTGAAAATTTGCAGTTTTATGTTTTTGTAAGTAAAGAATTTATTGATAAGCTTAATTAATCAAGCATTAGTGGGTCTTCAGTATAAAAGTTGCTTAAAAATGCACAAAAATGCATTTCGGGGGACGCCAAAATTGGTTCAGACCAAAAAAAAAAGTATACCAATCGAAAAGATTTTTTATATACTATTTAATTTTGGTACCAGAATTGGAGGTCAGTTTTTGATACACTCTAATATATATATAATTAAATTGGAAATCTTATTAATTTAATTTTTTCTAATTTGTTTTATTATCATAAATATATTAATTTCTTTATGAATATAAAAGCTTTGAAGTCTGCGCAGATCTTTGCCACACAATCATATTCTTTTAACCATCCCTGCACTGCCAATACAAACGAGATTTAAGCACCGAATTTAAGATTCAACAAGTAACTGGCGTACTTCCCAACAAACAAAAGCTGTCGTTATTGTGTTCAGTGAACGAAAGCGTAAACTTTATAAAATTCTGATTTTATTAACACCAACTTTAACAAACTTTCATAAAGAAATTAATATATTTATGATAATAAAACAAATGAGAAGAAATAAAAATGATAAGATTTCCAATTTAATTATATACATATAAATATCAAATTTGACCTAGAAATTGATAGGAAGACTAATTTAAAATTATTTGTTACTTTGCAGTGCTTTTGAAATCAGTTTTATTTTTTAAGTTTTTTTGTTATAATAGTATCTATACAACTAAGGTAAGTTACCCAAATAAGGCCAACCTAACGGTTTTTACCAGACAGAAGAGAAACGGGTATTTTTAAACTTATGCAATTTTGTATTTTTGTTTATTCAATTCTTTTTTTCAAAAACATAAAAATAAAGCATGAAAAAGTAAAAATATATCCAGCACAGAAGGTTTTAAAAAGGTCTATTTTTGCCATATTAGGACCACCATGTCTAAATAAGGCCCAATATATAACGATTTTAGAAACATAACAAAACAGTCAGAAAATAATAAATAAGAACACATATTGTTATTACAAATGTTGGTTTACATTTATACTAAACATAAATGCTATTCATAGCTTTTTTTATAAAAACTTTTTCGAAAAAATACTTTTATTGCCAAACGTTCATTTTGAAAATTAAAATAAAGTTACTCTGGCTTTTTAAAGAAAATTTTGGTAATTTGCTGTCCTTTATAGTTGAGGGCTTTCTTTTTCGTAGTTTTTTTCTACCAGGTAGATTTAGGTGTGGACATGAAACCGGAAAATGAAAGCCGAAAAGAAAAAAAATGTTTGGGCCTTTTTAGGCGCTCTCAATATAATTTCATTAATCAAGTTTTTCTCGGAATACACCACAGTTAGATTTGATCAATTAACCTTTTTGTTTTCGTTAAAATACCTCTCTTGATTTTTAATTCAAAGCTCGACATAGGCAATAGTTAATTCGTAGAATAACGGACTTTTACTGCGAGCACAATATTACATCAACCAAGTTGTTGACGCTACCGCTGACTTCGTTCGACTGTCACTCGCTTCACAGATGCGCAATCGAAGTATTTTTTTTGCATCGTGATGCAGATATGAACATGTTTAAACGTGCAAAAAATCATTTTGCAGGGAATGCATTAAATGTGCGTATTAGAAATCGGGCCTTATTAAGGCTTGGGCCTTATTTGGCGAAGGGACCTTATTTCCACAATTTTCTTAATATTCAATTGTGAAAGCGCTTTTTGGGAGTCTTAATAAGGAATAAAAAACTAAAATTGTTCAATTTGAGTTCATTAACTTCACATGCAATATTACTAGAGGTTATTTTCTTTTTTATATAGATGATTAAATTAACGATCATTATTATTGGAGCCTTGTATTTGCTAGAGACGACCCTAAAAATACAAATAAAATTTTGTTGTACAAATCTATCGGTCAGAGATTTATTTTTAATAGTTATAAGTTATATAGGCAATTTTGCCAAAAGTGTCCTCAGAATCAACAGTGATAAAAAAACAATTTTTGGTACTTTAAAATACTCCACTAACACATTTCTATAACTCTTCTCGAATGATTTTCTCATATGCTTTTCTCAAACTGACGTCACGATGACGTAATTCTCGTCTGCTCTGTTTCTGCAAGTTTGGTGAACCGAGAACCTGCAGTCTGTCAATATAGTTAATTATCACTTGGTTTTTGGCAAAGGAGTTTGAGCACTGAATTTAAAAAGTTTCTACGAATGCTAATTGGTTTTAACAACTTTTAAAGCAATGAGTGAATAAATTAATTTCCTGCTTTATAAAAATATAACTTATGGTGAGTTTTTAAGTTGCAGAAACACTACCAATCCATCGTACGATTTCGAATGTTCGAGAATGACTAAAGTTACTTTCATTCGAGTTCTTCTCGAAGTAATTATAAAATTTTTTTAACGTATGTTTCATCGGCATACTTTTTGTCCCTCATTTTACCACTTATTGAATTTCGCGCATTTTAGTAAGCAAAACTAAGAGATAAGTATCGTTTGAGCCCTCTCAGTGTGGCTTTTTACACTTTTGGCGGAATTGCCCATATAGGAATGTGGTCATAATAGAGCGAAAAGATCCAAAAATATGCTTCCGTTATAAAATCACGAGTCAATGGTATGAAGAGGACCGTACAACACATAAATTCGATTGTAGTTCGATCATGTGGTTTCAGAAAACTTCAATCACTTGCAATACAAGGTCACAAAGTCACTTGAAATTTTTCATTGAAAGATTGCATTTAAATTTTAATATATTAATTGTTTTTTTTTTTTGTTAACTTATTTTTTTCTCAATTTTAATTTTTATTGAGTCATTAATGGACCTTTAAAATTTTTTGTTGTTGTTTGAAGATCTGTTCTATTATTTGATAAAGAATATTTTGATTAAAAATGTCATAAACTTTAAAAATTTTGCAAAATACAACCTTTTTACATATAAATAAATAAATTGGCCATTTCAGCCCTAGAAAGGACTTTAACCGAGCTTTTA
Organism: Dichetophora obliterata; assembly: GCA_963920525.1. Lineage (NCBI taxonomy): Eukaryota > Metazoa > Arthropoda > Insecta > Diptera > Sciomyzidae > Dichetophora > Dichetophora obliterata. The sequence goes on from OY986436.1 coordinate 188,918,130, forward strand.
TTGATTAATTGTAAACTGGACCTACGTGTTTAATGCCGACTCCGTATGGCTTATGTTATCAAGAAGCTTAACATTGCAGATTTTCACTCTCTGAGGTTTGTCATTCTCAGCAGAGAGGTGACTACCGCGGTTCCTTAACTTTGGGGCCACGCACTCTACCAACTAGGCTACGGCCGCCACTAACCTGTTTACATACATCTTAAATATTTGATAATTGTAATAAAAAAGCCCATAATGCCCCATAAGAACTTGTTATCTAAGTAAAATTAAGTCAGATGTGTACTTCAAATTTAGTCTGTTTTAATAAAATTAAATTTTATTTTAACCCTTCAATTCCTGACAAGTTTGTAGTACGGTTTTGCCTGACATGATCCCCAGGGACCTTCTTTATGAAAATGGGGTATGCTGCTTATGATTATTTAATTTTTTGGATCCTAATATTGGCATTACCATTTCTTGTTTTCATGTGTTTGGTGCAGGCTCGTAGAATGTGAGTGGTTATATATTTAGGCAGATGAAATAGGGAAAAAAGCCAAAACTCTGCCAGCACATCTGTATATATAAAAATAGATCGTGGTTCGTTCGGATGCTTAAAACTTAAAAACGACTGGGCCAAAATCAATACTTCTTTATGAGGGTTTGTTCGTAATTGCTACGCAAAGGTTTAGGAAAATTATCAATAGGTGGCGCTGTGGGCGCTCATTTCGTTTTTCAGTTTAATTCGAACGAGATATGGAATAGCTTAAATATTCAACCACAATTTACACGGGCGTTCGACAAAGGGGCGCGGCAGTTCCCACACGTCCAAAATTAGCGATATCGAATAGCTTTGGAGTTATAGGCCAAACTGCATTGGAATTCGGTATTCGACCACAATTTACTCGGGCCGTTTCACTGATAGCATTTCAGGGCATTGTAAAAGATCATTTTAAAGTTTTTTTAGAAATTGAATAGCTTTTGAGTTATAGGTCGCATAGTCACGGACCTTCAGTGTTCTAAAACAATTTACATATGCAGTTTCACTGATAATGTTTTATAGGCGTTTGGCATTGGGGGCGTGGCAGCAACACGTCGGGTTCCAGCTATTAAAGTTATAAAAAAATTACTAACAAGAAAATTCCAGCAAAAAGTAAAAATCATGAGCATATTTTATAAAAGACCATACAGGTCCCATGTAAAGCAAAACCGCCCTAAATTACTTCAACCCGGCCATTATAATGAAAATTTGTACGTAATTGTATCGTATCTAATTTCTTTAGCTTCTATACATCCCATTTAAGAAAGTTCGGAAGGCAGCGGCTTTTTGGTCAAATTATATTGAAATGCTTCATCGTTGAAAACTGCATAGGTCCCAGGGGACATCGGAGTGTTAATAAATTTAAGAGATATTTCACCTTTTTTTAAAGACAAATAATTTTTATTAACTCCCGAAATATTTGATTTTTAACTCTGCAGAAGTGCCTTTTCTCGCCTGCAAACTTAACAATTACTCTTTTTTTTCAACTACACTTAAAGCTTAACTATCTAAATTTAGGCTAAAATTAACAACAATTAATTTTTTATTTTTTCTTACACTTAACTTAAGCCATATATGTATATTGAAATCTTACTTCACAGTTATACTAGACTGCCAGAAATTTCAGCAGTACTGGCTAAAACTAGCTTAAGACTAGAATTACACTTAAAAGAATTTTAAAATTATATATTACTAGTAAAATATTTTGAAAAACTGTATTCACTCACGGTTTGCTCTTAGCAGACTCATAAGAGCAAAAAACAACACAGTTCTGTCTTTTTATAACCTTAACTAGTGTTATTCAACAGAACTGTTTTGAATTATTAGGAAATATTAAATTCTATTTACAAAAAATTCCACTTTCATTTATTTGGAAAATCTTATGTTAGGCTTAATATCTAAATGCAGGATTAGTTCACGAAATTTGGCATAGGATTGAATTTTCATTTGTTTTGATTTATTTTGTTGTTTTTTGTTTTTAATGATATTTTTTCTTTTTGTTGGCTTTATATTATAACTATTGATTTTAGTTTTTGTAATTTTTTTAGTGTTTTTTAGTTTTTTTTTTTCTGCTCTTTAGAAGAGTTAACAATCAGTACGTTAAAATGTTGCTAGCGTTGTAAATAAATATTTTTTTAGTGTAGTAAATAATCTTATCTTATGCTTAAACCAAAACTGCAGCTATGTAGCGAAGACACCAAGCTGATGAGAGTTGCCATGTGTACAATAATATCTATCGTGCTAGCAGTACGCGCCATAGCCGCCGAGGAACCTGTAGATTAAAAAACACTTTGACAGTTATAGAAATAATGTTAAATTTAATGTTGAGCCGGGACACCCAAATTTTACCGTGTGCTCGCGATTTTGCCGCCACTGTTTCTCGCGACTCTAAGGCCGGTGCTCGCTGTGGTCGATCACTCTCGATGCTCTCCTCGTTGCTCTGCCAATACAAGGAAGAAATTTTGGCCACACACTATTGCAGCATCAAAAAGAACGGGTTTAGGCATTATTTTTTTATATATTGCACACATTGATTTAAACTCACCTTCAACTTCATGTCGCCATGTTTAAAATGATAGGGACGCACGCGAAATTCCAGACCCAGTCGTGCCACTTCAAGACCCTCGCGTCCCACTATGATTTTATCGTACTGCTTGAGATATGAACGATTAGCGGGTTCGGCGTTTATCAGCCAGCTGAGATGACAAACTGGTTTTGAGGGTGCCGATGTGCAGTTAATACGCACAACATCTCCAATTTGATAGCGTGGTTGTCCTCCAGTGATTTTGGGACCATGCGTTGGTGTCACTACAGGATAGAAAAGAAAACAAAAGAGACTGATTAATAATGTTACTGTGAGTAGCTGTATAGCAACTCTGTTAAAACATGGTCTTATTTCAAATTCAACAAATTTCGCAGAATAAATGCGAGAACACAGAGGCCAAACGATTTTGTCTCGTATATATTTGAAAATTTTTGTTTGTTTAAGAAAGGTTTTATTCTTTTCTGACTTCTGTTGTCTTTTATAACAAGAGCTTTTATTGTTAAATTTTTTTTAACTTGTTGGTCTTTTTTATATGATTTTATTTTTTCTTGAAATGGGTCAAATGTGCAAATAGAGACAAACACAACAACGTGAAAATTCGTATTTTTATTCTGTTCATGCCTGAAGATAGTCTTAATAGTGCGTTCTGTATTTCTTACGCTGAAAAACTTTTTTCAAGACTTTGCATATATTTCGGTTTTATTTTGCTTCCTGATTTAAAAGTTTGGAACACTTTATTATTTCTAAAGAAATCACAGCAAAAGAGTTTAAGTTATGGGACTGCATCTATTAAAGTTTGCTGTTGGCAAATTATAATGATTTACGTCAACGCTGCTAAACAAACTTTTACTGCGACTCTTAAATACAACACTTTATGGAATAGGGATAGGCCAAAAGAAATATCAGAATCTAGTTTCGTATAAGTAAATTGAAAAAAATCTTTTGAGCGATCTTTAGTAATTCGATTTCTATAGATTTTGTATTACATTATGTTACAAAATACAATACTCGAAAATATTTCATCGAAATATATTGGAGATTTTATGCCTCATAAAAATTACTAGAAATCGTCAGTGGTCAAAATTCGACCTTTTCACTGTGACCTTCGACCTACACCGTGATATAAAATCGCTTTCGGTCTCAGATGAACGTAGAAAAGGGTTCAAAAACGAATTTATTTGTATTTTCAGTTTGCCGCTCAATGCTAACCAACGACTTTTCATACAAAAATACGTTGTACTTAGAAAAGCTACCGTTTTCTAGATATCGTCATAGCTTTGATGTCAAAATAACGGGAATTTTTCAAAATTTACTGTTTGTAAGAAATTTCACAATCCCAATATGTCAACCAAAAAGGTAAAAGCAATGCATTTAAGCCCATGGCGAGGAAAGCAATTGATTATTTGTTCGAAGCTCCATACAAAAATTTTCAGAAAAATGCTCATACACCCAAAAAAAAAGCGGAGTAAATAAATTCATATTCAGAGTCAATTCAACTCTTTTCGTGCAAAATACCATGCCAAAGCTGTAAAAACTATATTTAACTCCGTTTGTGTGGTCAATTTACTTCAAAAATTGGTTTTGTTTGAAAAGTCGTACTGACTCCATTGTTTTAAGGTTGAGGAATTGAGAATTTTTAAATTTTGAGTTCACTCAAAAAAAAAAAACTAGAATCAACTCATTTAATTGTAGCATGAAGCTTTAAAAATAAACAAACTCATCCACAAAAGATTCAAATAAAGAACCCGTAATATCTTTTGTGTTTAATTATTTTTATTTATTTCTTATTTGAATCGAATACAAAGGAAATTAAAGACATGGTTAACGCCGAAAACAGAATCTCTTCTCCATACTCACAGAGCAGCTTATCCACGATTTGGCAATTTTGAATTTTTTTCTCAATAATTTCTTATAAAACAAAACTTTTTTTACTTTTGAGCTTAAATTCCGCACAACTCTCAAAATTTGTTTCAAAGGTATTTCATTTCTTTGATTTAAGGGGAATTTTTCAAATAGGGATTTTTGTATTTAACATATTTGAAGAAAGGGATAAATATTTGCATTGATTTTACGATTGATTGTTGTAGGTTTGTTCGTTGGGAAAAGATAAAAATAAGGGAAAATATATTTTTTAAGCATTTATCAAAATGTAGTAAGGATTGAACAACAGGGTGATCGCTAGTTTTATGAAAGTTTTTTAAAAGATGAGTTAGTTGTGTTCCTATACTAATGCAAAAATGGAAATGGCATTTAATTTAATATGTTTAATTCCGATATATATTGATGCTAAAATAATTAAATTTGGTACAAAAATAGGTAGAAAATTCTCAAGGCGATTTGTGTTAATTAATTTGTGTTCGGGGTGCCTAAATGTCATCATACATACATTAAAAATTTGTTTATTAGTGTTTAAAGTAGTTTCGTTAATAAAATATGGTAATATGTGACTTTAGTACGTTCCAAAAACTCATGAACACCTTTAAAAAAATGTATGCATTTTGACTTATTGTAAAACAACTGTTGTATACCAAATTTAATACAATTGTTTAGTTTCCTAAAATTTTCTATATAAAATACATCGCAAGTTAAAAAAAATTACAGTATAAAGTATAAGATAGATTTTTGTTAAAAAAAACAGAGAGAAAGAAAGAGATAGCTTCTCAAACGAAATACAATACAAAATTTTCATAAAAAGTATTCTGTTTATTCAATATTTTCATGTCATTTTTTGGTGTTTCATTTAGTAATACTGGACTTAATAGTTTGCGATGTATGCGGAATATGTCCGTGATTTGATATTTACGAGATAACCGGGAAAAAATTCACCTATGGTGATCTATTGTGTTAGTCCCCATACAAAACAAAAGTTTTAAAAATGGCTTTTATAATTCATATCAAAACATCTATAACCCCTAGGGGGATCAATATATGATCTGGTCCTATTAATTTTTCCCCCTTAACACTTCTTTTTAAATCACCTTTTCTCTATCTGCCACCCTTCTGGAGATCCCGATACAAAAAACACAAAATAAAGCAATGTTTATTATAATAAATATAAAAAAATCTCTGACCGTTAGAGGGTCTAATGTCTGGTCCTACTGAATTTTTTATTGAACATTTCTTCTATTCACACCAGCACTCTATCTACCACCCTTCTGGGGGTCCCCATACAAAAAATATCATTGCTTGTGTACACATTTTTTCGTGACGAGATTAAAAAAAACTTTCGAGAGAAAAACGAGACTCGATTTTACCCTCTATATCAAATAACCGCATAATAAAGATAAAGATAAAGAAAACATATAACTCGCAATAGTAAAAACGGCTCTTTTTTATTATTATGCAACACCTAATTCTTACAGCAAACTTGATTTGCTTGTTAAAATATTTGAGTACTTTCTGTTATTCAAAGTAAAACGAACAAACGGAAATATTTGCTCGAGCAGACTCTGTTTCGTGCTAAAAATAACTCCGTTTCAGCTTTAAAATACAAAGACGTTCTTCATAGATGGTTGCAATAAGTTTTAATGGAGTTAAAGGGACAAATGTTCGGAGAAGATGCAGGGTTAATTTGAAACTGCTTTTAATTTACTCCAAGCTTTGAAAATGAGTTGTATCAAGCAAAAAAAGTTTTATATTAACAAAAAAAATATTGATGTAATTAATTTTGCGTTTTACGGCGACAAAACGTTATTAACTTCTCAAAAACTCTTTTGACTCATAAAAAAACTTGGGTTAACTCCGCCCATTTTTTTCGGTGTAAGGGTGATAAGAAATGTGCAAGTGCACAAATTCATTTTAAAGAGCTAAGAAAAATATTTCATGCAATTGGAATAACTCGAAAAAAGGCCTGAATGTCTTTAGTCCTTTTACCTTTTAGGTCGAGATATATATTCGCACATGTTACATAAAAAAATGCTTATTGTAGGGTATCCGTAAGAGATAGCGAAAAATGTAAGGCATATTTTTTGTACATCTCAGCAATGTCTAAAATTTCCTCTTACACTGTGTTCTTCCATCTCTTAGAACTTAGCTCTTATTTAAGAAACTATATTTTGAACACTCGTATTTCAGGTCAAAGGTCACCTGAAATAAAAATTGTCCAAATCTGTTGAGAAACTGAAGAAAACGGTACCGAACTGTTTTTCCCACGCCTATTTATATATAGATATAATTAAAATTAATAAATTTAATTGCATTATAGGTTTCTATATACATATACTTTCAAATTTGTGGTTTTTGGTAAAAAAACACAAGACAGACAGACACATGCATTTTTCATTATGTGTCTTTGTTAGGGTTTTTTTTTATTTTCTTAACACAAATGTTTTTCGTAAGGAGAAAAATAGAAATATGACCGATGTTGCTAAGATTTTGCACGAATTTTTTTTTTCATCTTTTAGAACAGTTTGAGCCCCAGTCTTGCTCAAGGAAGTGCCTAGAAATTTACCCCATACAAAGAAGGTCCACTCTAGTGTTTAATTTGATCTTCCGAACTCGAGGCGGGCAGGTTTATGACTAGAAATAACCTAGGCATTGACTTTACTTTCAGTCCTTAAAAGCTGTTTCCTTGATCACTACATAAACTCTTTAGTAGTCTTCTGTGACTTATGCAGTCCACTCACTTTGACAAGCTAATAGGCACAACTTCTGCTTAATCAAAGCGGAATCGTATGCTATTTTTGCCGTTAAAAGCAGTGTATTTCTACTATTTTATTGTCTACCAAATGCAAAATTTCAAAAAAATGACTACATTGATTTTGATGTCATTGATTTTGAACAGATTTGCTGTTGTGCTCATTGTTTACTTCTTTATCACGATTCAATCTAAGCTCAAAAAATTTTAAAAAATTTTGGTATTAAGAAAGAGAAGTTACAAAAAAATAATGTATAAAAAAAGTATATTACCATACATTAGCATACTGAGATTTAAGGATTAAAACTTCTATACAAGTTATAGCAAAATGCACAGCGACAAAGTTATTCATACAAAACTTATTTTTAATACACTGTTAGATATCTTGTACTAAAACGGAAACTTTTCTGTACTACATATAAGTCCACACCAGCTTTGGTTTCAAATCTAGTACTTGCAAGTACTAAAATATGGTTTTAAATTAAGTACAGGCTTAGACTAAAATATTTAAAAATATGTAACAAAAACCGTGAGGTTCGAGCCCATGACATCCAGTTTGTAAGTCAAATAGTCTAACCACATATCCACTTATCTACTTAACCACCTTATTGCGCTATTGGTTACAAAAGCAATAAACAAACATATGAACTGAAAAGCCTAATATTGAGTCTTAGGCTAACTGCCAGGCTAAATTTTTACAAGTTCAAATCCAATTTTAACTAGTTTGCAAATATGCTAGAATTTAGTATAAATTGTATTAAACACAAAAAATACTTTACTGTAAAACAGAATTGTACTTAAATTTAATCCAACAAGCTAGAAAGAATACTATAATATGTCTTTTGTACTTAAATTTAAACCAAAAATCTAATTTAATTTTAATATTTCTTTAGTTTTAATTTTAGTACAGTATAGTTTTAATTATGATTTAGTATTTGCAACACTTTAAACCACAAGGTTAAAAAAAATGCAGTAATATCTAAGCTGGACTAAAGCCTAGTCCAAGATTTTTAACCGTGAATTTGCTATCGAAGAGAGGTAAACAGTGCCTGTTAATAGTACTCAAGTCGATTACTGAAGTAAAAAAGACTCTAAAATAAGGTAAATTGATGATAGTTATTTGCAGTTGTCAACCGCTACTAAGGAAAAAATTTGAAAAATATGGAAAATATATTCCGAGGTACGCAATTTCCCATGATCCACAAAACCCCAAACTGCCTTACTTAATTTTTTTTGAACAGATCATGATCCCACATATTTCGAAAAATAACCTTATTCTTTAATTTTTTTTTTTTCATATAACTGTATTCAGAAAGTGCAGAGTGCAATTTAATTTTACTATTTCATAAAAAATGAATTCATTATAAGCGCGTTCCTTAATAATAAAATTTTACAACTAAAGCAAAAAAGTGATGGCGACAAATACATTAATTTCGTGTAGTTTTATTCCATTGCTCTGTTTTATTAACGACTTGTCTATAAATCTTAAATTCAAGGCGTTCAAACCACAGCTCAAATACAAACTTTGTGAAGAAGTAATTAAAAACATTCCAATGGAACAGTAAAACCAGAACAGAAACCACAGCTAAAATTACAGCGATTCCAAAGACAGTATTCATACTATCTAAGAGTGGAGTGATGCTGGCCAAAAAAGAAAGTTCGAGTTCCATACTGTGCACAGTGATGCGTCCCATATAACAAGAGGACAAAAAGATAATAACTAACCGATTGCGATGAAATTTCGTTCTGTAGTGGATTTAAATCCGCTGAGCTCATGACCTCGGTTTATGGATCGGAAAATTACTATAAAAGAAAATTGTTTTTGAAAATAGAAAAAATTCTAGATTTTAGATTGCGGCATAGCTACTTGGAATAACTCAATTTAGCACAGAGGCATGATTAACTTTTCAGTATATCTTTGAAATAACCAATATTTAAATAAACATAATATTATATATCGAATACAACAAAACGGCGATATCGCGAGCGTGCTGCAATATAGTTTAATATAATATCTGTTCGTTTTTCTTCCTGTACATCAAGCAAATTTTTAAGTGCTAAACTTTATGTTTAATAGTGTCCCTGAAGATGAACTCCGGCGAAGTTCGAAATATTGGACGAAATAAAACTAATAATAAAAAAACAAATTAAATATATTTGTGTATCAAAAAAGTGACCTTGAACTCGATTGAGTTCGAATATAGCTTAAAATCAATATTACATACATTCTCCAGCAAATTATTCTGTTAAGGAATTTTAATTCAATAAAATGCTTGAATATTCATTTTCTTAATTTTCATATAAAATGTATTTTGTATGTCTGCAAATCGGCAAATTCATTTGATTTTTTGTGATTATTCTTTTTGAAGATAGAAACGGATCAGAAGACATCACCAAATAACAAATAAGATCCTTGTTGGTAAGAATTCGTGAAGATCTTCGTGTATGCGACAATCGAACACTTCTCATATAATTATATTTGCTTCCAATGCCTCCCCAGACAAATCACCTTAGATAACAAATTTTTATATAGCTTACGAAATCAAAGTATTAGTTAATTAAACATACTTATTGGCAAATAAAAGAATTTCATAACATCACTGCTATTTACCAGAATCTTGTGCACACTGCTTGACATAATAGGGGTATTCACACTGACTTGGGTAGTTGGGTAGATTGGCAAACGCCGTACAATTTGTTTTTGTAAAGTGCCATTCTACCCAAGTACTGGTAGATGAATCTACTCTAGCTGAACCCCTGACTTGTTTGGGTAGATTGTTTTCTTACCAAGTTAAGTACTTTTTCCATGTTTTACCACCTTTTGCAAAAATAGGCAATAATTGACCTAAGGGCATCAAATTTACAATATTTGTTTTCAAGGCTAACATCTCGAATAATACACCAAAAATTTTGCCACACCCACTATTTCCGCCCACAAGTTAATAAAAACGCTATATTTCTGACGAATTCGGTTGTATTGGACTAACATTTTGTAATTTAGATCGTATGGCTACTATCGACATTTCAACAAAAAATAGGAGTGATCGAACTATAACTACGCCCACCTTTCAGAAATTCTAATTCCTGCGTTGTGCATGTTTTTATATTGAAACTTGATTTATATTTGCTATGAGACCAAGTGGTGGTCACTAGATATATAAATTTTGCCACACTTACTCTTACCGCCCTTGTATATATATAAAATCGTTCGTGCGGTGTCTCTTAAGATCTCAGAAATGGTTACACCTAAGGTAACCAAATTTACAATATCTGTTAAAATCTCGATAAATAAAGTTAAAATATCGGTTAATTAAAAAGTGACACCCCCTTTTACCGCCCACAAATTAATAAAAATGCTATATTTCGGACTGTTTTGATCGTATAAGACTAAAATTTGGAAATTTAGTTTGTATGGTTACTGTCTGAAACTATATTAAAAATGGGTGTCCATGCCCTCTTTTACAGCCCAAGAATAAATAAAAATACTTTATTTGAGACAATTTTGGTAGTACAATTTGGTAATTTATTTTGTTGCCATTCGGGAATAGTACAAAAAAATGGGCATGACTGCTATATAGCAATGCCCACTTATTCATAAATCATTCAAATTGACTACTGGGCCAATGGCGCTAAAATTTAGGCTGTCGATAAGTTTCGCCTACGAAATAGTTTAGGAAAATTTTGCCAAACACCCTTTTACCGCCAACAAATCAATAAAAATATATATTTTAGACGGTTTTGGTCGTGTTAAACTAAAATTTGGTAAATTAGTGCATATATTTACTTTCGGAAACTGAACTAAAAATGGGCGTAGTCGCACTTCAGTTATGCCAGTTCAGATACACAAACAATTTAAATTTTTTTTCGATTGGCATGAAAATTCTTATGTGACAGTAAGCCGGTATGTGACAGGAAAACGTTTTACCATGGATCACTAGTAAATGATAAGATGCTGCGAAGTTCACATTAAAAATTACTCGTATATAGCATAATTTTTTACGCCCAATTAATTACATTTTTTGCGCATAAAATGGCAAAAAATGATTTGGTGGCAACCCTTTTCAGCTGTCACTCAACTACGTAAACCGGGGAGATGAAACAAAAATGCAGCACTGCCCAAAACTATGCTACAAAGTACTCCATTGCAATTTAGGGTGCTCGCAATAACCAAAATTACTCTATATACCCACACCCAAGTCAGTGTGAATACCCCTAATATGTATTAGTTATATTATGCTGGTATTAGTCAAAAACATGCTTCTCGAGATTTTTTGCAATTCTTTAAGTGCCGCAAAATTTAACTTCAAAATAATTGAAAAGTTTTTAATAAAATCTTCACACAAAATATATAAAAATTAATCAATATAGATTATAAATTACAAAAATTATCAGCTTTTATTTTTTTTCCTTTTGCTGTAATTCTTAAAGCAACATGTTCAAATTTGTTTTTAAGATAAAAAAATTGTCCACATTTACATATTTTTTTATTTTTTCCATGAAAATTTTAGGTTTTTTTGTTTTACCAATTAAAACATTAACTTATTGTAAGCATTTACCTTAAAATATTAATAAAAGGCTTCTGTGGAGTCGTTATAATTTTAAGGGGGCTCTACACACCAGAATTTTCAAAAAATCAAATATTTTTATGATTGATTTTTGTTCAGAAGATCGCAAAGGATCTATTTTTAATGATATAAAATTATAAATTTAGTAATCTGTTAAATTCCGAAGGAAGCAACGCCGCCGTTTTGTTAATTATTGCCAAAAAAAATTCTTTTAGTTCAATCTAAAGCGGCTTTGATGCTGATTAAGAACCCCGTTTTTATTTTTTTTTCAGACGTTCCAGTGAACCAAAATCACGCCCGACGTGATTGATTGATGTTATTTTATAAACCTGCAGCACTTTCATTTTTGAAAAATCCAAGTGTGTACTGTCTCCTTAAAGAAACTTTTTTATGACAAATGTAATTTTGTTATAATGGAAATTACTTTAAATAAAATTATTGAAAACAAAATTTAACAACAAAATTTCACTTGATCAAGTATAAATAAAAACACATTGAAATACATATTAATAAGAACACCAAGATAGTTATATAAGTAATAATAATAATTAAAACGACACCTCAACATCTTTTATAAAATTGCCTATGCATAGCTAGTTATTTTAAATTAGTTAATTTGATAGTTAATTTAATAGTTAGTTAATCGTGTCAAAAATATAATTTTTGAAATGTGTTCTGTAGAAAGCCTAAAAGTGCAAATTTTATGCTGCAAATTTTTTGCTCAGAAAAGTCCAGATTCAAAAGCTCCTGCTTTAACAATAATCAATTAATCCAAAAAATTGTGCTTTAGTTTTTGTAGTGGAAGTACTACCTTTCCAAAAATACCTACCTTTCCAAATACTTCGATAAATCTACGATATCAAATATTCGTACTTTTGTCTATTGCTCGCATCACTGTACTGCGTGCCAAAAATGTATTCAAACAAGAGACACACATAACTGTCTCTTTTATGTACTATTCCAGTACTATTTGTTTTGCTTGAAACTTTGCTGCCATTAATTAAGTTTGCTTCTTATTTTTATTTAATTTTAATGAGCTGCAACTAGAAATTGAATATATTCGCATTTGCTCATTTATTGCTGCTCGCTCTATTCTAGGCGAAATTTTTGCTATTTTTATTATTCTTTTTGCGCCATCACAAGCATCGTATTTTATTTATATGTATATGTTTTTTGTTGCAACTTCGTTGTGTTGCGCCTGAATCTAGGCTACAGTAATGACTAGTTTTACTCATTAAAGCAGTGCGCCAGGAGCTGGAACTCATCCTGCTATTTTATGCCATGGCTTTTATTTAATATCTTTTGCTGCTCTTGTTGCTGCTGATTGCTTGCAAGGAAACTGTTTTTGCTCCAGCTGGACATCTTCCTTTTGCTCCTTCTTTGTAGCCTATATTTTTTTTATTATTTTTTGTTCTTCAAGCAACACGCCAAGAATGTGTAATGGAGTGAAATTTTTTTCTAGATTTATGTTGAGATTTTCTGCCGTCGTGGTATGGAGTTACTGGCAAAACACGCACACACACACACACACACACACACACACACACACACACACACACACACACTCTCACTCACTTATATATATAGCTGCGCACTTACAGCTAAACTAAACATAAAATAATGTAGTTGTTGTAAAATTTTTTTATTGTTTTGTGTTTTCTTGCAAGTGTTGGTCAGTCAGCTTGGCGTATCTTTTGTTGTCATGCTTGGCTTGTGTTTTTCTCCCAGGCACTACTTTGCACTCTAGTCAAGTGTACCGAGATTGGGCGAAAATGGAACCATTCTGGCTTTTTTCCCATTGTATTGTTTCAAACACAGTCGTAAATTTAATGAAACGTACTGAGTTTTTATATTGTTGGTTCATTTCAAGTAGAATCCTGGTACTTTAAATTAACTGCAGCGATAAAATTTTAAATATGTTTTATAAATGGAATTTATAATATAAGATTTTCAGTGGTAATGTTATATTATAGCTCGTAATTTTAAAAATTTTTTATTGCTTAAATCTCCTGGGTTACTTTTCAAATATGATATCAAAGACATAGCAAATTGAAGGCAAACAATAAATTTTTCAATATTTTTATTTAAGGATATACTTAAACACTTGAAACTTATCTGAGTTTGAAATTAAACAAAGGAAAAAAAGAAAAGAAAATGGAAACGGTAAGCCATTTTAAACTACACACAAATAAATAAAAAACTTGAAATTTTACTAATTAGCTTTGATCATCAATACAATTAAAACGTTTTAAAATTGAGAAAAATGAAAAAAAAACCACTCCTTCCTCCCATTCTCAAAACAACTAAAATTCCTCAAAAATATTTATTTTTTATTTAGTTATTTCATCAAGCAGAGCAGTTACTCGTATAGCAAGTAAAATTAAATTTACAATTATATTATAATGATAAAAAATATATAAAATGTAATTAAAGTTGTGTGCGAATTGATCTAACCCTTTGAGAACCGTGATACACAATTGTGCTATCTGACTTTAAAAAATTCCTTAGAGCGCTATTTTGAATTTTGATCTTAATAACCTGAATATTCTACTTTATTATTCTTTTTACCATCCCTGTTAAATAAAAAGTCATCGATAAAAACTTATCGGAAGCAGGAATAAATCGTTTTTGTTTGCTATCTCCAACAAGTGCAGAATGCCTCGTGGTAAGAAGTTAAAATAAAAAAAAGAAACAGTAAATAAAACATAAAAAAGTGTTATTCTTCTAAAATGTGATATTAATTTTTCGCACATAACCTTTTTTTTTTGTAAACATTATTTACTTTCTCTTATTATTCTTTCAAAAAACAGATAGCACAATTGTGCGTTTTGGCTACTACTTCAACTTTTCGTGCAAGCGCACAATTGTGATATGTGATAATTTTCAGGTAAGACATTCAATTTACAAAAGGATGACGACGTCGAAAGAGTTTTGGAAATGCTGCAGAACTCGGAGGATGATTTTTCCTCTGATGACGATCACCTTAACGTATCTTCAACCCATAGAAACATCGCTTTGAGAGCTGTCCAAAGTGATGAAAGTTCGTCCGAAGATGAAGCATTACCTGGTAAAAATATTCTTCATTTCAATACAGAACTGTGAGTATTTTAATGCATATTTATGTTTTCGAAGAACCTGTGCCACAAACTTGTGCTGGTCTGGACAGAGGCAATGAAGCGGTATGGAGGCAAAAAGAATTCCCAGTGCATCGTGTTCAAGATATGCAAGGCTGTCAGAATTTGGTGAATGTTGGAACACCTTACGAATATTTTTCAAAATATTTTGAAGAAAGTCATTATGAAAATGCAGTTTTTTTTACTAAAATGTACGCGCTCCAAAAATTTGGCGTGGAAGTTGATTTGACAGTTACCGAAATGAAAAATTTTTATGGCTGCTCTATTATCATGGGTTGCCTCCGATATCCACAAATACACATGTACTGGGCCGAAGGTTATAGAAATGAAGTAATTTCTGAATCAATTTCAAGACATAATTTTATGAAATTAAGGAATATAATTCATTTTGCTGATACAAATGTTAGTAATTGAATTAGTAAGAAATCGCTGCAACCAGCTAGCCACTGATATTACATCATATTCCATTGACGAGCAGATGGTGCCTTTTACCGGTAGATGTCCAGCGCGCCAAGTAATAAGGTCAAAGCCACGTCCAGTTGGATTAAAAAATCTCGTTTGTGCAACATCTGATGGATTAATTGTTGATTTTGAAATGTTTCAAGGTGCGGGAACTTTTCCCGACAGTGGATTAGGGCATGGACCATCGATTGTTTTAAGACTTACAAAGTGCTTACCACCTGGCAGCCACTTATTTTTCGATAGATTTTTTACCACTATACCTCTCTTAGAAAAACTAGAAGAGCTTGGATTCAAAGCAACGGGCACAATTATGGCCAACCGATTGGGGAAAAGAGTTCATTTTCCATTAGATAAAACAATGAATCGAGGAGATATGTGCCAATTTGTAAAGGATGACAAAATTGCAGTAGTGAAGTGGTGTGATACAAAATGTGTAACAATTGCGTCGTCTGCTTGTGGACAGGATCCCATCAGCGAGGTTAACCGTTGGGTCAGAGCCTTAAAGCGCCGTATACCGGTCCCAATGCCAGCTGTAGTCAAATAGTACAATTCGGAAATGGGTGGCGTCGATATAAGTGACCAAATGATGGAGTATTACCGCATACAAATGAAAACTAGGAAATGGCCAGATAAGGTCTTCTTCCATTTTCTTGATCTTGCGGTATATAATAGCTGGTTTGAGTACAGAAGAGATGCAAAATTAAATGGTGTTCCAAACAGTCAAATTAAAAATTTCTGAACTTTAAATTAGAACTAGGAGAGGTGCTAGCAAAACAAAAAAAACCTCCACCTTAAATAGTTCCACCATTTAAGCTACCTGAAGGATTTCATGGATCAAAGTACCGCCCACACAATGCGCCCGACGACATTCGGTACGATCGTTTTGATCATTGGCCGCAGTTTGTTGATGGAAATGTGAAAAGATGCCGACATGAAAGCTGTGAAAGCCGAACTTGCGCAATATGCCAAAAATGTAAAGTTAGCTTATGTATCGCTAAAGATAAGGACTGCTTCAAACAATATCACACAAAATAAGTCTCGTGAGTCGCCAAATTTTTTTTATACCTTATACTTTTGACAATTATATGTATTTATGAACATGAATTGATCTCATTTTTGTTAATCTACATGAATAAATGTTTTATTTTTCCAAATTCAAATATACTGGTTTAAGCCTGTTCTAATGAAAACTCATGTAAAAATTTATTAAATAAATTTGAAATAATTTTCTTAAAAAACACCGACGCTAGTTTTGATACTAAAAAGAAGAAACCTCAAACAAAAAAGGACATAGCACAATTGTGTATCTTGGATAATGAGTAGTCATTTGACACGTAACAAGCCAAGTTACACAATTGTGATAGGTCCTTTTTTGAAAAATCCTGTATACAGAAAATTTTTAAAAATTATTTTTAGATCGTCCACAAAAAATTTTGCAAGTAGCTTTATTTTTGCGATAGTTAAAGAGAAATAACAACTCGGTTCTCAAAGGGCTAAATGCGACCTCAACTAAATTGAGTGGATAAGACAGTGCTTCCTTAATAATTTGGGTAAATATCGGGCTACCTAAATGCTTTCTAAATTAGGAGGCGCTGCCTTATCGACAGAATTTTGTTTAGGCCACATTTAGATCAATTCACACGCAGATTTAGAATATAATTAATAATGTAAAAATTATTAAGCTGGAGGAAATTTAAAAAATAACAACAATCATTTTTATATGAATAGAAAAAATAAGAAGTTGAGAGGTAATTAACCCTTCGATTCTTGCGAAGTTCTTCTGGGACCTACGCAGTTTTTAACAATGAACAATTTCAATATGATTCGACCGAAAAGCCGCAGCCTTCCTGACTTCTATAAATCGGATGTATAGCAGCTAACGAAATTAGATACGATACAATTACCTTAAAAATTTGCATTATAATCATCGGGTTAAAGTCACTTATGGCGGCTTTTCTCCACAAGGTGCATACGGGTCCCCTGTTGAAAAACGCCTATGAAGTGCTATCAGTGAAACTGCATGTGTAAGTTAAATACTGAATTCCGTGACTGTGCGACCTATAACTCAAAAGCTATTAAATTTCATATAAATAGGTTAAATGGAAGATGTCACGCCTCCTTTTCCAACGCCCATAATTTGTAATTATGAAACGGCACGTGTAAATTTTGGTCGAATACCGAATTCCGAGGTTTTACGGCCTATAATTCCAAAGCTAACCGATATCGCGAATTTCGGTTATGTGGAAGATGCAACGCCCCCTTGTATTACGCCCATAAAATGCTATCAGTAAAACGGCACGTGCAAATTATGTTCGAAAACCGATTTCCGAAGCTGTGCGAGCTATATTTCCAAAGCTATTCGATATCACGTCCTAATTGAACTGAACACAAAATGTGTCTCTACAGCGCCACCTGTTGAAAATTTAACGACTTTTATTTTTTCCTAAGCCTTTGCGTAGCAGTTTCGTAGCAAATAAACCCGCAGAAAGAAGTATCTAATTTAGTCGTTTCCAGGTTTTAAGCATCCGATACATTTTAATACATACAGATACGCCAGAATGCTGGCTTTTTTCTCTATTTCATCAGCCTAATAACCCCACACATTTCCCCTAAATATATAAGTAGCGTAGCCCATATTTATAAAGAGGGTCCATGGGGACCGTGTTAGGCAACGACGTACTAGAAACTTGTTAGGCATCGGAGAGTTAAGTTAGGCATCAAGGCTCATGAGGAAATTATAGAGTGTATTTCTGAAGTTATCACGAGAGTAAGTGGAAAATTTAACAGAAGGTGTTAGTGTAAGCTTATCAAAGTGGATGGTACTGCAGAAGCCACAGAAGACTACTGATGAGTTGATGGAGCTATCAACGAAACAGCTGTCTAGTCTGCTTGGTGGTTTGTTCTGCAAAGAACTTATTGTTGTTGCAACCTGTTGCTTCATGAACTAAATTGGCATTAAGCTTATGTATAATTCTAAAAAATATTATTATTTTTTTAGAATTATTAAAAATAATATTGTAATTAAAATATGCCATCATTAACTTTTCATGGAAAATATGTCAATTAAGGGCAATATTTTGTTAGATATCCTAATCCAACGGAGGTTAGAGGTTCGTTGCGTCCATAAACAGTTCTGTGAAGTGTTTTATGGAAATTAAACTGAATCCGAAGCCGTCTCGGGAGTATACGAAAGGCAAGCATGCATAAAAAATACGGGTAATCTACGTTATTATGGAGGATATCTCTTAGGAAAATAATTGATGCTGCCCTTCTTCTGCACTTAAGAATACTTAATCCAATCAGGGCACATCTAGTTCAATATGGAGGGGGCACAGGTGAGTTCCAGTTAAATTTTTACAGTTATAGATAATAAAGAGATTTATTATAGATACGATAGTTTATTAATAACTCGCGCAGCGTCGTTGTTCGTGCCTTAATTTTTCTTCAAGAAGCGTCATCTTTTTCTTCTCTCTTTTTTTGCTGTCAGAATTATTATTCGCCGCTGTGCCATATAATTTGCCTTGTTAGTGTTTACAAATACCTTAATAATTTCCACAAAGTTACGTCATAAATATTACAGTACTGTTATATAAATTAATATATTAGACATATAATATTTATTCAAATATTTAAAACGTTCTCTATACTTGAAATTTCAACTACGAAACAATTGCAATTAATTGAAAACCACACCTTTCTTTCAAGTAAATGGACGTTAATACAACAATAGAACATTTGTGACTTCAAACAAACAAAAACATTGATATTTTCACTTTGTCCAGTTTAAGATAATTTTCCAAGCTAAAATAAATTTGTTCGTTAAGCAATAACAGCTTAAGTCTGATTTCGCAGTTTCGAGAAATCTTGCTTTAAACCATTCAATCGCCATATAAGTTATATGAAAGTTATGAGTCTTTTGTTTTTGTGACATAAGTTTGGACATTACTTATGTCAATTTCATATGGAGAGGATAAAACATTTTTATTATTCTTGCACGGCTCAAGTATATTTATAAAAGTGATTGCGTAAATTACAGTTGTTACCGCGAGCAGCGTAAGTTGAACTACTACTTACTTTGAATTTATAATTGAATTGATATAAACTTTGAATCGTTACTCTTTTTTTTATCGAACTATGTATTGAATTATAATTATCATAACTTAAAGATTATTGAATTGAACTTCGAGCTTAATGAATTATTTTATACTAAACATTGCCTTCGGCAAGGTACTAAAAATTTCCCTTTATTTTAACCGCCCTCTGTGGCAATTTAATTGGCTTGTTCCAAGCCCAATGTAAAAGTTAAACTCACTAATAAATCTCTCGCCTAAGGGTAAGCACTTGTACACACAATAACCGCTCTGTTATTTTTATTTCTTGGCACAAAGCGACTGAAGTCCTTAGGCGCATACCCGGATTTAGAATCCTTCAGCATTACCCGGAGTCAGTAGTAAGCCTGATACACCCACGAATTCTACAACAGTATTTGTAAATTTTCAGACGTTATTTTAGACGCGTATAAGTTAAAAACTACGGAAATCACAATAGTGAAATTTTACGAATTGATCCTTCGGGCTGCCTTGAACCTTTTCATTAATTCGTAAGTTCAAGCCCGAAATTTGTCGTTCCAACAACCTTTTTTTTAATTTTTAGTATAAACTGCAGTAAATTCAATTAGAATTCTTTAGAACGAAATCATGTAATTATGTTAATTTAAAGTCAGAGAAGCCGAAGGAGTCCGTGGATGTTCGGTCGAACTAATATTTTCCGAAAATCGATCGACAACTCGATGCCGCTTGATATGCAAAGTATCGTAGAATAGCCCATATAATATTAAAGATTTATTGCAAAATTAATCAATTCTACTCCATTCAGCACTGGACTTGATATCTAAAATTCAAGTTGATTTGCAAAATTTTAAATAAAGTTTTGACACAGTTTAAATTAAGCAACGCAAGTTGCAAGCAATTGGAAGGTATCTCAGAGTTTCCAATGAAAACATGGAAGAAGAAAGAACATTTCACTAGCAGAAAATGAACAAGATCATTTAGAGGAGTTTAAGATTAATTTTTTTATGTTTTAATCAATACTGTTTTAGAACGGCATGAACAATTTAAAGGTGGGATAACATAACGTCCACGGACATAAGGTCCGAGTATATTATGTCCGTTCCAAACGTCCTTATGACGTTTTCAGACTAGAAAACTGCGCGATTTTTAATACAAATTGTTCAATTTTTATACATTAATTTAAGGAATTTATTAAAGTTCGACACAGTTGTCTGTATGTAAGAAATTCTGTATACAAAATTCTGCATTACAAAATTTTGTATTAACAGAAAACTGTGCTAAAAAATTCCGTATGCCAAAATTCTGCAAAATATGGACCAAGAACACCTAAGGTAAATATGCTTAAAATAACAACTTTCCGTACAAGGGCAAATAATTTAATCTTAAAACACACCGTTTCGTATCCTAAATAAAGTTAAAATACTGTTAATTCAGAGCAGACTTTTTGAAAGCAAAATTTTTAAAAAACAGTATATTGAAATGAAGGAAAATTAGACAAACAGTATTTTAAAAATACTGTAAAAATGACAGCACTTTGACAATACAGACTTTTGACAAGGAGAAAACTGTCCCGCTCCCAATTTATTATTTTATGATAAAAAGATTTTTCCTTCGGAATGTTATTTTGAAATATAAAACTGATATTTTCATGAAAGCTTCGATATTGTAAAATTGTTAAAAATTAAATTTGTTTGGACTTTATGTCCGTCTTGATTTGGACATCATGGCTGTGGACGTTATGTCATCCTACCCAATTTAAATTGCATTAAAATGACGGACGCCTATTTGCATTAAGATATGAATTATTGCTATCTTGATCGAAGGAAAGTTTAACGAATTTTTCATTAAAATCATTAAGGTTTATGTTCAAGTTATTGCAATTAGTATTTTTACCTAAACCTATTTTCCAAATCTCTTTCCATGGCTATTTATTGCTGACAGCGTTGCTAAATTTACTTTCATAGTAGTACATTTTTGTTACTTTACTATCTGTTTTCTAAGTTTCCTGGATAAATTATGCAAATCAGACGTTTTAAATCGATTCCAACGCTTTTAAGCCAAGTCACGTTTGCCTATTAGTGTCCTGATTTTTTTGCTAAACCATCTTTGATGTTCATGTAGGATTTTATGTATTTTTATGTGAACAATCTCGTCGCATAAATAATTATATTTTATTGTATAAACTCTGCTTGATCTCTTGCTGCCTTCGTCATTGATAGGATAATGTTTATGGTATGTATTTCTATTTCAGTGATGTTGCAGTCTCGACTGAGTGCATCTGCGATCGGTATTTTTGACGTAAGTAACGGTAGGTGAGTATTGCAGGACATCCCATAATATTTTCTGAAGTCGGAGTGGTGCATTTTGCAGTGGTTTTTTAATATGGTTTCGAGTGGCTTATGGTCTATTTCTATTTCGAATTTTTTGCCATACACTTGCAACCAAACGAAATAGCAAAAATAGCCTCTGTTTATATTTGTGGATAATTTTGTTGTACCTTTGTTAAGGCTCTTGGGGCGTAAGCAATAGGAAGGTTATTTTGCATAAGCCACGCTCCCATTGCGTGTTGGCTCGCATCTACTGATAATATGACACTTTTATTGTCGTCGTAATATTTTAGTACTGGGGGTTTTGATAGTGTTTGTTTTATTTTATGTACATCGTCTTGTTGCTCCTTGTCCCATACCCATGCTACGTCCTTGTGTAACAGTTTGCGTAGCGGTTCGGGCAGCTCTGACAAATTTAGGGATAAATTTTCCCAAATAGGTTACCATACCGAAGTCTTTTTTTATTTTATTTATTTATATATTCGGTTGCTAAACCTTTACAGGTTTTATAGCAAATTAAAATTATAAAATAAGATATTGAATACAATTCAAAAACATAAAGTATGCTTTTGATTGAAATCAAGTATTATTAACAAATTAAAAAGTTTTAATAGATTGCGTATAGTATATAATTTTATTAAAGTATAAAAATAATAAAAAGTTAAGTCAAATCGATAATATCAGATAGCATAGCAGGGTTGCATTTTCAAGACAAACAAGGTCAGGTTAGCAACAATTTTTTTTATCCGAACATCGGCTGAGTCGTATGACAAACAAGGTCTCATATCCAATAAAACACCACTCCAGAATTGAAGATCAGGTTTAAGTCTATTCAAATTATTAAGATGTTAATACACCAAAATTATCCATTTTAGGCTTAGGTCACATTTATCCATTAGATTGTTATATTAATGTATTTGCAAATATCACCAGATGCATCAGATATATGTTTGAGAGAACTTAATCATAATCTACGACGGTACTGCAGTAATCTGTAATTTTTGGTTTGATTGAGTCCATGGATTCACTTAAGGATATAACATCAGATACAAAATTAAAATTACCACAAGCGCTTCTAAGAGGTTCATTTTGCAAATTATTAGTTCTACAAATGTTCATGTGGAGTAACTCGAAAGATCTTCTAGGACGAAGAGGAATATTAAAATATATTTTACTCAATAAATATGGACTGTTTACATAGCCATGTAAAAGTTTTATAATCCAACAAGCATTTATCATAATTCTCCAATTTTTTACAGAAAGAAGATTTAAGAGTTGTTACCGATATTCAAAAGGTGGTAAGTGAAAATCAGTATTATAATAAAAAAAGCTTAAGCAAAAGAAAAAAAATTGTTTCTGCACTGATTCAATGTCGTCTATGTAACAACCGTATCGTGGGCACCATACAACTGAAGCGTATTCTAAGATAGGCCTCACTAGGGAAGTGAAAAAGGTTTTCGTTATGAATGGATCAGTAAACTCTTCTGCCCAACATTTAATAAATCCTAAAGTACTATTTGCTCTATTTATTATTTTATATATATATGAATAACTGGTTTTGTACCAGTTAAGAAGTTGATCAATGTCGGCTTGCAAAAATACAGCGTTATTATCATTTTTAACAGAAAGGAAGAGTTTGACGTCGTCAGCAAACATTAATATGCTAGAATGCATTATGACAGATGGCAAATTATTTATAAAAATAGAAACAGAAGGGGCTCAAGACGACTTCCTTGAGGTACTCCTGAAGTAACAGGAAACTCATGTGATTTCTTGAGCTTAAAAAGAACAGATTGTGTTCTATTGCTTAAGTAAGATTCAATCCACTTTACCAACGGTATAGGAAATCCAACAAGATGTAATTTTAAGATCAATAGTGTGTGATTTACAACGTCAAAAGCTTTGCTAAAATCCGTGTAAATAACATCAGTCTGCATGCCTTTTCCAAAATTTTCTATAGTTTACGATGTAAATTCGAGAAAGTTAAATAATCATAGGACGATGATGAATAAGTCGTCTTGAAAAAGTCAACGAAAAGATTGCAAATACTATTATCAGAAATTTTACCCGTTTTTTGTTATATTCACACTTTTCTGAGTTTAATGTGAAACCTGTTTCCGTCAGTCGTTGTATGACCTGTTTGGTTATCTTTAGCAAATCGTCTTTAGTTTCGGCATACAAAAATATGTCGCCCATTGCAATTTCGCAATTCTTAATACCATGTAATGTTCGGTTCATTATTTCTGCGAATATTTCGGGTGCCGAAGATATCCCAAATGGCAGTCTTAAATTTCTGTATCCACCCCATAGTGTAACGGCAAACTTGCTAACGGTAATCGGTCACGATGCAATGAAAGTGATAAACAATTTAGGACTAACAGCCGATGAAAAAAAGTTCTAGAGGCGGTAAAGGAATAAATAAATAATCATTTCTCTCCAGCCAAAAATAAAACCTACGAGCGTTGCCAATTTCACAGAATTAAACAGCAACCAGTGGAAGGGTTTGAAGATTTCTTACAAAAGTTACAAGCCCAAGTGAAAAAATGCGCATACAGAAATAACGAAGAAGAATTTATAATGGACCAAATCGTTGTAGGAATACTTTCCGATGAAACGCGAAAAAACTTTGGATTGAAGATTGAATTAACTCTTGAAAAAACAAAAAAAAAATTGTCGAGGGGCGGAAAGAGCATCGAAACAAATTTCAGAACTAAAAGGCGAATCAAATAACAGCGTAAATTTTGTGAAAAGTTACAAAGTGTTTCAATCCAAGCGCTGTGGTAATAAGCATATCTACAGGTGCTGTCCAGCATTCAAATCAAAATGCCACAAATGTGATCGCATGGGACATTTCGAAAAAATGTGCAAAAATGATATTGAAAATAAAAGTGTTGTAAAAAATAAAAAGAAAAATAAGTACACAAAATCAAGCAAAGTAAATACAGTGAACGCCCAGTTGCAAAGTGACTCAGGTTCGGATATAGAATCTGACCAAGATTTCAGAGTCGGTTCTATCAGTCTAAACAATGAATTTAAAGTTAATCTACTGACAGAAAATGAAAAATGGTCAGCTACAGTACACGTTGGTAATCATAGATTGAAATTACAGCTAGACACAGGTGCTGAATACAATGTGTTGTCGGCGAAAGAAGCAAAAAAATTAATGCCAAAATAAATAAATCATTAACCAAACGTATAATAGCTTAAAATGAAGAAAGTGTTAAACTGATGTAAAATTGATGATAGCTGATCGCTTTTTTACGCTTTTTTCTCTGTATATTTGATCATTTCATCTTTCTTCAGCAAACTTGTTCCTATTATTCTGACCAACAACTTTGCTGAACAAAAATATCGAGTGAGTCTTAAAAAAAGTATAGCTTAAAGGCAGTATATGTAGCAACGAAAAAATTATATAAAGCAGTATATATATATATATATATATATATCTACAAACCTGGTTCTATTCACTCAGTTAATAAAAAATGAATTGGAGAATGGTAAACAAATAGACGTTATTTTCACAGATTTCGCTAAAGCATTTGATAGAGTTCAGCACTCTATTCTAATTAATAAGCTCAGTCTAATGGGTTTTCATTCTTCACTCTTGTCTTGGCTTAGTGAGTACCTTTTAGGTCGTAGCCAAAATGTATGCATCGGAAAGACGATCTCAAAAGCAATAATTAATCATTCAGGTGTGCCACAGGGTAGCCACCTTGGGCCGTTGTTATTTATTCTTTTCATCAATGATCTTCCTAATTTTATACAGTACTCAGAATGCCTTATGTATGCTGATGATGTTAAGATTTTTAAATCTGTAAGCTCTCTCAGTGATCAATGGAGTTTACAAAGTGATTTAAATAGTCTGCACTCATGGTGTATGCTAAATAAACTGATTTTAAATTTGTCAAAATGCAACATAATGTCATTTTATATGATAAGATCTCCAATGTTTTTTGATTACTCAATTTTATGCAACGCCTTGATTAGAGTAGATTCGAAATCTGATCTAGGTGTACTCTGTGATAAAAAGATGTCATTTTCAGGTCATTATGACAACATAATCAGCAGGGCTAATGCTATGATGGGATTCGTTAGACGCAATACTAGAGAGTTTGCTGACCCGTATACCTTAAAGACTCTTTTCATTTCCATTATAAGATCAATACTTGAGTATGGGTGTGTAATATGGGACCCATTTTATGAGTCGCATAGTACAAGATTGGAAAAAGTCCAAAAACGTTTTACTCGTTTTGTTGTGAAAAAACTAAATTGGAATTTTATGCCAGAGTATAGCTCCCGATGTGCACTTATTGGGCTTAAATCATTGAGTTCTAGAAGAAAATATTTTCTTATAACTTTTGTTCGAGATCTTTTAACTATGTTCGAGATATTAACTGTGCGCCAATCCTCGCTCGTCTAAATATTTATGCTCCGGAAAGACACTTTAGGCAAAGAGATTTTTTTTACATTCCGCACCATAGAACTAACTATGGCCGGAGTGATCCGATTTTTAACATGTGCACTGTCTATAACAGTGTAAGTGCTCGTATAGATTTCACTCAAAATAGAGAGGCATTTAAGCAAACTGTATTGAGTATTGTATAAATCCTTAATTTTATATTCTTATAATAATTCCATTATAATTATTGTTTTAGTGTAATTTAAGATGTAATAGATGTAAATAAGATGTAAAGGCGAAATTACACGATTCACTATCATCGTTCACTTTGGATGAATCATCTGATTTGTAAAATGTAAATTAAGTTTCATCTTTAAAATGAAGATGATTGTCATCCACATTGAACAGTGAAAGAAGTAGAAGGTCTTCCTACTTTTGATGAAAGTGAAAGCAAACCGAACTGATGTGTCATTCGTACTAAAACACAATTGAAATGTGTTAACATAATTTCAAGCAGAAAGTTTATATTTTTTTTATTTAATTGCTGAATAGCTTTTATTTATTTAATTTTTTTAAATGTCAATAAAATTAATCAGCCAACGAATATATTTTGACATTCAACACCGAATCATCCATCAAATTTCAAATTTACACTTTGAATAATGTAAATTAAAACTTGATTCACTGTCATCGTTCAACGTTCACTATCATCGTTTTGAGTGAAATGTGTAAATTCGCCTTAAGTGTAACAGACTGTTAAAACATTTTTGTCGATAGTTTATAAATAAATAAATAAACAAATAAATAAAGCATGTGGTTTATAAAAGTTTTCATGATAATTTCAAACGATTTTTCCATATTTATTTGTTCAGCAAAATTGTTTGTCAGAATAAAAGGATGAACTTTCACTAAATGCACATGCATTCTAAGGTATTGAAAAATAATTTTTTAGCCCGGATAATTCTGCCGGGGCCGAATGTGTGGCAGAACAGCCCGCTATCACTTGAATTCCGAGGCTGCAGTTCATTTTATTTATTTTGCATTTCAGGTTGTGGATTGGAAACCTTGGAGCACCTAAAATCTTTTTAATATATTTTCAAAATACATATTTCTATTACACTTTAGGTGCTAACTTTCAAGCTATGCAATAACAAATATTTATTGTGACTTGCAATCATTAAAAAGTCCTCACATGCTGGGTCCTTCAAAAATACTAACATAAAATAAGTGTGATATAAAGTAAAGAATTTTTAAACAAATACATACATATAGATATATATATATATATATACATATATAAAGTATGCTTCAATATAATGGTTGCTGCCTTTGAACCGTCTAACGTGCTCACACTCTTGATGCCACTTTAAAATACCTCACCCTCCTACCTCACGCTGTGAGGGAGCTTTATAACTAGCTGCCTCTCGCCAAAAAAGCTTTATTATTTTATAAAAAGTAAGTTCCTCCCCATCAACTGTTACCTGCCACTTGGCTAAATAAACAACATCGGGAACCGTCACCTATATGCTGCCCTCCAACCCGTACCAACACTTGATGACGCTTAGGGTTGAGCTAGTTTGATCCGTTAGCTACCGTAAAGCATTAAACCGAGGTAAGTAAACAATTTCATATTTACACTAGTCGTCGTCGCAGTAGCAGCAACATTAGCTGTTATTGTCTTCGTTGTTATTATTGCTGTTGTTGTTTTTGTTTTGCTAATGTTAGTGCTGTCACCCTGTTGAAGATAAATATATATATATTCCTTTCTAGTTGAAACGCATAAACGCTGGGAGATAGCGTGCAGCTAATATTTGTATGGTTCTACAAGCTGGGTGTTTCTCACATAACGGCACCCAACCAGTACACAAACACAAACATCCTCGCCATCGTCCTCATCACCAAAACCATCACCACAACTTGGTCCCCGTATGAACGTCATCCAGGGGATTATGGTAATTTTTGTTCTCTTTCTGTGAGCCGCATAAGCTGTATTCGCCTGCAGCAAACGTATTAAACATGCTCTAGGTGTTCATTTATACACGGCAAGAAATCAGGATATAACGATATTAATATTGCGTATAATATAGAATTATGTGGAAAGTGGTAAGCCATGTGGTAAGCCTGTGGCTCTCTTGATTCAATTTTTGTTAATCACGTATCAACGTTTTTGCGCAGTAAAAAACTGGTAAGTTGATTCACCTGTAGTTTGTCTATTAATTTTTATGTATAAGAAGGTGATGTAAAATTGGTATGTAACTAAATATAAGTAGTTGTATGGAGGCCTTCGCAAATACATATCTGAGTTATTTATTAATATTGTAAATAGTTTTTTTAAACAGAGACTCTTGAAAGTCTACCAAAAACATTTATATTTATTTAGTGCCGGTGTATGATCGTTTCATCTAAATTAATCGTTTTTTGGTCGATGATTAATTGATATTTTTTAGCAACTAGTTCATTTTAAAGATAATTATCTAAATTGTCATAGTTATTATAGGAAATTTGTTATAATTTGACCAATATGGAAAAAAAATTATAAGATTTAAAATATTTTATTTTTTTATATATTTTTTCAAGTAATATATGAAAGAAAGCAACAACAACAACAACTTTGTGAAAGTTAATCACACAACAGACTAGACAGCCTGTTTCGGAAATAAGTTAAGTCTCCATTTATTTTTATTTTTAAAACTTCAGTGTCACAATTTGGTAGTGATTAAAGAAGTTTTTATGTATTTTCTCGGTATCGCTTTCCAATTCGAAGTTATGCTACTTTTAAGTTCCTGAATGGTTTGATATTGCCTGTTATCGGCATAAACTTCATCGGCATCGAGTCAAAATTTTTGTGTGGAGAAAAAGCACTTGCTGTTCTTGTTGACAGATTCATATTTTTATTGCTGCAATTTTATATCCTATAAAAGCAGGACTACACATTAATAAACTATACAAATGCAAAATTAATTTTGTTAAATAAAAAATTTAACACTAAAACATACTTACTGCTTATTTTTTATTGTTGAATGGCAAATTTCCGCTCCAATTAAATGTACGGGCATATAATCGACAGCGAAATTTTGAAATTTCAACTCTCCACTCACGAACAGAAATTTGGCAACATAGCAATAATTTCGTTTCTACAGTGAACAAGCTGGCGTAAAAAATTTCGCTGCCTGTTCGTTGTCAAAAATCTCAATGTATTTCTTATGGATATTTTTTTTTCGTTTCTACAGCATACTTAGCTTTAGTTGTGACCCACGATTAACTATTTCATTATCAATTAAATTAATATAGTCTTGGCGATTTATTCTTGTGGGAACAAACTTAATTTCAGTCCTTCTGCAATGGCGAATTCCAGCCCATACCATTACTCATCTACCCCTGTGTTGACGTCGACTTAGGAGACGCTCTTTCTTCCTGAAATCGTTTTAATAAGAAGACATACCATCCGGACCGTCGAGATAAAAATTTTTTTCGTCAGTGATTAATACACAGTGCCATAGTTTTCTCCACTTAAAGTGATCGCTGTTTCGCTGTAAGTGGCGATTTCCTTTGTAATTTTTTGAGTTTAATTGTAGTTGATTTTTTTAAAATCCTTTGCAAGTTGCGGAGATGTGTTTTAACTCCACCTGATTCAGCAATTTGTCTAGCAGTGAGGTTATAATTTGAAACTACCCGCAAAATAACGCACTCATCTCCGTATAGCCACTCTTGGACATCCACTGCTAAAGGCTTTACCATAATTTTGTAGGGTTTTTAATAAATTTGTTATTACTTTACGACTTTTGTTTAATTTTTTTACGATTTCACTGATTTTCAAGTTTTTAAATGAAGATTTAAAGATATTTGCACTTCCGCACTGTTAAGCCATTTTCCACGTCCCATTTTAATTTCATTTGAAATACTTTTACTTATTTAACGTGGAAACTTTACTTAAAACTTGTTTTTTATCGGATTTTTTACACTTACTGAACTCAATCCATCATAGAGTACTATAATGTTGTCGCAGTAATTCATATTTTGAAAGCCAACGGTAATTCTCTTATGATGTTCAATCATTGTGTACTCAAAATATCTAAAGGGCACAACCACATGACTTATTACACTTAGAGAACTAGCTTAAACATGCAAAGTAAATTATATATTTAGGGAAATGTTCAAGAACTAATTCATTGTCGCGGACTGTATGTAGAGAAACCAGAGACTTATTTTATCAAAATGAGAATTTGCAAACTTTTGCGATAGAAGCTATTCACTATATTGTATTAAAACAAAATTATTTGATCTTATTCATTAAAGAATTTATAACATGGAATAATTTTTGTAATAGTAAATGGAATTAAAAAGTAGCTATAAGTTATAATTGTTAAGTATTGCTTGCAAAATCAAAATTGTTAATGCCAGTTATACTTCGAATTTAGTCTGAACAATTTGCAATTTTATGAAAGGTTATTTTTTACTTTCTATTAAAATATTGCAAAAAAAAAATAAATTCAATAAATCGTATACAAATAGAACACTGCAATTAATTGTGAATTAAAAAAACAAAAGATTTTACACAAATTCCTTGAGGTAAATAACACAGTGTGACGAAAAAAGTGAAAGTTAAAATTACAAGAACCATTAGTGCAAATTCTCAAAGAAATTTTGTCGTCACAATTTTTTTTAATTGATTTTTAAAATTTATGTTTTCGAATTTTGTTGCGCTGATATTTTTGATGTATTACATTCAATTGCCTCATTAGATATGAAAACCCAAATTGACTTATACTTTGCAGAATTTAACGTAAAATATGATTGGTTTAAAAGAAATTTAATAAAAAACTAAACGGAGCGCGTAGTGAAGCCTATTCTTTTAATTTTTTTAAAAATCTCAAAAAAATTGTGTTTCTATCAAATTTATTTAAATTATGTGCCATAGACAACATATTTTTTTACGAAACTAAATTGCACTTAAAAATACCTTTTCATTGAACCTAAGAATTAAAACATCGGTTTAGAATTCGCTTAATCGCGGAAATTTTAACATTTTTTTCTGCAGTAAAACATGGGTGGTTAAATTTTAAGGGCCGATGTTGAATGTGAAGCACACCTACAAGTCAAGTTTTTTTACTGCATTTCATTTGATATTTCTCAGTTTCAGACTAATTCAATTTGAACCATGGGAAGATACACAATCGAGCAACGCGCAAAAGTTATTCAAAATGCATATCGTGCGCTTCGTGATTTTTTCGGTCAATTCAATCTTCCAAATGTGCGTATAATCGGAAAAATCGTGCAAAAATTTGAGCAAACCGGGTCTGTAGCAGATGTGAAAACACCAGTGCATGCTCGAACAGCTCGAACTGCAGAAAATATTGCTGTTGTTCGCGATAGTGTGGCTGAAGAGTCGTCCACCTCAACTCGTCGTCGTGCCCAACAATTGCACCTCTCACGCTCGTCGTTGATGAACATTATGCATAAAGACTTGCATTTACACGCTTACAATGTGCAATTGACTCAAGAACTAAAGCCTCTTGACCATTTCAAGCGTCGTCAATGGTCAGAATGGTGGCAAGAAATGGCAACAGTGGATGATCAATTTTCGAAGAAAATCATCTTCAGTGATGAGACACATTTTAACTTCAGTGGATTCGTCAATAAGCAGAATTGCCGTATTTGGGCGAATGATAATCCAAGAGTGATTGTCGAAAAACCAATGCACTCACAAAGAGTGACTGTTTGGTGCGGTTTATGGGCTGGCGGCATCATCTGGCCGTATTTTTTCCAAAATGAGGCCGGTCAGGCAGTAACCGTGAATGGTGTTCGCTATCGTGTGATGATAAAGAATTTTTAATGGCCCAAATTGGAAGATATGAATGTGGACGATACGAGGTTTCAACAAAACGGTGCCACTTGCCACACAGCTAACGAAACAACGGCTCTTTTGCGCGGCAAATTCAATGGCCGTGTTATCTCACGTGGTGGCGATGTCAATTGGCCGCCAAGATCATGTGATTTGACACCGTTGGACTTCTTTCTTTGAGGTTATTTGAAAGAAAAGGTGTACGTCGATAAGCCAGTAACAATTCAAGAGCTAAAGGATGAGATAATTCGGCGCATTAACGGCATAGAACCTTAATTATTCCTCAGCGTCATCGAAAATGTGGACCATCGGATGGAGATGTGCCGCCGAGGTCGCGGCGGTCATTTGGCCAATATTTTGTTCCATACATAACTGAACTATACCAATATTATCATAATAAAAAGAAATGACAATAATTTCCTAAATAATTTATGTTTTATTCAAAATCAACATTGGCCTTTAAAATTTAACCACCCCTTATTTCTGGTGCAATACAAAATACTCCCATTTCGTCAAACATAAGCCGATTTTGCTCACCTATAACTGTTGGAAAGGCAACATGATAACAAACATGTTTCAGAACAGAATTTTTAAAAATTAAACCAACTATGGACCGATTTTTTTAAGTGCACAGTGGGACAGTATGTATATTTCAAATTAAAAGTAGAGGTACACTCGATGTTGGTAATTTTAAGTGCAATTTAGATTCGTGAAAAAACTTTTGTTCATAGCACAATATTTAAACAAAATTTATAGGAACACAAATCCTTTTGAGAAATTTACCAAAATTACAAGAATAGGCTTCGCTACATGTTCCGTCTAGTTTTTTTTATAATTTCTTTTTACACAATCATATTGTACGTTAAATTCTACTAAGTATAAGTTGATTTGGTTTTCCATTTCTAATAAGGCAAATGGCTGTAAAACATCAATGAATATCAGCGCAAAAAAATTCGAGCACATATATTTTAAAAATTCATTTCAAAAATGTTGTGACGACATTAAGAGGTCAAACCAGGTGCGATGGACTCGCATAATGTCCCTCTTTGAGAATTTCTACAAATAGTTCTTGTATTTTTCTAGCAGTCACACTGTGTAATGAAATGAATAATTTTAAAAAATTATTGGACTTGGATAATTTTTAAATGCATTAAAGTCCCTGTTAAAACGGTCATTTTGAAAATTATTTTAGCCTTAATTGCTTAAAAATGAATAAGTTCTCAAACAAAATTTTAAAATTAAAAGATAAAAAATACAAAAATTAACAATTTTTAAGGAAAAATATAGAAACTTATTTCTGTAAAAAATTAGGTTTGTACTAAAATAAAGTATCTCACAGCATAAAGAAAGAAGGAGCAGTAACAAACATATCATCGGTCTAGCTTGACTTTACGTTTCGTAGATATATTCTACATTAGCTAAAAAGTCTTTGGC
Organism: Dichetophora obliterata; assembly: GCA_963920525.1. Classification (NCBI taxonomy): domain Eukaryota; kingdom Metazoa; phylum Arthropoda; class Insecta; order Diptera; family Sciomyzidae; genus Dichetophora; species Dichetophora obliterata. The sequence continues at coordinate 188,951,560 of OY986436.1, forward strand.
CGGATTTTTTAATAAAAAAACCGTTTAATTCTAAGACATAATCTTCATCTAGGGCAATGCACTTATTGTAAAGGTACATTTCGATGCCTTTCTTATCAAGTCCCGCAAAAAGGCATTTTTTTCCTTTGAGTAAAATCGCTGGCAATAGTCGCTGGGGGCCAGGTCAGGAAACAATTCGTACCGAATTTTTTTTAATTTATCGGTCGTATAGCGAGCCAAGTGTGCTAGAGCATTGTGTTGGTGATACTACATTTCTTCTTCTTCATTTGTTGACTTTTTTTCTCGTCTTCGACGTCCAACCAATTTAGTTATTATATTGTCGGTTAATTGTTTTATAATATAAAACGTAGCGTATGAATTTTTATATCATGTGCATCCCAAAATATACGAGCCAGGTAATTACCACTCTGCCGATTGTCAATTGGACTCAGGTGTGAAGGAATGGATTTATGTTTCAGCTATTGTGACTTATCTCCCAAACAATACCTTATGTTACGGTGAAACAATTCCAAATTTTGCTTTGAAAGGCGAAAACGTTTTTTTTTTGGTTAATTTTTTTAAGGTCTTATTATGATGATGGTAGACTAACTCTATTGTGTCTGCTTGATTTTTCAAAAGCATTTGACACTGTAAGTCATGAACTCCTATGTCATAAATTAAAATATTTCTTTGGTTTCTGCGACAGTGCCACTCATTTGTTAAGTAGCTATTTGACAAATAGAGTACAAAGAGTGAAGGTCGGTACTAATTTTTCATACTATGAAGCTGTTTGCTGTGGTGTGCCTCAGGGATCGGTTCTTGGCCCGCTGCTCTTCTCCATGTTCGTGAATGACATTTTTCACTGCTGCACATATTCGTCCATGCATGCTTATGCTGATGACGTTCAGATTTACTTGTCTGGTAGAACAAACCTCATGGAAGATTTAGTACGTAAACTGAATGAAGATCTTGACAGTATATACCAATGGGCTATGAAAAATAGTCTTCACCTTAATGTACTTAAGTCGTATGTGTTGCCTGTCTCTAAAGAAAAAATAAGCCCTGACTCCATTCCAGACGTTATATTGGGTGATAAAGTCATAAAAATAGTTAATAGTGTTGTAAGTCTTGGATTTAATATCAATGCCTACCTTAATTGCACAGATCATATCAACAGTGTAGTCCGCAAAATCTATTATATCTTGCGTAACCTTAGGATGTTGTCTGAGTATACACCTATTGATCTAAGACGTAAACTTGTAATTCAGCTCGTTGTCCCCGTCATAACATATTCTGAACTTGTATACAGCAAGTTAGATTCGCGGTCTCAACTTAAATTGCAGATCGCGTTTAATCATGCCACACGCTATGTCTACGGCTTGCGTAAATTTGATCATTTAGCTCAATTAAAAAACTGTACACTTGGATGCGATATCATAAGCTACTCTAATGCCAGGAATTGCATATTTTTACACAAACTCATACACCATAAAACTCCTTTCTACTTATTTGAAAAACTGCAATTTAGTCGGTCAATTAGAAGCCAAGTGCTAATTATACCTAGTTTTAACTTTCTAAACTCCGCAAGACTATTCTTTATTAATGCCGCTAGATTATGGAATTCATTGCCTAGTAGCTTAAAATCCATAGCGTCAAAAACATCCTTCAAACATGCTATTTTGAAGCACTTTTCATCACATAATACTTAACAAAATATCATATCTTTAGCTCTATATGACTTTATCTCTCTCTCTCTCTCTTGTTTGCTCTTTCTTAATTTAAGTTTTATATGTCTTATGAATTTACATTTGTTTAACATAAAAATTTTTTGATAACACTTTTAATTGTATAACAATAAATTTAAATTACCTTAGATTTAAGTTTAAATGTTTTATAATAAGTTGAATTCAAATTATGTCTTCGAGCTCTGTACTATAAAAGAACCTAGTTCTTAATGTACTCATATAAATAAATAATAATAATAATTGTTAAGAAAGGCGGTACCTAACGCAAGCTCATTTCAAATGAGTCATTCGAAAGTGTTAACATTGGTTTTTTTTTGCGAAAGTATCTCATTTCGTTTGACAACCGGGTCTTTGTTTTGTTTTGTTTTGATTTTTTGATGATACTCGTGTACAAAATGGCTGAGTTCAGACGAGAAGCAAATGATGCAGTTCATCACTTTTTTTTTGTCCTTTGTTCTCATCACGTTTTCCTTTGTTTTTAGTGTGTTCGCTGTGGTTTTAACCATTCTTCATTGAATTCGTTTGAAATTGTTTGTAATAAGTTTTAAGAACGTATCCAATCCCATTCATTTGTTTCAAATGAGATGAATTACAACTGAGAATTTGTATGGAAAATGAGATGATTTCGTTTCTAATTTGGCTGAATGAGTCATTTGGTCCAACGAACGTGGTGCATTATTTGTAGTTATACGATCACGACAAAATTCAGCTAATTGTAATACTTTGCTATTTGTTAAACATTTGTTTTTTTTATAATCAAAATAAAAAAATTGCTTATATTTAATAAACCAAACAAATATGATTAAAAAATCTTCAAGTATGTTATAATAATGAACACATCTTGTTGATTGATTAAAATAATTAATTAATAGTAATAAGTAAATTTGGGTTTTTTGGCATAAGTAGTAGAGATATAACAATTTTCGTATATTGAAATCATAAAACTTAATTCGAAGTTAATTAAATTAAAAATCGAATCAGTCCTGAATTTATTTTAAAAATAATTTTGATATTTGCAGTTAAGAAAAATTTCCATCCGTTGGTTCATTCTGCGTTATCAAAACAAATTCTATCCTGTGCATATTTTTTAACATAAACGTCTCCTTCCGCGTTCTGATGACGTCATAAATTTTATTTATTGTTGTCATAATGTCAAATAAAGTGAACGTGAAAGTCAAAGAGGAAAGTGGTGGCCTTGTTATACTGGTTAGAGCGCATGACTCGTGTGCTAAGGACCCGCGGTAGCGGACCTCAATTTGAGGCAGAATGTTTTTTTGTATTGAATTAATATTTCTGTTCGGTGGTAAACTCGAAAGTAAAAATAGCCCTGTAAAGCTTTTTGAGTCGGCAAAAAACTCGTAGGATCAGTTTTCGATTTTTAAACATTTATGAACACGCACAAAACAATTGATCATAAGAAGCTCGGTAAAAGCTATTTTAAGGGCTGGCATGGCCAATAAGTTTTCGCTAGCTTGATTTCAGAGAACTGACCTTTCGTCGTAAGACAACTGTTATAGTGGTTCTTGTGCTTAGCGGATTATAATTGTGTGTCATCCGCACAGTGTTTTCAAACTAGAATAAAATACTTTTTTCATGTTGTAATTTTTGTTCGTTTGTTTTAAATTTAATTTAAGAAATGTTTCAATAGCATATTTTCAATAAAATTTTTAAGATAAGTCATCTCAATTTTTCAAACAAGTCATAATTTTAAGCCGTTTTCCAATAGATACTGATTTTACAAAATTGCTCGTTTTCGCAAAATTCTTTTTAAATACAAATATGTGATGTATCTAAAAGACCTTATTTTATGACAAATTATGTTATTTATTATTTTTTTACTATCCATTAAAATAATTGGCCATGCTTTTTCTATCTTCAAGTTTTGGTGGACCAGAACTAAGTAAGCTACACTTACCTCTGGTTTCTAGCTATAAAAATATATAAAATTTGGCTGTGAATTAACGAACAAAAGAGTGAATGCATAGTTATACCTCTATGCATATTTTAACGGAATATTGGTCCTTCCGTTTGAATCGCCGTGAATATAGAGGCGTGGTAGGCAATGAAAAGTATATATATTAGGGTGGGGCGATTTGAACATCTTAATGGGCGCTTCGCGTTTCTGATTCTTGGGATTGTACTGAGCAAAAAAGTTCATTAGACCATACGTCCAAGGTGAAAATCGAGCTTCCCGATTTTGACTTGCAGTTTTTTCTCAGACTTTTGTCACGTCTCTCTTGTACATTGCAAAAGCATTGGAACGCTCCTTCAGGCAGTTTTGGCCTTGTGAAATTTTTCGTGAAAATATTAATAAATTACCATTTTCAGTTGTTCATAGCGCAAAATCATAAAAATGTTCTATTTCTTATTTTTTTCTTCAATTTTTTTATTTTATTCTATTTATTTTATTTCTTATTTTTTTTCTTCTATTGTTTTCAGTTCATTTGACGCATTTTTGTTAGTTTATTGTAAACGATCATGGCATCAAATACACATAAAATTAAATACGCATTTTAAAATATCTGCCGCAGATGTAAGTTTTAGAAATAATTGTTTCGTGTAACTGTGCAGTACTAATAAAAAACATTTTTTTTATTTAAGATATAAAAAATATGGATAATCCAGTGGATTCTGATAATACAGAGAATGTGGAGATGGAGACGCAGCCAGAATAATCAGCATCATCATCAAATCTAGAACATATGCCTTCGCATTGGCATTCGGTTTAGAGGCTGAATTAGACGATATTTCGCTTCCAACTCCGAGCGACATTTTGAAACATTATTTTTTCTTGGCCGCTCGTTGCAAAAAGGCAAATGAAATGTTTTCATACGACACATTCACCCCACACGTTTACGACAAATTGATACAAATTTGGAACAAATTAAATATTGAGGTTATTAAAAAAAAAATATTATTAATAAATTGGGCCGATTATTGAAAAATTACCGTGAAGCTTGTAAGAGACAAACAAAAAATTATGCTAAATTCAGAGAATTTGTTGACAGCACAACGAAAATATTTTACATCGGAAAATGTAAATGCCAGCTCAAAACAGCTCGATGTAATTGAGGCAAAATTCCTGACCGACTCCATGAATTCAAGTTGGATCAGCATAACGAACGCAGACTTACAATACCTGAATATTTGCCAGTCGAAACAGAAATATCAACTGTGTTACCATCTATACATTCAGGTGCATCATCTGATCCAATATTTCAACCAACCGCATCAGATGTGCTTGAATTGGAAAACTATGAACCTCCTGGTTCGGAAATCCATACACCAACCATGCGAAGAATGTTTACTCCACGATATAGTACACCACGGTTTGCAATGATGTGCGATCGCTTTGGGGTATCCAATCGATTAGCATCTGTTTTGGCTTCAGCTGTATTCGCTGACTTACAGTCTAAGGATGAGCGAGGTGAAACCATTATTATGGGTAAAAGAAAAATGAGCCGAGAGCGTGAAAAATTGGGACACATTATTTTACGAGCAAATGACGATGGTGAATCGTTGATCGCTTTTTCGTTTGATGGTCGCAAAAATGATTCATTAAGTCGGGAGAAAGTTGGTGAAGTAAATCACACTACAATGCGAAAAGAAACACACCTAGTAGTAATACGTGAACCACATTCGTCACTAATTGGCTATGAGAATTTAGATGGCAAAGGCGCAACCTCCAATGCGAAACAAGCCGAATTGATTGCATTTTTCAAATCTAAAAATCTTTCACTTGAAAATTTAATTGCCGTCTGTAGTGACGGTGAGGTAGCAAACACTGGCACATCTGGAGGTGTATTGCATCTCATCGAACGCTATCTAGATAGACCAATACATTGGTTTATCTGTTTACTTCATTTCAACGAATTGCCATTCCGACATCTGTACAACGCAGTCGAAACATAGGCCACTAATGGACCGACAAAAAGCACTGGATCGTTAGCTCAAAGGATAGATATTTGCAATACATTATAAGTAAATATCATAACTTTGTGTACTTCTTTCTCTATACGATATAGTTTTGTAATTTTTATCTTTAAATTTGCGGGCTCAAGGTCCAAATTATTAAAAATGAAAAACTTAAATAGTTTTAATTTTTAATTTTAATTAACCAATATTTCGACAACCGCCGGCAATCATCATCAGGGTAAACAAAAATTTTAAGCAATTAAAACATTATAGCAAAAATTACTTCAAAAAGGTCGGTAAGCAAATAAAATGTTTTGTAATTTTTTTTATTTAAATAATCTAAACATTTTTCAGGTTACCGAAAATTTTAAACTTATTCCACTTGAACACATTCCTCCAATGAGTACAGATGCTGAAAATCAACTTTCCACGGACGTTAAATATCTATACCTAATTGCCCAAGCCGTTTCAAGTGGTAGTTGCTCAATTAATCTTGCAAGCATCAAATCTGGACCGGTAGGACATTCGAGATGGATAACAAAAGCTAGTAGATTGCTCCGTGTGTATATTGCGACAGAAAACCCATCACAAAATTTACAAATTTTGACAAGGAACATCATGAAAGTGTATGTTCCTATGTATTTCAGCGTCAAATACTACAATTCGGCTGTATACGGTAGTGCTCTGCTTGGAAAATTCATCCAGTGGACGCAATATTTACCAGACAACTTACGTAACATCGTAAATCTTGTAATACAGAATAATTCCTATTTCGCACACAGTGAAAATGTTTTGTTGAGCATCTTATTCGATGATTGTAAAGAAATTTGTAAATTGGCACTCAAAAAAATACGGTATATTCGCGACAACGTATGCGATTTAACTGAGCTTCGCGAATATGTAAAACCAAACATCAATTTTGATTGTGCGGACTACGTTCACATGATCGATTTAGAGGACAAAGCGTTGTTATTTGAACCGCCATTTACCAGGAAAATTCCGTATGAGCATTTACAACAATACCTCGAATGTGTAGATAATGAAGATCCACCATCAAAATGCAGCTTTTATTTGTTCATCATGTTTCTTAACAGGAGGAGCCCTCAGTAATACCTTGTCATATTCAAGGTACGGAGCGTCATGTCCAGCTACTAGCTAGTGTTGTTAAGCGCTCAATCGACAAAAACCGTGAAGGTATAATGGCATCTGTATCTGAAGGCCGAAAGAAAGCGCCTCGTATGGAATCTCGAAAAGATTTGAAAGGCAATCTTTGAATGAAAAATACACTGAATTGGAATTTTTGATGTGAAATCGTTTAAAACAATAATTGCTTTCTTCTTAATTCATACCTTGTCTCTACCAATACAATTACTTTGTACTTTAAATGAATTTCTCATAATTTTCAATATTGAACAAAACAAAAAAACATTATATTTTTGGATAAAAAAGTGGAAAAAAATAAGAAAGAGAACATTTTTATGATTTTGCGCTATGAACAACTAAAAATGGTAATTTTTACGAAAAATTTGCACTTCCACAAGGCCAAAACTACCTGAAGGAGCATTTTAATGCTTTTGCAATGTAGTAGAGAGTTCTTAACTATTAACTTGGCTACAATTTTTATCTTTATATTGGATCGAAAATCTCAATGGTTTGGCTGTTATAGGCCAAAATATAAAAACAAAAGTGACAAAAATCTGAGAAAAAACTGCAAGTCAAAATCGGGAAGCTCGATTTTCACCGTAGTATGTCTACGGTCTAGTGGATTTTTTTGCTCAGTACAATCCCAAGAATCAGAAACGCGAAGCGCCCATTAACATTTTTTTCCTTCCATACTAATCGCCCCACCCTAATATATATTCTTGATCACCATCATTACCTGAGTGTCCGTCTGTCTCTATCTGTCCGTCTGTTCAATTCTGATCTTTTATTTAAAATATCAGGATCAAGTTCGAAAATAGGCCCAATAAAAGATGGCATCATCATAACAAAAAACAATTTTTGAATCACATAAATTAGTATGTCCACTTGAGATTTCACTCAAATGTTTTGATACTACTTATCTACTATAAACATACTCAGAGCTTGCAGTAGAAAATCCACAAATGAAGATGAAATGATCCTTCTTATGGCTTCTCCTGAAACATTATTGAAGTAGTATTGAAGTAATCCAAAAGATGTGTTATTGGATATTCACTACGATGAATGTTTATGCATTTTTTTATGAATTAGAAAGAATTTATTTTTGTTTCTAAAATCATTTCTTTGATGTTTCACGTGAGCTTTTGAAATTAGATGGTGAGGATTTGTCTTAAGAACACTATGCATTTAAAAAATTGTGAGCATGTCAGAAAATGTTTTTTTATTGTACAAATATATTTCAGACTTCTGACGGAGTAATGTTACAGCTTCATTCAATACAATTAATTTGCAATACAAAATATTTAGCGTTATAAGTTTTTATAGTAGTATAGATAGTATTATAAGTAGGCGGGTTTCGAAATACTTTTTTTATTGATCTTGTGTAACCATTTTCAATTTATATACCAAATTTCATTGGTCTACGACAACTCGTACCACACTTTTAGATACTACGTAAATTTCGTTTGGGAGGTGGGCGAGGCAATTTAAACAAATAAGCATATATTTCATATTCTAGAGTGAGTTTTTCAATATAACCTTAATACAAAGAAAAAAGAGCGTTTTAAATTTTTTTGTTGTATGGGAGATAGACGAGGTTGTTGGTGGATTTTACAACATATCAAACAATATTATTTCATTTCAACTAGTATTCCAAGCTTTATTAGTCTACGACGAATCCTTCTATTTTATTCCAAAAGTTGTATGGGATAAAACCACTGTGCGCAGTGATGTTTCCAACTTTAAATTTATTGTCACGTCAAAAGATTTTCCAAGTCATACGGAGCTAATATTTATGATATGTTTTTCTTCGCGTGTAGCCACACTTGACCATTTATTAAAACCATGCAACTTAGCAACAGAATCTCAAATAAAGCAAATATTTTTACTGCCTCAAGGATTTGCACTTTTATACCTGCTGCTGCTGCTGATGCAGGCACTTCATCAACAGCCTTCACACAATTATTGCTAGCCTTCATCAAACACTATCTACAAATGATGCCACATCAAAACGAAGCAAAAGGCAAAGCAGCATAAAAGGAAAAAAGTAAAACAAAAACATAAATAAATAAAAACTAAAATATGTGAAAGCTGGCTACTTTCGGATTGCACTGAGTGTTTCCAACATATTTTATGCATGTTTCTGCAATTGTAATGCCGGTAAGCATGAAGCCAACTGAGGGAAATCAGAGCAAAGGCTTATATTTTGCTCTGTTTCTGGTCGTTTACATGCTTCTGGCCAACTTGCTGACTGTAAAACTACGATAAGCATTCAAACACCAACAATAACAACGGCAGCAAAGAATGCACAGCATGGGAAAGATTAAAGCTTTTTGGATGCTCCAGCAAATCACACAAAAGTACGAGCACGTTGTTTTTAGCTCAGTCAAATGCTGGGTGAAGGTGGTCATGGTTGATGCCATATTTTTTTTTGTTTTAAACAAAAGTCATAAAATAGCGCCAAAAGCAAAAAATTTTGGGTTTCTCTTTTATTATTACTTTTAGCTTAAGTTCTTGCCTTTATTTTTTTTTTTGTGGCTGAAGGTGTAGCTGGTAGTCTTCCAGTTGTGCCACTAGATGGTGGCAGCGAAACCACTTTCCATTAAAGCGCACTAACATGTAAGTGACTCGTTTGTTTTACTGGCACATATTCTTCACACTTACATATCTCTTTAATAGATATTTTTCCGTACTTACACACATACAAACTCACATTCGTTGACTTATTGTTTGACTTGGAGAAGATGTTGAATGTGAAGCAAAGAAGCATGGATATCTTGAGCTTTCAGCGTTGCTTTGAAGATTTTTCACAGCATTGTTAAATATTAAAAGTCTTTACGGTAAAGTGGGTTCCCCCTCACTCCAAATTTTCTCGTTTATGTTATATGGCCTGCGGCTCAACGTAGTGTGGGAACAAAGGACCACGGAGTTATTTAAATATTTGGATTTGGTTATGCCTTTAAGTTAAGCATAACAAGAAGTCTATCTGTGTGTGTTTGAATGTGGTTGCGTCGAAAAATAATTGTAATCCATATTTGATATCTCATAACGGTTAGGGAATACTACAGTAAAATATGACTCACAATTCGAATATATTAAGAGAATACCCTCAAATGATTTACATGACTACAAAATGCTGGAATTTTATTTTGACCTAAAAGAAAAACAACATAAACATGTTTGTTGCACAAGAAACAAAATAAAATATGCCACTCGTTTTGAGAAAACTTAAAGTGGCAATCAAATCCTGTATTCATACATTAAAAGTATTTATAATTAATTCTGAAACTTTATGATTAGTTTATCATTAGAAATTTTTGTAGGTATGAAATGTTGGCCACAAGCATATTAATATGAATTATACTATCCATCCAGATACCTGGAAACCTCCGGATGTATTAAGCCTTATCTGTGTATGCACACCTCTGCACAGATGGACATATCCTTCTCCGCTACTCGTGGCTCCTATTATGAACAAAAACAAAACAAATAAAAAAAAAATAACAAAAAGCGGATCATAGTACAGTTGGCCCAGAATTGGGCCAAACCAGATCAGAGCTGTAGTGGTAGCTCAGTTCGAGGAAAAGCCTCTTCTTCTGCCCAAAAAGGCTCGTTTAGCCGCGCTAGAGAGTTGCGCACATCGACTAGGCTTCTCGCACATTTAGACAAGGTGATCGCTTCAAAATCTGTGCTATCGGACAATCAGCTCAAGAGCCGTAAATGGGCATTAGGTGTGGCGGTAAGGCAGTATTGTTTGGCACCGGTAAAGGTCTGTCGGTCAAACAACAGAGGTCTGAGGAGGAAAAACCAACCAATGAGGCGAAAATGCTGGTGAATTTTTTGGCCGACTCTTCAGCGAGGTCACAAGAAGAGGTGGGGTGCAGGTTATCCTGGTTAGAGGGACGAAGAATTTCGGTATCTCAGCCACAATGTTGAGGTTGGTGAAGGCTATACTTTCCGATTTTTAACTTCGGCTCATGGTTGAGATTCCGGGTCCACCTCTTAAATGTTTTACGATAGGCTGGTACAGTTCTCCGGTGCCAGATCTGTCACATTCTACAAGGCGGCTATCACCAAGGAAGGTGAAGTGTGGCCTGGCACACGTAAAGAAGCAATCTCAAAGAAGGACCTGAGTCTGGCTACCTGGGAACTCACAGAGTTGTACAAATTTCTGGGAACTATTAAAGTTTAAGACCCCCACCTTCCAATTCAGAACTGGAGGGTTGGAAAATTTAAGGATCCCAGAGGTGGCGTAAGAAAGGCGGTCCTAGCCCAGAACAAGGCATCTCAGGGCTCTCTACGAAATTTCGCTGGGTGGGTTCGCTAAAAGGTCACGAGGGTACTTGTGAAAACTTAAAAAAAAAAATAAGCTAACGGATAATGCAAGATTAGTGAAAAGCGCTTCTCTAAGGAGGAAGCGGTAGAAGATTCGGCGGTTAACGCGATGGTAGATGCTGACCGAGCATCGACAAGTACTCGACAAGAAGAGAATGAGCCAATTTTGTTACTTGAAGCAGGCGAGAAGTCTTAGATGTTGCTCTAGTCTCCTACTTCTTTTATAATTGGAACACGAACTGGAAAGTGCTTCAGGAGCACTCTTTCTTGGATAATTGGTATATTACATTTGGTATAAAGGTCCACAAAACTTTAGGAATCTGAAGAAAACAATTTGGTGTGAATGCAGGGAAGAAGTGAAAGCATCGCTACCACCATTCTCAGATGTTTCTCCTTCGAATCCACAAGAGCTCGATTCAATGGTGAAGCAGCTGACGTTAGAAATCTAAAGCTCAATGCTGGGAAGAGTATAAATTCGGCTTAAAATTTTGAAGAAAGCACTTCGAAAGGCTCAGCACAAATCCTGGAGTTTTTTTTGCGGCAATATAGAGGAATTTTCTGCATTAAGACTCCGTAAGATTCTCGCTTTTATTCCTAGCTGTTCAAGTTACTTTAAGAAAACAGAAGATATTTGGAAACCCTCCGGCGAGGAGACATTATAAATTCTTTTGAGTACCTATTTCTTGGATTGCTGTGTGAACCCCACTCACATTAGGTGTGAGAGTAATATATTAGGTGTCTGGTGATGAATAATCCTTCAAATATCGTATCAGAGAACAGGATTAAATGGGATTTAGTTTCAAACCATATACGTTAGCAAGTCTGCATACAAGTCTGCTTGGCCTGATAGTATAATTCCGGCTGTTCTACAGCAGACGGTGTCCATTAATATTCCATGGCTTCTGGTCACTTTCAAAGGGGTCCTTGTCATCTCACTTTGACATACCATCCAAATGAAGGGAGGTAAATATACTATTTATCTCTAAGGATATCGCAAACGATTCCGAAGTACCTAAGACCCAATAATCTATCACCTTTGCTGTTGAAAACACTCAAAGGATTGTTTGACGCTCATATTCGTTGTAACATCGACTCAAATTTGCTTTCAGCTTCACAACATGCTTACAGAAATGATAGGTCTGTAGAAACGGCCCTGCACTGCCTAGTATGCTTTATAGGATAACTGTTTTGATTTCTCTTAGGAGAATTCCTAGATATCGAAGGTGCCTTTAACAATGTCCTATCACGAGTACTTTTTTTTTTCTCGTATACTCGTATATATATCGAGTACAAAAAGTTGAGGCGATAGCAGAGTAGGCAACCGAACGCACTTTCAGATTGGAAGCAAAATGTTTTTTTGAATTGTGTATGGTTTTGTGTTGTTTGAAAAAAAATTGACAAATAACACTGGGCATAAAAAATTTGTGAGTAAGAGACCGACAAATGTTTTTAAATATTTTTGAGGTCCTTATTACGAATCTGCCACCCAAATTTCTCCATCAGGTGAGGATTTTGAAAAAACCGTGATTCAAGGTCAAAAAATTCTCCTAAGAGAAATCAACTTGAAGCGTCGAAACTAAAAGTGGTACGCGATTTTTGTCTGTGGCAAAGATGTTTGTTATAAGTTGATAAAAAACTTCTCCTTTTTCACCCTTATTTTTACGTTTTTAAAAATTACTTTATTTTAACATATCTTTATTCTGCAAACTATTGAGAAATATAATTTTATGTGTTGGCAAAAAATCATCCCCATTAAAAAACAAATATAGTCTTCTGACTACAAAATTATCTTAGATCCACCATATCTAAACAATAGACCCCCAAAATTCAAACTTAATTTTTTTCTTCACTTAAATGATGAACTGAAATCAAAAAACAATTGTTTTTCGAATTTCACATTGTTAGAGGTCTCAAAATTTAAGATCTCCCAAAAAAATTGTTTGAAAAAAAACAACGTGTCTTCTATAGCAAGCACAAAGTTGTTTATTGATTAAAAGAGTAAAAAACAACGATCTCAAAATGCTAAGATTTTTGTAAAAAGGCTACATCTGTCTTAGAGTAAAAACAAATGCAGACTTTAACTAAAAATATCTTCCCAAAAATGATGCTGTTATCTATTTTTACCCACAGTGTCCAGTGAGAAGGATATTCGAATCTTAAGATATACTCGAGATAGCACAGATATTTTGACTGTTATAATGTCAACGATGGTGGCCTAGTAGGTAGAGAGCGTGGCTCCTAAACTAAAGAACCTCGGTAGCTCGGGTTCAATTCCAGCTCAGACAGAAAGTTTTTTCAATAATTTTTCTGTTCAGTCGTCACCTCTCTGCAGACAATGGCAAACCTCAGAGAGTAAAAATTGCCATGTAACGCTTCTTGAGAACGTAAGCCGTTCGGAGTCGGCATAAAACTCGTAGGTCCAGCTCTCGATCATTTGTGATCAAACATTTAATAACACGCACAACACAATTGATAAATAGAAGGTAGGTCAAAGTCCTTCCAAGGGTTGAAATGGCTAGTTTTTTTTTATTTAATGTCAACGTTTTCTTTATATAAAGCGAATTTATATATTGCATATTTTTCGCATAAGCATTTTTTATTGTTCAGAAAGTTGTACGCGCCTCACGAAAAAAAGTTGTTCGGGTCGGTTCCTCAAAATTATCTTTGGTTTATGCTATGTTGATTCCATAAATATATCGACTTTAGCGATTGCTATCCGTGAGATGTAATGGTTTAAAATAACCTCTAAAAATCGAGTTTTTGTACAAATGTTGTCAGCTTTACAATAACAAACGGTTAGAAATAATAGTTATAAAAAAGTTATTCCAATATGGGTCAAAAATTTTACATTTTGCATCAGGATTCAATATTATGCTGTTTTTCGTGCAGTTAAACATTTTTTTATTTTTTTTTCACTAAAATTTTAACCGTCTATTGCACGCATTATGATCGAGATAAAATAAATAAATTTTGTTGTTGCATTTAGGTTTGAAATAAAATAATTAGAAACGCAAACAATTTTTTGAGCAAAGAGTAGTTCCGTTTTCCTTAGAAGTCATTTATGGCTGTTCGAAGGAATGCGTTATTTCATGAGTTATACATGTACAATTGAAAAACAAGCACATCAACATAAATCAGTAAGCTATAAACTCCATAAAAAATATATAACTAAACTTTCTTGCACGTAAATTAGAAAAAGCAGTATTCTATTTTTTGAATTGTCTGTTTTTCTGAATTAAAAATAAAAAAAAAAACTACACGCACTGATAAACTGAACTGAGATATTCTTAGCAGCTGTGTTAAAAAAAGAGACAACAACATTCACCATACATAACTATCATCTACTAATGCATTTTGCTAACTGTTCTTTTTCATAATTTTTATTATTCGTTGGAAATACGAATTTGAAAATGAAAAGACATATATGGCTCCGTGTGCAGTTGAGGGTTAAATATTTCTAATGCACTCCTCACTTTCAAGATATCGTTGGAAAGGTTTTGAGTGCTTGCACTGAGTCCTGTTCATAATTGGATAGATAAACTGATATTAATTAAAACTATAATATTAATTATAAAATAAACACCTTTTGACAAAATATTGAAAGAAATTAAAAAATAAATATAATGTTCTTTTAAATTTTCAAAAATTTTGTATGAAAATAAAAAAATATCAAAACTGTGCATGAAAACATCAATATCTTTAATCCGATTTCAAGCATTTACAATTTTTTTAATGCAGATTGGAAGGCCTTTTTCAGCCTATAATTTCTGACGGTTAATTTTTTACAACTATTACACCAGCACATATTTTTACAAAAAACTCGATTTTAACAGGTTATTTAAAACCACTCCAGCTCAAGGATGGCTATCGCTAGAAACGAAATAATTAAGGAATCATCATAACATAAGCCAGGGATTATTTTGAGGAACTGACCCGAACAATTTTTTTTTCTAAGGTGCATGAGGCGCCTTAACATATATAATTTTATTATAATTTCATTCCTCAACTGGGTTTTTATTTTTTTGGTTAAGAAAATAATATTTTTTACAACAAATATCGAAATTTCCCTGGATAAAGTGACGTTTTATGGTGCCGGGTCATAAGGACCCAAGGACATATTGTTCAAAGCCGTTTTTTTTTTTGGTTACAACTAGAAAATTTTCTAGATACTAGATACTTCATAGACATAAATTTTCGCTGCGTCTTAAAATAAGTACTAACTTTACCCTTTCAGGAACTTGTGTATCATTTTTCAGTGTTCTACGTGCAGCTATAGTCAGTAACGCCAAAAACAAATTAGATAGCAGCAGTTTTTTCGTGGTAAATACATTAAATGTATTTGCATAAAAATTGTGTTTGTACTCCGTTAAATACTTTTTTCTTGTATGTTTCTTATTGTTAATTGTTTATTTTTGTTTGTAACTTAGAGCTATCTTTAATAGAAAGAACTACCTTTTATTATATCTTAAGCCATTCAAGGTTGTGAATCTTAAACGCTAAAATTTGGTAACTCTCGTACAGGGATGTTACGAAGGTGAGCTTACCGGAACCGGTGTTTTCCAATTTGATTCATCGAAGCCCAAGTCGGAACCGAATTCAAAGTCGGAGGCGGAGCCGAAATCAGAGTACAAGAAAGATATGTCAGTCGGCTGTTAATGCTATGTCTTATGAAATAATACCGTAGTATGGTATTCAGTAAGAAGCAAACTCTTTAAATGTCCTTTAAATAAAGTAGTTGTTACCGCCACTGCTTTATTTCTGTTGTATTCTTTATTCTTTTATGTATTTACCAAAACTTAAAATTCTCCTAAGATTTACGTTACTGTTCATACTTATACATCTGTAGAGGTTAATATATGCTCAAAATAATGAGGTGATGTAATGCAGTTAAGAGGTAAACGAACATTTGAAGGTTGATCATTGCAATTTTGTCAATCGTAAAGTAAAGATTAAATCTATATTTCTACACTTGAAGTTAATAAAATTATTTTACATATTACATATTTACATATTTCTCTACTTTTCTTCACCAAAAAAGTATGTAAAACTATAAATGATAATCACATGAATTAAATATAAATTGATAACTCTTAGGAATTTTAACATCCGAAATATTGAAATAAATAAATAATTTTCTAAACTTAATTATCGGTGTTTAAAATCAACGAAGATCTGTGGACTTATTCAGAAGCTCATTCTTATGCTTACAGTAGTTATAGCTCTTTTTCTCATAAGTTTTCTCACAAATTTTAAATTGCCGAATTTGTGTTTACTTCATTAACATAGTTTCATATAAGACTCGTTTTTACCTTCATTTTTAAGTTTATAAAAAATGTCACTAATTATACTTGATTTACAACCAAGTTATTATTTTAATTATATAAATACCAAATACGCGACCGAAGTGCGTTCACAAATGAAAAACAAAACAATCAACTGAACAAAAAATCGAGTGGGACTCCCCGAAATGTATCGCGAAGGTAACGAAAAAAAAGAAAACGAAAACAAGCAAACGTTAAAGTTGAAACACAGTGCTGTCAGAGAGTTTATAAGTAATCAAAATTATTAAAAGAAGAACTGTGCTCGTGTGTGAGAAACGTTAAATTGCAAACACCGCACAGTGTTGCGAATAACCTAGTTAGACGGAGATAAATCTGTAATTTGGGTTTGAGGGCACGGATTAATTCGAAATTATGGATTTTGGCTATTGAGAGGCATATCACACGCATACATGAAAATTTTACACCGAAGGTCCGTGTGGAACCAAAATGACACAAAATTGTATTGGAAAGTAAGCATTTTCACTTGCGGACAACGCGATTTCCCCACTTTCTTTAAGTTGGCATAACGCCTGAACAAAGAGCTGCACAGGAACCGTTAAATACTTTTTGTACATGTCACAGTGTGCGTATTAGTTTTTATGCTGAACAAATAATTTATTCATTATTAATATCTTTTTTTACACACAACAAATATATTATTTTAAGCTAAAATTTTTTTATTTTTAAATGTTTTGGAAAATCTAGTTTTGTTTATGTTTTTAAATTTTTATATTCATAAGGTTATTATGTCTTTTTTCATAATAAAAAAAAAGAATAAACTTATCGTAACTTTACATCATATTTAATTTTTTTCTTGCGGTACCTTGCCACACCCCCTTGAAAAAACCCTTTTTACAGCCCACAAATCAATAAGAGTGGATATGTATTATCCTTCTATATATTAGAAAGATGTTTTTCATAGTATGTTAGACAAAAATTTGTTAATTCAATTCATGTGATGTCCACTCTAAATACGCCCACTTTTAAAAGTAAAATCGAGTGTTTAGTAATCCCATATTTGACGTCTACCTTTGATTTCGTTATTGCAGCACATTTCTTTTCTAAGATGTAGCGCAAAATGTGTTTAAGTTGTATGTAAACGTCCATTGGTCCAAAATTTCTGAAATATTTTTTTTAACTTTCGTATAACTTAAAGATAGAAAACTACTAAAAAAATCCACACAATATTTACCAATGAAAATATGTTAAGGTCTCATTCCAACGTTAATATTTTGCACCACGCCCAACCTAGTAAATACACTAATGGACATATTTTCGTTGATTAAGGTCTCATTCCAACGTTAATATTTTGCACCACGCCCAACCTAGTTAATACATTAGTAGAGATATTTTTGTTGGTCAAGGTCTCACTCCAACATTAATATTTTGCATCACATCCAACCTCGTAAATACATTAGTAGACATATTTTCGTTGGTTAAGGTTTCATTCCAAAGTTAATATGTTGCACCACGCCCCACCTCGTAAACACCCCAGTAGGAATATTTTTGTTGGTCAAGGTCTCATTCCAACATTAATATTTTGCACCACGTCCAACCTCGTAAATACCCCAGTAGGCATATTGTAAGCCAAGGTAACACCACTCAGCAGACAATAGCCCAGTCTTAACGCAAGATACATGTTCCACAATCCGATTGTAACACACGTCTTACGTGTGAACACTTGCTGCTCAACAGTGATAAGAAGCCCCAGGGAGCGCGCTAACGTCGTGTATCTCTACCACGCCACAGCCTCATGAAACACGCTAGCGTCGCTCGTCTTCATCGCACCACTTTCTCAGGAACCTCGTAAGTCGTCACAAGGACAAGTCTCCGTCACGTCATCTTCTCAAGGGCATTAGACATCGAAATAAGGTCCAGGTCAAAACATTGGTGCATAACTGTGTGTGTGTTTGTGTGTAAAGTCATATACCATATTGTCAATAAGCCCCTAAAGTAACGTCAATTTAGAATTATGAATAAACTGAGGAAATATTAAAGAAAACAAAGCGAAAGGGTCTTTAATTACAAATTTTCTGCAACGAACGCTGGACACTGGCGAGTATATTGGGGTTGGAATTAGTTTTAAAGGTTTTCTAAGAGATTGCGTAACTTTCAATAGATCGCATCGGGCACACCTGTGACTATATTCATTTCAAAGCACATTGTTCATCTTCATTTTTCAGTATGTGTCATTCCACTGAAGTGTAAAAAACATATATTTTTTTCTCTGTGAACATGTCGACTTTCGTTCCAAAAAAACGCAATTTGCGGGAAGGTTTACTTTTGTGCTTCCATTTGAAGAAAAAAGCGGTTGAAGCACAACGCACGCTTACTGAGGCTTACGGGGACTATGCTCCATCGATTTCTACTTGTGAGTGGTTAAAAAGTGGTGATTTTGATACGGAAGACAAAGAGCGTCCGGGCCAGCCGAAAAAGTTTGAAGATGAGGAATTGGAGGCTTTGCTCGATGAAGACCCGTGTCAAACCCTTCAAGAATTGTCAGAATCATTGGGAGTCGACTTATCAACGGTCGGCAAACGCTTGAAGGCCATGGGAATGATTCAAAAGCAAGGAAATTGGGTGCCGTACCAGTTGAAGCCGAGAGACGTTGAACGGCGATTTTGCATGTGCGAACAACTGCTTCAACGACATAAAAGGAAGAGTTTTTTGCATCGTATTGTCACTGGCGATGAAAAGTGGATCCATTACGATAATCCTAAGCGAAAAAAATCGTGGGGACCACCCGGCCATGCATCAACATCGAGGGCCAAGCCGAATATTCATGGCGCAAAGCTTATGCTGTGTATTTGGTGGGATCAGAAGGGTGTCGTGTACTATGAGCTGCTAAAACCTAACGAAACCATCACTGGGGAACGCTACCAACAACAATTGATGCAATTGAGCCGAGCATTAAAGGTTAAACGGCCGGAATATGCCAAAAGACACGACAAAGTGGTTTTTCAACATGACAACGCACGGCCACATGTTGCAAGAACCGTCAAGGAAACGTTGGGATGTGCTACCCCACCCGCCTTATAGCCCAGACATAGCCCCTTCCGACTACCACCTATTCAGATCGATGACGCATGGCTTGGCTGAGCAGCGCTTCACTTCTTACGAGGATACCAAAAAATGGGTCGATTCGTGGATTGCCTCAAAAGACGAATCGTTCTTCCGGCGCGGAATCCATATGCTGCCAGAAAGAAGGGAAAATGTTGTAACTAACGATGGACAATACTTTGAATAACAAACATTGTACCGTTGTTTCTAAATAAATGCTCAAAAACCGAAAAAAAACCTTTAAAATTAATTCCAACCCCCAATACATAAGCCAGCTGTAAAAATCCGGAAAACGGAAGTTCCCCTCCAGGAAAAATCGGAAGGCTTCCATCTAAAAGTGATAAAGAAACATTCCCCACCGTATCTTTTGAAAGCTTAAGGGTAGTTTTGTATTTATATTTTCCCCCCACCGTATCTTTTGGAAGCTTAGGGGTAGTTTTGTATTTATTTTGTTTCCAAACCGCTTCTTTAAGAATGCATGTGGAAACTTTTATTTATTGTCAAGAAAATAGAAAATATTAATATCATTGTTTTCTAGCCGCTTATTGTAGAATTCGATAGTCTAGTGGTAGCGCGCTCGACTGTCGCTCAGGGGTCCCGGGTTCGAATCCTGGCCGAATTCATTTTCATAACAAGGGAGAGGAATGTTTCCACATTAATTCTTAAAACAGGGGAGAGGACTGCTTCCAATTCACTTTTGAAGACAGCGGAGAGGAATGTTTCCACATGACTTTTTAGCACAGCGGGGAGGAATGTTTCCCTCTAATGACATGCTATGTTAAAAAAGCAATGGAGTGTGCAACAAAGGGGAATGCTTCCTACATTCCATGGAATGTTTCCTGTTAACATCTGGGAATGCTCACATTTCCTGGAGGGAACTATCTCCGTTTAACTTGTTAGAAACGAAACACTGTGCGCTGCCGCCTTTTGATCTTCGTTATAACTTCGATTCAAAATTATCGGAGCCGAAGCCGGAGTCGAAGGTGTTAAATAAAACGGAAGTTCCGACCTTTCGGAACCGAACTCGAAGCTCCGTTATATCACTACTCTCGTACATGTTTTTTATAACTCAGGATTTTTAAAAACAAAAAAATAGAATTGTTTATTAAAATTTATATATATTACTTCTAGAGCAACTGTAAAATTCTACATAAGACATAAAAAAAAATTGAAAGGTAAATAAAGGAAATAATTTTTGATGGTCAGAGTTTCAATTTATTTTAATGAAATTTGGCATTTTACACGAATATTGAAAGAAGAGGATTATATAAAATTTTTAAGTTTTCAATTGATTTTTATATTCTGGTTGATTTTTAAGGCGCATTTATGGAATTAAAATATTATTAAGGGAATAATCAATTTTTAAATTTGTAAAAGAGTTTAAAATAAAGCCTTTACCATCCTAATCAACACATTCAGTAACACTTTTTTCCTGAAATTACAATTCAATCACATATATAAATCTTTACAGTAGCAACTGTTTTCCTTTAATAAGAATAAGAATGAAAGGAAAAAACACCTTTTACTGAAAACCTTAAAACTCTTCCATAAATTGAAAAACTCAAGATTTCATCCTTGACATATTAATTCCATAACTGTCGTTAAAAATCCAATAAATTTCATAAGCTCCAATTTATATACAAATATATATCTATTCAAAGAAATTATGTTGATGGATTAAGATTTTCATTCAATTTGAGATTAAGTAATTCATTAGTTTATTTATTTTCTAACAAGATATTAGTGCTAATCCTCACAAAGACGTCCTGCGGTGACCATTGAAAATGGAATGTCATAAGATAAACAACACAACAAATATGATTAAATCTGCTTGGGGGTCCTTTCCAGAACAGTTACCTCAATTGAAACTCACACCCAACACAAATAAAACACAAATACACACATATTTACAACGTTGACTCTATTTACACATACTTGCAACTAAAAAATCCCAAATCTAAGAATTTGCATGCAAGTATAAGTGTGTGAGTCAGAGTCTGGTCCTGTCATTTGTTCTAACGTTTCCTTAAACACTGTCACATGTCTATCTGGCGATCTTTTCTATTTTAACACATATATTTGTCTATGCAGCTGTCCGTCTGTCTTGTTAGCTGTCGGTGTGTCTGTCTGTCTGTCTCAACAGCACCATAGTCATCATGTACATCACTGCTTTAATTGAATTTTATTATAAGAGTGTGTGAGTCTGTGCATACGTGTAGATTTTTAAACTATTTCATTGTGTTTGTAAATGTGTATGTGGCCTGTCATGGCTGTGCAGATCCTTTTTGTATGGATGGTTTTCTTTACTTGTGTGCGAGTGTATTTGTGTCAAGAGTAAAAATATGTTTTTGAGAGAAAAGTAAAATTGAGTTTATAATAAAAATGCAAATATGCGTTTGTGTGTGTGAGTGTGGTTGTGAGTATGTGGTTTAAAATGTGCACGAGATAAAATTTAGAGCTTTGTTGGCTAAGAACCAAGTATTCGGTTTGACTTTATTTGCGGCTAAGAATAGATAAAAAGACGTGCATGGTTGGCTCAGTGAGAATTCTCGAAAGACATTACAGCGGTAATGTACGAAGGATACTTTTCAACAAAAACAAATTACTCGCATGCATGTGTTCATTGAAAACATGAGATTATATGAAAAGAATCAATATAGAAATTAAGGTAAGAAAGAATTCTTCCGTCTAGGCATCGCATCTATAAAAATTTCTCAAAGTAGGTACCCCCTTAAGAAATGCCTTTTTAATCGGCTTATGTCATTCAAACAAATATAGAAGCTCACTCACATTTGAAATGCAGCATATATTTGCTTACAATGACAAGCCAAGAGGCAGAAGAAGCATTTGGAGTAGCAGCATCAGAATCAGCAGCAGCAGCAGCAGCAGCAAATTGGATAACATAAATTCTACATTTTTATTGTGAATGTGGAACAGATTCTGCTCTGAATAATGAACTAGGAACGACAACGCATTCGATGACATTTTGTGCAAGGTTTTTTTGGTTTGCATAAACTTAGGTTTATTTTTCTATGGTATATTTTTAGCATTTTCTGGGTTCAATTTAGTGGTTTCCTTACATCTGCACCTAAAAAAAATATTTGGCTTTATTGTAAAACTAAGTTAATAGTTTAAAATGAAGAGAGCCACAGATTTGAATATCAAAATAAAAACTATTTTACCATTGAACGCGTTTCATTTGATTTCATTGATTTGGCTTCTTAAGAGTCTTAACTAAAAGCATTAAATTTCGCATGTATTTCTGTCATTCTTAAGCGCGAGGACTTGAAAGCACACGCCAACGACATATAAACGACAGACGTTTTGACCCCGATTTCGGCTTTCTTTTAAAGATCTTTTAATTTTTTTTTTTATTAAAATTATCCAATTGATGACTTTGTTAAAAAATTTGCATAATGAAAACCACTATTTTAATTATTTTGGCATATTTTTACTTTTTCAAATAATGATAACCTCCCGAATAACGCGCTTTTTTCTAAAGTGCGATGCAGACAATTATGCAAAAATCAAATAATTAAAAAAAATTGCTTGAAATTTATTTAAAAAAAAAACAATTTATTTAGATCGCATTTTGATTAAGAGCTGATCATTTGAACAAAGTAGGCTATTTGTGGGACCAAACCAAAATTTCCCTTCTAAGCCTTAATACCTTAAACGGAATAAAAAACAAGAAACAATTAAATGAAGTTTTTTTAAGGAATTATTAATTCAAATTGAATTTTTTACATAAAAAGAATTTTTAAGCAAAATGAGAAATAAGATAATTAAAGTTACTGCTTTTTCGATTGACCATAGCTGTATGTATTTGTTGTGGTTTTCGTATTTTATTTGGAAAATATAGCTTTTTAAGGAGGTGACTTTATATTATATCTTTTTTTTTTAAAACTTAATAAGCTTAAAGTTTTAGTAACGTATCCGTCCACGTTCAAGCTATATAAAATTTTTTATTACAAAAAGAGTTTTAGGTTGATGATGTTTCGATTTGTCCTTCTTTCCTGTGTTCTGGAAAGAAGGAGAACATATTTTCAATTTTTCTACTTTTTCAATTTGTCTGCGGAGTGGGCGGAGTTCTAATTTACAAATGTCAATATTCTTTATATCTTACAAGTACACAAAAAAAAAATACAACCAAGATTTCCACAAAACCGCTACACACTAAATAGATAAAATGAAAAGAAACTTTTCACTTTGATGAAAGGTGATTGCTTATCTGCTGAGCTGTTTAAGAATGGAGTCGACGCTCTATTTAGATATATTCACGAGGTTCAGAAAATCGGGAAGAACCTCTCCCCACCATTAGTTACCAAACGAGGTTTCAGACAAGATGATTCCTTATCGTGCGACTTTCTTAACCTATTGATGGAGAAGATCATCCGAGCTGTTGATCTGAGACGTAGTGGCACAATACTTTACAAGAGTGTTAGGCGTACGCTGACGACATCGATATCATTGGCCATAATACGAGCGAAGTCAGTGCAGCATTCTCCAAATAAAAAAGAGTCAAGGCGAATGGGTGTGGCAGTGAATGCAGATAAGACGAAATACTTGTTGTCAACAAACAAACAGTCCCAGCGTCTTGGAACCCACGTTACAGTTGACAATGCGTCCTTCGAGGATGTGAAGGACTTCGTCTTTATGGGATCCAGAATTAACTCAACAAACCACATCAGCATTTAGATCAAAGGAAGAATAACTCTTGCCAACAGGTGTTACTTTGAGCTTAGTAGGCAATTAAAAAGTAGACCCTCTCTCGACGAACGAAAATCGCGCTCTTTAAATCGCTCATTATGCCCGTCCTACTTTATGTATCCAAAACCTGGACGCCGAGCCTTAGAGAGAAAGATACTTCGTTAGATCTACGGACCAATCTGCGTCAATGGCGAGCACCGAATACGGTGGATTGATGAACTTTATGAGGCGAACGCTGATATCGACATAGTCAAGCGCATAAAATCGAGCGGCTTCGCTGGCTTGGTAATGTTTAGTACATAAAAAAAGGATGCTCCAGTGAAGAAAATATTCAATTTGTTACCTGCAGCGTCCAAAGCATCTTCGTTGGAAAGACCAAGTAGAGGGCAATCTGATGAAGCTTGGAATTTCCAACTGGCGCCAGCAAGCGAGAGACAGAGCTGGCGCACATTCTTAGATTAACCAAGATCGACATACGGTTGTAGCGCCAAATATGTAGGTTAATTAATTTTTTTTTTCTCTTCCTGGACTCATTTTCGTATTCTATTTAAAATTCTAAGAAGAAAACTTCTCGGGATCATATGTGTACGGTTTATTTGGCTTCCGAAACCTTTCTTTTAAAAATTTTGATACCTGAATGTCGTAGCTATTTATACATTTCATGGTATTTATTAGACATTATTCATAATAACTGATTCTGGGGGTTTTTGGGGATGAGGAATCTGAATCTGGTGTTTATTTTTGCCAGTCAGCAGAGGGGCACAGTGGATCGTTTAGTACAAGGTAAACGAGAAAAAATTATCTTGTAAACTTTTATGATTGTTTTCGATGTCTAAGATTTAAAAAAGATAAAAATAGATATCCAAATTTCGTATAAGTAGGCGTGACACCTCGCATACACCTAAAACATATTTATTGTCATATCTTGGAAACAGGTAAAACTATGGTAACGAAATTATAGAACAACGTCTTATAGGTTATTTTTGGTAATGATACATAATTTGGGAGTGTTTGAACAACTCGTACCTTCCATACAACTGAAATGTTCATTAGCAACGAGCGTCTGACTTAACAGTTTCGTCTGTTCGTAGACACTGTTTTTCTTACATTGGAAGTATTTAAAGCACAAATTGTGCAATACAAACACAAAAATGCGTTTGTATAATTGTAAACTTTAATGATCTAAAAATATGGTGGGCAGCTTTGGCCATTTGAATGAATTAACAACGAGCTTATATTTCGCGCACAGTAAAAATGTTTATCCTTCAATGGTATTTGATGTTTGCAAAGAAATACGTTACACAGCAATCAGAAAAATTTTATACATTCGCGACAACTTGAGGATTACGTTAAAATTATTGACTAATAGCGTTTTCGTTTCTCTAAAAATGCTACATTGTTTTGCTTTTTTTGGAAATGCTACCCGCTTCAGAAAAAAATAGTGACCTCTTAAACTGAATCTTGTTCTTTTCTCGAAAATTCACATAGAAAATTCCGTACGATGAATAAAAACAATTCATAAGCAATTCTGATGATAATTCACCTTTCCATCACGAAATTCCATGCCACATTCAAGAAGCTTATGCAACACGTTCAATTATGTACCGCCGTTTCAAAGCGTCTCATTCATAAGCGTCGCGAAGAAATAATTGGTAGCACTTGAAAGTAGAGATCAAATGCCAAAAAATAAGAGCAAACAGGATTTGAAAAGACGGAGGCAGATGTAGAGTACTGTAAGGAGTAAAATTTGGGCCCACTATCAATCCTCTTAATTTTCATACTGCATTATTGTAATTAATTTAACACTCTGATGCCTGAAAAGGTCCTCTGAGAACTATGCATTTTTCAGCGATGAAGCATTTCTATATGATTCGACCGAAAAGCCGCAGCCTTCCTTACTTCTTTAAATGGGATGTAAAGAAGCTAATGAAATAAGATACAATACAATTACGAAAACATTTTCATTTAAATGTATAGAAGCTAATGAAATTACACTTTCATTTTGGAATTCATTCTTATGAATTGTATGGCTGAAGGGCCAAATAAGTTTAATTAATGTCAAATTAATTAAATAATATAACAATTGATCGATTTTTCGGTCAAAGTCATGTGTAATTGAACATTTGGTTGTGAAAATAGCCACCTTTCAGTTAGAACACTAGCTTCTGGCAAAGAAAAAACTCATTTCATTTCTATGGTGCATTTCGACAAACTATCGAACACCAATGAATATTGAAATAAATGAAGAAGCAACTAGAACAGATGGCAACCCTTGATAGAGTTGATGGCGGTGATCAATAAATAGCCTACTGCTTTGAAATGTCATATGATTAGCAGCCATACAATTCATAAGAATGAATTCCAAAATCTGCGCATTCATATGCTAGTTTAAGCAGTGAGTTGATCACAGCTTAATCACTCAAAGACTACTGAAGAGGAAAATGTAGCGATTTCCGAAACAGACTGTCTAGTCAGCTAAGTGATTGACTCTTTACAGAGTTGTTGTTGCCTTCTTGAAAACTTACTTGATCTAAAGCTCATAACCTTAATTCATGTAATTATTCAATAGATCATAAAAATTAACTTAATAATAATAATAATTATATGTAATAATTGATTTTCTTGTGTATGTATATTTCTGGCTTCTAAAACGCATTTATCATTGAATTAGTATGTTTTATTTTGAATTGGTTCGAAGCAAAACTATAATTTCGGTTCCAAAATCTTCGGACCAATTCAAAATAAACACACTGATGCAATGATAAATGCGTTTATGAAGTCAGCCAATATAATGAACTTTTCTATTTTATGTTATGAACTCTAATGTTTTTTGGTAATTATATTTTTTGTGATTATCTATTATATTTTATGTTTTGAAAGAAAGATTAACTTATGTCGGGTGTACATTCTTTTCTAGAAAAACGTTTTTTGTGAACATATCGCACACCCTCTTCAAAAGAGGCACAGCTCAAAATTTTTGCATTTCCAGGAGGAGCAAAAAACTATTTTTTATTATAGGGACTCCATACAAAGCGACAAAACTATTATTTTTTTTAATTAAAGTCTAAGAATATGTGTTCAAAATTAAGACAGCCGATGTAGATGATCACTTGTTTTACACGAAAAAGGAAAAATTTTGATATTTTGAGTTTGAGACACCAATAATCGTGTGTAGGTAGAAATGATCAATGGATCCTTTAATTGAACCGAATTCAAGTCAAAATTATTGACAAGTTCAGAAAAACGGAAAACAGCTTCTTTTATTCAATCGAATGAAATTTAAAATGAATAACTTCTACGATCACAAAATTGAGTTTAGGTCAAAAAGATTAAAAAATTCGTTCATTCAACTGAATGGAGGTTAAAAGGACTAAGGGGTTCGTTCATAAAACTATGAGCGCAGTGCTTACAACGGAGTGCTACAACCAAGGCTATTGAAAAGTAGATAATTGAGGTGATCACCCTTTCAAATGTTATTAGCAATCGAATAAGTCGATAGGGCACTAATTCAGTTGCAATAGTGGATTTAATTCTCTGCGTGTAGATACGATACAATTATCTAATTCGGGTCGGGTTGAACTGACTAATTCGGTTAACTCGGGTTGCGGTTTTTCTCCACAAGATCCACAGGGACTTTGTATGGGCATTCATACAATATGCTCATGATTTTTGTTGTGGCTGTAATTTTCTTGTTAATTATTTGTTTTTTAAAGCTATATAAGTAGAAACCCGACGTGTTTTTGCCACGCCTCCGTTGCAAAATGCCCATAAAATGTTATCAGTGAAACTGTATGTGTAAATTGTAGTCGAGTACTGAATTCTGTGACTGTGCGACCTATAACTCCAAAGCTATTCAATTAACAAATTAAGGTTGCCTGCCAGCCAACAATGCAAGGTTCCACGCCTTTCTTCAACATCCATTAAATGTTATCAATGAAATGGCACCTATCGTAGTCGAATACCTTATTCTGAGGCTGTACGTCTTATAACTCCAAAGCTATTCGATATCGCAAATTTGGGTTGTGTGGGAAGTGCCACGCCTCCTTGTCTAATACTCATAAAAATGTTATCAGTTAAATGTCACGTATAAATTGTGGTCGAGTACTGAATTTCGAGGGTGAATTTTTTTTTTTTTTTAAACCTTCGCGTATCAATTACGAACAAATCCGCTGAAGTATCCTATTTTTTCCAGTTGTTTTCAAGTTTTTAGTATCCAAACAAACTACGATCCATTTTTATATACGTATACAGATGTGATGGCAAAAAGCTGGCTTTTTTCTCTATTTCATCTGCCTAAGTATATAACCACACCCATTCTACAATACTACACCAAGCATATGAACACAAAAAATTGTAATGACACCATTAGGGTCCATAAAATTTAATAATTATAAGCAGAGTATTCATAAAGAAGGTCCCTGGGGACATTATCAGGCACCGACGCAAAAATACATTTCATATAAAGCTAGCAGGCCGCAGTTGTACGAGGATTCGCCGCGGATGTTTTTTAAAAATCTCCTTAAGACAATACTTGTCAAACAAAATAAGAAATATTTCGTCTTTTGATTTAGTTTAAGTTAGATCAATTTTAGTTTTTCTTATACTTTTTATTTAATTTTTTTTATAGGCTTTTTGATCATAGGTTTTGTAAATGAAATTAAAAACTCAAACATCTTTTGTTGTATTTTGTTTTGAACTGCAGCAATGTATTTATATGTATCTCACTTTTCGCCTTGCGTGAAGCTCATCTGTTTGTTTTTTTTTTTTGCGCTGTGCTAGCTGAGCAAAAAAGATTGTAGTAGAGAGAAACATGAAGTTTATTAAAAGTCTCGCAACACAAACGAGTGAAAAGAAAAAAAATAAGCAATGAGTGGCAGCTAAGATGATTTTTTAAATAACTTAAGACTTTAATTAAATATACTTATTATTTAAATTTCGAAAAGAAAATACAACTAACTGCTCTAAAATATTGTAGTACAAATATTATATAAATATTATATTTTAAAACTTTTTTCATAAAAATTGACCCGGAATTCTGGAGTTAACCTAGTAATTATAGTTCATAGTATAGATATAGATATAGATATAGATATAGATATAGATATAGATATAGATATAGATATAGATATAGATATAGATATAGATATAGATATAGATATAGATATAGATATAGATATAGATATAGATATAGATATAGATATAGATATAGATATAGATATAGATATAGATATAGATATAGATATAGATATAGATATAGATATAGATATAGATATAGATATAGATATAGATATAGATATAGATATAGATATAGATATAGATATAGATATAGATATAGATATAGATATAGATATAGATATAGATATAGATATAGATATAGATATAGATATAGATATAGATATAGATATAGATATAGATATAGATATAGATATAGATATAGATATAGATATAGATATAGATATAGATATAGATATAGATATAGATATAGATATAGATATAGATATAGATATAGATATAGATATAGATATAGATATAGATATAGATATAGATATAGATATAGATATAGATATAGATATAGATATAGATATAGATATAGATATAGATATAGATATAGATATAGATATAGATATAGATATAGATATAGATATAGATATAGATATAGATATAGATATAGATATAGATATAGATATAGATATAGATATAGATATAGATATAGATATAGATATAGATATAGATATAGATATAGATATAGATATAGATATAGATATAGATATAGATATAGATATAGATATAGATATAGATATAGATATAGATATAGATATAGATATAGATATAGATATAGATATAGATATAGATATAGATATAGATATAGATATAGATATAGATATAGATATAGATATAGATATAGATATAGATATAGATATAGATATAGATATAGATATAGATATAGATATAGATATAGATATAGATATAGATATAGATATAGATATAGATATAGATATAGATATAGATATAGATATAGATATAGATATAGATATAGATATAGATATAGATATAGATATAGATATAGATATAGATATAGATATAGATATAGATATAGATATAGATATAGATATAGATATAGATATAGATATAGATATAGATATAGATATAGATATAGATATAGATATAGATATAGATATAGATATAGATATAGATATAGATATAGAACAATAGTAGAAACACTATTTCCATTCGATGAAGATGGGCTAAAAAGAGAACCAAATTATCAAGTCGAAGGTTTCATCCCTCTGAACGTAGATGACATTACACATGCATGTAGTAAACTAAAAATAGGTAAGAGCCCAGGACCAGATGGTATACCAAATGAGGTCATAAAAGTAGTATGTGAGATATGGCCAGATCTTTTACTTGAAGTCTTCAATTTATGTCTAATAAACGGAATCTTTCCAGCTAAATGGAAAATACAAAAGTTAGTTTTGTTACGAAAGGGAAATAAACCATTAATGAGCCTAGTTCCTATAGACCACTCTGTATGTTGGATTCACTAGGAAAATTATTAGAGTACGTAATGCTAAAACGTTTGGAAGAGCGCATAGATGACCTTGGCGGACTATCCCCTATGCAACATGGCTTCCGCAAAGGGAAGAGTACAGTTGATGCCATTAGCGCAGTATGCAATAAAGCTATACAGGCCAAAACAACAGGAGAATACTGCTCAATAATAACACTAGATGTTAAAAATGCTTTTAACACAGTAAAGTGGAAAGTAGTACTACAAGCTTTCAGAAACCGACGTTTAGATAACTATCTCTTTAACATAGTATCAGACTATCTGGATAACAGAATTTTAATCTATGAGACGGAAAATGGTATAAAAGAGCACCAAATAACAGCAGGTGTACCTCAGGGCTCAGTATTAGGACCATTCCTGTGGAATGTAATGTACGATGGTCTACTGAATTTGGAATTACAAGAAGGTGCAAAACTAATAGGTTACGCTGATGATATTGCTCTGGTAGTAAACCAGCGAACTGCCGAATTAATCGAGATAGTGGTAAACGATAGCTTATGTCGTTGTAACAGATGGCTGCGAAGAAACGGTTTGAAACTTGCAGTTCCAAAAACGGAAGCAATTCTAGTGACAGATCGTAGGGTCTTCAAAATACCGAAAATACGTCTACAAGATAGAGAGATACCCTTTAAACGAAGCTTATGCTATTTGGGTGTGCAATTAGATGACAAACTTAGCTTTGGACAGCACGTAGTAAATATTCGTGACAAAGCTTTGCGAACGGCAGCATCATTGGCCAGAATAATGCCAAACTGTGGTGGCCCAAGGCCGCAGATGAGAAAATTAATAAACAGCGTAGTACACTCCCAGCTTCTTTATGCTGCTCCAACCTTTGTCAGGGCACTGAATCTGAAGAATAATATGAGGGAACTACAGAAAGCACAGAGAGTTAGTGCTCTCCGTATTATATCAGCGTACCGTACAGTGTCCACAAGTGCGGCTTTAGTGCTTGCAGGTCTGCCACCAATAGACTTATTAATACTGGAAAGAGAAGAAATATATACCCAAACTAAACTTATAAGTTGGGCGAACACTAATACACAAGAGCGAAAGAAAAAAATTTCAGAAATAAAAATTAATG
Source organism: Dichetophora obliterata (assembly GCA_963920525.1). NCBI lineage: Eukaryota > Metazoa > Arthropoda > Insecta > Diptera > Sciomyzidae > Dichetophora > Dichetophora obliterata. Next base: position 188,983,417 of record OY986436.1, read on the forward strand.
CCAGGGACAATGTAGTGACTAAATGGCAAGAACGTTGGAATCAAAACATGAACGGGAGCTGGACATATAGCCTTATCCCCAATATAAAAGTCTGGCTGGAAAGACGACATGGAAGCATGGGATATTTTCTGACTCAGGCTATGACAAACCATGGTAGTTTTAACAAATACCTGCATAGATTTAAACTTAAAGAAATAAGCAGCTGTGATTCATGCGCAGCGCTAGAAGAAGATGCAAAGCACATACTTTTCGAATGTGAAAAGTGGTTGGAGGAGAGACGAGCTTTAAATGATATGCTAGGTGTTACATTAACTGAAGAGAATCTGTTGAACGAAATGCTAAAATCTGAACATGCATGGACTTTGTGTGAAAGACACATAAATAAAATATTAAAGGAGAGAAACTTCAGTAGTTCCGAACCTCCTTGCTTAAGGAGGACGTAGGAATCTTACGAAATCAAACCCCCGTCTTGATGAAATGCTGACGCGGTTCCGGGGTGGAGCTGGTGGAGTATCGTGGGGCCACTAGATGATAGCGCGCTATCACTACGTCCAACAAAAAAAAAAAAAAAGATATAGATATAGATATAGATATAGATATAGATATAGATATAGATATAGATATAGATATAGATATAGATATAGATATAGATATAGATATAGATATAGATATAGATATAGATATAGATATAGATATAGATATAGATATAGATATAGATATATAGATATATATATATAGATATACAGTGGAACTTCCCTAGCTCGAAGTGTCAAGGGACTTTAATTTAACTTCGAGTTATGAAAAATTCGAGTTATAGAATAAAATATTATATATCTAAATAATTTAATTTTTGTCTGCGAAGTGATTTCTTTCAAAAATTGTTGGCGGTGGAATATCTTCAACTTCATCATGCATTTCAATATCACCACCGACAAACTTTTACGAGCGGGTTTTGAAATGTTTGTACTCTCTGTGTGCCTGCAATGAGTACCTGGACGAAAGTTGTATTAATTTGAATTGAAAAAACATTCTGTGCAATTCTTTTAAGTATGACATCATGCCATTTTCAAGTTACACTTTATTGCTCATTGCACTCTTTGACTGCAATATTTGATTGGGAGATACACAACTTTACTTGAGCTGCCATCATTATTATAATAATCTGATTGAGTCAATTGGTCTAAGACAAAAAAATAATAATTAAGTCAGGGTTCTTTCGGCTTATAGCACGCACTTAACCAGTATGCCACGGTGGCCACACAACAACCAATATGTAGCGTCCGATCGAAACCTGAATTTTGGCTGAAACCGAAACCGAAACCGAAACCGAAACCGAATACGAATATTTGGTCATTTTATAATATTCGGCCGAAACCGAAATCGAAACCGAAACTAGTTATGAAAATGAAAATTTAAGTTTTTTACAAATAAATTCTTTGTATTAAAAGGAAATAAAAGTACTATTTTCACTTAAAGTATTCACCTACAATGTACATTTATATAGAACTACAAAACAAAGTATCTCTGTTTTTTTTAAAGGTTTAGTATTATAAAAATAGAAATATTTCTTTTTCTTAATTGCACACACATAGAATTCGTTCGGAAGAATAATTATCAATTAGACGAATTCATCATTTTTGTTTTGCATAATGCGTTGTAAATATTTTTATTAAAACCAAGTTATATATTTAAATTAATTGACTTTTGCAAGAAATTTTTACAAACATTTTCGGCTTCGATTTCAGGATTCAGCCATATTGAGGCCATATTGAGGCCGACAAAAAGGGCCGAAACTGGCCATAACCGAAACCGAATATTCGGTCGGAAACTACCTATATAGTAAATTTAATAAAAGCATAAGTAAATTTATAGTGTAAATAAGATAACGATTTTTAAATATTTTTTATTATTGTTACATTCACAGTGTTGGTATTATTATCATATAATTTTAAAAATAAAATTGTAGGATAGAAGTAGTGAAGTGTTTCATGATATTCCTAAGTAATTATTTTTAGTATATTTATTTTTATTTAGGTCCTGCCTAATTGGTTGCCGGCGAAGTTCGCCACTGGCTCTAAATTTGATTTTTTTTTTTTGGTAGCCGTTCACTATAAAGTGCAGAGGCTTTATTATAATAATATTTTCAAAAGTTGGCAGCTTATAAAAAGCTCAAAGACTTTAAAAATAAGAATTAGCTGGCAGCTTTGGAGCTCAAAACGTAATTAACTTTATTTGAGTTTTGTTCATCCTTTTATAGTATGTATGTATAACGGTTTTTTGTCTTAAAACTAGTTAACAATTGTTTTTGTATTTAGAAAGTAAACGGAATCATATGTTCTTTAATTAGTGTAAAAGTAATAGTAGAATATCATATACATATTTGTAATTTAGTAATAGTAGTAAAATGTGTGTGAGTGAGTAGACCAAAATTATTAGAAAACATAAACATAATCATATGTTAATATATTTGCGTAGGAGTAAAAGTAAAAATGTAATTTCATATATTTTGTATTCAGCAATATTAGTACATGTGTGTGAATGAAATAGACAGTATTTCTTAGTAAGAACATATGTTCTTGTTGTTAGAATATTATCTTTGTATAATACAATAAAGTAGAATAAGGTGATACGTACCGTAGAGACGTGTATCTTTTAAATATGTTTTATAGTTGTTTGTTTTAATATTTTATAATGTAGAAGTGTGTACATTACAGTAGTTACAAGATATGTCACAAGAAAACTACTAAGCAATACGTGGCACCTGGAAAGATTTCTTAAAAACTTAACACTTTTTGTACTTAAAATCTAAATTTCGAAAGAAAACTCCCAAAAAAAATTGTGCAGCACAAATATGATATTTTAAAATTTTCCCATAAAAATCAGCTCAGTAGTTTTGGAGTTAAACAGCAACTTAAAAATTACACTTAAATTTTATTATTTTAAAAAATGTTCGTCATCTTGCATTAAAATCAACATACATTTTTTCATTTTATTCTTATAAGCCTCCAACTCTTTTGAAGTTATGAATTAAACATCGTGAAATTTATGCCCCCAGTCTAAAGTTTTTTATACGATCTTGATAATTGCTGTCGCTTAATAATTAAGGGTTGCTGCATATATTTCTTTAATATCTATATAAAGACCTCCTTTTTTTTCCTTTGAAAATAGCTGCAACATTGTTCGAAATATTCTAAAGTATTAATAAAGCATTTTTATATTGTCATTACATTTATCTACAACTCTAAAATGTAGTTTTTGAACGCATCAACGGCTTCTTCTGGCGTCGAAAATCGTTGTTCACTCAGTTTTCCTTTGATAAGCCAAGTCAAAATTTGGACTGTACGCTGAATGACCCATTATTTAGATGTTCTGAGTACTCAAAAACGCCTTATTTTGAGCGGATGTGTGGGAGCTTGCATTGTTTTAATGAAGAATGATTATTCGGCGTTTTCATAATTTCAGGGCAAACTGTTTTCTTAGTAATACTTCTGGCAAACAAATGGTTGTTTAGCATGCGTCAACAAATTAATTTGCTGCAGTTCTACAGAATTTTAATTTTGAAGTATTGGAAGCAGCAGTAACATTCGGTGATGCGGGGTACATTTGTTACTGTTTATAAAAATATTATAATATTTTTTATAATAAAACACTTAACTTGGCTCAGTGTAATCAAAAAATAAATTTTGGATAATTGTATTTTTAAGAGAAACCAAAACGAATTGAACAAAACATAAGTTTTTTAAAAAATATCTCAACTAAGAAGTGTCACAGCGTAACCAAACCTGAGGCTTTCTCCTAAATATTTTGTAATTGTCTTATTTATAAAATTACCTGTCGATTGATACCAATATAAGAAGGTTTCGACACATAAAAAAATTTTGATTTTTGTCCATGGGCCAAAGCAGTGTGCTTCGCTTTAATTGTTTATTTTTAGGCACTTAAATCATCATTTATTTTATACTTCGCATTTCTCACAAAAGATCTCTATGATAAGTATGATGTTTGATAGTCGATTAATATGAAGCATAGAAATTGCATGGTTTATAAGCATTCCAGAGCATACAAGTTTTGAAAACATTAATATTTGCAGTGTACTCGTATTTTTTATCCCCTGCTTATCCAACAAATTTGTATCCTACACTTGTATAGCCTCATACGTTTTTTGAAGTTAAATTTGGTTTTACTTTTACATATTTTTACATTCCTTTTTTTTTATTACTTTTTCTCTTACTACAATCTCATTTTGGCTGAAGTACATTCTTGCTGTAAAAGTCTGCTGCAGTGTAGGAACCGCCTCTATCATGCAGCGTATCCTATTATTCTGTGGCATATGTAATATATATGTGTGTGTGTGTGTTTCTTTTGTTATATGACGAAATGAAATTCCCGTTTCAATTGTTTGCATAGATTATGCAGTAGCAACGCAGTATTTATACTACAAACTACCTTTTCACTCCCTACTGTACTCTATCACCAACACCATCTCCAACTCTGTCACATGTTCACACACAAACATACACGAACACACACACCCACACGGTGGTATAGGAGTCTCCAAGGAGCTGCAAGAGCTCAGCGTGCTAGCAACGCATTGAAATTTGAGGCATGCATCCAGGATTGCAGTCACGGGATAAAAAAATTCACAAAACTATTACTATGTTGAAGTAAGAGCAACAAAAACAGCAAGAAAATATAAAAGTATTCTCCAAAAGAAACGGAACTCAGCTCTGTTGTGGGTGGTGAGTAAGAATAGAGTTGTTAAATATTTAAAAATGACTTTATCCACCATGTTTGGCTCAGTGAATGTTGGCCAAAAGAAAACTTTGGTTTTTCGTTACGTTTAATTATTTTTTCCTCAAAACAAATAAAAAAAACTTCCAAAATATATATATAAAAAAAACATTGCATTTTCATAGAGCACAAGTTGGAAGCGTGCTATGCATTTGTTTGTAAAAGAACAGCTGCAGATCTTGTTTTTGTTTTTGCTGTTTTTGTAATTAGCACTTAATTAACATTTAAATAGAATTTTAATTTCAACTTGCATAAATTAATAGAAAACTGTTCGTTGTGGGTTTTGTCCGCATCCCTATCTTGTTTTTTTTTTTGTTGTTTTGATTGTTGTTGTGTTTTATTGAAATATTTATGCCTCTAAGGCGGCAAGTGCTTAAATTTCTATATAAATACTTACTAACTACAGTCATTATCTCAGACAAGGAGACTGTATTGAAAGCTGGCGCCTCGCCGGAAACCTCGCATCTGTAGAGACCGGTTGACATCAGTGTAACACGTCGGAGCATTACTTGTGTATCGGATGAGTTGCGTAGCTGAAATGGAAAAGATACCTTATTTTAAAAGCTATTAAAAAATTATACAAAAACTTTAAAAAGATGTTGACAATTAATTCATTGTCTACGATATCAGTCAAAAATGTATTAGTTTTTACAATTAACAAGATATTGAATAAATTTTTCAAATTTCAACAGAGCAACTTAGGGTGTTGTGGCATAGGTATTTTTATTCTGCAAAGTGTGAAACAACTAGAAGTCGGTTTTTGGTTAACACTTTGACTGTCCCATGTATCATATATGATGCACAGACGTTATGATTAATACGCTTGCGCATCATATGTGATACACAATTTGTCTTATTGCTTTTAACAAATTTTTGTATGAACTGATGGAAAATAAAGTAATCTAATGCTCTGAGCGTGTAGAGAATGTTTTTTTTTAAATAAGACCTGAACATACGTATAAGAAAAAAGTTAAAATTTCCAAGATATAAAACGATAAAAATGACTTTTTTTAACAAAAAGGTAAACTTTATTCATGTTGAAGAAATGAAAAATACAAAAGAAAACAATAAAAATATTAATAAAAATAAAGATAATTTCATTATACTTTTTATTATTTAGTTATAAAATAACATAGGAAGTATAATTGTTATGAATTTCATTAAAGCAAGGTAAACAATATGGTTTTTGGCACTCAATACACTGTGTATTAACTTGTTTAGACTTTGTGGAAGCAGTATTTCTATTGTGGCTTTCGGCTAATTTTTTGTAACAGCCAAGACATCTTTTACGCACAAGTTTTCCATCATCTTTTCTAGGTATTTCGCTGAGTTCGTGAGGTGTGTTTTTTGTTTTTTTCATAGTTGTTCGCTCTTCAGTAATGCCAAGCAAAGAATTTGCAATTGACTTTGTAAACTGCTCTAATTTCATTTGTTTGTTAGAATAAAATTTATTATACAAAACCCAACTATTTAAAATTGCAATACTAATACATTCAATCAGTACTTTTCGATACCATTTTACACTTTTCCTTGCTGGGCTTTAGTAAGATATCATTTGGTCAGAGAGGTCAATTCCACCTTTGACTCGGTTATAGTCTAGTATTATGACAGGTCTTTTGACTATTTTTCCTTCACGGTTTTTTTTCCCGGTTTCTTGCATATTGAGACCATGAAAAGTTGAAATAAGTCTTATTTCTTTCTTGTCCTGGTATTTCATCACTCTAATTCCTGTTGAGTTTATTGCACCTGCTATTTCGTTTCTCGTCAATTTGAAAGATTTCAGATTCGGCAAACCAACCCTGTTTGATCGTAATGTTCCACAGAATTCGGTATTTTTATTTTTCAAGAACATAGCTAAAGGAATGCTACTATACCAGTTATCTGCAACCAATAATCTTCCTTCATTCAAGAGATCTTCAGCTAATGAGGCAACGATTGACCCAGCATGGTCTAATCCAGGTAATTTTTCAGAGGTGCCTTTCCCGCAGTATACGGAGAAATTCCAAACATAGCCAGTCATATCACACAACTTGAATAATTTTATTCCATATTTGTGGCTTTTTCCTGGATTATATAAAAGCCTTCCACTGTGCGAAATCATAGTTTCATCCACAGATATTTCTTCACCTGGGGTATATATTTCCTGAATATTTGATATAAAAGTATTTAAAAAATTGGAAATTTTATGTAATCTATCTCCTGGATTAGCCGTTTTGTTATCAGCAACATGCCAATTCTTTAAAATCAGACAAAATCGATTGTAGCTCATACCAATATTGTGAAACAACGGATGATAAAATAACGTTTCCATTCTCCAATAGTCTTCAATATTAGGATATTTGATAATGCCAGTAGTAATTATCACACCAATAAACTTTTTCATTTCGGCATGTGTAGTATTTGACCACCTTTTCATGAGAGAATTACGACGAAACTGGTTGGATTCTAAGAACTGTTCCGCATATTGGTTTGTTTCTAAGACCATCAGGTCAACAATTTCGCTGTCAAAAAATTGCTCAAATATATTGATTGGCAAAGGTACTCCATCTTCAATTACAATACGCTTATTTAGACCATGTTTGCCAATAAAAGGAATCTTTTGTGCTTCTGCAATATCATTGCTCCACTCTTGCCGAACGGACGATGTTGATGTAGAGGCGATCTGCGGCCATTCGTCAAACAAGTTGTTTTCGTTATCAGATTCACTATCGGATGAATCATTAACATCTTCGCAAATGTAGTTGTCATCACTGCCTGAAGAAAAGTCCTCTTCATCTGAACTGTCATCACTTATACCAGTTCTATTATCAAAATCTGAATTACTATTTTTTCTTATCCGACCGTAAAATGATAATGGATCTAGACTCACTAATAAATTGATACTGACTACTAGAAGCTCCTACCATGGTTGTACAACAATCCACCGACAATTGCAAAAAATGGGATTCCCCTTATTTCACTCTACACACATGTTTATTTCAGTGTTGCTAACGTATTTATTTCAATGTTGCTAACACTATACGGCAAAATAAATAAATAGTAACGAATAAAAATGACATGAATCATATGTGATGCACAGAACGTATGAATAATAAATAGTTTAAATATTGCTCCGTGTATCACATGTGATGCACGTCATTTTTACCAAATAATTACTGTGGACGTACACTATAAAAAAAAAATTTTGTACTGGGACAGTCAAAGGGTTAAATATTATTATATTAATGTTTCAAGTATTAGAAACAAAATAGTATAGAATATGAATCTTGTGAAAACCCATAAAAAGTTATTAGGGAAAGTTTTATAAAACCAAACACCTCCAACTTGGAAATTTTGAGGCTATTGTGGTACACAACGTAGGTTCAATGTGATATACTGTCTTTGAGTGAATTGAATTTGAAAAATCTTAAGGACAAAAAATTTCATATTTTATATATGGGCTGTTTTAAGAGATTTTTAATTTATAATTTTATTGGAACTTAATATTTCAAGTGTAACAAAAGAAAACGTTTATAATTCAATGAATAAGAAAAAGGCAAGAGGAAACAGTATGACAGCAACAGGGTTGCTTATAGAACTCATTACATTTTTAGGTTTGCTACTTTTGCGCAAGTTAAAAAGTATTAATAAGAAAGTTGTTAAATGCTGCCAACCAATACATAAAAGCCGCCAAGATGTGTACTACAAAAGCCAATTTGAAACGATCACGTATTAAAACTCTTAAATTGATTAGTAATGAGAACTAAAAAAATAAATCGCTAATTAATCGAAGCTTTACACTTACATTAAGTGCAAAAAGTACACAATAATAATAAACACACCGATGCATTGCATAAATGCATTAAGGAGCTCAACCTAGTTTTTGGATTACAATGCCCCATTGTATTTTCAAATAAAACATTAAGGGTTCTCATATTAGCATGTAAACAATCTTTTAAAAATGATTTACATGCTAGTTTACACTCCAAAATAGGCTCGGAAATGATGTAAGCTCACGACCGGGCTTACGGGTCAGTTACATGCTTAGTTGAGAACCCTTTTTATTAATTTTTTTGTATGATATTTTATTCACTGCATTCAATATTGTTATATGTACCAGGTTAAAAATATATATATTTAACTAGCTGTTATACCTGGTGTTAATTGAGCCGTTATATATCTTTAACCCAAATTTTTGACCTTTATTGTTCATCGTCGAACATACTAAGGTCCTCAGATTCATCAAACACCTTAAATGTTTAAGGTAAATAATCTGCCATGCAAAAATTTTTCATAGTTATATTATTGCAATTTGGTAATTGCACACTTTTGTGGTAAGTAACATTCTTGGTTTAGATGTCTTTTATTAGAAAATTTTCGTTTTCTATAGGAACATGCAAGTTTCTTTAAATTTCCAAGAAAATGATACCACAAAAATTTTCGTACCTGAAACACACAAAAAGTTTTTAGCACTAATATTATTTTTTGGTGAAAAAGAAAAAAAAATGAATCAAAAACGAAAGTGCTGCTTTTGATTGACATTTTGATTAATTGTCCGTTCAATCGTGTTTCAATCTTTTTTATTTTCGTTTCCCTTCAAATTTTTATAATTTTCCAAAAACAACTTTAACGAATTTCTTTATTTTGCAAAAAAGTTTGGTAAAAATATTTGTTGTTGGAAAAATATTCAAAACCAAAAATGGCTTTTTTATTGTTCTTTCATATGGTGTGCATAAATGAAGGGTTGATTTACCGGGTCAAACTTTAAAACAACACCATCTACAGACCCGCCGCACACACACATCAAATTTTAGATTAAAAGATAATTTAAAAATAGCCTTTGTACGGCCACTGCACAATGCACTTCTTTCGATTTTAGGATGACAAGAGATAATATAATTTTTTTGGAATTTAATAAAATAAAAAATTTCTTCAAAATTTCATTCAAAAATATGCAAATGAATACTAAAAACTTAATACTCTGATAAATTTTTTAAAAAAATTCGTGAATATTAAAACTTTTACGAACAAAAAAAAAAAAAAGCTTAATCAAAGCAAAAAATTAAGGACAATTTGAAATATTTATAATTTTGAGCAAAATGTACATTTTGACATTAATTTTTTTTTTAAAAGTCTTAACCACATTTGTATTAACAAAAATGAAAACAAAATATGGACCGAAAAAAAAGATAAATTGTCGAATTTTGCCTATAAATTCTTGAAGGAGTTTGAATGCAGTTAGGGTTCAGTAGAAAATATGTAGCTTATATCACTATATATCACTCGAAGGCTATATTTACTATTATAAAATATAGTACTTTTTCATTATGTTTCTGCAAAAAAAATTTTACGTTTACTTGCATATAAGAGAAATTATTCATTTTAAAAATCGCTTAAAATTTATTATTTAATATTTTGCCTTAAAACGCTCTGATTTCTGAGACAACTTGTGGGTACTCTTAAATTTAAAGAAAAATATAAAATAATTCATATCTAAAAAACAAGTTGCGACCTAATATTGTTTAAGCAAGCTTTTTTTAAAAAACTTTTTTGTTTCAAACTTCGTTAATTTAGTAATCTAGTTTTATGGGAGATATGTGTATAAAAAAGTTAACCGATTTTAATAATTTTAAGCATGACGTTTATATGTAGTTAAATCCAGTTAAATAAACTAAATTTTATCTTAAAAATACAAATAAGCCATTATATGACGTTTTTTTTATTAAAAAATATATGGTTTGTATGGGAGGTAGGTGATGCATTTGACCTAGAATTTAATTTTTTGTGTTGTTACTTTATTTATGCTAAAACTCATAAAATAGTTTTTTGTGTTTTTAAAGAGAAAAATAATACTAAAAAAATGTGGGTAAAATTTCATGAGCCTAGTTCTTATAGTTTCTGAGATCATGCAAATGTTATCCTAAAATCGCAAAAAGCGCACTGTGCACTGTACGGCCGCTGTACAGCCCTAACTATTTAAAAACGCCCTTTATACGGTCTCTGTTTTGCTAAAATGTCCCGCAAACGACCCTTGTACGATGAGAAAAATATTTAAAATTAGGCCTTGTACAGCCATTACCTGGCAAAAAAGTTTTCTTTTTTACTCTGGTATTTATAACCTTGACCGAAATCGATCAATAATTTTTTGGATTATTGAATTAATTTTACATTATCTAATTAAAGACTCCTTTTTTGGTCTGGCTCTACAATAGAAAGTGTATTAGATTATTAATTGTGAATTATTCTTTGCAGTGTAACATGATTTTAATTGTGATCTTTTTAGATCAAGTGAGTTTGAAGAAGGCAACAATAAAAACAAAAATTCTGTATAGAGTCAATATAGTGTCCACCCTGTTACAAACTTTGAACAAAGTTTTCAATTTTGTCATAAAATTTGTGTATTTTTAAGATAACCAATAGCGGATAATGACATTCCGCCGTCCTAGGCTCGATATTTGTGCCGCTTCTAAATATTTTTTTCTTACAATAGAACATAATGATTTTCTATGATTTAAACACAAATTCTAAATGTTTGACAGTTTAAATCATACTTGAATTTGGTTTTTCAGCTTTACCACACAATTACATAGTGTTTATACAAAGTTATAAAAATAATGATTTTCATTATTTGCTAGTGCGAAACATTTAATTGCCCCTCATTCATAGTTGCCCGTAAATAGTTTAACGTTCGTCTTAATGAAGAAAGTAAGCACTGTACTGAATAGTTTTTTTCTCTATCTCCATAGAGCATTGGCTTTTTTGAATTAGTAAAAATGACAATTGTCGTCTAAAATCGAATTGATTGGGTCATGTGTATAAAACCCAGAAAATTGATAGTCAGTAGAACCAAACCTACGGTAATCCTGCGTTGATGTCGTGCTTCTTGGACGAAATGCCGTTAACTACGAAACGAATCATTCATTTATTTATTCAATTACTTCATTCGTTCTGTTTTAAAGAGAGCAAGTGAGTTATCGAGCAAAGTTAACACAAACACCGTATGCAATGAGTTTTGACACAAGCGCTTTATGCCACACTACGCCTTTGAAATATCCAGGTGCCAGTTTGCACTAGCTTTACTCAACCGACTCACCGAATATCAAATAAAAGTGAGTCGCAAAAATTTTAAAATTTTTAATGCTCTTGCCTCACTTCATTCACCTTCCCACTTCCTCATCTCTTCTGTAGACGTCAAAGTGAGTCGGTTGAGTGAAGCTAACACTAGCACCAGAGAATCAACTATATTCTCTCCGAAAAAGTGAGCTATTGGCTCCATTTTCCGGTCACTGAGCAGTTAGTTGTGCTTCAGATAGTTCATAATGTTTAAGCTTACTACGTTCTCCATAACTATGGAAAGCGTAGAGCCTATCCTAATGGGTAGGTAGTATACAGGGATCGTGGCATCACTCTTTTTGGATACTGACTGGAAATTTGTGACATTCCCTTCCAACAAGATGAAATACTCCTGTTCTGTAGGAGATATTGAAAAGGTTGCACAAAAGCCGAGCCAGCGAAGAAGCACACATTTAAAGCACAATTCCATCAGGACCAGAAGCTTTGTTTATGTTAAGATTTGTTAGGAGCCTGTTTTACTGCTCTCGTTCTAAAGTAAATCTCTAACATTGCAGAAGATCTACCCTCAACAGAGGGCAGTGGCTGATTGCTATCCGAAAGAGTGAAATTTTGTACAAACAACACAGCCAATAAATTCGCTTTATCAGCCGAATCAGTTAAAATTTGTCCATTTTTTTAAAAGAGTTGGAATCGATGACAATGTCTAATTCTTTAACGTTTTAACAAATGACAAACAATTTTTTGCTTCCTTTGGAGCATAAGAGAACCTGTTCTCGAATACAAGTTTCATGCAGAAACTTTTCAAGTTTTATAATTGCATGACAGTGATTCCTTGCTTCGATGCGAAGTCTTTTGGTATCAGTATTATTGTTAGAATGTCTATTCTGAAAGGATTCCTTTTTGGTCCTGACTGCAATCCTGCAAGTCGCATTAAACCATGAGTGATATTTTGGTTTGATGCTTTTCATCTTATTGGGAATGAAAGGCCGCATATCCAATTAAATAATCATGACACTCGCGTCATTCACAATTCTATCAGCGAAACATAATTTTCAATTAAAGTTGCGATAAAAATTATATAACGCAGCCCAATTTACTTTTTTATAAAACCATGCAGTTCTCTTTGAAATTTGTAACATTAATACATAAATAAATTCTGAATGATATTTCTACATTTTTATATATGTATATCGGAAAAATCACGGAAATACAATATTTTATTTATTTTTGATGCACAACTTATATCTTGTTGCTATTGTTACAATAATATAAGAAGATATATAGGATTATGATATTAAAAAATAAAAACAAAATTTATAATAATAAAAAATTAAAAAAAACCTAAAAAAGAAAGTGAAAAAACTGAAAAACAAAAAAATTAAAAACTATAAAACAAAAAATAAAAAAAGTATATCTAAAAACCTCCACGCGGTTAAAGCTGGGCAAATCAGAATGTATTCTGACTAGCAAAAAACTTAAACTTTTGGAATTACTTGATTCATTATTTTTTCAGTTTACATATACATAAGTTCGCTGTCCTCATGGTAATTATTCATTGCATCCAGATTTAAAATTTTGTTATGTTACTTTTTATTTTTGCTGTTTTTGCACTCTTCAAATAATTTTCATGGGCATCGCTGGTCTACAGTACTCAAATAATATTTAAGAGAATAACATGTTGAAAAGTAAGTCAAGACTTACATAATTTAGTAATTAAAAAGTGCTTAAAAGAAAAATTTAGAGAAAGCATATTTAATAAGTGGCCATAGTGAAGTGTCGAGATGAGCAAAACAGAATAGCATACAGGGATCTGAGTAGTAAAATCAAAGTTATCACCTTTTACTTATTTCAGTAAGGAATCCAATCTTTCATTGGTAGCCAGGGTAGGTTAGACTTTGAGTAAAGTTGTTGCAAATATTATTGAGGGAATTACCTCGCCCAACTGTCATTATAGTGCTTATCACGGGTTTCGCTTAGAGATTCCATACCAGACAAACACGTAGTTAGGATAAGACCGGAAGGGGTTCGTGAATGTGAGAATTATCTCGTCAGGTTTCATATAGGAGCATTAACTCAAACCTTACTTAATTAAATTGTGTTTTCCATTTACATCCAGCTAACTTAATTTTGTTGCCATTTACCTCAACCTAACTTAATTTAATTTTGAGTTCGTTTACCTTAGGTCAACTCCATTTAATTTAAGCTTTCATTTCAATTTATCTTACTTATCTTAATTCGGTTCGCATTAAAGCAACCTAACTAATTAAGTTATGTTTCCCTGATCTAAGGTGCGCCTTCAGCGAAGCTGAATAGTTGTAAGAATGATTATATCTAGTTTAAGTGTATTTGATTCATTGTAAATAAAGACAACACAGTTCAGAAACTGATTGTCTTTTGATTTGGTGTCCGTTTTACCAACGTACAAATTATTGCAACGAACCTTGGAAATCCTCGGCCGGAAATTAAAGTCGTTAAAACATTTATAGGGCGTTATAAAAGGGGCGTGGCACCTCCCACACAACCAAAATATGTGATATGGAATAGATTTCTAGTAATTGGCCGTACAGCCTTAGAATTTGGTATTCGACCATAATATACACGTGCCGTTTCACTGATAACATTTTATGGGTGTTGGAGGAGACGTGGCACCTCCAATGCAACCTAAATTTTAGAAAATGAATTGCTTTTGAGTTATAGGTCGCGTAGTCACGGAATTCAGTATTCGATCACAATTTACACATGCAGTTTCACTGATAACATTTTATGGGCGTTTATAAACGGGGGCGTGGCATAAAAACGCCAGGTTTAACCTAGTACAGCTATAAAACACAAATAAATTACAAGAATATTCCAGCAAAAACAAAAATCATGTGCATATTGTATGAAAGCCCACACAAGGTCCCTGTGGACCTTGTGGAGCAAAACCGCCATAAGTGACTACAACCCAACCATTTTAATGTAAATTTGTATGCTATTGTATTTGTTTTTATTTCATTAGCTTCTATACATCCCATTTAAAGAAGTCAGAAAGGCTGCGGCTTTTCGGTCGAATCATATTGAAACGCTTTAGCGTTGAAAACTGCATAGGTCCCAGGGGACCTTCTCAGGAATCGGAGAGTTAAGTTAGTTATTTTGAGTTTCTTAATAAACTAGCTATGAAAATATTTTGCAGCCTGTCTATTCTGCTGCAACCAAATTGATTCCGTTTCTAGCATTTTATTTTCCTTAACATTCAGCTCACAAAAATTTTTACCACCCCTAAAATGTTTCCGCATGAAATGTGAGGCTCGGGCCTTGGCCCAAATCCAGTACTGAAGATAACTTAGCACGTTACAATAGATTTCTTATAAAATGTTTCACGTGAAAAAAAAATTAGGCTTGACAACTCTTTACTTTGACAGTTTCACTATTTCTCGCATTGATTTTCAATTTTGCCTAAGGTTTTTTATGACTTTCCTTTCAGAAGCGGTGCAATGAAATCCACGTCTCATCTTGAATATTTCTTGTAAAAAAATTTGATAAAATAAATAGTGGGTTTTGAAGTCACCAATTAGATCAAAAAGCTCAACTTCACGCTATTTTTTTCATGCAATTGTGTTATATTTTCAACTCAATTACACTTGACATTATAACGGTAAGTAAAATAAAGCAAATGAGAGAAATAATATAAAAATCCGTTGGGATCACAGTAGTGATTATTCTTCTAAAATTTTTGGTTCTATTACTATTCCGAGTCTAATGCCCGGTTTCACCAACATTAATTTAACAGACTTTTAGCCAACACGCTTTTAAAATTTAACATGATGATAAATTTATTAATGTTTCACCAAAATAAAATTCTGAGTTTTGACAAACACTCTGTTCGGATTACTGTACAGTGCGAATCAAAAGTGATTTTCACATTTCTCGACGTTTGTTAAAATGAATTTTTAAATTCGATTGACATTTAACATGGAAGCAGCAAAATCAAAGAAAATACGTGGCAAAAACTTCTTGAAGAAGGCAAACCACGATCTTGTGGATCAAGGTTAGCCAAATCTAGGGAACGTTGTAATGGAATATGAATAAAGTGTGGACGAAATGATATGTGATACGTCACCCTTTGCACAATGCGGCAATTGTTGTCTTAGAAAAATTTAACATATCTGCCACACATTGCTAAAAGGATCCTGTTAAAATCGATGTCGTCGTATGCCTCCGTATGCTTTAGAGCTGTCGAAAATTTTGAGGACACACAATTCGTGGTTAGCATTCATCATCAGATGATGAGGAAGATGATGATGGAGCTTAAAATCTAAAAAAAATTATATTATTATAAACCAATTGAAATATTGAAAAGTCTTGCCTCTTCATATCGTTGGTATTTCTTTAGTTTACGAAATTTCAATTGAAATTATTTTATTTTAAATATTTTTTGAAAAAAACTTTATGAATTCAATCATGGAAATTACATTTTATTAATATTAAGTCGCTGTTAAAAAATTTAAGTGAACAAAAACCAGCACCTAGTTTACTAGATAGCTTATGAGCCTGTTAACGTTAAAATGTTTGGTGAAATGGAATTTTTGCTTTTAAACATTTAGCAGACTGTTAAACATTTAAAAGTGCTTGGTGAAACCGGGCATAAGTGTTAAAATCGAAACTGTTTTTTTTCCGCCAGTGTATGTAGTGAAATTTATTAATATATTTTATCCCTCTGATGCCTTTAGTAATTTCTTTTACACTTTTTTGGCTGTAATACTTATTGCGATATGAGTTCTGTCTTTCTTGAATTGAAAAAGTCGCACTGTGTGACGTCAAACCGATAATTTGATGGTCTCTTTCACATTTACCTTTACAGAGGCGATGGCTTCTTTGGCATTCACAGATATGAGTTTGTGTTAGACTAATATTATACATATGAGTAAAAGCTGACATAGATCTATCGGTTAAAATTTCGAATAAAAATAACCAGTTGACGAACAGCGGTCGAACAGTGATCGAACAATGGCAGTTTTGTTTTGCTAGGACTGCTTGGATGGAAGATTATGCGCACCATTAATTGCGAGAAGTGCTTTATATTTCTGTGCACAAAAAGCAAATTTAAGAAAAACCCCACTTTTTCTTTACATTGTTTCCAAGTATATCTTTCTATGGTAACTTACCTTAATGTACGTGAATACAAATGTAAAAAACACAAGTTCAGTGTGACAGCTTGATTGACAAATAATCCTGTCGGAAAATTCCATCCATTTTACAAAATCATCCTTTATCATTTAGAAATAGAAATTGAAATGGGAATAGAAATATTCTAGCAAAAGTTTTTAGAACTTATTTTAAACAGTTTTAAGGTCTTGCTTTACATTATATTGGCAAACTTATGACTGGATATGATTTAAATATTGTTTCTTTTTAACTTAGAACACATTATAAAAAATACGTAATTACATAACTTACAAGGTTTATTAAAACCGTGAGCACTGCGTTGGTCTCTCGTGATCGGCTATGGGCACGGAGCAAACTACGGAGCATTAAGAGCAAACGCTAACGTAACGACACAAAAGGTAATAACAAAACAAAGAAATGAAAATCAATTCAGTGTTAAACAAGACTGAAATGAGGTAAGACCTGCGTTGAACGAAGCCAAGAGAGAATATCGGAAAAAATCAAAAAGCTACACGCTAAAAACATATGCGTTGCATGTTATTTGTTAAACGAAATTTGAAGAAGTTTTATAACGTGTTCCGCAAACTGAGCAGATTTTTCATTTAATTAAATGTAATTACTTAAACTAATTTTTTTAATAAAAAGGAAAATTAATTTTTAAATAGTTTTAAGGTTAAATATCATAGGTTAAGGTTTTCCTTACATTTTTATTAATTTTTATACTTTTTATTCTTTCTATATTAGTTGTCAGTATTATTAAACTTTTTATATTTTTATTTATTTATTATGAGGTATATTCAAAAATAAAAAAATGTTTTAAGCAGAATATGAAAATGAGTTCTTTTTTTTTTTGTTTAAATGCACTGAATAAGGCAGAATGCATCATTTGTTTTAAAGTCTTTAATGGCGTTAGGAGATCAAATTTTGAAAGACATTATTTAAATTGTCATAGAGAGTTTCAAGAATACAAAGCTGAACAGAGATTTTTAAAGCTTTATGAACTGAAACTTGCATTTTTAGAAAAGCAAAAAGAAGTTAAGGATTCTTTTATGGAGGAGGAAGTTGAAAATTATTCGATAGCGGAAGCAAATTCAAGAGATGCCTTATAGCAAGCATAGCTGTAGCAAAAAAAGGGTCGTCTTTTCGTTGGTGGAAGCTTTTTAAAAGAAGTGTGCGTCGATATATTGAACTGCTTTGGACAAAAAGGGAAGAAATCGATGTCGAATATAGCGATATATTGTTATATACATAAGTAAGGTGGCTTAGCAAGGGAAGTGTCTCGACAGATTTTACAACCTCAGAAATGAATTAGTAAACTTTTTTAAAGCCAACGCAACTAACAAAACCGATCTACTTATACCGGTATTGACGGACATAACGTTTCTGTTAAATTTAGCATTTTTCAGTGACATAATTTGTTATCTTTACCAACTAAGTCTAAGCTTGCAGGGGAGACAAAAATTTGTTTTCGATTTATTAATGTCAAAAGAGTGCTTTAAAAAACGAATTATCAATCTCCAGCTGGAGTTTAGGGCAAACGATTAGAGCAGTTTTCCAAAGACAGACGAAGTGTGCAAGCAAAATAATATGCTGGATTATTTACAAAAATTTTACTCATTGTTTGGAGATTTGATTTCCAAAATGGAAAAATCTTTTAAAAATTTCGAAAAAATTCAGGACTCGATTCAGCTTTTCAAAAATCTTCTCCTTTGCAATTTAAATTTTGAAGATAAAAAAGCTCAACTCGAATTGGAACTTCTTCAAAAAGATGCATTACTTCCTCTTGAGCAAGGCACTTATTTTTGGCGTCAAATCGACAAAAATA
This sequence comes from Dichetophora obliterata, assembly GCA_963920525.1. Lineage (NCBI taxonomy): Eukaryota > Metazoa > Arthropoda > Insecta > Diptera > Sciomyzidae > Dichetophora > Dichetophora obliterata. The sequence goes on from OY986436.1 coordinate 189,002,231, forward strand.
AATATCCCATGCTAAAAACCAAAATTTATGATCTTTTTCCAAAGTTTGGTACAACACATGGCTGTAAGTCCAAACAAATATAGGCATCTATTGACTGATCGTCAACTTGAAAATCTTTTAAGAATTAAGACATCAAAAACAGAAATAGATTTTGACAAGCTTATAATGTTTTCAAAATCTTAATTGAAATAGCCTGATTTGAAATAACTTAAAACCTTAACTCCTTAGTCGGTTCACTTTTCTCATTAAATTATTTCAGCTCCATGATAAGCATCAATTGTTCCGTCGTTCTGCTTTATTCTTCTATTTATTTTATCCCTTTTGCTGACACACTGCTCATATGTATATAATTTGCCGCAAGTTTGTGCTAATTGTGATCAATTAAACAAAAAGAAAACCTGTTTTTATTTTTTAATTTTAAACAAGCTTGGCGCGTTTTTGCCACACCCCTAACGCCCATAAAATGTTATCAATAAAACAGCACGACTAAATTATTGCCGATTACCCATTGTATCGATTACTGCAAAGCTAATCGATATCGCTATTTTTTTATTTATTTTTGGGCTATAAAAGAGGGTGTGGTAAATTTTAACTATGCCTATATTGTTCGCACAAGTGTAGGCAACAAGTTGACAAAGTGTTATCACAATCGAATGAACGGTATTGCAACGCATAAAAACGAACACACAAAAATTGATTTTTATATATTGGATTTGCGTATAAGTTTTTTCAGTGCAAAGAGAACGAAACAACGTAAAGCTTTAAATGTAGTGGTGCCCATACCTGCTCATGATCAACACCACCTATCAATAACCAAGCTGTTAAGAAAAATTAAAAAGAAAAATTAGAACTCAATGCAACTGCCTGCTAAAACCAAACAAAAAAATTAATTCAACATACATTAGTAACAGGATGGAAGTTGGAATTATACAATTAAAGGTAGTAAAAAACACAACACGCAAAGCAAAATTTAAAAAAAAAAAAACAAGAAAGTTTTCTACTTGACGCAGCATGATTTGGCATTACGGATATTCAGTAATTTGTTAACATTGTTATTTACACTTAGAACCATTAAAAGAATATGAGGCAAATAATAGAAATATTTTTTGTTTAAAATGAAAAGTAAGCAAAATTCTACATCATGCAATTAAATTAACATTAGGCAGAAATACAAAAATAAAGACTAATGTTTGAATGACAGTGTAGTTTTCAGCTGAGATTCAATGAAAACCTTGGCATTTAAATGGTTTTGGAATGACTAAGCGAAAATAAAATCCAAAAATTGGCAAAGGATATTTTTAACTGTTAAACAAAGTTAAACAAGAAAACCTTAAAAAAAGAAAAGTTAGTAAAACAATTTATAAAGCTACATAACTCAAAATAACAACTGCTTAAAAACAACCTCTTCTGGAAAATTATACTCTTTCACAAAACGCAAAAAATCGCATTCTAGGAATCAGAAATCAGCATGGAAACATATATTTACTATCATCTGTTTAAAAAAACTAGTCATTTCTGCTTGTTTTGTTTTAATTCGGTAAAGCAACTATAAAACTTTTATAGTTGTAAGATTTTACCTCTTGCATTTTTATTATACCTTCATTCTAAGTGTTGTTTTTTTATTCAACTTACTTCTCCACGAAAATTGTATTGTTCTAATTTTATATGCTCTGCAGTATGATTTCAACAAAGTGCACTCAAAAACAAATACTATAAAATTACTACTATAAAATCTAACAGAATTTGATTTTGTTGCACATTTTGAACAAAGGATGTACGAAAACCTTCAGGCAAAGTCTGCAAAGCTACTTAAAGAACCTCGTAAGCTAAAAACTTGAAATCATCTTCCGAGCGTTGACAACTTTGCAAAGTCAGAATTCAACAATAGCAACAAAATACAAAAATAAGTACAATAACATCAACGCAATCATTTCAACCAAAAATACTTTATAAGTTAACCACTCAAAGACTTTCCCCGGACAAGCTTCTAGAAAGAAAAAAAATTAAAGAATAACTAAAATTACTAAACAAAGAAGAAACTCCTTTTATTTGACATCAAAAAACGTGACCTTTTGTTATCGGTGCTCATGTAGAATTTTGCGCATTTATTCAACAAAGTTTCGAACAAAATAGCAACATTTACTATGGCAACAGCAATAATAATAATAATAGCAAGAACTACAATGAAATTGCAACAAATAGAATTTAGCGTGTAGCACTTTTGGAGCTTAAAGATTTTCTGCAGGATATCCGGCTAAAGTTTTTGAGCTGGTTTTTGTTTCTTGCTCGCTAGAAGTAACTTACCCAAAATAAAATACTTACATTGTTGTTTGCTTTTTAACAGTAATTATTTCTTTCCATATGGTTAGATAAGGTTAAAAACACTAAAACATACCTTTAAACTTCTTAAGACTTGGTTTAGTGAAAATTTCAGTGGAATAGTAACACATTTGAGAAGTATAAAATTTGTATAATTATGAGAAAAGGATATTTTTCATTAGTTTTTATTTAGTTATCTGTTAACATGAGTTCTTTTATCATCGATTATTTGATTATTTTGGTGTGTTTTTGGTGTTAACTTACCTATTTTTTAAATTTTTAATTAAGTCAACTTTAATATTTTGGACTGTTATCGATACTTAACTTGTTATATTAACAAGTAGGAACTATCTTCGACTGGATCAATGTTAAAATACCCGCACAACCGTATTTAAGTTTATTCTAAGTTTTGGGACTTGTATTATTTTGATAATGTCACTTTTTGTGACGTGGTTAAGGCATGGTTTTTATCTAAATACCTTAAATTGAAAACTCTGAGTGCATTTTAATTATCAAAGCTTATGTTTAAAATATAAAGTTTAACTATTGTTGTTGAATTTGTGAAGGTTTAATTAACTATTATGATGACATTACATTGTTCGGAAGGTGGGCGGAGTTTTCATTTTTTTTTACCAAATTCCAAACATCGAGTGCATAGTTGAGATTAAAACTTATTTGCGGAATTTGAGCTATCACAAAAATTTTTGTGGAATTTAAGGAGATTTTACCGTTTTCATATAGTTATTTTGTACGGGAAGTAAGCGTGGTGTTCATAAAATTTGGCTCATTTTCAAACTTACTATCTATTTTTGAATAAAAAGCTTATATGGGGCGTTTATTTTAAACTAGCAGGCCACTGTTGTCCGCAACTTCGCCACGGACGTTTTTATTATCAATCTCCTTAACGCCTTAAGGACGGGACAATTTTTTCACACATGTGCTTAATTTTTATGTGATACGATTCTCCACAATTCTTTCTACATTCATTTAATGAACTAAGTTATTACCTTTTATCTAGCACTTCAGAGTAAATGTTTAATTATACAGTATTTTATACATAAAACTTTTTTCTGGTTAAAACATAAAGATTAATAGTTTTCACAAACACACTTTACTGCATACTTCCTGTTAGCAATCACGATGTTGCTACACAGACGAACAAAGTCAAACTGTTGTTTCGACAATAAAAAGAAAATCATGTGAGCACAAACAAGATTTCGTTTCCGCTTATAGTTCTTCCTTACAATGTAATCACCGACAAATTTTTACAAGCGGGTTTGTTTCGTTTTGGAGCTCCGCTTATATGCATCTCAATTTTCGCTTAGCTCGAGGCTCACCAGTTTTTTTTTTTTGTTGCGCTGTGCTAACTGAGCACGAAGAGAGAGATAAAAATAGAGAGCAACATGGAGTTTATTAAAACTCTTGCATCACAAACGCGTCAAAAGT